>OZ014427.1:14873207-16073207 GCA_963966015.1 Aphidecta obliterata
CCTAAGCATGTGATGGGCTAGCTGGTCACCGGAAGATGGACCTGCCGTCACAGCGGATCACAGAGTCGAACTTGACGTCCTCCCCGTCGCTGGAGTCGACCTTCTGCCGACCCAGTAATTCGTTGAGCATCTTGGCGGGCGCGAACCCCGGTCCGAAGAGACCGAACTGTTGCTGTTGGGTAAAAATTGCGCCGTATAAATTGTTACCACCACCGAGAAAAGTCGGTCGCGAACTGAAATTCGGGATCGACGAGTACGAGTTGCGCGGTTCACCGGCGTCCACACGCTGTCTAGTTCTTTTGGATTTCTTCAGGAGCTTATCTGTATACAAGCCGAATTCTGTCTCCTCCTCCGATGACATCATAAGTTAAAGCGTTATTGGTCGTCCAGGTCCCCCCTCCAGATATGAGTCCCCACTTAAGAATAGTCGCCCATGTCAATACCTGGAACAAAGCGAGTGTAAAGAGTGGTGTCTAGAAAGAACGTCGAAGGGGCGAGTTGGGCACCTGCGGTCTCGCGCAACTGTTGATCGCACGAGTCCGCTAGATGCACACCTTGGGGTCTCCCCTGCGTTCGAGCGACGCTAGTTCCGACGATACACATCGTCGGAGAAGTGCGCCCTCGATCGTCCGCATATTTCACCAACATCTGCCCTCGAAACGAAAGAAATTAGTTGGCTCTCATTGTATATCCGAAGCATCACATTAGCTCGAGTATGAGGCTAGATTGTTAACATTGAAACCATTCATTCTTATTCTCATGTTCGTATAACTTCATTTCAGGCTCCTCATCAGATTTTTATTTGAATACATTTTTTCATGAGAAATTTAGTGATTCTCCCAATTTCGGGAAATTTCCTCGAAACCAAAAATTTTTCCTGATCTAACAAGATTCAAAGATATCATAGAATAACTTTTTCATCTCTCGACTATTGTGACCTCAACAAAACTGCATAGATTTTTTTTTGAGTCATCCTGAGGATATTCTAATAATTGGGCTCTGCAAAAACCGAAATCATAATTTAGATCTTTAAAAAGCCTAAAAGAAATATTTTTTCAAGATTCATAACATTTAACTGACACTGTGCTAAATTAAGGCAATGTTGGTGTAGCAATGATGAATATGTTTAGCTATAGCATCATAAAACTTTTTTCGAACGGTTTCTTAAAAGTTTTCATAGCTATCTTTCAAAACAATCCTGAATGATTTTTCTGAAGCATCTCAATTTATTGTGGCGAAAATTCTGATTCCGCTATAAACATGTTGAGAAAATATTTTTTAAAGATATTTTCATCTGGACATTTGTGGAACAATTTTACTTTAAGAAGCAACTAATTTTGAGTTTAAACAATGAAAAAATTACGAAAAGCACTACCGTGAAGGCAGGAGCTTTTGAGCGCTCGTACATGCACCTTGTAGGTAGATTCGCATTCTCCAGTTTTAGAAACCAACTTGAAAGATTTTGATAGCTGTCAAAGAAAATGCTTTTGTGACCATTTTCTTTTTCGATAATTCGCTAGAATTTTCTACGGTATCTATGGTCTTGGTAATGTGATCTGGCCAAATTATATTATTCTTCATATATGTGCAAAATTTCATTTCAATCCAATAAGTATTTTCGAAATTATCAGAAAAAATATAGTTTGAACGAATATTTACATCACGATCAAATCCATAGTTTTGAAATTATCAAGAAAACTAAATTTCAAACGACCATATTTACGGAACCCTTAGTCTAATTTGGCTCATTGATGAAAGTGATCGCGAAATTCGCGATCCGGACCTTTCCTGAAAATTTCAAGTCCCTAGACCTTTCCGTTCGAAAGTTATAATTTTCTATGGTTTCTATGGTCCTGATCATGCGATCTGGAAAAAATGTAGCTCGAATATATTATTCTCAATTTAAATACAAAATTTCGTCACGATCAAATCCATAATTTGAAATTATCAAGATAACTGAATTTCAAACGGCCATATTTACGGAACCCCTAGACTCATTTTGCTCATTGATACAGGTGAACGCTACATTCATGATCCACACCTATCCTGAAAATTTCAAGTCCCTAGGCCTTTCCATTACAAAGTTATAATTTTCTATGGTTTCTATGGTTCTGGTCATGCGAGCTGGACAAAATTCTGCATGTAGCTTGAGTACGTAATTATCCATTTGAGTGCAAAATTTCACCTCGATCGAATCAGTAGTTTCGAAGTAATCAGAAAAAACAAAATTTCGAGCGGCCTTATTTACGGAACCCCTGGGCGAATTTTGCCCAATAACGAACTTAACCGCGGCATTTGACATTCGAACCTACCGTGAAAATTTCAAGTTTCTAAAACATACCGTTCGAGAGTTATCGTGTATACGGACAGACGGACAGACTCGAATTTTTCGACGGATTCGTCATCAGTGAGTCGAACTTAGTCGTTTGAGACCATTTTCGGCTCAAAATTCGAAAAATACAGACATCGTGACGAAATGATATAGCCGTCGTGTAAGTTGTACGAGCGCTCAAAAAGATCAGCTTTTTCCGATGAATCCTGGTTTTTTTCGAGAGTTTTTAAAACAAAACTGATGAATCTAAAGAAACAATATGTTAATCGCTGTAGTTCTGTTAGTGCTTCCTTATATCACCTTCCAAACCAAACACTCGAATCGGCCATGACCGTCAATCGCCCATCACGGACGAGGGGAAACTTTTTAGACAATTAATATCCAATACATCGAATTTAGGGGTTCTCTTTGTGATCTAACACCCCCTTATAGTTGCATACTGTGCCATCTTCAAACAACCAAAAGTAGTATACGAGGAGGACTAAAACGCATCAACGATGGTGCCATATGGCTCTCAACCATCTACTTCACTGGGAGTTCTCACAATGATTGCCCATCTGTCGGAAAATAGAATGTCTTATCTGTGATATCAAGTGATTAATTAACGATTCTTGCTTTCGATTATCTTCCGGAGGGTTCGTTATGGGAGACGAGGTCAGTATGGCGATGGAGAGAATGGGGTTGCAACATCTTTGATTCGAGAAGTGAAGTAGCAGAAAATGTTGAAGGTTGGGAGATTATTGCCCTTTATATGAGAAGGTTTATGAGATTCACAATTATACATAATATTGTTTGCCATAATTTTTGAGGTTGACTCAGAAGAGAAAGAACCACTTCTTTCTGTTGAAAAAAAAAGTTATCATCAATGCTTCGTTTTGGAGAAACCGACGTTAAGATGTTCGAAAAAAGATTACAATAGTTACCCCAACCTACAAAGCACAGAGCTAAATATCTTCGGGAAAATTACAAAATATTTTTTCTGGTATAGACTTCTGGTAAAAATTGCAGCTCTCTGCACTTCCCTTGAGAAGTGCTTTCAAAATTGTGAAACAAAATTTTTTTTTCACCAAAACTTTTCAACAATACAAACTTTCCTAATTCAAAAATATGAAACAGCAATTTATTGCAAAACTTGTGTAAGTTTCCATTGAAGCACCAGTTTCTTCATAAAGATATAAAATACAAGCTCGAGCAACTTAGATGATTTTTTCGATTCCATTTAGGCAGGAATCCGTTCAAGCTCGAGGTAGTATTTCATTATTTCATCCAGAAACAATTTTTCTCACAAAAACAACAGAAGAAATTAAAAAGTTCTACAATTATTTTTTCTGACACTTTTTTTTTCCTCAAAACTTTATGGTATAAAATGAAATATTTTTTTTCTTATTTTTTGAAGCTGTGTAACTTTTCAAGGAAAGGGCTAAGAGCTTCTGTGTAGATATGAGATCCCCTCCAATTTTTGGACATAGAATCACCCACCTTCATACTTATTTGGTTACAACCTGTATAGAATTCGACATCCTAGTAGTAGTAAAAATACAAATTTGTTACTCTATTAAGACTGATAAGAAAAATAAAAAATTACGGAAAGCACTGTCGTGAAGTCAGGAGCTTTTGAGCGCTCGTACCTTGTAGGTAGATTCGCATTTTCCAGTTTTAAAAATCAATTGAGAAAATTTTCGACAGCTGTCAAAATAATTCTGAAACTTAGGCGAAACTCCAGACTTCATGTCAGTGCTTCAGCTGACCAATTTTTTTTCGATA
Source organism: Aphidecta obliterata (assembly GCA_963966015.1). NCBI lineage: Eukaryota > Metazoa > Arthropoda > Insecta > Coleoptera > Coccinellidae > Aphidecta > Aphidecta obliterata. The sequence continues at coordinate 14,877,304 of OZ014427.1, forward strand.
ATTCGCTAGAATTTTCTACGATATCTATACTCTTGGTGATGCGATCTGAAAACGCACGTAGTTTGAGTACATTGTTCCTCAGCTAGGTGCAAAATTTCATTCAAATCCAATAAGTAGTTTCGAAACTATCAGGAAAAAAATATTTCGAACGGCCATATTTACGGAACCCCTAGTCTAATTTTGCTCATTGATGAACGTGACCGCGACATTCGCGATCCAAATCTACCCTGAAAATTTCAAGTTCCTAGGCCTTTCCGTTCAAAAGTTACAATTTTCTATGGTTTCTATAGTTCTGGTCATGCGATCTGGACAAAATATTGCTTTAATATATCATTCTCGATTGAAATACCAAATTTCATCTCGATCGAATCCCTAGTTTCGAAATTATCGAGAAAACAGAATTTCAAACGACCATATTTACGGAACCCCTAGTATAATTTTGCTCATAGATGAACGTCATCACGACATTCGATATCCACACCTATCCTGAAAATTTCAAGTCCCTAGGCGTTTCCGTTCAAAAGTTACAATTTTCTATGGTTTCTATGGTTCTGGTCATGCGATGTGGACAAAATTTCACATGTAGCTTGAACACCTCATTCTCCATTTGAGTGCGAAATTTCATCCCGATCAAATCTGTAGTTTTCAAGTAATCAGGGGAACAAAATTTTGAACGCCCATATTTACGGAACCCCTTGTGGAATTCTGCCCATTAACGAACTTAACCGAGGCGTTTGGGATCTGAACCTACACTGAAAATTTCAAGTTTCTAGGTTGTTCCGTTCGAGAGTTATCGTGCTAACGGACGGACGGACAGACTCGAATTTTTCAACGGATTCGTCATCAGTGAGTCGAACATAGTCGATTGAGACCATTTTCGGCTCAAAATTCGAAAAATACAGACATCGTGACGAAATGAAGACCTCGTGTAAGTAGTACGAGCGCTCAAAAAAAGGCCCTTTTTATAAAAACAGTCAGAATTTTGCAGGGGGTGTGGTGTGGTTATTGACTGAAAATCAGAGGAATAGAAAGAAATACATCGAAAGTCTTTTTTTCGAGGTAAAGAAATTCACTTGAATGGAAGTAAGACATGATACAAGGAATCAATGTACACGAAACAAAACAATTCGTGAATTTATTATTGACCAAACGCCATATAGAAAAATGCGAAAAAAGATGATTGATTGAACAGAAACCAAAAATCAATGCAATGAAAATTTCTCATCAACAAATGAAGCAATTTATCGAAAAAAAAATGTTCATAGGTATAAGAAAACGAAAAAAATAAATGAAATATGCAACATATAACAACCCATGGTTTTACACAGGGTGTTTTCAAAGGTGAGGCTTTTTTTTAAACCAGCAATAGAACTCATCAAAATAAGTCAATATACCAAAAATCGTTAATAAAAAATATTCACCAGGGCCGAGAATTTGGAAATCAAAGTTACCCGCGAATCTGAGAAATTTCCGAATCTGACTTCCAAATTTTTTTGAAGAACCTTTTCAACCAGTTATTTTTAATAATTTGAAATGAATTCTAGATCGCCAAGGAAGTCGAGAACTTTATTTACATTATGAGGGAATGCACATGGCATAGTGAGATAACACGATTCACAGTCGTATTAAAATATTGATGCACAAGATTTTGGGCACTTTTTCAAATTGAATATTTTTTATGATCAACTTCCGGCGAAATGATCTCTTTTGATGAGTTCTAGCACCTGCTATCACCTTAAGAAACACCCTGTATGTATGAAACGAATAATGGAATTGAGGAACAAGATCAAGCTGCGCCACTGCACCAAAATTTGTTTTAATGCATTTCTTTTCATTTAAAACTTCGTATTTCAACAAATTCATGAAAATATGTTTTGTCTCAAGTTCATATTTCGCAGGGAGAACATGATTCTTGGGGGCAGATAATACATTTGGAACCTTTCATTTTCGTTTCATTTTCATCGCAAAATACGAAGATACGAGTTATCTAGTTTTTTTGCCCATAAAATAATCAAGTATGTACCAGACGAATTCGATGACTAGATGACCTCTTCGTGTTGACTACCTAGCGATTGGTACCATATGCGTACCACCAAGGTATTAATTAAATTTCATTCTCTCAACAGGTGTGCTGGACACAATAAGACACCGGAGGAGTCCACCCTCTTACGGGGTGGACAAGCATGCATAATCACCACGACTCGGTGGCATATGGCACAATGGTAAGATCTACTTCCGGCGTCGACGTCAAACTATACGATCGCGACTGTATGTAGGAATATTTCCGGTCCGTCATGCATCGCGTGAAACAAGGGAAAAATAAGGGAAAACGGAGTTCCCACTGGTGCTTTACTGGTTCTTAATAAGTTTCGCCATCAGGTGGTGGATAGATACCTCCGTAATTGTGTGGGAATTGCTGCGCTATTTTATCGGAATTACGGATCTTACAGTATGTGAACTAGGCATTAGGGTCTTCGCACGTCGAGAAATTCCGTAGCAGTATAGGATTCGGATATATTTGAATTGGAGCTTTCGAAAAAAAAAACCTCTGTAATATTGGGTCCAATTTCCAACCCCCTGTCCGAGCAATCTTCCGACAGAAATTATTCAGGAAAATTACAATCAGCCAAAAATGTGCGAACCGCGAATATAATATCCACGGCTTCAATATTTCGTTTTAATGAACCCCGTAGCCGGGCGGGAACGTAAACCGAAACAAAATGAAATATTAGATGAGCAAACTACTGCCTCAACGGGAGCACAAAACTGAAGAGTGAAACGCGAATGTTGGACATCTCATAATAAATATGAAATTATTGGCCACTCTGCCGCGCCGGGGTGAATTCTGGATGGCAATGCCATCCAGCCTCATAAACCTCTCATGGGAAGGTGAATTTGATTTTTGCCTTGTTTTAAAAATTGTGTACAATGTGTGTTCGGCCTATCCCCGACGTACGTAATGCGTTTTGTATCGTTTTTATGCAGCCTGATGCTTCGATATTTAATTTGTATCGACGTTTCGCCGTGTTTGGGGACGGAGTTTGGCGGCAAATCGAATTACTGGTAAAAATTTGATTTGCGTGCGAACCAATTGATTCAGAATGAAAACACTGCAGGCTCATGTAGCCACACACAGTCAACAGACTCTAGCTATACAGAAACCTATAATTTCCATAATAGCAAAACATCCTTTGTCTTGATCCTTCGAAGTTTGCGTTCACAAACCAGAACAAAATTATAGCATCGCACAGGTGTTAAAACTGTTTTGATTTTGTAAATGAATATACTTATATACTTTGAAATTGGTCTTCTTTATACCATTTACACTCCAAGACCATTCACTTCGTTGAACAGACCTAAAAGTATGTACTCCTCAAGAATATTCGTTTTTGAAAATATGTATTTCAAATATCAGGACGCCCACAATTTTCAGTTTCTGCGTGAAGGGTGGTTATAAGTTATAATAACTCACTACTATAACTCCCTGTCTCTGTGCTTCTGAACAAGCCGATTGGCCGACAGGGAACAGTCCATTGTTGATATTGAGGGGAGTTCAGGAATAATTTTGACGTTTTCTCAAATTGAGTTGATACCTAATTATTATTTTGAATGTTTTGCTGAAAGAGATGAATTCAGATAGTGAAGATGAATTATTATGTACACCCTCAGAAATAAGACCACCAGCCGATGTTACCATACAGAATTTGTTGCCCGAAAATTCCCAAAACAAATATAAAGGTGTATACAACAATTTTCAAGCTTGGTGTAGCAGTAAGAATATTGAATCATCGTTTACAGAGAATGTTCTTTTGGCATATTTCAGTGAACTTAGCACTAAATATAAAGCATCGCCCCTATGGACTTTCTACTCCATGCTAAGAACCACAATCAACATAAATAATGAACTGTTTTAGGTAACTATTGAGATTTGTAAATAAAGTTCTTTCTCTGTACTTGTATCTTAGTATTTATTGTTATAGTCGTAGATAAAGTACGGTATTCTAGTATTCAATTCAACTTGGGGTAATGGTCATAACTCACTCGATGAATTATAGCATCTTCATCTGCGTGAGTTAGGACCTACATTACCGTTCGTTAAATAATATACAAATAGTTGCACTTCAGGTTGAGCGGGTGAACGATCATCACGGTTGAAAATAAAATTTACTCTTCGCAAATAGAAATATATACTAAGGAAAAAATTCAAATCATAAAATTTTATTTTGGTGGTCATTGAAGCGACAGTAAATTCATTCATTGTTGCATTTGAAGATCGGACAATTCCAAGGCCGTATATTTTTTTTTTTTGGGGGAAAATCGATTGAAAAGTTTCGTTAGGTTCATTTTTATGAAAAAATTTTCATTCTTTGTCTTGCCGATAATTCTGAAACTTTATATTCTGGAAGTCTTGAGGGGGGTAATTACCCCCAGAGCTCCCCCATATCTTCGCCCTTGGCCAATTTCACTATCTTCAAAATAATTAAAAAGTGAGAATTGTAACTTGTAATATTTTGAGTAGAAATTGTTATAAAGTTTAGACTATCCCAGAAACGATGATGGAAAAAAAAAATAAAAATAGTTCATTTTTGAACCAAATTCGGTCTATTACTCTATTGAGATCAATAGAGCTACAGATCTCATTGAATTGAAGTTAAAAATAATCCAACTTTGTGCCAGAATATCCATTATCCACTATGCCTAATCTGCCCATCAGAGATATTTGAGATTATGTCTTTATAATAGTTTTGGCTATTGTTTGGCACAACAAGGTGGATCATTGGAATATTTGATTCAAATTTGTAAAGCTTCGACTTGCGTTAGGATTTTTCAAGATTCGTTTTTATTTCCCCTCAGAATTTTTGTTTTTATTTTCAATCAAATTATGGCAAAAAAGAACCCAGAAGTGATGAATCGCAGACAGGAAATTATTTGTGTCATTCAGTGTCGCAAATAAATTCCTCACATAAAATTAAATAGGGAATGTTGTATCGTATGTTATTTTATTTTCTACCGTTATGATCTAACAACTAACCAACCTGGAGTGCAATTGAAGTTAAGTCTGTTAACTAAACGTAGTTTGTCCCACCACCGCCAACAAAACGAGAAGGAGCATTCTAGTTCAATACTGGATTATTCATTATCATAACGAGCATATCTTTCCATTCTTGCACTGTTCGACTGGATGGTCAAGTTACTCTTTCTTATGCATTGAATATCCTAAACGTCCAAAGTAATTTTTCAGACCGGTAGATAGGTATACAGGGTTTTTTAAGGTGAGGCTTTTTTTTGACAGGCGCTAGAACTCGCCGGAAGTTGATGATAAAAAATATTCAATTTGAAAAGAGTGCAGAAAATCTTGGCCATCAAGATCTCAAGACGACTCTAGATCGTGTTATCTTTCTGTAAGGAGATCTGCCATGACTCACGGTGCTGTTTAACAGCAAGTTAATAAGGTGCTGGATCTCATCGCCAATTTGTATATTCACTTTCAACTTTTATTTGGAGATTTTTCCCGAACGGTATAATACTTCTTCTAGTTCAAACTAAGGAGAAGAAAAATAACTGATTAAAAAGGTCCTATGAAAAAATTAGAAAGTTCACAAACTCACCAATAAAATTGATCCGAATTGTTTACAGAAATTGTTCGAAATGATCACCATTCGTTTGATGTGCACAAAGTCTTGCCCGGCGTAATAACGAATCATTACACGCAGCAACTATCACATCATTTTTTTCACGAATAATGTCACAAGCATCTTCAATGCGTTGTTTGAGTTCTACAACACTATTCAAATGACCCCAAAAAAAGAAATCACAGGGGTTGAGATCCGGGGAGCGTGCAGGTCAAAGATCGACCCACCACGTCCTATCCACCTATTTGGAGACACATTACGGAATTCGGAAAAGACACAAAAATCCTACGCTCTGTCACATGATTTCCCGTAAACTAAACGTATTTTATAAACACATTTAGATCTCAATAGGTACGTACCGTCAGATCCGGACTGGAAATTCCTCAGATTCTCGGGTAACTTTGATTTCGAAATACTCGGCCCTGGTGAATAATTTATATGAAGGATTTTTGGATGTTTGGAATTTTGACTTTGAGTTCTTGTCAAAGAAAAGCCTCACCTTTGAAAATGTAAGGATAGACTTTCATGATATTGGTGTTAACCTAAATCCTGTTTATTCGATTTTATGTCTATCTGAAAATATCTTCTGGATCGAATATTTATGAACTGTTTTTGAAGAACAACTTAAAAGATAATATATCACTACCTTAACCTTCTTGTGAGTCAAATCAAAGATATTGGAATGAATGAATGAAAGGAAAGTTACTCCATTTCTGGTGAAACGGCCGATTTCATGCATTGGGTAAATATTGAAAACATCACACATTGAGATTTTAAGCTGCAGAGTTCATCAAAAATATCGGATAACGGATAAACGCTTGCTGAAATATGGCAGTAAAAAGCAGTTTATCTATTTTTTCGACTCGTTTGATTCATTCCATCACCTATTAAAGTCGAAAGGACAATTTTTTTAGGCTACGACGAGATGGAAATCGAGCATTTTTATTTAGCGAAAACCCTTCATTAATTTAAGTAATTCGTTATACGTATAGACGTATTCGTTAATTAAGAAAGGCGCAATGCCAGCGTCAAGTAGGTGTTCACTATCATCACATTCTTTCTGGCAAATGGGCATGCTGGTATATTTTCTCCGTTCTGTGCTGTTACTTCACCTCCCCTTTTCAATGCAGCATCATCTTAGAGCTAGGGTTGAGACAAAAGACCAGACTACTCAAGTGTTCGCTTTTTTCCTACGTTGAGGCCCTTATGTATAAATATATATGGTTTCACCCGTAACGTTCCTTTTGGAGTATCGATCGCTACGACGTTCATCGAGAGAGAGCCATCGAATTTTTTTCAGTTAATATTCATGAAGCAATACAATGGATAATCAGATATCATTTTTAACAGCGAAGAAACTCAATCTCAATTTGGAATCAACGTCTGAATAAAACGATCCACTCCACTTTCTTGTCTAATTCTTGTAATTGGCAGTAAGATGAAGTGTGAGGTTAGAGCCGAACGGAATCTGAAGTGTTGCCAACACAATTTCTACTAGTGCTCAGTTACGATATCCATCTAAGAAAATAAATCAAACTTCCGGCCAAAGTGTCTTATCCAATTACACGAGGCTTACAAGTCCCACTTAGGACAAGTGTACAGGAAGATAACAGATAGGTTTATCTCAAGAGGGGCTAAAATGTGTCGTGAATAGATATGAACTGGAATAACTGTATTGGTACCTTAAGGTTGAGGCTTGATAAGAACAATAAGGGGGTTTGAATGGTTGGTATTTCGATTACACGAAGGACCAGCATCTCAGTGAAAATCTGGTGAAGATACAATAACTTCACGTTAGTGGTTATCAACTTATCACACTTCGAAAAGGTTGCCTGCACTTATTCATTCTTGATGATTATCTCAAGAAAACGTCCATTCTGAGTCACTTGGTCAGAAATAGTAAGATCTACGAAAATGGGAATTTTGTTATGACTGCGACATGATTAATTAACTTCCTCATCTGCACCAGCTTTTTCTTAATATAGTGCAAATGAAGTCATACGTATCACATGGTTAGATAATAAAGTTTCAATGCTCCTCTAAATTCTTGTCTCTTATCTCGTTGAGGTGGCTATTTTGAATGTCGCTATCATTGCTGTGGTTGTTGGAGAAAAAAATCCCTCTTATTGTTAGAATTATCTAGAAGTAAGAACATTTCTGTTCAAAAAATTAGAGATATGGTTCTCGAGTTCTCATCAAACCATTTTCGAAAATAATGAAATGTTTTTATATACTGGGTGCCCTATGAAAGAGTTCAAATTTTGTATAAACATCTAGACAAACACGCAAAATTCTAGAAAGCCTAAACCCAATCAATTTTTCACAAAATTTCCGAATATCACTATATTAGTTATATTTTTTCGAACACATTCATCAAATTCAAATTCCCAAATCAACTGACTCGTTTAGCCGACATTATTTCTGAAAAGTAATTTATTGCTCATATTTAACAATGAGCAGACTATTTTACTGGGTGAAATAAGGGTGAAAACATAGTTAAGCATCGACCATCGCCTTAACCCAGGAATCGAGAATCGCCGTTGCCGGGAAATCGAATCGATTGTAATTATTTTCAAGACTCTTCACGAAGGCATGATGCCCGAAACGAGACATATGATTGGTGCTAGCCGTATTGTTTTCTAGCCAGTGTCGTAGTTAAGTTAGGGTAAGAACATAGAAGTGAGAAGAGGTAAATAATTTGTTTGTATTGAAATGGATAAATAAAAATTAATGAGTGAAATTTATTCGGCCTGAAATATGTGCTAAAAGAAATAGGAGACACAGCAGATATGTGTAGGACAAAGCAATACAACAAATATATCTGTTGAGCTACAAAACCAGTGTATATGAAACATGAAGCCAATATTATAGCAATCTCTGCTGTATTTTTGTCAAATGAAAATATTTCATATTTTATTTACTGGGTGCAATAAAAAATAATGGATGGAAATAAACAATATTACAAATATCTCAGGTTAGCTACAAAAACAATGTAAATAAAACAGAAAACCAATATTATAGCAAACTCTTTTCTATTTTGTCAAAATATTTTCTATTTTATCAACAAAATATCAGAAAACATATTTTATATTTAAACCACTACTTCCTTTTTCCAACACCTCACTACGACACTGGAGTCTGGATTCATAATGCTTCACTATGTTTTTACCCTCAAATACTCGGAGCAATTTTGAGACCGTCATTGGGATATTTATGGACACTTACTTTTCAGTTGATAAATAATCTTAAATTTGAAGGATTAATTTAATATACAAGATAGATTATATTTTCAATCACTTATTATGGAGAATATAAGTTAATTTTAATTGATTTCAACTAACCATTTTGTAATGTCTAGTAAATACCTAGAAAGTGTTTCCAAAATCTGCAACACAGAATTTTTGGGATGGCGGTAAATCTTGGGTTACTCTTCAACTACATATGGTTCATATACAGGTGTCCAATTAATAGGGCACCATATGGAAAACTTTTTTATTATATGTTATATAGAAAATCTTCATTCCTGATGAAAGTTCTTGTTCTGCGGGCCTAAAACGCGAAAGGAAATATTCAGATATCAATTTTTTTCATTCGTATACGAGATTTGTCGAAAAATGTCAATTTTTTCAAAGGTAAACTACCTTGGTTTTTGAAGTATCGACGATCTTCATGAATAAAAATTGATTCTTATTGCAAACTGCGGTCAGACGTCAAATATTATCTATCTACCATGAAAAAATGATCTTTAATAATTTTTGGGTATAATTGAATTAAAATTTCATTCTGCGAATATTAAAACATTTATTTTCTTCAAAAACCTTCCGGTTCACTGGTGAAAAAAAATCAATGCCAACACAGAGTAGTCAAAATAACAATCAATCTGGATAAACTCCTCTAAATGATAATTGTCGATGTTTTCCCTGTGTTAAATTCACATCGATTCGACAAACCTTGTATACTAACGCAACAAATTGATGTCTGTTTATTTAGTATTGCGTTTAAAGCCATGCAGAACTTTTCATCGAAAAAAACTTTTCTTCGGCGGCGAATTGTGGGATTAAACAGCTCTCTTTCTCCCTATTGAAAAAATAAAGCAAATTTCCCTAAATTATTCGATTTGATCAAGCGGAATCCTTTACATTTAATTGGTTTCATTTAATGCTACTTAAGTAATATGAATACAGGTCAAGTGAAACGCAAGAAAAAATTGGCTGGTTATCTAATTCAGTTGAAAATTTTTTTCTGATCAATGCGGTTCGTTTAACTTATTTGTTGGGCCGCTTGCCAGATTTTCTTCGAACAATTTTTCTTTCAAAAACTTGATTACATTGAATGCAAAAAAAATATAGAAAAAATTTTTCGATGGTTACCCATAGGTATATCCTTGCCTTCATTTTCCATCAGATAACTTCGAATTATTTATGAACCTGAAGATATGAAGCCGATGACGTTTCGACTGTAGAAGTTGTCCTTTTCAATTTTCTCACGACGCGCTTAAAAAAATTACACTTTGCATATGCAATTTGTCATGCTACACCGATATATCCCACATACTTCGATAGAAACGACCAAAGTAACAATCGGAACCGGAAACTGAACAATCATCGAGCCCATCTCCGGCGTGCAATCACACCTCGTGACGTCACCGCGTCTTCCGGTAGAAATCATAGCTAGTGGCGGAGCACACGAAGATTTTTTTACAGCCCGCTTAAAAAGAATCCGGAAAAATGTTTTTGTGAGCCGGGTCGGCGCGATAGGAAACGAAATCGGAAATGACTGGGGAAATTGTAGTAGTTGGCGCGGTCGCGGCAATTTAAAGTCACTATTATCGGGTTTTTCAACGCCAAAATATCGCGTTGTTGCCGGTTCGGCCGATACGGCTATTAGGGGCACACTTATGGAACGCGTCCGGATATTGCCGGGTTAATTGGTCCGACGGTGTGTCGACTAATTTGTAGTACGATTTACGTGCGTTTCCGTTCCTTGGAAAAAACCAAGGTCGTTAGCCACGAGCCAAGGAGGATGTCAACTTCCCATGCACTTTTTTTGCATATTATTGTCACCACGAGATTTAATGACTTTGTTGTCTTCCCTGGTCGTTTGGTGAAACAAAAAATCTATATCGATACACCTCAGATTAAATGGCATTGCATTCGGGGAATCTTGATCTAGAGCAATCTTGAAGTTTGAATAATGCTAACGTTTCGTTGTGATTCAAAAACAAAATGGCGTATGAAACGATCACCCCCCATACTTTATTGGCACTCTAATATCGTTTCCTATAAATATCAATTACAGACTTCCACTTTTTCAATAAGCCAGATCATTTCCTCGGGGCAGCAAGGGCGAAGAAAGAACAAATCTCAAGACTTCCTACATAATAATACGATTGAAGCGATAAAGCAAGCAATCAATTTTAAAGGCTCGTTCTACGTAAAGTGCGAAAAGGCAATAATTCGGCAATCATTTTTATTCTTGAAACAATTTCATCTGAGTTTGCAAGTTATATTACGATGATGTTGTAAAGAAACCAAATGTCAAGTAAGCCGTATATCGGAGAAGCTATCTTTTTTTTATTGAAGCGAGGTGTGTGTTTTTATTAGCCTGTTTATAATCTGACTCGGGGGGAAGAAATGACTTTTAAAAAGAAACGCCTTAGAGCGTTTTCATGTTTATTATATTTCTTGCGGTTATAGCCCTTGTAGCCATTTAGGATTTATGTCTAGTGACATAATGTAAAAGTTTTATAGATAATTCATATGAAGTGGGAAACGAAACATAACCATAAGAGAGACGATCCAGAAATGATGGAGGAGTTTATTTTTCTTGAGATTTTTTCCGCGTGTCTTCGGCCGCCCCAACTGAATAAATTTTTACGATCACGTATGACCTTCCTTCAAGAATGGGGTTGGCACTCCTGATTCTTTTCAGTCAATTTTGGATTCTACAGCCTACCAAAAACTTGAATTGAACAAATTCCGGAGGGGATCAAATTTTTATTCACTTTTCACTTACTATAGATTGAATTCGATAGAAAAAAAATAACCAGTCTACTCATCTACTCATCAGAAAATATTTCACGTTAAATTGCTTTTTCTCGAACTCATAATGAGAAAAAAAGATGAGGAAGAATGAAATTAAATTTATGAAGGAAGGTGAGACATGCAACGAAGAATCAATGAACACGAAACAAAACGACTGGTAAATTCATCATTACCTAGCTCCATATCGAAAAATACAGAAAATATCAATGAATGAACAGAAAATGAAAATCAAAAAAAAATTACGAAAAGCACTGCCGTGAAGTTAGGAGCTTTTGAGCGCTCGTACATCCACCTTGTAGGTAGATTCGCATTTTCCAGTTTTAGAAATCAATTGAAGGAATTTTCGACTGCTGTCAAAAAAATTCTGAAACTTAGGCGAAACTCCATACTTCATGTCATGATTCGCTAGAATTTTCTACGTTATCTATGGTCTTGGTGATGCGATCTGGACAAAATTTCGCACGTAGTTTGAATACATTATTCCTCAGCTAGGTGCAGAATTTCATTCCAATCCAATCAGTAGTTTCGAAACTATCAGGAAAAAAATATTTTGAACGGCCATATTTACGGAACCCCTAGTCTAACTTTGCTCATTGATGAACGTGACCGCGATATTCGCGATCCAAACCCACCTTGAAAATTTCAAGTTTCTAGGCCTTTCCGTTCAAAAGTTATAATTTTCCATGGTTTCTATGGTTCTGGTCATGCGATCTGGACAAAATATTGCTTTAATATATCATTCTCGATTAAAATATAAAATTTCATCCCGATCGAATCCGTAGTTTCGAAATTATCGAGAAAACAAAATTTCAAAGTATCGTATTTACGGAACCCCTAGTATAATTCTGCTCATTGATAAACGTGAACGCGACATTTCAGATCCACACCTATCCTGAAAATTTCAAGTCCCTAGGCCTTTCCGTTCGAAAGTTATGATTTTCTATGGTTTCTAAGATTCTGGTCATGTGATCTGGAGAAATGTAGCTTGAATATATCATTCTCCATTAGTATACAAAATTTCGTCACGATCGAATCTGTAGTTTTGAAATTATCAAGAAAACTAAATTTCAAACGACCATGTTGACGGAACCCCCAGTATAATTTTTCTCATAGATGAACGTGATCACAACATTCGAGATCCACACCTGTCCTGAAAATTTCAAGTCCCTAGGCGTTTCCGTTCAAAAGTTACAATTTTCTATGGTTCCTATGGTTCTGGTCATGCGATCTGGACAAAATTTCACATGTAGCTTGAACACCTCATTCTCCATTTGAGTGCAGAATTTCATCTCGATCAAATCTGTAGTTTTCAAGTAATCTGGGGAACAAAACTTTGAACGGCCATATTTACGGAACCCCTGGTGGAATTTGGCCCATTAACGAACTTAACCGAGGCATTCGGGAACTGAACCCACACTGAAAATTTCAAGTCACTAGGTTGTTCTGTTCGAGAGTAATCGTGCTTACGGCCGGACGGACAGAAGATTGAGACCATTTTCGGCTCAAAATTCGAAAAATACAGACATCGTGACGAAATGATATAGCCCTCGTGTAAGTAGTACGAGCGCTCAAAAATATGAAGAAAAAAAAATCCAATTAAAAAACGACAATTTTCAATCAACAAATAAAGCAATTAACTGAAAACAATAAATCTTCATAGCTATTAAAAAACAAAAAATATAAATGAAACTTGTAACACAAAACAACAATCCATGGCATATGAGAAACGAATGATCAAATTAAAGAAAAAAGTGGGTTTATTTTAAACGGGCACCAAAATAATTATTGTCCTCCAACAATGAGAGCCAAGTTTTATACCCCTGTCTCCAGAATAATATTTGGCCACACAAACTGATAAAAGAGCACCAAAAAACCTCAACCAGAAACAGAATTAATGAGCACCAGAGATGTTGAAAAATTATCAAAAATATTAAAGTCGCACCTAATGTGAAGGGCGAACACCAAAAATATGAAATGAATGAATGAATCGAAAATTAATGTATGAGGTATATCCAATAAAATTCTATGAGCTAAAAATAAAATTAAACGAGAACCCAAACTAAATAATGTTTCCCAAAAATTATCAGTGCACACTAAATATACTATACAAACCCCACAATAATGGTTGAGAATAATATTTATTCATTTATTTCAGGAAAACGTATAATATGTGAGATTGATAAAAAATAATATTCATTTCAATTTTTTTTTCAACTAAGACTTGAGACTTGGCAACTAAATATCCGTTTCAGGCTTCAGAAATGTATTCATTTATTTTAGGAAAACTTTTTAGTTTTAGTGATACAATGTTGAATTTTGTATACCTGTGTGGTTGGGGCTCGAATATATTATTATGATGCAGATTTTTGTTTTTTTTGGTGCTCAAATATTTAGTGTTCAAGTAAGTTTTGTGGCTGCTGAAATATTTAAATAAACTACAAAGCTCAATACTTTGGGGCTCGAAAATAAAATAATATGGTAATTAAATTTTGGTGCTCAACTTTGATTTTTGGGGACACAAATAAATATTGGGAAATCATATCGATATTACTTTGGTGTTCGTTAAAATACGACTCAAAAAATATATAAAGATGATGTGAATTTTCAACATTTCTGAAAAATCAAAAATTGATTATTTCGTCCCCAGAAGCCTGGATTTTCCGTCAATAAATAATGACAACTTTGAGGGGGCAATTAAATTTCAATCATCTTGTGTTGGATAAAGTAATTTGAAAATCTCATCACATCATTTTCGGTGGAATTTTACCTCACTGAATCTACCCCGAAGGGGTGAAACGTAGACGCGGTTTTCTATCAGGAAAAGATAGCATAAATCACCCTTGCACACATGAAGATATGCAAATGCTGCAATAGACTTGAATGTGTGGAGGGTTGCGGAAGGAAGGAAACCCCTGTCCTTTGTTTCTAAAAGACATGGTGGTTTAAGAGGTAGCCGGGAACTTAGGATATCTCACGGCGATCATCTCCTCTTTAGCCCTTCCGTTAGTGTTGATCCAACCCCACGCAAGACTAGGGGGACAAACTGCTAATGAATTTCGCCTTTCTGGGAATAACCATTATGATAGAAATCTGACCTGTACAGGAATATACAGTAGGTTTTACTTAGGAATATAAAAATTTGAAGTTTTTATTCATATCCAATAATTTTTAGTTGTTGGAGCCTGCTGCATTCGTTCCTTCGCACGACATCAAAAAAGATTTATTGAATCTCAGCAACGCTGCTCTTTTAATTAGATAATATTCGACGCTATTAGATTAATAGATTATAATTTCTCATCAGGCAAAGCAAGAATAGGAAGGAGTAGTGATTGAACATCCTGTCTAATCCGTATGAGAAAGGAAGAAATCAAAGTAAACCCTTGCTGAGAAAATTCTACAAAGGAAGTATCTAATGAGGAAGCAAGTAAGAGTAAAGGGAGAATATGTGAGAGCAGTGGTGTGCATACGGTGCTTCAGAGCCGAAGTGGGAGGGGATTCATATGCGATTAGTTGGGAAGAATGTTCAATGTTTAGTCAATGGTCAATGTTTTTATCCCAGCTTTCTTAATTGTATCAACGAATTCATTCCTTCAATAATAATTTGCTCACCTGCAATTCACGTGTTAAATATTGTCGGAACCCTTGTCACAATATACTAGTCAATGAAAGTGACACGAAACAAAGTACTAAAGTGTCCTAGATAGAACTAATCGCAAATTGAAAACGTTCATGAAACGCTAAACCAAATGAGCCACTCAATAAAGTATCTACCGTTCGGAGCTTTTCTCGATGAAAAATTATATACGTTTATGAAACAGATTGATTGTCGAGTACACTCAAACTAATTAAATTCATACAAACTATCACAAATACGATTTGTCAACTCGTTGGATTTTCCAAATCGCTTTCGTTGTCCTTTATGTTGCCTAGTCACCTGGACGAATATCAACTTCATAATGATCCTGTAAGAAACCTGGGAATTTATTACTTCCTGACAAATTGAAACATGAAAGTTGACTTCGTGATATGAACTAGTTGCCGGATATCTTTAACGTATAAAACTACGTGAAAATAAATCGGTTGTTTCGGACTATTATTTTCAGCCCCATTATAAATCACTTAAACTGCAATAAGTATCGGAACTTCCCCAATTGCGCAATTTGTTGTTTCAACCCCCTCCTCGAAATATATTATTCATTTCGAAAAGGAAATTCTATACCCTGGCGTTTCGGCATTCGCTTGATTTTCAGTGATTTCGATGGAATTTTTCCATGGAAATGCTACCTCGAAAAGCGGGACCTCAGAAAATCATAATAATTGGGAAGTAATGATCCAGGACGAACGTTATCCATCTTTCTTGGAAAATACTCCTCGCAGGAAATGACACCCCAAATATATCGAGTAGATTTGGAGAATTCTCACTTTGGTTTTAATATTTTTACGTAATTGTAGTGCGTGATTATCATACTAACTAGGTGAAATTTTGGAGGTATTTTGTAAAACAAGAACAGTTGACGCGTTACAAGTCAGTTATGAGCGAAACTTAAGGTACTTGGTAAGAGCCTTCTTAACCAAAAAAAAAATAATTCAAAAGAAACCATCACGATTTCAGGGAACGCAAATTCATAACCCATAAACATTTTTTTTTTGGATGCGTGTGTGTTATAACGCTTTCGACAGGCTACAGCTGAATATTCCGAAAATATCGCGCTCAAATTGGGCCAAAATACGAAATATTGCAATATCTGAAATTGGAAGAACATTTCACGAATTTTCTATGATATTCCGACTTTTCTCGGTGAATTATAATTCGGGATGCTACAGGTCACAATTTTTGTGAAAAAAAATTTAAATTTGTCTCTCAAAACCTCCCGAAATTATTGCGGATCTGACGCGCCGTTTCTGATTTCCGAAATTTCAAGAAATTTTTTTGTTCATCCGTTGAGTGAAATTCTTGAAAGGAACTCGCTTCATTCTATCGACGGATGATTTGATTTTCCAGGAAAAGTATGACATTGCTGATTTCATGAAAAATACGGAAATTTTTGGAATTTATTTTTTTTTAGGAACTACTTTTCTCGAAAGGAGTAATATTTGAGCATTCTGTAGATTTGAGAACATGTGACAAATAACATCGCGCCGTTTCGTTGTTCCTTCACTTTTTTACAGGAGCAGAATAATTTTTCCGAATTATTTTGGATTTTTCTTCAAAATCATTCATTCCACGAATCAACTTTTTGAGCGCTCGTACAACTTACACGAGGGCTATATCATTTCGTCACGATGTCTGTATTTTTCGAATTTTGAGCCGAAAATGGTCTCAATCGACTATGTTCGACTCACTGATGACGAATCCGTCGGAAAATTCAAGTCTGTCCGTCCGTCCGGCCGTCCGTCCGTCCGGCCGTCCGTCCGGCCGTAAGCACGATAACTCTCGAACGGATCAACCTAGAGACTTGAAATTTTCAGTGTAGGTTCGGATCCCAAATGCCTCGGTTAAGTTCGTTAATGGGCCAAATTCGCCCAGGGGTTCCGTAAATATGGCCGTTCAAAGTTTTGTTTCCCTGATTACTTGAAAACTACAGATTTGATTGAGATGAAATTTTGCACTCAAATGGAGAATGAGGTGTTCAAGCTACATGTGAAATTTTGTCCAGATCGCATGACCAGAACCATAGAAACCATAGAAAATTGTAACTTTTGAACGGAAACGCCTAGGGACTTGAAATTTTCAGGATAGGTGTGGATCTCGAATGTCGTGATCACGTTCATCTATGAGCAAAATTATACTAGGGGTTCCGTAAATATGGTCGTTTGAAATTTAGTTTTCTTGATAATTTCAAAACTACAGATTCGATCGTGACGAAATTTTGTATACTAACGGAAAATGATATATTCAAGCTACATTTCTCCAGATCACATGACCAGAACCATAGAAACCATAGAAAATCATAACTTTTGAACGGAAAGGCCTAGAGACTTGAAATTTTCAGGATAGGTGTGGATCTGAAATGTCGCGTTCGCGTTTATTAATGAACAAAATTATACCAGGGGTTCCGTAAATACGGTCGTTTGAAATTTTGGTTTCTGGATAATTTTGAATTTGCGGATTCGATCGAGAAATTTTGTATTTTAATCGAGAATGATTCATTAAAACAATATTTTGTCCAGATCGCATGACCAGAACCATAGAAACCATAGAAAATTGTAACTTTTGAAGGGAAAGGCCTAGGAACTTGAAATTCTCAGGGTGGGTTTGGATCGCAAATATCGCGATCACGTTCATCTATGAGCAAAATTAGACTAGGGTTTCCGTAAATATGGCCGTTCAAAATATTTTTTTGCTGATAGTTCCGAAAATACTGAGCGGATTGGGATGAAATTTTGCACCTAGCTGGATAATGTATTCAAACTACGTGCGAAATTTTGTCCAGATCACATCACCAAGACCATAGATACTGTAGAAAATTCTAGCGAATTATCGAAAAAAAATTGATCAGCTGAAGCACTGACATGAAGTCTGGAGTTTCGCCTAAGTTTCAGAATTTTTTTGACAGCTGTCGAAAATTCCTTCAATTGATTTCTGAAACTGGAAAATGCGAATCTACCTACAAGGTGCATGTACGAGCGCTCAAAAGCTCCTGCCTTCACGGCAGTGCTTTTCGTAATTTTTTTATTTGCGTTTTAACCATTGTCTAATTGTCTTTTTAATTTGCTCTGTTTTTTGTTAATATTTTTTTGCAACTAATTCTCCTTTGGTTTAGTGTGAGTTGCTTCTTTTTGTTTATTATTAAGGTACTTTTGTGAAATTGGTTTCATCCCCCGAGTGAATGAATGAAAATATTCTTATTAATTCGAAAGGGGTGTTAGCTTTATCTCTTCGAAAGAATTGGATAAATGCCAAGAGAAAAGAACAAACTTAAAATGTTACATTCTCTCAAATCGAATTCAGAACAGCAATATCGGTCCAAAATTTTCAAAATCAAATTCAGAACAATACTATCGGTCGAAAATTTTCAAAGATAAAAAATCAATTTTCATTGATTTTATTGATATAAAAATCAATTTATGGAAATAATTAATTACCCTCTCATTTTTTTTTCATTTCTAAAAAAATCGAGTTGGTCTGAATTTTCAGTTGAGGCAAATCTTCCTTTTTCACTTTCTGATCTTCCCCACTTTGTTACTGGGGCAGTAGATTTTTCTCCAAATTATTCATCTTCACTGAAAAAAAACAGTTCAAACTGATCAAAACCTTTTTAATTGGTTTGATACTGTTTTGAGGTATATGTTCGATATTCCTGTCACACAGCTGTCATATTTGGCAGATATGAGTAACCTTTAGTTAAGTTTTTGTTGAGTAGAACTGGTACAAAATATAAGATTTTTGAGTTGAAAATTGAGTTAGGTAAAGCCTAAATAGCAGGAGACGTGTTGAGATGTCAATTCTAGACATTCTTCATCGGAAGTTACGAACCGAAAATAGCTCTCCTGAAGCTTTAGTCCACCTGTACCTCGAAATTCCCATGATTCCAGGAGCCACTTATTAATTACAACTTCCTCATTTACTGGTCGGCTCAATTAAACTCAACAATATTTTTGGTATAACGAAAATAAAACAATTGAAGAAACCTTGTGAGAGCGATTCGCATGGGAGCTTTACAGATGTGTAATATGAACTAAAACTTAAATGCTCCTTCCGTTTTCTTAATGTCGACAGCGGATGTTTCTAGTTAACCGTTAAGTGTGAAAACACAACGCGAAGTTGTTGAGCTAATTCGAGTCAAATGAATAATGCTAATATATTGCTGTCGCGCGATTCATCTTGTTTCTGTTCCGCATAAACGGTAGGCAAACACACGGAAAAAAGGTAAAAATATTTTTTTATTATATGGATATATCACTGATTCTTATTTTTATGAATTTTCGAATTATAGATAAGACAATAATAAAATACCAAAAAAACCTCATTCCTATTTATATTTCTCGACGACGAGAGACAATGACGGAAAATGAAAAATTGCAGCGACAATTTCGGATCCGCAATATTCCCGGATCCGATCTTATCGTGATTTTCGCGGCGCAGCATTCAGATGATCTCTAGAAAGGACTTGAAGTAGATGTGATTAAAAGTCTCCACAAGACGCTAAATACATCAGGCGAGGCTCAGTCGATCAATCCGTTCTTCTCCACCCCATCCAGCAGGTCTCGTTAGTTCGACAACTGTTCCGCCCTTTTTGTTTTTTCTGCGACGGAGCGGGAGATGAAGAAATCACATTTTCCACTCGAGATCCTTTGCCCTCTCCTTGCGTATTCCTTAAGAACACTCACAACCCTTCCTTTGCAATCTTTGATATGGAATGCGAAAGAATTTTCCGTGGCGTTGGTTCTTGATGAAATCGAACACACAAAGGCTACGTGCACGCAGTAGAAGTTTATCGGAAATTCACCGTTTTCACGTTTGTGATAGTTCCATGTCATGCGGGTCTTCGGTCTTATTTTGAATTCTTCGAAGCGACACGGAGATACCAATGGACAATGACCTGCAAGTTCAATCGACATAGTGAAATTTGGAGGATCGTGATTTATTACTCATGGTAAACAATGGAACAAAAATTTCATTGAGTATTATAAAATATTCGGGTTTTTGTTGACCCCACCGGGATATTTATGGACACTTCCCATTTAGTACTTGAATTGTCTGAAATGCAGAAGATTTATAACATTAATTCTAGTATGATTCAACAATCAAAATGTGTTTCATGTTTTCAATCAGTAATTATGCAAAAAATAATTTTGCTCCATCTAATGAAAAAAATTGAACAAAAAAATGATCATTGCATAAAATTTTGAGCGCTCGTTCTACTTACAAGAGGGCTATATCATTTCGTCACGAATTCTGTATTTTTCGAATTTTGCGCCAAAAATGGTCTCAATCGAGAAGGTTCGACTAACTGATGACGAATCCTTCGAAAAATTCAAGGCCGTAAGCACAATAACTCTCGAACGGAACAACCTGAAATTTTCAGTGTGGGTTCAGTTCCCGAATTCCGAGGTTATGTTCGTTGATCGGCAGAAGTCCACCAGGGGTTTCCTAAATATGGTCGTTCAAATTTTGTTCTCCTGATTACATCGCAACAACTGATTCGATCGAGATGAAATTGCAATCAGATGGAAAATGACGTGTTCAAGCTACATGCAAAATTTTGTCCAGATCGCATGACTATAACCATAGAAACCATAAAAAATTATAACTTTCGAACGGAAAGGCCTAGGGACTTGAAATTTTCAAGGACGTGTAATCTGGAGTTTCGCCTTAGTTTGAAATTCACTCCACGGAAGTGCTTTTCAAATATTTTTGAGCGCTCGTACTACTTACACGAGGGCTATATCATTTCGTCACGATATCTGTATTTTTCGAATTTTGATCCGAAAATGGTCTCAATCGACTATGTTCGACTCGCTGATGACGAATCTGACGTAAAATTCGAGTCTGTCCGTCCGGCCGGCCGTAAGCACGATAACTCTCGAACGGAACAACCTAGAGACTTGAAATTTTCAGTGTGGGTTCAGTTCCCGAATGCCTCAGTTGAGTTTGTTAATGGGCCAAATTCCACCAGGGGTTCCGTAAATATGGCCGTTCAAAGTTTTGTTCCCCTGATTACTTGAAAACTACAGATTTGATTGAGATGAAATTTCGCACTCAAATGGAGAATGAGGTGTTCAAGCTACATGTGAAATTTTGTCCAGATCGCATGACCAGAACCATAGAAACCATAGAAAATTGTAACTTTTGAAAGGAAATGCCTAGGGACTTGAAATTTTCAGGTTAGGTGTGGATCTGAAATGTCGCGTTCACGTTTATCAATGAACAGAATTATACTAGGGGTTCCGTAAATACGGTCGTTTGAAATTTTGGTTTCTCGATAATTTCGAAACTACGGATTCGATCGAGATGAAATTTTGTATTTTAATCGAGAATGATATATTAAAACAATATTTTGTCCAGATCGCATGACCAGAACCATAGAAACCATAAAAAATTGTAACTTTTGAACGGAAAGGCCTAGGAACTAGGAAATTCTCAGGGTGGGTTTGGATCGCAAATATCGCGGTCACGTTCATCTATGAGCAAAATTAGACTAGGGGTTCCGTAAATATGGCAGTTCAAAACATTTTTTTTCTGAAAGTTCCGAAAAAACTGAGCGGATTGGGATGAAATTTTGCACCTAGCTGAGTAATAATGTATTCAAACTACGTGCAAAATTTTGTCCAGATCGCACCACCAAGACCATAGATACCGTAGAAAATTCGAGCGAATTATCGAAAAAAAATTGATCAGCTGAAGCACTGACATGAAGTCTGGAGTTTCGCCTAAGTTTCAGAATTTTTTTGACAGCTATCGAAAATTCCTTCAATTGATTTCTAAAACTGGAAAATGCGACTCTACCTACAAGGTGCATGTACGAGCGCTCAAAAGCTCCTGACTTCACGGAAGTGCTTTTCGTAATTTTTATATTTATTCTCTGATTTCAATTAGAGAATTGTACAGTGTATGTTCAATACATACAAAATTTTTGAGATATATCTTTCAATGAATAATTTTGGAAGTGACATTGAGAATCCCGTATGAAATTCACAAAATATCTACAGGAATCCAAAGATAATGAAATAATTTCGAAATTTTGGAGCGTTTTTCTCCCTATTTACAAGTACAACAACTCCTTCGCATTTTTTTGTGTTAAAATACGTTTCTATGAACAAGAGCGTTATCATTTCTCTCAAATGTCTGCAATTTTTCGATTTTGAGCAGCGAAAGATCTAAAACGAATAGATTGGACTAACAGAGGAAGAATTCGGGTTCAAAATCAATTCTGCCAGTCTGTCCGTAAACACGATGAAAAATCTGCCGAAGGATTTCGTAGATATGGCCATGTGATTTTTTCATCACTTTTCGAAAAATACCTATGTATTCGGTTGAATCGAAACTTTTTAGTTAGTTGTAGAATATCGAAATAAAAGTCCATGTGAAATTTCATAAGGATTGCATCTCAAGAAAAATAAAAAAAAATTTTTTCTACATTATTCCATTTCTATAGCTGTTCCACGTGGAAAAAATTTGAGTTTTCGGATCTATCTTTGAGTAATTTGATACATTCAGTGGAATCATTTGTCACACTGACGGCCGATTAGGTTCACAGAATTTGTGGATCGTTCCCAGATATCCCAGCCTCAAAATAAAATTTTCTCCAGATTTCCATGAAATATGTCATAATCTTACATCACGAATTTCGGATGAAAATATAGTAAAATATACCGATTTCGAGGTGAATACGATTAAATAATTCCCCTTTGTTAATTTCAAAGCAACTGCCTGTATTTTCGATAATTCCGATGTGACCGCTCTGGCGAAGTATTTAAAAAAGCGCGCAAAATCTCCTGACTTCGCGTACATCCTTTTCAGCAACTCTAAAAAATATAAAATGCGAAACATGAACGACGCAAACAACGCGTCCCACAATCACCCAGGAAAATACCCAGAGGACAGAATGGCAACGGAACAAAAGCTGCGGGGGAAAGAAAAACCCCGCTGCAGATGACTGCATTCTTAAGATGCATGCAACGCCGACGACTTGAGATTTCCGACCATTGATTCAGGGGTTCGCGGCAGGGAAAACGTAAGATCAATACACAAACTGCAGAAGCTCGTGGTGTGGTAGTCCTGAAAATAAACGTGGGGAAGGTTAGGGTGCTCTCGGTGCCTACCGACCATCCCCCTGCCCGCACTCTTCCTCATTCTTTGCTCCCGATGTTGCTTTTCTTTGCCGATTTCCTGCGATATGCCCTGCCAGCAGTTCCTCTGTCCATTAGGAATGAATGGCAAACGCGGTTAAGAGGAAGGGGGTGGACGGATTATCAACCTGGATATGCGACTGACAAAGGGGATTTACTGGTGTTCCTCAAGGTTCGAATAGTGATTATCTTCTTCGAGATATAAGACTAGAGATTGGTAGAATCGAATATCAAATCAGCACATAGGTTATTTGAATTACTTGTAGTTGTAGAATAAAACCACGAAGGTTCATGTGAAAATTCGTGGGGTTGGTAATTCAAGAAGATTTCAAGAAAAAATTCACAAACTTCGGTATCTCAGGAAAACTATTCGCTATATCCTCCCAAAATTTCCTGTCTACATAAATATGTGGAATCGCAATTCATCTCGACATCTGTTCCACGTGAAAAGGAAATTGAGTTTTTCTGATCTCTTGTTGAGAAATTTGAAAATTCTGGGATCCCTTCTTATAAAGTTTATAACAATAATAGTAAATTATTTGACGAGTGGTAATGAAGGTATAACTCACGCAGATGAAGTTTGCAGCACGAGCCGAAGGCGAGTGCTGTAATTCATCAAGAAAGTTATTACCATTACCGCAAGTTGAGTACCATACTTTTTCTACGACTATAACAATAAATACTGAGATACAAGTACAGAGAAAGAACTTTATTTACAAATATTGATAGTTACATATAACAATGCATTATTTATGTTGACTGTGCTTCTTAGCATGGAGAAGAAAGTCCATAGGAGCGATGCTTCATATATATCTACTTGAGAGAATGTTTTTTTTTTTTTTTTTATTGTTTTGTAATGCTTATGATGCTTTTTATTTTTGTATTACTTGTGAAAGGAAATTTAATTTGATGGTTCACCCCACAGACAGGCTACGCCTTTGTGAGAATCTTCTCTATTTGTGGAATGTACCTATGCTATATTTTCTGCAAATAAATTATTATTATTATTATTATTATTATTATTATTATTTAGTGCTAAGTTCACTTAAATATGCCATATTCTCTGTAAACGATGACTTAATATTCTTACTGCTACACCAATCTTGAAAATTGTTTTATACACCTTTATATTTGTTTTGGGATTTTTCGGGCGAAAAATTCTATGGGTTCATTGGCTAATTGTTTTATTTCTGAAGGTGTACATAATAATTCATCTTCACTATCTGAATTAATCTTTTTCAGCAAAACATTCACAATAATAATTAGGTATCAACTTAATGTGAGAAAACGTCAAAATTATTCATGTGACCTCCCCTCAATACCCATAATGGACTGTTTCCTTTCGGCCAATCGGCTTGTCCAGAAGCACAGAGTTATATAGTAGTGAGTTACTATAACTCACGTTGTTTGTTCACAGATACTATTAATTGCTCAAAAATAGTTGAATAATGAAATATTCACTAGGATAAGTGAAATGACATTATTTGTATAACTGGCGTCCGGTTAGGTTGACAGAATCTATGGTTCGATAGTGTCACCTAATGTCAAATCAAAATGATCATAAATTAGTCAATTTTTCACTGAAAAATATATCAGTATTTACAGTCTCCTCTCCAGAAGCAATTTTTCTTCTCTTCTTATTACTTTGTTTTCGAATTCACTTTTTTTCTCTGTTCTTGTTTTACTACTTCATTACATCCCTTCTTTAATTCTGATTAAAAAATTATCCGTCGATACCTCCAAAGGGAAGATATAAATAATCAAACCTTCGATTCACTCTTCTGGGCCTTCATGCTCTCATGGAAAAAGGACATGAACGGGTAAAGCATAAGAGAGTCGCAAAGACCTAATTAATTAATCAAAAACGAATTTGCCTCTCGTTAACAGCAACTATTTTAATATTCCTAATCTCCCATTTACGTAAAACCCCGGTTATTTAATCCTTCCATCCGAGATGAGCTTTTGTAATCTTATTTTCTTGTCCCATATCTGCAGCTAATGACGAAAAGACAAAAGCGGTCGACTTACTCGCATGGCTGGCACATGCTTCGCATGGACCCATCTGCTAGACGAGAACGCCGATCCGAGTGAGGCTCCGGCGAAAAAGTACCCATATTTGCTCACACACCGGGGATTATAAGCCCTTAGGTTATCGATTTCTGGAATTATTAACTAGTCATTCTACTTGGGACACAAGTGCGGAAACAATCGGTTTTTTATTGTCTGCTCTAGACGCTCGAAAACCCGGTTGACATGCCATGTTTTCCTTCGGCATTCAATTAAGGTCAGAACGGTAGCACTTGCGAAGGAATTTTGCACCCAAATCCGGACTTGTCCGATCGGAATTTGTGGTTTTGAAGCAGGCGGGACTTTCTGCACTATACCCTGCTTTACTTTTGGATCATACAAGGAAATGCATGATGCCCCGTTCACATTCCTCTGCTAAAACTGAGTAATGTAGGTCATAACTCACGCAGATGGAGTATGCAGCGCGAGACGAAGGCGAGTGCAGTAATTCGTCAAGTGAGTTATAGCCATTACCGCAAGTTGAATACTATACTTTATCTACGACTATAACAATAAATACTAAGATATAAGTACAGAGAAAGAACTTTATTTACAAATCTTAAAAGTTACCTATAACAATGCATTATTTATGTTGAGTGTGCCTCTTAGCATGGAGTAGAGAGTATATAGGGGCGATGCTTTATATTAAGCGATAAGTTCACTAAAGTATGCAAAAAGAACATTCTCTGTAAACGATGACTCAATATTCTTACTGCTACACCAACCTTAAAAGTTGTTGTATACACCTTTATATTTGTTTTGGGATTTTTCGGGCAAATTCTTTATGGTAACATTGGCTGATTGTCTTATTTCTGAAGGTGTACATAATAATTCATCTTCACTATCTGAATTCATTCACAATAATAATTAGGGATCAACTTTATTTGAGAAAACGTCAAAATTATTCAAGTGACCTCCCCTCAATACCAAGAATGGACCGTTCCCTTTCGGCCAATTGGTTTGTTCAGGAGCACAGAGCCCGGGAGTTATAGTAGTGAGTTATCATAACTCACGTTTTTTGTTCACACATACTATTAATTGCCAAAAAGTAGTTGAATAATGAATGAATAATTCAATAGGACTAGATGAAGATTCTAAAAAATTGTTCGAAACGGCCGGATGTTTTTATTAGACCCTGTACACGAACTAACGTTTCCAACGAATCAAGTGAACTCCGGTTACTCTGAATATTCAGTGTAAATGAATCGAAACCATGATGCGGAAGGACCTGCATAGGGACTGAAGGCGAACTTTCAACGAGTTGAGCTTCTTTAACGTGAATTTAAAAAATCAATATATCCCAGTTAGGGAACACATGGAGCGCCTAAAAGAACTAAACTTTTTTCCATGTTCGCGGATGTATACTGACCCTTGGCCAGTTTTTCATCAAAAAAAAAGTGCTCGCCAGCTGAATGCTCTTTTCGCTCGTGGCCGTGCATTCTATTTCTAATTAGTACGTACGCGTTTCTCATCTGAAAATTAGTTTTGATCATTTTCGCTGGTTAATGAATTAATGGATCTGCCGCTTCAATTTGCGGAATACAAACAATTTTTTGTCGACACTTTCAATCTGTTTCTGTATCAGGTCTTTACTCGCTGCTTCACTCGCGTTCGTTTCATTTATTTGTTTCGTTTCACACGGTTTTTCTTTCAGTTCGCGAATCGGAAAATATCCACTGGAAGGTAGGGCTGAAGATTAACGGAAACGGTGACCAATTGCATTCGAGCAGAATCGCCTGAGAAAAAAGTTCAAGTCAACATTCTAAACCAACCCCTAGCTCATTTATCCCCTTGAGATGAAAAAAAAATACGATCTAGGGTCGTCATATTTTATCGATTGTTTTTTCAATTTCGTCCTCTCGAAAGTTTCATCAATATTTTGATTAGTTCGATCTTCTGTAGAAAAAAATTTACCTTTTAAAACTCCTGTATATACCTAACAATGTTTCCAATATTCGAATAAACAATTTTCTGTCAAATTGTGTTTCATCAGCAGAAATATTAGTAAAATTACATTTTTATGTGTTTGAGTTTCCCTTCAATGAACGATTTTGAATTAGGTGAAATTAATATTACTCATAATGTGTAAAAACTGGTTATTTGTTTAACTAGGTAAACTGATGGAAATAAGAACAAATTTTCTGTAAACATGGGTTCTAACTCCACTTTCCACTTCCGAGAGAAAGGGTGTTGAAGTGGAAAAATATAAAAAAAGATTTCGGAAAATTTCAGGCGAAGGGTGGCTGCTTTTATCGACAACAATGATGGTCATATCGAGAATCTACTTTAATTTGCTTTCTGTTTTCACTTCCTCTTTCCTCAAATTTCCAATAAAAATTCCGTCAATTCCAAACTATTTATAATTTTATAAAAATCAAGTTCTAAAATGTTTGAGGGCGATTTTGTCGAAACCGATGGTGTTTAGAACTTTCGAAAAAGAGCATCATTTTTGAAAAAAATCTTCAAAAATTTCAATTCCGACAAAAAAATTGGGCAAATGGCAGTGGCGTTGTAATATCAAATAACGGTATTTTATTTTTTTGCACTCGAATGAGGAATGACGCGTTCAAGCTACATGCAGAATTTTGTCCAGATCGCATGACCAGAACCATAGAAACCTTAGAAAATTATAACTTTCGAACGGAAAGGCCTAGGGACTTGAAAGTCTTAGGATATGTGTGGATCTCGAATGGTGCAGTCGCGTTCATCACTGATCAGAATTAGACTAGGGGTTTCGTAAATTTGGTCGTTTGAGATTTAGTTGCCTTGATAATTTCAAAAGTACGGATTCGATAGTGTCAATATTTTGTATTTCAATGGACAACGATTTATTAAAGCTACATTTCGCCCAGATCGCATGACCAGAACCATAGAAAACATAGAAATTATAACTTTCGAACGGAAAGGCCTAGGAACTTGAAATTTTCTAGGTAGGTTTGGATCGCGAATTTCGCGGTCACGTTCATCAATTAGCGACATCAGACCAGTAAATATGGCCATTCAAAATATTTTATTCCTGATAATTTCGAAACTACTGATTGGATTGGTATGAAATTTGGCGCATATATGAAGAATAATATATTCCAACTACGTGCGAAATTTTGTCCAGATCGCATCACCAAGACCACAGATACATAAAGCACTGAAGTGTAGTCTGGAGTTCCGCCTTAGTTTGAAATTTGTTTTGACAACTGTCAAAAATTTCTTCATTTGGTTTTTAAAACTGAAAAATGTGAATCTACCTACAAGGTGGATGAACAAGCGCTTAAAAGCTCCTGACTTCACAGCAGTGCTTTTCGAATTTTTATTTACGCCACTGACAATGTTCAAGACATACAAGAAACATTAAGAGTTAACTTTCAACATGCAGTTTGGCTATTTTGATTCGCATGAAAATATATTCAACCGTTTTGGAATTATTTGAAAAAAACGAGTTATTTTTCGTCGTGTAAGAACCCATGTTTTCAGGAATTTTTTCTCATTTTTACCCCATCAGTATGTTACACCCTCTCTGAGACACCCTGTATAGTAACACACAACTATAACCTATCCAAAAATATCGACTGATAATTCTGTCTCTATAACAAAAAGAAAAGATATCTCAATTCAGCAGTACTGTTACATCCGCAACGAAGAAACCATATTGCATACTTAGACAACATACCTTCCTTTGATACAAACCACAAAAAAAAAATCAAACAATGATCACCTTTAAGGATGCGCAAAAAACCGGCCTCATCCACTTAAGAATCCACGTAAAAAAACCTGTGAACGTGTTAACATATCCGGAAACAAACATTAGACATCCTTTCCGATAAAAGGTTCTGCTACAAAAGCCACCCCATCACGCCTGAATGACTGAGTGCATCATCCAAGATGCCGACTCATCCTGGAATTGTTTTCTTTTGATGAAATGTGCATGATAAGCCGTTTTTCTGTTCGGCCTTTCCATTTTCTTAAGACATGTGTGCTAATTCTTCATTTTGTAGCGATACCAATGGTTCCAGTTGGAGTGAATTGAAGAAAAGGTTGAGGAAGTGGATTAATGGATTTTTCGTTGTACGTCACCACAATTATGGACACTTTGGATTGATGAAAAACTCATCATGAGCATATCTTATATTCATCTGTTTTTTTTCTACTCCATTTGAATTATATATTCATTATTCAACTACTTTTGAGCAATAAAGAGTATCTGTAAACAAACACTGTGAGTTCTGATAACACACTCCTATAACTCCCTGTCTCTGTGCTTATGAACAAGCCGATTGGCCGAAAGGGAATAGACTATTATTGGTATTGAGGGGAGGTCACACAATAATTTTGACGTTTCCTCAAATTAAGTTGATACCTAATTATTATTGTGAATCTTTGGCTGAAAAAGATTAATTCAGATAGTGAAGATGAATTAGGATGTACATCTTCAGAAATAAGACAATCAGCCAATGTTACCATACATAATTTATTGCCCGAAAAATCCCAAAACAAAAATAAAGGTGTATACAACAATTTTCAAGATTGGTGTAGCATAAGAATATCAAGTCATCGTTTGAAGATAATTTTCTTTTGGCATATTTTACTGAACTCAGCACTAAATATAAAGCATCGCCCTTATGGACATTCTACTCCATGCTAAGAAGAACAATCAACATAAATAATGCATTGTTATAGGTAACTATCAAGATTTGTGAATAAAGTTCTTTCTCTGTACTTGTATCTTAGTATTTATTGTTATAGTCGTAGATGAAGTACAGTATACAACTTGCGGTAATGGTCATAACTCACTTGATGAATTACAGCACTCGCCTTCGGCTCGCGCTGCATACTTCATCTGCGTGAGTTATGACCTACATTACCGCTCGTTGAATAATATACTATTACCTTTTCAAAATCGTTCCTGACTCTACCTCACCCAGTAGTTCTTGAATAAAGCCAGTAAATGTGTAGAATAAAATTATATCATTGTTTCACCCTTCAGATATTCCTTTCATGCCTTACTTTTTCATATCGTTTCTCTTCGATCCAACGAGATGTCGTAAAATTACAAGGGGCCGAAAGTTAATGCAGCCCTCATAACTGTCGAATGACAAGCTGAAAGTGAAACTTAATAATTTGAGAACTTTATGGTTCGAAGATTTTCCGCTTCGAAGGAAGGATATTTCCTCTATTAACAACTGCTTAAACTTGTCTATCACATGTCCTGAGTAATCAATTCGAATAGAAGGGACTTTGAAAAACTCGTTATATCTACCTTTAACTTTTACAACCCAATTTGAGGGATAACATATGGGTATCCTCAGTGTGAAATCATCTAATCAATCAACGACAGAGTATCTAACAGTTAAAGTAGTCAACCGAGAACGATATGGTGTTTTATTTGGTATGTTTGATCCAAGAAGTTTAACAGTTCACTGAATAATTTTCAAACAGATATTAAGATTGAAAATAAACTTTAAGAAGCAAATTGAGATATTGTAACTTTGGGTTCCCCAAGGAATCAAACCTGATGAGCAGCTTAACAATTTTTGTGAATTCGTTATTTGAAGAAGGAAAATTGATAATACATCCACACGCTTTTTGAGATGTACCCATTGTGTTTTCTTGTTTCCTATTATGTTAATCTCGGTTTTATTGTTGTTTACTACTGTAATTCTCTTCTTATTCCTTTTTTTTTCAATATGTTGACTATCTGTTTGTTGTCTAGATGTACTCATGGGTATTTTACAGTCTTCAACATCTTCTCATGAAGCTGCATACTTCGTGCAACCAATATTCCCTTTCTAGTTCCACAAATAACTTTTTTTTTTCATTGACAGTACTTTTTCATTTTCATTCATTTTATCAACATGAATTCCAACCCCTAGTGGCGAAATATTTCGGTGACGGAATTCCTAAACCGTAAACTTTACACGTTTCATAAATTAGCTAACAAAATGCGCGAGATGCGAAAACGAGATCGAACTGGAAAGAATCGAAACCCGCGATGCAGGCCAGCCAATTGTGCCGCAATAAAATATCGGCGCGCTAATTTCGCACATACGAAATACAATCGTTTCGGAGATGTGCACATATTGGCCGGGAATTCGGCACTGGGAGTGATGAATGTCATGCATAACATCGGCTGTATTATTGACAATCGCCCGGCGTACGTACGGATCGTGCGGCCAAAGTCAACGGACGAAACTGCAGTAAAAATGGCAGATGTACCTGTGCGAATACCAAGCAGTAGCGCCACAGAAACGCGCGATTCTTCTTCGGTTTCTTCTTCTTTCTCGGACGGACTTGATCGTGGTGATAAATGGCATTTTGTCGAATGACCTCACAATAAGAGGAAATTGATACATATATAAATGAAAAACCTGAAAAAATAGTACATATATTGAAGTATAAGTGGATAGAAAAGCGCAATTTTTCGAGTACTACGGCGCAGCCGGAGTGCTCGAAATCGAGCAAGTGTCCAATTGTAGGGTTCATAATTTACGCTATTTTCTTTTATTGGTGCACATCGAAATCTTCCTCCATTACGTTTTCCCGAGAGTTCGAATCAAAAATTGACCATTATTGACAAACGAGAGAAATTATTTCGACTTTGACCGGAACCAAATTCCTTACGAAACTCGTTCGGATTTGGCCAAAAATAGTCCGATCCGAGGGCTGAAACCAATAACAAACGAATCCTTATAAGTTTCTCCAACACCCCTGTACATGTTTCAAAAATTTCCGAAAAATTCTTATCTCTTTCTAATTTCGTGCGATGAAACGAATGAGGATGATATTCGAAATTGATGCGATGAAAAATCGTAGATAAAAGTGAACTGGGGTAAGAAATACAGTTTTCACATTTTCGGATTTTTACAAGCAGAATTCTACCTGGATATCATTGAGATTGTTGAATGAAAACCTTTGTTTACTCTGGCCAGTGTAACGGATTCGAAGGAAAGATAGGAAATTTTTATTCAAATATCGAAGAATATGAAGACCATTTCGGGTCTGAAATGAGGTGAATACGATTAAATACATTGTCTTTCAATTATACCACCCCAATTTTGCAATGATGTTGAGAAAGGTATCTATGAACGTTATTCGAAACCTGAAATGTTTCAGAATCACAGACTTCTAGAATGATGTCGCCATGATAACTTCCAAAAATGCGTGCTTTTTAGAATTTATTATGAACACGCTGAGGCGTTGTTTGAGTAGGAAAATCGAGGTACCATTAAAAAAAAATTATAAAAACACACTTGCCACTCGCATAAAATTTAAAAAATTATAAAATGAAATCAAGTCCCTTATTTCTATTATGAGCAAATCTACTGATTACATTGTCTGGCTCTACTTTATTTAGATATCTTCATTAAAAATTGATGAAAAGCACTGCCGTGAAGTCAGGAGCTTTTGAGCGCTCGTTCATGCACCTTGTAGGTAGATTCGCGTTTTACAGTGTTAGAAACCAATTGAAGAAATTTTTGACAACTGCGGAAAAAAATTTCAAACCAAGACGATTCTCCAGACTTCACGTCCGTCCTAAGTGACCAATTTTGTTTTCGATAATTCGCTAGACTTTTCTACGGGATCTATGGTCTTGGTGACGCGATCTGGACAAAATTTCGCACGCAGTTTGAATACATTATTCTCCATCTATGTGCAAAATTTGATTCCAATCCAATGAACAGTTTCGAAGTAATCAGGAAAAATGTTTTTGAACGGCCTTATTTACGGAACCCCTAGAGTGATTTTGCTCATTGATGTACGTGACCGCGACATTCGAAATCTAAGCCTACCCCGAAAATTTCAAGTCCCTAGGCTTTTCCATTCGAATGTTATAATTTTCTATGGTTTCTATGGTTCTGGTCATGCGATCTGGACAAATGTAGCTTGAATATACCATTCTCCATTGAAATACAAAATTTCGTCACGATCAAATCCATAGTTTTGAAATTATCAAGAAAACTGAATTTCAAACGACCATATTCACGGAACCCCTAGTCTAATTTTGCTCATTGCTAAAAGTGACCGTGACATTCAAGATCCACACCTATCCTGAAAATTTCAAGTCCCTAGGCCTTTCCGTTCGAAAGATATAATTTTCTATGTTTTATATGGTTCTGGTCATGCGATCTGGACAAAATTTTGCCTGTTGCTTCAACACGTCATTCTCCATATACGTGCAAAATTTGATCGAATCAGTAGTTTCGAAGTTATCAGGGAAACAAAATTTTTAACGGCCATATTTACGGAACCCTTGGTGGAATTCTGTCCATTAACAAACCCAACTGCGACATTCGGGAACTGAATCCACAATGAAAATTTCCAGTCTCTAGGTCGTTCCGTTCGAAAGTTATTTTGCTCACGGCCGGACGGACAGACAGACTTGAATTTTTCGTCGGATTCGTCATCAGTGAGTCGAACCCTGTCAATTCAGACAATTTTCGGCTCAATATTCAAAAAATACAGACATTGTGACGAAATGAAATAGCCCTCGAACGAGTGCTCAAAAATATCGAAAATAAATAAATATTATCTTTAGGATAAGGTACTCACCCTGTGAATAAAATTAAAAAAATTATTAAATGAAATCAAGTCCCCTATTTTTATTATGAGAAAATTTACTTGAAACATACTGTCTGGCTCTATTTTATTTAGATATTTTCAGTGAAAATGTTGAAAATTATTTCCTTTTATAACCCCAATAACC
The DNA here is from genome assembly GCA_963966015.1 of Aphidecta obliterata. NCBI lineage: Eukaryota > Metazoa > Arthropoda > Insecta > Coleoptera > Coccinellidae > Aphidecta > Aphidecta obliterata. The sequence continues at coordinate 14,911,536 of OZ014427.1, forward strand.
TCACGCATTCGCCCCCCTCTCTCGTTGTTGTTGACGATGGTTTATGTAACGGAAAATTTTTTGAGCCACCATTTTTTCTAACTATGAAAAAAGACTTCAGGTTATTTTAATCTAGGTTGAATGATAAATATTGTTGAACTATTGTTATGTTCTTATACAAGCAAATTAACACACAGTACTATCACAAAATGTCTGAATCCCGAAAAATGTTTTTTCTCGATCAATTGGTGAAAGATCGGAGATTGTTAGAATCAATTTCAAATCTAACACTATTTAGTACAAATTTCATCTTAACCCCATCGACATGGCAGTGGGTGACGCCGCTGCTGTCCGGTTCGAAAACTGTACATAAAACCCTGTGCAAGTCTGATGCAGGGCATCATTCAATTACTCCTGGGTGTGGCCACAGCCTCGCTTATAAAACATCGATCGAAACGAGCGGTCATCGTTTCAAAAGTTCGCTCTTTGATTCCCTTATTGCCGTTTTGAATCCGAGTGCAGCACATGCGCTGCCGTCAAAACGCACTAAGGACTCATCAGCGATCGCCTACAGGATTAATTTATTTTACCCCTTTTCCCGTTAAGATCTCCTCTGTCTCCCTGGCTCCGATTGATTCTTGCCTGGGCCTGATACGGCGCAAAAAGAAGAGAATAATTCTTTGGATGTTATGAATTCCGAAAGGGAATCTTCGGGATCCGCGTTTTTTTACCGTCTGAATTCAAGCTTCAGAAAATTGGATTTATTTATTTGAACCCAAATGACGATGCTTCTGTGGATATTTAGCGTCCAATACCTCCAATTCATTAATTATGCTCTTTCATCGCCTGCCAGCTGTACCCTCAAGCCCAAATTGGTCAAAAGCGTTGATGTCCAAGGTGAAAACGTCTCTTCGAAGAGTTTACAACTGTTGTTAACAACAAAATCAACCCATAACATCAATAGACGACATAAATCTCCTTACCGACAATTAGTACCTCAGTCCCAAGTGAGACATCTTCCTTTGTGAGCCAGATAACACAAATTAACAATATAGGCCACTGAATCTGAGTCAGTGTGCACTAAATCACTCGAGGACCGGTGTTGGTTTCCTCTCATTTGCGGTATTTAGGCAACTCAAGTGTCGAATTAGGGCAATTTTGGTACCGGAAATGCGAAGAATAGGAAACACGGCGATGCAGTTCTCAATGACTCGACAGGTGGGCTGTCTTGAAGGAGGAAAGTAACAAATTTACAAATAAAACTTTTACGATTTATACTCATTATACTCCTTCAACTTGAAAGATGCTAGGAAACCAGGTGGTAGGCGTGATGTTTGATCTTTAAAGTTCGGGGATTGAATGAGGACTATTGAGACCCAATTTCTTACTGCGGTACAACGTGAGTTATGTGCCTGGTGGGTATTTGGGAGAGGAAGGCATTAGTTATAATGCCGGTTTACGATTGCGGGACGAATTCGGCGAAATGTTGCGAACAATGACGTTCATGCTTCTGGGATGGTCTCCGAGTTCTTGAAGGTAGTAGTTAAACTATTTATATGATCGGTTGGTGGAAGGATTATCATAAATTTTCACCTGTATATGGAAGTAAGATGGAGTATCTATATGCATTCATTAGGTAAGGATACCCTGGGTTCAAGAAGTGTTTTTGTCCAAACGGCCTACTGGATGGGGCAACATTAATTAATGTTGAGATTTTACCCTTTTGTATTTTCTTCATTGTAAATTAGGACCTTCCAAGGTATTAGTTGATTACGTAATAAAGTACATGGTGTTATAACATTTCGATCTTTTGTATTCTGGCTTTTTCTTACTTCAATTTATGTGTGGAGTCAGAGGCAGCTGCGGCAAGGAAACCAATAGGATACTGCCTCCCTGAATGATAAACTGATCATAAAACTATCATACTTAAATGTCCCCCAGATATTTTAACAAAAAATACGCTTGTTGATAGAGAACCTAATCCTTCAAAAGTTACGTAGCCGGCTCGCGAAGAAGAAGCCAACTCGAACTTTACCCTGCCAGGCCTTTCCAAATTATACATGGAGTGCTAGGAAAATATCGCGCTTCTTAGGGTAAAAACATAATGAAGCATCGACCATCGCCTTAGCCCCGGCATGGAGCATCGCCGTTGCCGGGGAATCAAATCGATTCGATTTTCTAGACTCTCCGTAGGCATGATGACCAAAACGAGACATATGATTGGTCCTTGCCGTATTGTGTTTTAACTATAATAGTGTCGTAGTTAAGTTAGGGTAAAAACATAGTGAAATGAGAAGAGGTGAATAATTTTTGAGCGCTCGTACTACTTACACGAGGGCTATATCATTTCGTCACGATGTCTGTATTTATCGAATTTTGAGCTGAAAATGTGCCGTAAGCACGATAACTCTCGAACGGAACAACCTAGAGACTTGAAATTTCCAGTGTGGGTTCAGTTCCCGAATGCCTCGGTTGAGTTCGTTAATGGGCCAAATTCCACCAGGGGTTCCGTGAATATGGCCGTTCAAAATTTTGTTCTCCTGATTACTTGGAAACAACAGATTTGATCGAGATGAAATTTTGCACTCAAATGGAAAATGATGTGTTCAAGGTACATATGAAATTTTGTGTAGATCACATGATCAGAACCATAAATCATAGAAAATTGTAACTTTTGAACGGAAACGCCTAGGGACTTGAAATTTTCAGGATAGGTGTGAATCTCGAATGTCGTGATCATGTTCATCTATGAGAAAAATTATACTAGGGGTTCCGTTAATATGGTCGTTTGAAATTTAATTTTCTTGATAATTTCAAAACTACAGATTCGATCGTGACGAAATTTTGTATACTAATGGAGAATGATATATTCAAACTACATTTCTCCAGATCTCATGACCAGAACCATAGAAAATCATAACTTTCGAACGGAAACGCCTAGGGACTTGAAATTTTCAGGATAGGTCTGGATTTGAGATGTCGCGTTCACGTTCATCAATGAGCAGAATTATACTAGGGGTTCCGTAAATGTGTCCGTTCAAAATATTTTTTTCCTGATAATTTCGAAACTACTGATTGGATTGAAATGAAATTTCACACCTAGCTGAAAAATAATGTATTCAAACTACGTGTGAAATTTTGTCCAGATCGCATCACCAAGTCCATAGATACCGTGGAAAATTCTAGCGAATTATCGAAAAAAAATTGGTCAGCTGAAGCAGTGACATGAAGTGTGGAGTTTCGCCTAAGTTTGAGAATTTTTTTGACAGCTGTCGAAAATTCCTTTAATTGATTTCTAAAACTGGAGATTGCGAATCTACCTACAAGGTGGATTTACGAGCGCTCAAAAGCTCCTGACTTCACGGCAGTGCTTTTATAATTTTTTTGTTTTGAAATGCATAAAGGAAAGTTAATAAGTGAAATATTTATTCGAACTACAATATGGGATGAAAAAAATTGAAGACATCACAACAGATATGTGTTGGATAAAGCATGGACGGAAATAAGTAATACATATAACAAATACATATATCAGGTAAGCTACAAAAACAATAAAAATAAAACATAAAGCCAATATTATAGCAATCTCTTTTATATTTTTGTCAGGTGAAAATATTTTATATTCCATTAACTGAGTGCAACAAAAAATAATGGACGGAAATGAGCAATATTACAAATATATCAGGTGAGCTACATAAACAATGTAAATAAAACAGAAAACCAAAATCATAACAAACTCTTTTATATTTTTGTCAGATAAAAATATTTTATATTCTCTGAGTGCAACAAAAAATAATGGACGGAAATAAGCAATATTACAAATATATCAGGTGAGCTACAAAAACAATGTAAATAAAACAGAAAACCAAAATTATAACAAAATCTTTTATATTTTTGTCAGATATAAATATTTTATATTCTATTAACTGGGTGCAACAAAATATCAGAAAACATGTCTAATATTCAAACTACTCATTCCTATTTCCAACATCTCACCACGACTCTGGATTCATAATTCTTATAACTGCTTCCATAGATGCCCCACTATATACCCTCTGATACCCGACTTGAGGTGAGTCTTGTTGCGATGTTTCACTATGTTTTTACCCTAACGCGAGCTAGTGGGGCTTTTTTGATTTTGCCCTGCTCACCGATCAGTCTGAAGCGATCGATTGAGGAATGTAGTGCTCTGTCGAAATCTATAAGTAGTATAAGTGGAGGGTAATTACCCCATCATTCGCTTTCTCTGCCTAGGCACCTCTTTGATGTTGTTGTTTTTTGGATGCTAAATATATTTTTTGAATTTCTTGCCCCGCGTCATTATTTTCGACTGTAATTTGGCTTGTAAAGTGGTTTCATTTCTGATTTTCCGCGCTTGTTTTCATAAAAAAGAGCGTTATCATTTCGCCTGATATAAGAATGGTCTTGAAGGATTAAGTTGAACTCACAGTATGGTTGGAGAAATCGTGGTCAGATTCAATTATGTCCGTCTGGCTCTCCGTAAACACGATAACTTTCGAAATAAGAGGCTCAGGGTTATGAAACTTTCAGCGTACGTCCGAGGTCTGAATGCGCCGGTCAACATCGTTAGTGGTCAAAATGCGCGATGGATTTCGTATATATATATATATATATCCATCTAATAGTTTTCCTCAATAATTCGAAAAAGGCAAAGAAATTAGAATTTTTCAGTTTTCTGATAAGGTTCACACTTCAGTTACATTTGGAAAATCTGTCCATTGTAAATTAGCTATCAATAAAAATGCAACGGAGCAGGTGATGAAATTCGACCACCTTGGTTTTCTTATATTCAGCAGCAGTGAGAATTTAGAGCACCTATAACTCGAACTGAAAGTTCAAGAACTTAACAGTTAATGATGATTGCAGACATGGAAACCTGAGCAATTAATAGTATCTGTAAGCAAACCGCGTGCGCACAGTCCATTATTGGTATTGAGGGGAGGTCACTTGAACAATTTTGACGTTTTCTCAGATTAAGTTGATACCTTATTATAATTGTGAATGTTTTGCTGAAAAAAATGAATTCAGATTGCGGAGATGAATTATTATGTACACCTTCAGAATTAAAACAATCAGCCAATGTTACCATACAGAATTTATTGCCCGAAAAATCCCAAAACAAATATAAAGGCGTATACAACAAAATTTCAAGATTGGTGTAGCAGTGAGAAAATTATGTCATCGTTTACAGAGAATGTTCTTTTGGCATATTTTAGTGGACTTAGCCCTAAATATGAAGCATCGCCCCTATAGACTTTCTACTCCATGCTAAAAAGCACAATCAAAATAAATAATGCATTGATATAGGTAACTACTGAGATTTGTAAATATAGTTCTTTCTCTGTACTTGTTTCTTAGTATTTATTGTTATACTCGTAGATAAAGGAAAATATCCAACTTGTGGTAATGGTCATAACTCACTTCAAGAATTACTTCATTTGCGTGAGTTATGACCTACATTACCGCTCGTTGAATAATATAGCTACTACTACTGCTACTATCAATAGCATGCTGGAGTTATGAAGGATCATGAGGAAAGAATGACCAGGTCATGGTAACAAACTGGAAAACCACTGGTGGCTAAGAATTCGAACAAGCGTCAGTGCTTTTCTCAAATTTTTCAATTTGATTCTTCTCCTCTTCATTGGGCACCATCTAGAATATTATCGCTTATGACATGTTTCAATTTGACCAGACTGTATGAAAAAATCGCATCAGACTAGTCTCGCCGCTGTTCCAAATCGGAAGGAGGGTACATGAATGTCCGCAGTTCGAAAATCCTACCCATGTACACGGACACACCAGCTGGAATATCATCCCGACTGCACCTATCGATCACTATGCATCATCCCGAAACTAGAAAACCATGATTCTGTGCAATTTTTTCCAACCCTGTCGGGGGGCCGAGTTACGCCGCGAGTCCGATAAAAATGGTTTATGCACTCTCTCCCTCCCCCAACGTCACCTGGCGCAACCTCCGTCCTCCTCCCACCGATGGAGTGGCCGACGCGATGCATATGATTTATGTGATCGAGGTGTTTTGGAAAGGCCGAGGGATTTGTTTGTTTTCCATTTGCTGTGTGAGTCAACCGATCGTACATGGTCATTGGACTTCGGCAAAATTAGCGAATTTAAATGAAAAATCCACCCTCCCTGTTTTTCCGCCCTCTACAAATATCGACATGTACAGCTATCACGAATTAAATTTCGCCATTTTCTAGCACAGGGAATTATTTGGTCTATTCCCAACGTCTGTGGAACGCCTGCGGCCTGACCCGTCTTTAGGGCGGCCCAGACAAGGACAAATAACCTAAGTCAACTCTATTCTTCTTAGTCAACTTGATAACACAAAAACCAATGAGTTTATATGCCTGAAAACTGATACACCCAAGAAAGCACAACATTATTCAGATATATTCATATATACTGATAATTCTCCCATCTAAATCACTTTGTATAGATACCTCCACCCTCATCTTCAAACTCCCTCGTATAAAAACTCCAGATGTATCACACATAATCAGTCGGTATCTAGAAGTTGCTTTACCTCTTTCCCTAAAATTATTCTTGTTTTGATCAATTCCCACATCTGCCAACCCTGAATTGCAATATTTTTCTTGAAGAACCCTTTGTTAATCCTTCTAGACACCTCCACCCTTCTTCGGTACGCGGACTATAAAGGTTGAGGGTTTCATAGTGTCCCTTAGAAATCTTGTTTTGATCTCAAGACGCAGGTAGTTGGGGTTAATAACATCTCGAATGCAAAGGGGCGCCTTGCAATGTGAAATATTGGAAATAACTCTTTTCCATCTGCAGCGTGTAACACCTTGAAGTCGGCATCTGCAGATAAAATTTGCGGTGATTCGGACAAGATGTGTATCTGTTTCTTAACAGTTCGAATGGGACAAAAGGATCTATTGGATTTCTCGAAGGAAGTGAAAATATCTTTTACAAAATTTGCTGCAACTCTTAAGATGATGGATGGTTGCATTTGGTGATGTTATTCTGGAGCTCACCGTTCTGGAGAAGGCCCAGTATGCTCTTCCAAACAGAAAAAATGAACCCCCCAATTCACCATCATCTTTCCCATACACACGAACCGCGCGTGCACAAACAGGGGAAAGTGGATAAATCAGAGGAAATGAAATAAATATTTACATATTAAATAATTGGAATTGACGAATTCAAACAAGTTATGAAAACCATTACTGGCGTTATACGTTAACGCGGTTGGAAAAAAACTGATACCAATCATAACCTGTTGAACACTGAATTAATTCGAATAGGACCTAATTTATCTATCCATTACGGACTGTTTATTTCGAAATTGATTTGAATGATACGATTTAACGCACACTGCAAATGGCTCATGTTCCCTGTCTTATTCGTTTTTTACTTTTTTAATTTGTTCATTGGCTTTGGATCTTGTGTGCTTGATTCATTTAGGCTAACAACTCAGTTTGCATATTTGAAAATCGGATAATAGTATATTGTTTAACGAGTGGTAATATAGGTCATAACTCACGTACATGAAGTTTGTGAAGTTGTAGTTCATCAAGTGAGTAATGACCATTACCGCGAGTTGAAAACTATCTTTATCTACGTCTATAACAATAAATACTAAGATACAAGTACAGAGAAAGAACTTTATTTACAGTCCTTAATAGTTACCTATAACAATGCATTATTTATTTGGATTGTGCTTCTTAGCATGGAGTAGAAAGTCCATAGGGGCGATGCTTTATATTTAGTGCTAAGTTCACTAAAATATTCCAAAAGAACATTCTCTGTAAGCGATGACTTAATATTTTCACTGCTACACCAATCTTGAAAATTGTTGTATACATCTTTATATTCGTTTTGGGATTTTTCGGTCTATAAATTCTGTTTGGTAACATTGGCAGATGGTCTTATTTCTGAAGGTGTACATAATAATTCATCTTCACTATCTGAATTCATCTTTTTCAGCAAAACATTCACAATAATAATTAGGTATGAACTTAATTTGAGAAAACGTCAAAACTTTTTAAGTGACCTCCCCTCAATACCAATTAATGGACTATATATTCCCTTTCGGCTAATCGGATTGTTCAGAAGCACAGAGATAGGCAGTTATATTAGTGAGTTATAACTCACGTTTTTTGCTTACAGATATGTACTATTAAATGGTCAAAAGTAGTTGAATAATAAATATATAATTCAATAGAAGTAGATAAACAGAATTTTCATATTATTTAGATGACTATTTATTTATGAAAGTGGTAATGGAATCTGTTAAAAATAAGATATACTAAACTCCAATTTAAGAACTGATTCAATTTTCTCTGCGTTAAGAAGTTTGGGCCAAAAATCAATTTATTCCTCCATCTATGTTTTAGATCTCCTCTTTTTTTCCCTGCGGTTTTTCCCACCCCTATTTACGCCCTTGTGTTGGGATGCTAAGAAGAATTATTCCAATTTCAGTTGGATATTTCGTTCTCAAAATGGTTTTGATGTTATGACGTCGATTGTTCAAAAAATTTGTATGACTAACATTATTGTTGAATTTATGAAATTGACCTTGTATCAAAACTTTCTACGAAGCGTTGTTAAAATGACAGGGTAGTTTTCAAATGCAATTCATATTTCTGGAATAATCTGCAACAACCGACCAAATGTTACCCAGCTTCACAGAGGGTGACTCGATCAATTCAATCGTATCACACCCCTCTGTTTCCATGTAATATCTTCCTGAATATAAGTTTCTTGGGTTACAGAAACGGGACTCAATAAAACCCCGTCATCGCATAAAAATTGCCAAATTACATGTGGTGGCTGGTAGAGGGTTCCAGTGACCTACTACTAGATTAATAAACGCATCGCACCCTAACCTACAAAATCGGTCTCGGGTGAAACTCACCCTTAGATCGGGATGGAATAAGAAGGAAGAATAGAAAAGTGCAGTGGACCAGTTGTGTCATCAGAACACAGGGTCGGCTTGGGAAGGAAGAGCGCAGACCTAGGTCAGGGTTGGGAAACATTTTTCAAAAAGTTAAGGTTGCAATTTGTCTGAGAGTTTGGTTGAATAAGTAACTGCTCCATAACGGAAGAACTATTGACTACAGAAAATCTGGTTGACATTGAAAAGCCAGAAGTTTGAAAATTCGAATATCAAACAACAGCAAAAAAACAATAACAAGGAACAGATAATTGATTTTTTTCGTCCGTAAACACACTAATTACAGAGGGAAAAGGACTAGTTGTAAGATAATGACACGAAAATCCATGTGAAATTTCATCACTAGAAGTTTTTTTTAATATTTTTATATTTTATATCCATATTATCTATGATTTTATTACTTTCAATTTTGAGAAATGAAATTAAACTTGGATTGTTTATAATCTATCAACAGAAAATTTTTAATCCACGTTCAATCAAGATATCACAAAATTGTGACGCATATTATAACTTTTTTTCCAAAAGTTATTAGTTTCACGATAAATTACTGAAGATGACAAAGTTTTCGATTAAATATTTTTGAACAGGAAGTGTAATTGAGAAACCAAGGGGGGTTGTTAATTTGATTCCTTGTGGTTGGAGCGAAATATAATAATTTTAATAACCAGGTTTATGTTCTTCGAATTCAAATCGTATATATTTTCTCAAAACTGAAAAGAATCATGAAAACTAAATTTAAATTTGAATTAATTAGATGGGTCTATAAATTTTTTTCCCCGAGGTCAATTTTGAAGATCTTTCGATTAACCTTCAAAAACAAACCCCATTCAAAATCCCAAAACCCGAGCAATAAAAGAAACCCCCAGTTTATGTGTTACTTCCGGGTGTAACTTTCACGGTAGATCCGAGCCCACATTGTGTTAAAATACCTCAAGCACCTTGAATAAGCTCATTATAAGGTACGAAAAATTTCACGACCGATACTACGACCCTGCCCCAAGTAGTCGCTATAAAGGACAACATCGGAACCAGAAGTAGTAACAATGGGAAAGGAGAAGGGTAGACGCTGCGAGTTTCTATTTATTGGAAGGAGGGTCTTTTCTTTGTTATCAGGACTGGAGAATAAGTCAGCTGGCTGATCGGAGCACGGGGATGCAGAGGTGCAGCTGCCTCCCTTAAAGTTGAAGTTTATACTTGCATCCTACGTGCACGAGACCAGTGGCGTTTGTGGTGATTGATTTTGCACGGTTGGCGCGTTATGATTTATGGTCATTATTAATTTGCAAAGGCGGAAATTGATGGGTTTCGGCGTTCCAACAACCCCAAATCGATCCAGCATTTTATCTTTCAATTCGAATCTTAAAATTATCTTGAACTTCTTCCACCACTTTTCTTCATTTCTACTTGTCTTTTATTTCGATAACGTGTAGTTTTCATGTTAATTCAACAACGAGATCCTGTCCTAGATAATTTTACTTTTGGAAATAAAGAAAACTCCACATTTTCATTATTTTTATTTTGAGGTCGTCAATTAGTTGATTATTCTTAATTGATCCAATTATTTTCCACAAATGACAGTTATGGACAAATCAGTTTGGGATTTCTTCATGTAGGTCTCTGGTAGATTTTGAAGCTCAAACTGCATTCCCCATTCCATTTTTCTTGAGAGCTGATGAATGGTTGAGTCAAATTCGAGAATTAGCGTCTAACTGTTCACGTACCTGCCAGGTGCGCGAGACCAAAACAAACCTGGCAAAACTCCAGCTTCCCCGCCTATGCTTCACGTTTACATTTTTATCTTCACTTCTCTCTTCAGACTAAATACAATCTAGCCAGCGCGTGTCAGGCACGGGGCTCGTTTTTTGACCCTCCTTCTAACAAAAGAAAGTCGCCCCTCGTCGAAGCGCACCACGATCTCAACAATGCTACACCGGGCCCGTAATCTTAATGCCTTTTATCATGCAAATGTTCGCCGATCAAACATCTGCCGACCCGTAGTGACGTCGTCACGTGGCCCGACGCTCCGACCGTCTCAAGGAAGCCTGTGACGTCACGAGTGACATAAGAAATACGTCTCAAGGTTGGAGGACGTCCGGTGACGTCAGACGGTGTGTGTGTCAAGAGGGGAATTCCTTGGAGGTCGACGGTCGCTGAAGGTAAACAAACAAATGGCAGGATGTGGAATCTCCTTGATACGGTCGAAAAGGTGTCTGCGATCTTATCGAATTTTAACGATTTCTTTATGTTGCTTTCTCGGTCTTTTGTGGGAGTTAGATGTCAACTTAAAAGCGTAACAAGTGGTTGTGGTAAGGGTTCCACCCTAACGGATGCGGCCTTATCAACGATTTAAAATTTATTATGGCTAATCGTTGACAATCGTGGTGAATATAATTAATTTTGATGTGTTTATTAGTGTTTTTGTTTCACGCGTTTTAATTTGGGGCAAATACTCTTCTGCAAGCTTCGAATAATACTAACATCACAAAGGCACTCTAATAAAATGGTTTCATTCATGAGAGTACAATACATATATCATTATGGTAATAATAGGGTAACATATGGATATAATGACTAAGAAATAATTGAATTAAGTTATGAATAACATGCCAAAGCAGTACAACGAAAAAACCACACAAGAAGAAAAGTTTCTGAAAATTGGAAAATTCATTCCTTATTCGTTAATGAAATGACAGACTTATCTTGACTGTCTTGAAATACCTAATCAAAAACCTCGCCATTTTTGTATACAATTCTCCATTTAAGATACCTATATGCTGAAGAGACGCTGTAAAAAATTTCAAATTTTCAACATATCTTCATCAAAATATCATCATGCTTACCAAATTTCACAGACACAATACTAAACTCAAAACATAATTATTTGAATGAAAAGTTTTTTGAACGGACTAAAAAGTATGAAACAATTTCTCCTAGTCCCATACAACTTATAACCTTATATCACGAAAATTTTAAAAGTTATGAAAATGGTATAATAAGCTAAACAGGTCTAAATCCTATTTTTCATTCTGGAAAAACTTTGTTGCATATTTCCCTCATTGTCATATATTTTCCATCTGAATTATTGTAGAATATCAACTCAAATTATTCAAATTTCTTTTCCAAATTCCAAATAACAGTAAAAACAAATAATATCCTACAATTTCTCGCAATAAATAAAAAAAATAAAACCTGCAGACATTATGCTAATAAAAAAAGTCTAGTAAACAATTCTCAAAGTGAAATGACAGACTGACTGACTGTCTTGAAATAATCAAGAACCTTGCCATTTTTTTTATACAATTCTCAATTTCAGATACCTTTGCTGAAAAGACACTGTAGTAGATTTGAAATTTTCAACATGTCTCCATCAAAATATCATCATGTTTAGCAAATTTCACAGACACAAGACTCAAACTCAGAGAATAATTATTCGAATGAAAAGTTTCTTGAACGGACTAAAAAGTATGAAACAATTTCTCCTAGTCCCATACAACTTATAATCTTATATCCCGAAAATTTTAAAAGTTATGAAAATGGTATAATAAGCTAAACAGGTCTAAATCCTATTTTTCATTCTAGAAAAATTTTGTTGCATATTTCCCTCATTGTCATATATTTTCCATCTGAATTATTGTAGAATATCAACTCAAATTATTCAAATTCATATGCTAAATAGGTCTAAATCCTGTTTTGCTTTCTAGAAAACTGTTGTTGCATATTTCCCCCATTGTAATATATTTTCCATCAAAATTATTGTCGAATATCAACTCAAAACATTCAAATTTCTTTTCCCAATTCCAAATAACAGCCAAAACAAATAATGTCCTACATTTTCCTCGAAAAGAGTTAAAAAAAAAATAAAACCTGCAGACATTATGCCAACATAAGAAAGTCTAGTAAATAATTCTCGAAGTGAACCCCAAGTTGGTGGAAGTAATTTGTGTAAGACACTCGAGAACAAGATTAGAAACCAACTGTTGCTCTTGTCGGATTTTCTTAGACGGCAAACTACCTCAAAGAAAGGAGCAACAGGTCGCCACTTGAAGGGATTTCCTCAGCTAATAACTTGGCCGGAGGGTGGGTAATCTTATTGACAGATCCGATAGCGTTCAACAGATTGGATTTTCCGGTTTCTTTTACGAGTTTCACTTCCGAACTTCCTGGCACGATTTCGCAAGACGACGACGCGATATCAAGGAGTTTTCCACTTTCTTTACGTCAGTTTTCCGGATGCGCTCTTCGGGAAGGACCATTTTTTACTCTTTATGTATCAACAGAGTCATTTTTGTCATTTGGATTTTATTATTTTTGAATTTTTTTTTGCTATGAAAATTCGAACCGAATTTCTCAACTATAACTTGTTGAAACCTGTTGGAACTTTTATTCCATATGTATCTCGAAGAAGGTTGCACAAAGGTACACAAACTGACGTCATCGTTTTCGGGAGCCTTCAGACCTACCTGTGGACATCTTTAGAAAAGATATCGACCTTGGTAAATCCCCTGGAGTTAACAGGTTTTCTCTATAGAATCTTATGAAAGACTTTTTGTGAATGAAATAAGGTGGTTCCTTTGGGGTCTGTTCAGGACATCCTCTTATGAACTTGTTTGTCACATTGCAAGGTACTATTGATGTTTTTATGTGTTGAGCGTTTCATGCTTATTATTCGTACATTGTATCATGTTTCAAATGTTATTTTTGTTCATTGATTGAATTTTCACTGATTTCTTCCTGTGAATTATTGATTAGTCATAAGTTCTAGCAAACGAAGACAATTAGAAGTCGGCCTGATATATCGAATGATTAGTATCTTTATGGAATAGTTCGTATAATGATGAACGTCATACGTGCTGGAAGGGAGAAACTTCTTCCATTAAAGGGCACGAAAACCAAATTACCGAATCGATATTATTCCATTAGCGTCTTCCTTGAAGACAAAACGGAATTACGAACATGTTATGCTCGGTGATATTTTCTGATCTTTTATCATTGACGTCAGAAAAGGGGTGGAAATAGTACGAAGTTCCACAAGCGATGACCACGTTCATGCTCAACGAAAGGAAATTAGATTTGAGATTTCAGGATATTGAATATTCAGGATATTTATAATTCTTGGATTATTTTCGACTATTCTAGAGCCCCCTTTCGATGCAAATTTTGTCCAGGTCGCATGACCAGAACCATATAAACCATAGAGAATTATAACTTTTGAACGGAAAGGCCTAGGGACTTGAAATTTTCAGGGAATTTCGCGGTCACGTTTATCAATGAGCAAAAATAGACTAGGGGTTCCGTAAATATGGCCGTTCAAAATATGTTTTTCCTGATAATTTCGAAACTACTGGTTGGATTGGAATGAAATTCTGCATATAGATGAAGAATATCGTATTCAAACTAATTCAGGTCTGTCCTTCCGGCTGTCCGTCCGTATACACAATTACTCTCGAACGGAACGACCTAGAAATACGAAATTTTCAGGGTAGGTTCAAATCTCGAATGCCGTGGTTGAGTTCGTTCTTGGGCAAAATTCGACCAGGGTTCCGTGAATATGGTCGTTTGAAATTTAGTTTTCTTGATAATTTCAAAACTACGGATTCGATTGAAATTTTATATTTCAATGGAGAATGATATATTCAAGCTCCATTTTTTCCAGATCGCATAAGCAGAACCATTTCAAATTCCAACGAATTATTGAATAAAAAATCCTTAAATTTCTGTAACAGCTGATTCGAAATAATTGAGAAAGGGCTGCTGTCATTTTTTTGACAGCTGTCAAAAAATTTTTCAATTGGTTTCTGAAACTGGAAAACGCTCAAAAGCTCCTGACTCGTGAAGACAGGATTGAAAAATCAGTCAGGATTAGAAAATCCGGATTGAAAAATTTTTTGAAAAGTCGCGAGGAGTGCTTTTCAAAAATTTTTTTGATCAGATTCGTTTTGAATTACCTCGATGGGTTATCTCAAACGAGAACCATTCAAGTTATGAATCTAAGAAAAACTAAAATAACAATTTAGAGCATTTATAAATGCTCTAAATTGAAGATTTTGAAGATTTCCAGAGAATAAAAATCAAAAATCATACTGACATTGCAAAGTCAGATATTTTCTCACAGTTTTGATGCAATTTACGAAAAATTAACTTCCAAGTCATGAGTTAGGTAGATTGACTATAAAAAAAAATTACTCTGAAAGTTTACAAAGTATGACGTCATTACTGCATAGAAAGTATATCGCGAAAAAATGCGAAAATAGGAGAAACTCGAAGACTTTTGACATTTGGTCGCGTTTGTTTACATTCTTGGCGAAAATGTGTGAATTTGGATCGAAACGCTATACAGGGTGTTTCTAAATTGAAGGTACAAACGAAGAGGGAAGTTTCCTTAAGTTATTTTAAGGAAAAAAGTCTCATAAACATGGGATACCAAACGTTTCGTTTTCGAGATACAGGGTGTTAAAGTTTGAATGTTTTTCAGGTTTTTTTTCTCATAGTATCTACACTACATATTTTGAAATGAAAAAGTTGAATTTAATGTGTCAAAACAAACTATTAATGAATTCACCACAGCTTGCTAACTGAATTTTTATGACAATTTGGATTTTTCTGAGGATTTCGAGAAAATCGTTGAAAATTTTTTTTCTCGAAAACGGTAGCAGATACAACAAAACTACAAGATACCATAAAGTTTAGTATAACAACAAGGCTGCTTCTTACTCTTTTCAAATTAACAGTGGCTCACCAAAAAAGAATTCTGGAGGAAAACAGGGGACAGTGTTCCAGAAGAAATACCACCCTGTAGATTTGCTATCGAAATTGGCAAGTCACAGTGTGTAAACTCTTAATTGTGATATCAATGCCAAATTTCAGTTGAATATATTGGGAAGTGTAGATACTATGAGAAAAAAATTGAAAAAAATTCAAACTTAACCCTGTATATCGAAAACGAACCGTTTATTATCCCATGTTTATGGAAATTTTTTTTCTTCCCTCTTCGTTTGTACCTCCAATTCAGAACACCCTGTATAGATGAGGTATATCTGGGTTTTTTCGAAATTCGATCGCGGCTATAGGCTAGAAAAAGATCTTATCAATACCAGCGATTTTGGCGATTTTCACAGGTTAATTCCGACGGCATCCTCACGAAAAAAATCATCAAAACAGAGAAGGGGGCTGAAGGACTTTTGTTTTTTTGAAAGCGTACCTAAATTTTCAATTCTACGCAATCTAGAAAGTTTCTCTCTCAGTGCGAAAAAGAAATAAGGCAAATTCCGCGGAAGAAATTCTGGAATTTCATTAGACTTCTTGGTACAATAACTTCAATAAAGTCTGTCATATTTCTTTGGGATTTTTCTGTTAATAATTTATCATTCAACAATGTAGTTTTTTCGTTATATAATATTTTTTTTGGTTCATAAATGGAATGGAAACATAAATGTTCTACTTCACTCATTTGTCGTACTATTGGAAAATAACAAGTCCTACCGCAAAAATCGCTTATGTTTGTTCATAAACGCAGTAACTACCAGTAATTTGAAGTAAGTAGTTCCTGAGCACGCTAAGCGTTCACGGACAAATGAAGTCACACCTGTCGCCGCCGCCGAGACCGCCTCCAACATCGTACACTAAGAAAACAACGGAAGTTAGGTGGCGGAAATGAGCTACTTGACGGAAGTAGCTAAGTAGCGGCCACAATGCCCCCAGGTTTCGCTGGCGTGTCGTCCCCATAGCGCACAAATTCCTGCGTGAACCACCGTCATACGAGCTCATCTTTTCCGGATGGATGGCTGAAGGGAGCGTTCGCCACCTTCCAGATTTCTCCAAGGAGACGTTTAATCGGAAATTGAATTTTTTGATGTCAACCAGTTTTTTGGTTCGTTCCGTTCAGGTACCTTCTTCACCAATGAAAATTATTCGACTATCGAACCGAAAAGTACCAAAATGGCCTCACGGGCCTTTCCAACCTCGAATTCGCACCTCATTACAGATTGAGTGGTAAATTGGATGGGACAGTGCTGCCCCTGGCGAATTTCCACACACATTTTAGCTTTAATTATCACGCGAGACCCTGTAATCTCTGTCAGCCCATCGCTGCGTCCGTTTTCATTATTAATAATTGATTCTATATCGTTCCGTGACAAGTTTTACAGAAAAAGCGTGACTTATTTAATGCGGTTTATGCGCCCCGACCCGCCCCCAGCTCCTGGTGCGACCTCCGGACGGGACTCCGGAATGCATTACGTATTTATGGAGTGACCGCTTTAATGTTAATATAATTGTTTCAATAATTTAGAAAATCGTTCGGTTAGAACACGGAAGAATTTTTTAGCCCTTCGACGTTCGCGTGAGGCGAGTTGGCGGTGACTGATTTATCATAACCAGGCGGTGGTGTCGTTTACCTAGTGTCAGAGACAGACCGTCATTAGCCGCCTTCACAAAGAGCTTTTTTCATGAACCTAGGATTACAGGACATTTTCTGTCGTGTACATTTCTTTCTGTTTATTTCCCGGTATCGCTTAGACACACGCATGATTGATATGGATCTAATTTTCTACCGGGCGCAAACCCGGCTATTACAAGGGACAAACAAACGGCCAAGGCGGCAGATATATCAGGAAAATATTCCTACGCACTTAGCGGAGGACCTAATTTGTCGGTATGGGTAATAAACTCTGCACAATAATGAAAACATACACTTTTCAATGCTTTATTAGGGATCTCTGTTCCTCGGATACGCCACTGAGTATATCATAAATTCAATTCAAATTATTAACCCGTCTAGATTGCCTCTATTACTTCTTTTTGGCACTCAAACAGTTTCTGAGCCTAAAGTCGCTAATAAAAAAAAAGAGCATTTACCTCACGTTTTTTGACAAATTTTCCCTTCTACCACCTCATTTGTCTACTTTTCTGCCAAACGTACAGTAGATCTTACTATATGTATACAGAATGGAATCTTTTCGAATTCCCTTCCAGATTGCCTCTATCACTTCTTTTTGGTGCTCACACGAACAGTTTCTTAGCCAAAAGATGCTGATAGAAGAAAAGTGCATTTTAACCTCAGATTTCTTGACAATTTTTCCTTTTTGTCACCTCATCCTTCTACTTTTCGGTCATTCGTACAGAAGAACTTACTATATACAGAATGAAAGCATTTCAAATTCCCTTCCAGCTTCTATAACTTCTTTTTGGTACTCAAACAGTTTCCGAATCAAAAGTTGCTAATAGAAGAAAAGTGCATTTCAACCTCACGTTTTTTGACAATTTTGCTCTTCTACCACCTCAGTTTTCTACTTCTCTGCCATACGTACAGTAAAACTTACTATATGTACATATACAGAATAAAAGCTTTTCAAATTCCCTCCCAGATTGCCTCTATCACTTTCCTTTGGTACTCACTCAAACAGTTTCTAGGCAAAAAGTTGCTAATAGAAGGAAAGTGCATTTCAACCTCAGATTTCTTGACAATTTTTCCCTTTTGTCACCTAATCCTTCTACTTTTCTGCCATACCTACAGTAGAACTTACTATATACAGAATGGAAGCATTTCAAATTCCCTTCCAGATTCTATAACTTCTTTTTGGTACTCAAACTGTTTCTGAACCAAAAGTTGCTAATAGAAAAAAAGAGCATTTAACCTCACTTTTTTGACAAATTTTCCCTTCTACCACCTCAGTTTTCTACTTTTCTGCCATACGTACAGTAAAACTTACTATATGTACATAAACAGAATGAAAGCTTTTCAAATTCCCTTCCAGATTGCCTCTATCACTTTCCTTTGGTACTCACTCAAACAGTTTCTGAGCAAAGAGTTGCTAATAGAGGGAAAGTGCATTTTAACCTCAGATTTCTTGACAATTTTTCCCTTCTACTTTTCTGCCATACATACAGTAGAACTCACTATATACAGAATGGAAGCATTTCAAATTCCCTTCCAGATTCTATAACTTCATTTTGGTACTCAAACAGTTTCTGAATCAAAAATTGCTAATAGAAGAAAAGTGCATTTCAACCTCACTTTTTTTGACAATTTTGCCCTTCTACGACCTCAGTTTTCTACTTCTCTGCCATACGTACAGTAAAACTTACTATATGTACATATACAGAATGAAAGCTTTTCAAATTCCCTTCCAGATTGCCTTCATCACTTTCCTTTGGTACTCACTCAAACAGTTTTTGAGCATAAAGTTGCTAATAGAAGGAAAGTGCATTTCAACCTCAGATTTTTTGACAATTTTTCCCTTTTGTCATCTAATCACGTTTTTTGACAATTTTGCCCTTCTACCACCTCAGTTTTCTACTTTTCTGCCATACGTACAGTAAAACTTACTATATGTACATATACAGAATGAAAGCTTTTCAAATTACCTTCCAGATTGCCTCTATCACTTTCCTTTGGTACTCACTCAAACAGTTTCTGAGCAAAAAGTTTCTTATAGAGGGAAACTGCATTTCAACCTCAGATTTCTTGACAATTTTTCCCTTTTGTCACCTAATCCTTCTACTTTTCTGCTATACATACAGTAGAACTTACTATATACAGAATGGAAGCATTTCAAATTCCCTTCCAGATTCTATAACTTATTTTTGGTACTCGAACAGTTTCTGAACCAAAAGTTGCTAATAGAAGAAAAGTGCATTTCCACCTCACGTTTTTTGACAATTTTGCCCTTCTACCACCTCAGTTTTCTACTTTTCTGCCATACGTATAGTAAAACTTACTATATGTACATATACAGAATGAAAGCTTTTCAAATTCCCTTCCAGAATGCCTCTATCACTTTCCCTTGGTACTCACTCAAACAGTTTCTGAGCAAAAAGTTGCTAATAGAAGGAAAGTGCATTTCGACCTCAGATTTCTCGACATTTTTTCCCTTTAGTCACCCAATCCTTCTACTTTTCTGCCATACATACAGTAGAACTTACTATATACAGAATGGAAGCATTTCAAATTCCCTTCCAGATTCTATAACTTCTTTCTGGTACTCAATCAGTTTCTGAACCAAAAGTTGCTAATAGAAGAAAAGTGCATTTCAACCTCACGTTTTTTGACAATTTTGCCCTTCTACCACCTCAGTTTTCTACTTTTCTGCCATACGTACAGTAAAACTTACTATATGTACATATACAGAATGAAAGCTTTTCAAATTACCTTCCAGATTGCCTCTATCACTTTCCTTTGGTACTCACTCAAACAGTTTCTGAGCAAAAAGTTGCTAATAGAAGGAAAGTGCATTTCAACCTCAGATTTCTCGACAATTTTTCCCTTCTACTTTTCTGCCATACATACAGTAGAACTTACTATATACAGAATGGAAGCATTTCAAATTCCCTTCCAGATTCTATAACTTATTTTTGGTACTCAAACAGTTTCTGAACCAAAAGTTGCTAATAGAAGAAAAGTGCATTTCAACCTAACGTTTTTTGAAAATTTGGCCCTTCTACCACCTCAGTTTTCTACTTTTCTGCCATACGTACAGTAAAACTCACTATATGTACATATACAGAATGAAAGCTTTTCAAATTACCTTCCAGATTGCCTCTATCACTTTCCTTTGGTACTCACTCAAACAGTTTCTTAGCAAAAAGTTGCTAATAGAGGGAAAGTGCATTTTAACCTCAGATTTCTCGACAATTTTTCCCTTCTACTTTTCTGCCATACATACAGTAGAACTTACTATATACAGAATGGAAGCATTTCAAATTCCCTTCCAGATTCTATAACTTCTTTTTGGTACTCAAACAGTTTTTGAACCAAAAGTTGCTAATAGAAGAAAAGTGCATTTCAACCTCATGTTTTTCGACAATTTTGCCCTTCTACCACCTCAGTTTTCTACTTTTCTGCCATACGTACAGTAAAACTTACTATATGTACATATACAGAATGAAAGCTTTTCAAATTCCCTTCCAGATTGCCTCTATCACTTTCCTTTGGTACTCACTCAAACAGTTTCTGAGCAAAAAGTTGCTAATAGAGGGAAAGTGCATTTCAACATCAGATTTCTTGACAATTTTTCCCTTTAGTCACCCAATCCTTCTACTTTTCTGCCATACATACAGTAGAACTTACTATATAAAGAATGGAAGCAATTCAAATTCCCTTCCAGATTGCCTCTATAACTTCTTTCTGGTACTCAAAACAGTTTCTTAGCCAAAAATTTCTAATAGAAGAAAAGTGCATTTTAACATCACATTTTTTAAGCTTTAATGGTAATATTGTAATTGTCATACAATAAAGCTCTTTTATGCTAAAAACAAAACAGATTTAATCTAACTTGATGAAAAAAGTATATAACCCGCCATTCGTTCCGAGTTTTTCGGTATGGACCAAATCCCAACCCCTTTGCCCCCCAAACCAGGCGTACCAAAGTTTAATTCGCTGAAATTGGCGACGACCCTCAAGGAAGGTCCGCCAGTCCTCTAACTGGCGAAACAAATCTCAAACTTCAACCGGTCCTTAATTAAACGATGTCCGATTGACGATAAATTGCCCGATAAGAGAGTTTTGAATTGTTATCCATTGAATCGGATTAATCATTTCCGCGGAGAGATACAATTATGGGGTGAGTTAAGGAAGCAATTGGAGTCTTGAACAAATTCAATTTATACTCTCCCTGGGATCTGGAAAGTTGGCTGGATGCGGGGCTAGAAACTGAAGTACCTTTCTCAGTTCGCGGCATTCTCTTAATCAATCCGGTTTTTTGGATACGGTTAAGGAGGAAGGAACTTTTCCTGATCGCATTGTGGGGTTTTCCAAAGGGGATGCACTCGGCAGAGTATGGGAAATTCAACTTCTGACATGGACTTTTTCATTCCAATCAGTGGAGGAGCTTAGCGATTTCGATTACAATCATTCGGCATCGTTTATTCTCAGGTTTATCATTAATTATTACCAATTGACAAAAAAAGGCAAATGAGGAATCATTGAAGAAACAAGAATGTGTTCTTCTAAAAACCTTTTTGATGAGTACATTCTTGACGTGTGAAATGATCCAGGTGTATAATTCGATCCAGCCAATAGATAACCTAATTGGAGAGATGTTTCGCATCCCGCTCTCCTCTACGTCCTATAACTAGGACATTTTACACAAGTACCTTCCAACATTTTTAATTAACAGCGGCTATGCCCCTCGCGAACAATAAAGCCGAAGTAGTGGAGATGGTTAATCACTATCTTCAATTTGCGTTTCAAAGGACGCAGCTAGACCCGCTGCTACGCGAGGATATCCGCTGGCGATGCGGTCCAAAAGACAGTGATATCATCAGGATTTACGCCGTTGGTCACAACGTGAGATATTTTTGTTCCTGTGATGCTTCTTCCGATGAGGAAGTCCCCGTTTGTGGTCGTAATTAGCCAACTGGTAGAAAAAAACGTAGGTGGAATTGTCTCTGGAGAATAATCCTCACATTCTGTTTTTCTGGTATGGTTCATGCAGATGTTCCAGGTTGAAAGTAAATTTTTTCACCTACTAGAAATCGATCTGAGGTGATTTCTAGCAAAGTTTTCAGGAAGGTGAATTTTTGGATTAATAAGTTATTAGATATTTCCTAAATCGTCTTTACAGAGAAGAAATCACGAGCGCCACCAACAGAATAATGCTCAACGTTTGTTCCAATTCAATTTTTTACGCCCTATAAAAGCCTCGATAATTTCCAATATAATTTTGAGTTCATAGCCTATAAAAAGTTATATATTTTACTATCGTTGTTGGTGAATATAGACTTATTAGTAATTTCATTCACACGGATACTCCTAGAATGATTTCGAACAATATCATATTCGTAAATTTCATCCTATACATATATTCCTGGTTGTTTTTAAACAGAATTCATGTTGAATTATGAATTTACGTTGTGGAAAATGATAAAAGCTGCACTTTGCATTTATAAAGAGAGGTCTCGTATGATGTTTTTGCTCATTAAAATATTGAGTTCCGAAAATAAAAACATCATTTCAGGATGATTATTTAGTAGTTAATTTCTTCGTATTCCTTTTATTTCCTTATAACTTTTTTCAGGAAGAATTTCATAATTAATTCTTTGTACTGGGTGTCCCAAGTTGAATCAAGCCAAAATTCATTTTATTTATCAAAAAAGTTCATATAAACATCTAGGAGACTAAATACTTGAGTCAGAGTAAAGATTTTGAAATATGACTTGAAACTTGAAACATGAAAACCCCGAATTAAATTTTTTTAATAGAAGAATTTCAGATTACTTAGTGGCTTATATTTTTTCGAATACATTTATTCAATTCGAAGTCGAAATGTAGCTTAGTTTCCTTAATATAACGTTTTTTTGAATTCTCTCGATTTATAAGGGTGAAAACATAGTGAGCATCGCATCAAGCATCAAAAACAAATACATGTAGATAGCACTAACAACGGAAGGAAATTTCAAAAAAATTAAAGAAATATTTTACCCGCGATTACCTCATACTCTTCAGAAGAGTTTTTTGAAAATGAAATTTAAAAAATCCCTATTTTCTAACCTGACATGTAATGCTTTTTAGTGAATATTCAGTATTAGTATTATTACCGAACTAAACCGTTCATGGTGAAGCATCGATCATATATTTTATATTTTCAGTCAGTTATTTTCGGGAGAATAATTGTTTTTGAATGCGTGATTTAAGAAATTGATTATTCCATAATTTTGTTCATTAATTTTAATACATTTCGATGAGATAAATTTAATATTTTGTAGTGACTGGTTGATACTTCTTTCTACAATAAATAATGTCAATTGTGAGGCTGACCATAAAACACCCTGTATATCAATGTATCTCCAACATTCTTTGGAAAGGAAAGGAAAAGGACCCCTTTTATCTCATTCCGAATTTCCCATTCAAAACCCTTCTTTGTTCGAATCTTCACGGGATCAACTCAATCGGAATCAATCCATTCACACCTGCTCAATACAAATCCCAAAATCCCAAGGGAACCGCGTAAAGACAAGAACCAATTTGACGGAAATTGACCTTGATTACAACCGCTGCAATATACACAGCCATAACCTCATCAATGAATTAATTATCGGCATTAATTAGCTTTGAAATCAGTGCAATGTTGCTAATTGATTATTATGTTGATTTGCGTCCGAAGTGTTCAAGTTATCATACCAGGGCGCAGATTTGGAATTCGGAATGGAAATATCTCCGACCTGTTCGAGAAGAATTTGCTCAAAATTTGAGACTATTTTTCATTTATCATTCTTAATAACAAAACTGGGACATTCAGAGAAAGCGGAAATTTTTAAAAAATTGTTCAACATTGTTTTTAAAGTTCTGTGAAGAAATAAATCGAGTCATCTCCATAGTTTAATCGAGGGGTAGGTCATTATTATCTTCCATCGTTTATTCCAACGGCATCCAACTGAAAATTCACTCAAACGTGCAATTCCCCGATGTGCAAGCCCGCAAATAGACTAATACTGCATACGTGGATGATAAGAAGTCACATTAGTGGTGGCATATGCCTAAAGACCACCGACAGACATCTGTGCTCTGTTTGCCTACCGTGGCCAGCAGCCAGGTGGTAATGTCTTTTCGAGGGTTACCCTACTAGATGGCAGATGTACCACCTCACCCCTTGCGCCCACTTTAAAGCGTTTCTTATAAACAAACGGATAATCACTTCGACGACATACTTTACGAGTATTAATTTTCTATTTTTTTTGTTGTTATAACTTTGGGGAGTCGATATCTCCAGGTGTTCTTGCTGCTTATATGCTTACCCCTTTGGAGGTGAATGAAGTAATTTGATTTGTTGTTACTAACTGGTAAGAAAAATGGGTATTTTCCAGAGTAAAAGCTGCGAATTTTATACAGAGTTAAATTATTTCCACTTCACCCCAATTAATTTTTACATTTTCTCATTAAATAGAGTGCAGCGAATGAAGTTAGCGAATTATAAAAATCTGATAAGTCAATTGTAAGTTTGTTGTTTGTCGTCTAGCCCTACCGGTCCTAAACTAGGCAAATTGGGGGGAATAAATCGCGAGGCTTAGGGTAAAATCATAGTCAAGCATCGCCTCAACATCGCCTCAAGCATCGCTTCAAGCATCGCATCAAGACTCGCCTCAAGCATCAAAAACAAATACATATAACTGAACTGAACTGAACCGTTCATAGTGAAGCATCGACGATCGTCTTAACCCAGGCATCGAGCATCGCCGTTGCCGGGGAATCAAATCGATCTGATCTTCAAGACTCTCCGCAGGCATATTGCCCGAAAAGAGACATATGATTGTTGCTAGCCGTATTGTGTTTTAGCCAGTGTCTCAGTTGAGTTACGGTAAAAACATAGTGAGAAGAGATGAATAATTTTTGAGCGCTCGTACTACTTACACGAGGGCTATATCATTTCGTCACGATGTCTGTATTTTTCGAATTTTGAGCCGAAAATGGTCTCAATCGACTATGTTCGACTCACTGATGACGAATCCGTCGGAAAATTCGAGTCTGTCCGTCCGTCCGTCAGCACGATAACTCTCGAACGGAACAACCTAGAGACTTGAAATTTTCAGTGTAGGTTCAGATCCCGAATGCCTCGGTTAAGTTCGTTAATGGGCCAAATTCCACCAGGGGTTCCGTAAATATGGCCGTTCAAAGTTTTGTTTCCCCGATTACTTGAAAACTACAGATTCGATCGAGATAAAATTTTGCACTCAGATGGAAAATGAGGTGTTTAAGCTACATGCGAAATTTTGTCCAGATCGCATGACCAGAACCATAGAAACCATAGAAAATTGTAACTTTTGAACGGAAATGCCTAGGGACTTGAAATTTTCAGGATAGGTGTGGATCTCGAATGTCGTGATCACGTTCATCTATGAACAACATTATACAAGGGGTTCCGTAAATACGGTCGTTTGAAATTTTGTTTTCTCGATAAATTCGAAACTTCGGATTCGATCGAGATGAAATTTTGTATTTTAATCGAGAATGATATGTTGAAGCAATATTTTGTCCAGATCGCATGACCAGAACCATAGAAACCATAGAAAATTGTAACTTTTGAACGGAAAGGCATAGGAACTTGAAATTTTCAGGGTGGGTTTGGATCGCGGTCACGTTCATCAATAAGCAAAATGAGACTAGGGGTTCCGTGAATATGGCCGTTCAAAATATTTTTTTCCAGATAGTTTCGGAACTACTGATCGGATTGGAATGAAATTATGCATCTAGCTGAGGAATAATGTATTCAAAGTACGTGCAAAATGTTGTCCAGACCGCATCACCAAGACCATAGATACCGTAGAAAATTCTAGCGAATTATCGAAACAAAATTGATCAGCTGAAGCAGCGACATGAAGTCTGGAGTTTCGCCTAAGTTTCAGAATTTTTTTGACAGCTGTCAAAAATTCCTTCAATTGGTTTCTAAAACTGGAAAATGCGAATCTACCTACAAGGTGCATGTACGAGCGCTCAAAAGCTCCTGACTTCACGGCAGTGCTTTTCGTAATTTTTTGTATTGGAATAGATAAAGAAAAATTAATGAGTGAAATATTTATTCAGCCTGCAATATGGGATAGAAGAAAAAGAAAACATCACAACAAATATGTGTTGGATAAAGCATGGACGGAAATAAGCAATATAACAAATATATCAGGTGAGCTACAAAAACAATGTGAATAATACATGAAGCCAATATTATAGCAAACTCTTTTATATTTTTGTCAGATGAAAATATTTCATATTCTATTACTTGGGTGCAACAAAATATCGGAAAATATATTTTAGTTTAAACCACTACTTCCTATTTCCAACACCTCACTACGACTATGGATTAATTATTCTTTCAATTGCTTTCATAGATGCCCCACTTTGTGCCCTCTGATGCCTGACTTGAAGCGAGTATCGATGCAATGCTTGAGGCGATGCTTCAATATGTTTTTACCCTCAGACTACTTAAGGCCCAATGTCAGATTCTGATTATTTTTTTATGGGTGCACTTTTTCATAAGAAATCGATTGTTACCAGTCTCAATTGTAGGAGACGTATACTTTGAGAGAAATGAATTTTTAAAATAATCATGAAAATGCATGATAAAGTGACATACATATTCACCAAGAGATCAATAAAACCAGTAGAAATTAAAAAAAATCGTTTCACATTTATATTCACGTTATGATGTGAATTCAAATCGTATAGGTAGGTACATATTCATAATTATTTAATTCATATTTTTTGATTTTACAGAGAAATTTGGTTGGCAAAGCTTCT
Source organism: Aphidecta obliterata (assembly GCA_963966015.1). Lineage (NCBI taxonomy): Eukaryota > Metazoa > Arthropoda > Insecta > Coleoptera > Coccinellidae > Aphidecta > Aphidecta obliterata. Next base: position 14,938,694 of record OZ014427.1, read on the forward strand.
TTTGAATATTTTTTCCTGGATATAATTAAATATCTTCATTATTCAGTTTTACGAAGAGGTGTAGAAGTGAACAGAAATAGAAAAGAGTTTGAGAAATATTTCAATATTGATCATTCTGTCGAAAAGTGACAATTTACGATGAATCTGTTATCGATATTTCACAATTTTTCAAAAAATCATATAAATATTCTATACTACTAGTTGCTTATGACTGAGACTGGAATCGATCGATTTTTTATGAAAAAATTACGAAAAGCACTGCCGTGAAGGCAGGAGCTTCAGAGCGCTCGTACATGCACCTTGTAGGTGGATTCGCTTTTTCCAGTTTTAGAAATCAATTGAAGGAATTTTCGACAGCTGTCAAAAAATTTCTGAAACTTAGGCGAAACTCCAGACTTCATGTCAGTGCTTCAGCTGATCAATTTTTCTTCGATAATTCGCTAGAATTTTCTAAGCTATCTATGGTCTTGGTGATGCGATCTGGACAAAATTTTGCACGTAGTTTGAAAACTTTATTCCTCAGCTAGGTGCAAAATTTCATTCCAATCAGATCAGTAGTTTCGAAACTATCAGGAAAAAAATATTTTGAACGGCCATATTCACGGAACCCCTTGTCTAATTTTGCTCATTGATGAACGTGACTGCGATATTCGCGATCACGGATTTCAAGTTCCTGGGCCTTTCCGTTCAGAAGTTACAATTTTCTATGGTTTCTATGGTTCTGGTCATGCGATCTGGACAAAATATTGCTTTAATATATCATTCTCGATTAAAATACAAAATTTCATCTCGATCGAATCCGTAGTTTCGAAATTATCGAGAAAACAAAATTTCAAACGACCGTATTTACGGAACCCCTAGTATAATTCTGCTCATTGATAAATGTGAACGCGACATTTCAGATCCACACCTATCCTGAAAATTTCAAGTCCCTAGGCCTTTCCGTTCGAAAGTAATGATTTTCTATGGTTTCTATGGTTCTGGTAATGCGAGCTGGACAAAATTTTGCATGTAACTTGAGTACGTAATTATCCATCTGAGTGCAAAATTTCACCTCGATCGAATCTGTAGTTTCGAAATAATCAGGAAAACAAAACTTCGAGCGGCCACATTTACGGAACCCCTTGACGAATTTTGCCCAATAACGAACTCAACCGCGGCATTTGAGATTCGAACCTACCCTGAAAATTTCAAGTGTCTAGGCCATTCCGTTCGAGAGTTATCGTGTATACGGCCGGACGGACGGACAGACTCGAATCTTTCGACGGATTCGTCATCAGTGAGTCGAACATAATCGATTGAGACCATTTACGGCTCAAAATTCGAAAAAAACAGACATCGTGACGATAAATATAGCCCTCGTGTAAGTAGTACGAGCGCTCAAAAAGGCGCCTAAAAAATATCATCAAAATCAGTCATTGGGCCTAAGATAAACTTTTACCAATCACGCTCCTAACCCAAGCTGCTGGGGCATTCTCACTTTTGCCCTGCTGACTGATCAGTCTGAAGGGAACGATTGAATAATCTAGTGTAATTCACTAATTATTGCTATTTCTGAAATACTAATTTACGTAACAAGTCCGAAAAATACTGTTTTTTTGGACGAGTAGACAAAATTCTTCTGGAAGTCGGCGAGACCAAAAAACTGTTTTTGGACGTGTTGCGTACACTATTCTTTCGGCAACCGTGTAGAATAACAAATCAATGAGACACATTTCTTTATTGCGATAAGTGCGACCAAAAACACTCCAAACTTCCAAAAATCAAAATGGCAACTTATTTCATGTTGGTATATCGTTGCTATGGTAATGATCAATTGTATTTATCGAAATCAGACCCACCAAATTTTTCATAAAGCCAATGATAACAACGTAATAGGTGTCAGTCGTAATTTCGTTGCTACGGGAAACGTACTTTCCGGTCTAGTCCGGAAAGTACGTACTTTCCGGACTAGGCCGGGAAATGTTACTTTCTCAAAGGAAAAGCGTCTGGGAAGTGAGAACTTTCCGGACGGTTGCCGAAAAAAGGAATTTCCACAAAGCGACCTTGTTCTTCTCTAGGTATTAAAGATTTGAACACTTCAGCACTGATCAGATGTCATTATTCAGAAACCAAACATTTAGAGTTACTCTTTTTAGAAAGGACAGCGGCGCATCTCAATATTAGATAGATTCTGATGAATTCATTTCATGTTTCTGTCGCCTACGTAATAAAAGAAGACCCAGTGTTGAGACTGCTTTTGATGAGAGCAAATATAAAAGCGAAACGTCTCCTTAAGTCCTTCTCCATTCCTCGAACATCGCCGCCCACAAAGCCTCAAGGTGTACGCCAAAATTCGAGATCAAACAACAACCATTCTCGAGGAACCGATTCAAAGAGATCACTTGACCGCACACTGATCCCAAATTCGTCTTCATCACCGACAAACGGAAGATAATACGTAATACGATATTACATATATGCATATGTGCCATTTGCGGAACCGCATTTGTTTTGCGACCCAGCTATAGGCAGATGTAAAACCCAGAAACGTCTTCTTCGAATCGATGAGTGTCACTACACAATGGAGAAAATAAGGCGAATATCGGATATCTGCGATCTAATCGATCAAAAAGTGGACATCGATACCTTTTGTGAGATGATGGTACAGGAGGCAGGATAATTTGAAGAAATTGAATCACGCCACACATGGAGGATTGTAGGAATTTTATTGGGGGCTTGTATAGGTTCAGTTGTCAGTCTGAGGTTTGATGATGATGCATTGCGTGGTCCCGACTTTTGTCCTCGGAGTATATTAAGATCTTGTAAGTGGAAAGTAAACAACATGAATTTTGAATCTATTCAAATGCAGAACATTTGATTCCACAATTCACAATTGAATTTTTTTTGTGTTCAGTTCTTGAAGAAATCGGACTGAAACGAAAACCAATTCAGAAAAACATCCTGGAGGTGAAGTAGGTACATAGCAAACACTACACTTCTTTTCAATCTCAAATTCAAATGATTCGAATTCTCCTACGAATAAATGAAAAAATATCATTCTTGAAAAATTCTACCAAAATTCTAGATAACTCCTTGAAACAGATATCGTGACAATCTCCTCCAATGTAAAACCTGATAGTCGGAGTGGAAGGGAAGACATTTCAGAACACACCTTTGAACATCCGGTAGATCTTCATTGGTTCCGTCGAGGTGAACTGACGACGAATCAGAAAATGCTCACGCTCTCTCCTCATTATTCGAATGAAAGCAAATGATCGTATTATGTGAAAAAAAATAAAAAATCAGTGTTGCCCAGAGCCATTGTTGTCTGTCCGCTCTGACGCGAAGATCTTCCTGTGGTTAGTCAGAGGTGGATCCAGACAGAATAACTGTTTATGATAATAATTCTGAAGGAATTGTGTTTAAACCTGAAAATCAAGACATGCCACTGTTTGGTCTTAATGGTGAATAGGTAGTCAACTTAAGTTGTTGTAGCAACAAGTCTGAGAATTGTTCGAAACTTTTCATCAAATTAAAAATCAAGAGAAAAATCATTGAAGCTCTGTATGTTTTACTGCTTCAAAACAAACTTTAAAAATTGGACCGACTGAACGAAAAACATAAAAACAAACATTGACACAACTCTTCGCTGATTGCCAACGCCAATTTGTCATTTCGTCAAGTACAACGCTGTCCATCAGGCTCTAGAATCAACTTCGATACCTAACGTACAATACAGAGCTAATCAAAACACACATTCTGGTCCAGCGACGAAGGAGGATGAGGTGACATTGGAAGCGAGGTAAATAGTCGACATCGATGGTCGGCCATGTCCCCAACGAAAGGTTATAAACCTTACAGCCAGCAACTATAAATCCTGTCTATTATCGGACACAATGAAACAATTCGGTAGCATCGGACTGCTTGATGTTGAGGAAATGGTAGAACGGAGAGGAACTGATGAAGGGACTTTGAGAGAAAAATTTGAAGATAACAGTAAATTAATCCGAGTTGTACAACGAGTTATGAAATATTCGGGGTACTTTCGAGGTTTGAATGCGCCGGTAATGTTCGTGAATGGGTGAAATCCGCCGAAGGGTTTTATAGATATAGCCATCTGGAGTGTTATTTTCTCGATAATTCAAAAAATACCAATTCGGTCGAATTGAAACTCTGAAGTTAGTTGTAAAATAATGACACGAAGCTTCATGTGAGAGTTCGTTAGGATCTTTTCACTAGAAGCAGAAAAAATTTTTTAAAAACTTCGGTATCAGAAATCAGCCATAATATCATTCTGATATTTTGAGTCCATGTAGACACAAAATTTACCTGAAGCTGAATTTTCATATTTTATTTTATGATGATTCCATATTCCATATTCTGTGATTCCATCTCTTGAAGTTTATAAAAATAAAATGACATTATTTGTCAAAGTTTGGTTCCCAGAATCTGGTTCGATTCATAATAATTTTGTTCGATGATCATAGTTTTTTCACATAACCGAATTTCAGTTATTTATAGTTGGAAATGGGGGTGTGTGATGTGTTTCAAAGATTTCTCAGTCGCACAATACATTTCCAGAATTTTACGTCAAATTTGGAATCTCGAATTCCGGATGAAAATATAGTGAAATATAACGATTTAGAGGTGAAAACTGGGTGGATACGACTGAATACGTGTGGTTTGGATCATTTCTAAGCATTTCCCAGATTTTCGATGATTTCGAAGTGAGTGGATGGATCTGGCGATTAATTACAAAAAGCGCGCAAAAGTTTTGGACTTAAAGTCGAAGCTTTTCAATTTTTTCCATATATTGCTTCAATTTCCGTCTTCTCTTGATTTTGTTTCTCGATAAGTCCACAAAAAAAACCATTCAAAACTATGAAGGTACCTACTGAAATAAGTTTTACCTTCAGGGGTTTTAGTTTTTTTTCTGGATAAAAGAAAAATTTTTGAATCAAAATTTATTATACATATATGTCATTTTATCTACACCTTTTGAATAAAATATTCATTATTCAACTACTTTTCAGCAATTGATAGTATCTGTAAAAACAACGTGAGTTTTAATAACTCACTCCTATTACTCCCTGTCTCTGTGCTTATGAACAAGCCGATTGGCCGAAAGGGAACAGACCATTATTGGTATTGAGGGGAAGTCACTTATAATTTTGACGTTTTCTCAAATTAAGTTGATACCTAATTATTATTGTGGATGTTTTGCTGAACAAGATGAATTCAGATAGTGAACATGAATTATCATGTACACCTTCAGAAAAAAGAATATCATACAATGTTACCATACAGCATTGCCCGAAAAATTCGAAAACAAATATAAAGGTGTATACAACAATTTTCAAAATTGGTGTAGCAGTAAGAATATTAAGTCATCGTTTACAGATAATGTTCTTCTGGCATATTTTAGTGAACTTAGCAATAAATATAAAGCACCGCCCTATGGATTTTCAACTCCATGCTAAGAAGCACAATAGACATAAATAATGCATTGTCATAGGTAACAAGGTAACTATTTAGATTTGTGAATAAACTTCTTTCTCTGTACTTGTATCTCAATATTTATTGTTATAGTCGTAGATATTGTTATAGTCGTAGATAAAGTATAGTATTCAACTTGCGGTAATGGTCATAACTCACTTGATGAATTAGAGCACTCGCCTTCGGCTCGTGCTGCAAACTTCATCTGCGTGAGTTATTACCTACATTAACGCTCGTTAATTAAATAATATACTTTTTTTCGTCTTACATAAGAATGTTTTATGTGCCCCTCCTTAGCAAAATCCTAGATCACCTCTTGAGTATCTCAAGGACAAATCTCTTTTGTGTAGATCGCCAAAGACTAAAAGTTTTGAGTCTTCAAAATGAGTATGATTCATGAAAATTTCATGAATGATTCATATTCGCGAAATATGGAATATTTCAAATTATCCTAATTGGAACTTACTGATGACTCGGAAATCGCTTGAGGATAGTTCCTGTCGTCCACTATAAATTTCCATTTTGTCATGATAGGGTCCTTGAATCGCAACGAATCAGAACGCATTATAAGAATTGCTAATGTACATGCACATAAAAAACTAATAATAGTTCCGTACGGGCCCCACTCGAAGCCCGAGATGAAAAGATAAAAGAGGCAGGGACTTAATATCATGTCATCATGGAATGGAATTTAAATCTGAGGTAAGAGATGTAAATTTCCTGTTGCGCGGACAGGATATACGCTAGGATGGAGGCATTATTGTCCAGGATATTGTAAGTAGGACTTAAAAAATTGTTTGTTCAGAATAGGAGCCATTGAACAATGGCAAGAAATCGCAAATTATAAACAGGAAAGAGATGCTGCGGCTCGTCCGTCATTGTTATCTCGGGGAGCATAACGCGGTCTGATTTCGTATTGTTGGCTAATCTTTTTAATGGAGATTCGCTCATTATCGTGGACATGTTTTATGCATCGCAACAGGATATCTCAACCGTTAATCAGGCGACTTGCGGATGGATGTTCATTTTGTATACAGGGTTCGGTCGAAAGTCGACGCCAAATTTCCTCGCCCATCAATTGGATAAATTTCAACGAAGGGACACTTAATACCGAATTTTTATGAGCTATTATTAAAGGATACCTTACACCAAACCTTCAAAAATTTCAATAATAATTCGATCCGATCATTTTCATATTATTCAATATTTTCATTGGACCTTGCATATTCAAGTCATCAGACAATCAGTTTTGTGATAAGTTCTTCCGTTTCCTCCCAGATGACATACTTATCGTGAGGTTGCCTTTCTTCCAGAATAGACCTTATCGAATTTCTTCCTACGTACAGTAGCGATAAGGAAGATATTCAGGAAAACACATGGTATCTTAAATGAATTCCTTATCTGCACTTCGCAAATGTCGACCCACTCAAGGAATCTGCGATTTTTTTTCAATATCATCGTTCGAAGGAAGAAAGGGGTCATACAAAAACGTATTTTCTATAGGAGACATTCAAAAGTGTGAACTATTTATCGAAGTATTTTTATCTTATGAGTAATTACTACTTGAAATCAAAGTCAAGTCTTGGAATCGAAAAAACTTCAAAGAGAACCAACTAATTTCTTCGTATATCGAAGGACGAAATCACAATAGTTTTTATTGAGAAAAAAATCGTATTTCGGTTAAATCTACATTAGAATGCAACTTCAATTGTGAGTAGGAACCTGATTCCAAAAAATATATTCAAGACCAAAGGCTTTCTCAAGAATTTCTGTTATAGAAAAGAAGTAATGTATTATTGAAATTAACTCACTTTTATCTTGTAGGAAGGATAAGAAATCTTGATTTAGATTCCATTTATAGTCTGAAACAAATAAAATTATATTATTCAAGATGAATGTAAATGCAATTATTGTAAATCGAAAATGCTACGAGTATAGAATTATTTATGTATTCCATCTTCGCATGTTCTTGATAAGTGCAAGACAAAATGAAGAAAGTTAATATAAACCTGCGAAAAACATGATGTGGTACAAAAGTATGCTTCCTAGTTTGTGGAAAAGAGAAATATCAAATAATAAGTAGAGTCTCACTGGACGTTCATTCAAACATAAACAGAAGAAGGATTGAAAAATGTGAGAGATACAATTTTTCCTGAAAGATATATCAAATTACGAAAATTAGTCGGAACTCGAAGTGTCGTTGTTGAGGGGGCGTCTTAAATGAATACTCCCAAGATCATATCCTCCTACTGTCTAATATTTCACTTATCAATAGCTTATCATAATTACTTCGACATGTTATGAACAAACGGGAACAAACTGATAAAATGTATACTTGAAACCATTGTAGATTGAGCAGAAGAACTTTTAGAATGAAGATTTCCCCGATTTCTTATCATTATAACAGAATAAATGCTCCAATCAGAAAATTATATTATTCATCGAAATAAAACTCGAAGTTCGAAATTGTTCAGACATCATAAAATGCATGGGATGAATAATTATCGTTCTTTATAAACGATTTACCACACAGCCAAAACTCGGGAATAAATCCAAGAATCAACGATAAAATTAATTCAGTGCAACCCCATCGAAAAAATATCATCCCCCAGATCTTCGCCAACGTCGACCTACCGCAATAATTGCAGTCTTTCATTAGTTTTTCGTGCGGAAAACACATTTATACCGAATATCGAATCAATCAATGCAAATATGGAGTCTTCGATGTCAATTAAAACCGATTGTTTTTAACTGGGATCCGAACGATACTTTTCGTGAATAGCGTCCAGGTCGAGATGCAGGGAAACTATAAATAGATTGCACAAAACACCTTCGAACACGTCAGATATAAAGAGGTTAATTCGGTATCGATTAAACGAAATTAGAAATTTAAATTCAAATGCGGGCCCGGCGATCTTTCGAATCAAGAACGGTGTCTGCTGTTTGCGATCGGTTGATACGTCTATATGGGGTGCTTCAAGTATCCTGGTCAAAACTTTTACTGATATCAATTAAACCATACCACACCATGAAAATGTCAACAAAAAAAAGTTTGTTTTCATTCTGAATTGACGCCAACATTCCCTGGATAGTTATCCGTCTGGTAGACTCCAATGTATACTGGACTGCTGGCAAAGCTTGTCTTCCTCATTTGAAAAGATTTATTTCAAAACATCAACATTATATCAATACCGTACTACATTCATAAATCTCTTTTCAATGTTATATAGCTTCATATTAATATTTCATCGTTCGAGGTTGTACAGAATGACGACTTAAAGATAATGAATATTTTACTTCTATAGGAAACTAACATGGTGCAAAATCCAGATCTAAATCCAGATATGTCATTTTTCGTCGGCAGCAGTATTGAATGCATTGTTGCCAGAGTACTCATTCAGTTATTTCTTTGCGTTCAGGTATAAATTTGGAGTTTTGTCATACTGCATGGACATCATGGTTTGTCGATGTAAAATTTTCGAGAAAATTCTTATTCTGAATAATCTTTTCGTAAGTCAATGAAGCAAGCAGCGTTGAGAAATAACAAGGGCTTTATAACAGCGTTGCCAGCGTGGAAGTGTTAGATTTATTCATCTTTGTCGCAACAGAACAAGGCAAAGTTACAGAATTGGATAAATAAGAGAATTTATTCTTGAACTTATTGCCACTGGAATCTATTGCCTGGCAAAAAATTTAAAATCTGTCGAATTATCAATTTGTTATTGCCGTCTTGCTTGAGATATTACATCAATAACTCGTTAAAATATATACAAACATCAACAAATTTCAATAAACTAGCTTCTTGAAGTTGTAACTCTTTTCTTTTTGAGCGCTCGTACTACTTACACGAGGGCTATATCATTTTGTCACGATGTCTGTATTTGAATTTTGAGCAGAAAATGGTCTCAATCGATAGAGTTCGACTCACTGATGACGAATCACGTCCGGCCGTCCGTAAGCACGATAACTCTCGAACGGAACAACCTAGAGACTTGAAATTTTCAGTGTGGGTTCAGTTCTCGAATGCCTCGGTTGGGTTCGTTGATGGGCCGAATTCTATCAGGGGTTCCGTAAATATGGCTGTTCAAAGTTTTGTTCTTCTGATTACTTGAAAACTACAAATTCGATCGGAATTAAATTTTGCACTCAAATGGAGAATAAGGTGAACAAGCTACATGTGAAATTTTGTCCAGATCGCATGACCAGAGCCATAGAAACCATAGAAACTTGTAACTTTTGAACGGAAACACCTAGGGACTTGAAATTTTCAGGATAGGTGTGGATCTTGAATGTCGTGACCACGTTTATTTATGAGCAAAATTATACTAGGGGTTCCATAAATATGGTCGTTTGAAATTTTGTTTTCTCGATCATTTCGAAACTACGGATTCGATCGAGATAAAATTCTGTATTTTAATCGAGAATGATATATTAAAGCAACATTTTGTCCAGATCGCATGACCTGAATTATAGAAACCATAGAAAATTATAACTTCCGAAGGGAAAGGCCTAGGAACTTGAAATTTTCAGGGTAGGTTTGGATTTCGAATCTCTTCACTTTCATCAATGAGCGAAATAAGACTAGGGTTTCCGTTCAAAATATTTTTTTCCAGATAATTTCGAAACTACTGATTGGATTAAATTGACATTTAACACCTAGCTGAAGAATAATGTATTTAAACTACGTGCGAAATTTTGTCCAGATCGTGTCACCAAGACCATAGAAACCGTAGAAAATTTTAGCGAATTATCGAAAAAAAGTTGGTCAGCTGAAGCACTGACATGAAGTTTGAGATTTTTTTTGACAGCTGTCGAAAATTCCTTCAACTGATTTTCAAAACTGGAAAATGCGAATCTACCTACAAGGTGGATGTGCGAGCGCTCAAAAGCTCCTGACTTCACGACAGTGCTTTTCGTAATTTTAAGCCTTACTTTTTGTAAAGTTATAAATAAATGACATAAAGAACATTCTTGAAAATTGTTGAATTCTGCGATTTTTGTACGAGTTTTCTCAGTGAATAACAATTAAATTTTCCACAATGATAGTTGAAGTCTCCAATCTATGAATACATTCTTTTTAATTTTGAGTGACTTGAAAGGAAAACTTTTTTTTTCGATAATTCGCTAGAATTTTGTGCGGTATCTATGCTCTTGGTAATGCGATCTGGACAAAATCTCACACGTAGTTTGAAAGCATTATTCTTTATCTATGTGCAAAATTTCATTTCACTCCAATCCGTAGTTTCGAAATTACCAGGGAAAACGGACCGAAACGTGAACGGCCATTTTTACGGAACCCCCAGTCTAATTTTGCTCATTGATGAACGCGATCGCAACATTTGAGATCCACACCTATCCTGGAAATTTTGCCCAATAACGAACACAACCATGGCATTCGAGATTGGAACCTAACCTGAAAAAAAAATTTCAAGTCTCTGGGTCGTTTCTTTCGAAAGTCATTGTGCTTACGGCCGGACGGATGGACAGACTCGAATTTTTCGGCGGATTCGTCATTAGCGAGTCGAACTTTGTCGATTGAGACCATTTTCGGCTCAAAATTCTAAAAATACAGACATCGTGACGAAATAAAATGCAAGTGCAAGTGGAACGAGCGCTCAAAAAGGACCTTTCAGTAGCCCTTCTGAAATTCAATGAAGTAAAACGCTGCTTAAAAAAATTGAGAAAAGGACTGACGAGAAGTCAGTAGCTTTTGCACGCTTGTTCAAATTCATCGCCCGAGCGGTCACCTATCTAGTTACGGAACCCACACGAAGCTGCTTGGCTTCAAGCCTTATCAAACTCACGCCCAGTTTCTGATCAAACTGACAGATCAAACCAAAAATTAACCAATCTGAAATAATTTTGATTTTTCATGTGGTTACCCTGTAGCGAGACTATCGGACTAAATGTTAAGAAACGACATGACAAATAATGTCATTTTATTTTTATGAACGTCGAGGGACGGAATCATAGAATATATCAGTTTTCTCAACGCCAGATAAAAAAAAAATTTAATCGATTATCGAATTATTGAGATATTGAAGTTTAGAAAAAAAATTCGAAAAGCACTGACGTTAAGTCAGGATCATTTGAGCGCTCGTTCATCCACCTACTCGGCATCAGGAACTTTCAACTCGTTGTTTTGCGTATAAAATCCGATCGTATTTGTTGTTGTTACTTTGTTACAGAAATATTGGGAAATTTTAATTCAAAAATTTCGTTGGAATCTGAAATGGTTCTGGTTATGCGATCTGGAAAATTTTTTACATGAAGCTTGAATGTATCATTCTCCATTAAAATACAAAATTTCGTTCGATCGAATCCGTAGTTTTGAAATTATCAAGAAAACAAAATTTCAAACGACCATATTTACGGAACCCCTGGTCGAATTTTGCCCAATAACAAACTCAATCGCGGCTTTCGAGATTCGAACCGACCCTGAAAATTTCAAGTCTCTAGGTCGTTCCCTTCGAAAGTTATCGGATGGTCGGACAGACTTGAATGTTTCGACGGATTCGTTATCAATGAGTCGAACCCTTTCGATTAAGAACATTTTCGGCTCGAAATTCGAAAAATAGAGACATCGTTACGAAATGATATAGCACTCGTGTAAGTAGAACGAGCCCACAAATAGTGATACTATCCTCACAAAATTCCACATGAACCCTCGTGTCGTTATTTATCAATACATTCAAAAAAGGTTGAAACAAATTCCCCAAACGGTTTTTCATCAGAAATGATAAACGGAACAAGTGAAGTCGGATCAGATCCGGATAACATGTAGGAAATCCGATACCTCCTCCTCAAAATCTTCCCAATATCCCAAACCAGATATCACATTCCGTCCCAATAATTCCCTACGCAGCCTTTGGAGACTATAAAATTCATATCTATCAAAATGCATAAATCGCTCGCACGGCATTAGCTCCAATTACCGGCAAATACTTCCGGAACGGAAATAGCAGGCGCCCCCTATCGGTACGCGTGCGCACGCAACGCCATCACCAGATTTACCGCTCTCTAATTGCTTATGTACATATTGCATTTACAACTATATCGTCCTTAATTACTGACCACAATATGACTTAATAAAACAATTCCATTACCCTCTGGACACACACGATGTTATTCGGATGAATCGACGATTAATCGCTTCGATTGGTGGATTAACATTGTCTCACCTGTGCGGTCGATGAATAGAACTAGACTTTTATTTCATAAATTAGCACGAACCCTACAGGGATGAAAGATTGCTTGATAAATCTAATATCAATGAGAGAACTGGAAAGTACCGCATATAACAGAAATAAGTCATATTACACTCTGCCACAAGGGAAATAAAAAACCACAATCTACTGGATTCTCGCGTCTGTTAACTTCAATTGCTTTTTATTTCAGATACAATTTCTAATGAACGCTTACGAAATGGTACCCCAAATTTTTCAATGTTAGACAACCACATATACAAGCAGTTGGTGACATAATGATATTACTAGGTGTTAGGCAGTCTAAAATACACTAAATTCGATGACAGTAGAACTACTTGATGATCTACAATGGTATGCAACCAAAGTTACTCGAATTGGTATGGAGGAAAGAAAACTCTGTTTAGTGTAGTACCGTTTTTAAATTATGGTTTTCGATATGTTCTTCCTTGTTTTTGAAACTATTCTATTCATGGGGATCAATGAGAATATTTCCACGTTCAATTTAGGATTGGATTTCAATTAATACCTACAGAGCTCATCAAGTCTTCTTACAAGTTTGTTTCAATTTTTTTCCAGTAGGAATCTTGTAATATGCTCTGTTCCCTCATAAAAGAAGAAGACATCCCTCCAGTTCACTGAAGCAACATGAACTTTTCATAAAGTCTGTGAATGAATTTATCATTCTTTCCCTTAAAAAAAAATATTATTCTAGTCCTGATCCGTTACACCCCATCCAACAACGGGCCGTCATACACCGCAGTAACCTCGCGTTAATAGGTTTCCCTGAACATGGGATGATATCAATCGACAATCAGCATCAATGACACCCCCTCCCCTCAAACTATGTACATAATTTGGTCACTAGTTTACACATTATGGGTAATTGCGGTCGTCCGCAGATTGTTCATTATGTTACGTTATGCGTAAATGCACGTGCCGGTCACGTGGTTACTTGGTCAACAACCGAACGGATCTATCACATAACGTGGAAATTGTATGGGAGCAAAAACAAATTTCCTCGATAACTCTATGATGAATGATGATGATGGTATAATAATTTTTCAACCCCTATTCTCGTCAAAAATGGCGAGAACGCCGGAAGACTTTAATTATTCTTTATGCGCATCCACCATTTTGAACGTATAATTTCTCCGTGACTGTTATCGTCTCTATTTGCGAATACGGGATTCTAACTCTGAATGAGACGGAAATTCAATGAAAATTCTAAATTGAGTAATAATTCTCGAAGATATCAAGAATTCCTCAAGGATCAATGGTATCGATTTAATCTCGAACTTTTTTGGTGGATGCCCTGTAATAATATTGTTGAGAAGTTCGGTGCATCCGCCAAAATCAAGTTACTCGATAAACACATAATCATATATCAGTTCTGAGTTTTGTAGGAATTCAGTTTTATATATCGTGGTACTTCACGTCCGTATCCTGTTCAAATTCTGATATTTAAATAGGTACATATACGCCTCTCCCACAGCGGAGTTTAATAAATCCATCAACCAAAATAAATAAAGTTCGGATGCGTTTTGGCGTTTGCAATTAAAACATCGGGTTTCATCTACATCAATTGTTAAATTGCAATTTTGGAATAGCATGTTCGTTGGTGACCAGACGAGTCCATATTTTGACCTGAGGTGTTTGTTGAAGTTATGGAAAATATCAGTTATCATTATGTCATGGAAAATTGGTATCTGATGGCTCGGATATTCGGATTCAACAATTTGGATATTTTTACTGATTGGGTTTACAGTCAAGAAAGTACCGGGGATTGATCAAAATAATGAATCTGTTTTGAGTTTTTCAAATAAAAAAATTTGAATAGAGCAAATTGGTCGAAAAATATTTGAATAAATTCTGCACCATCTCACTAGGCTATTATTGTAGTATTGTAGAATTTCTGGCCAAAAACTCAACAAATCTTATCGAACCACCAGCGTAATTCCCTGATGTGTCTTCGATGCACCCATTTTCAGTCTTAAAAGAGAATACGAAGTGGAGTCGATTCCTGAAAATGCGTTTAAAAAGCAGGAGATTTTTATTTATTTCTCTTTTTTGTCAATTCTGATCACTATTTCTGGATATTTTCCATGAAAAATGAAATACTTATTTCAATCTATTGACCTGAAATTGAGTTTTCTGTTTTCCTATAAAAAAATTTCGAAAATAGTATTCACGTTACGTGGCTCTTCCAGTTAATCATAACATGTCTTTCCGAGACGTGCACAAAAATTCACCAGTAGAGACGACCCTAACAAATGCTCCGATTTCTATCAATCGAATATTCGCCGACCCTACAAATCGAATTCGTTAAAAATTAATCCAACCGAGTTAATAATGGAATACAATATCTGTTTCAATTAAATTAATGTCCACAGGTATTTGACACTGACCTAGGACAATTTTGGGCTGAAGGCCGCCAACTGAAACAATAATGTGTATAGTAAACATCAAAAGGTCCACAGATTCATTAATAATAATTTGTTACATATCGTAGTACGCGTTAAACAGGGTAGGTAACACCCTAATGCTCATCAAATGGTCTCACCACAACATTGCTAACAATTTACGTATCGAACTGATTGTTACCTATGAGAATTTAGCTAATTTGTTGTGAATATCAGCAAATGTTCTTAGTTATTCACATAACCAAAAAATATACCCACTCGTATAATTGACTGGTTAAGTGTTAGATGTTAGAATAGATTAAGACTTCATTAGAAATACTAGAAGGACCGTTTGGACATCGTCGAAAAACCTGTTTTTTCTCGTAAAAAACGCGGAGGGGAAATGGGCCACTCAACGACCGCTACGCGGTCGTATTTTTCAGTATCCTAACGTGCCCTTACGATTTGAAACGGGATTTATCTGGCAATCTGTGGTTTGATTCAATTCCTCTTATTTCTTGTACTGCCAAGCCAGGTCAGCGACGTTAACTCTATATATTCATTCAATATGAAAATCTCTGTAAGCAACTTCGGTGATATTAACTTTCAAACAGAAATGTGAGAAGCCAATTTTCTAAATCTCTTCACATTTCTATGATATACTACAAACAAAATTAATAAAAAACTATTTATGTTGGAAATAACAAAAGAATTTAGATTAACCTACTACAGATTTATCTTCTATTTTATAGTGAATGATAGGAACAACATTTTAACGATTCACTCAGTGCATACCACTTTCATAGGTAATTAAAATAACCGTCCAAAATTTAGAAACGTAAAAGTGTTTTGGAAAACAAGTAAAAACTCACAATACAAATTTGTTACAAATGTAAATATAAAATTATTTATAAATAAGTACGTGCTTTTTCTAAATAAATTAGCAACCTTCTCAGTGAATAGAACTAATATCTAGTAGAAAATTCCAATTTTCCATGAATGTGTATATTTTTCATATCGTTATAATTTTGAAGTACGAATTTCTAGTTATTGTCTAATATGGGGTGAGGACTTTTATCGATTTCTACCAAGTGGTATGAGGACTTTAAGGTCTCCCTCCTCATTTACCCTTCTTTGTGAATCCGGTTTTCTAAGCCTTTAACGAATTTCTGTCAAGTGGAGTGAACCCAGCCGGGTGCTTTATGAACAGAAGCGGTCAGTTTGAGTGTTGAAGCATTTAGAAGAAGTTTGTATTCACACAGGTGAGATGAGATTCGTAAGTTCTTGGGAGCAGTGTTGCGTGATTTTGTTATTAATTTGTTGTTCGTTCATGTGAGTACACTTTGGTTTCTTACCTTATGATCATTCATTCATGAAAGGATAAAAATTATACATCCTTGAACGTACATGAGGATTTCAGCTTCAAAACAATTTTTTTCTTTATAAGTATTGAAGTTTATGAACTGTACCGAAATAACTCCAATGAATTTCACATTGCCTTTGGTAAATACAGAAGCTCATTGGAATCGAAGATTATGCTTGTACAAATGGTTAAATGAAAAGAAAGAAATTTCAAAATTAATAGATAAAAGTTAACTTATGACGTAAAATAGTGAATTGTTTTCTAAGCAAGCAAGAAAGATTTTACTTTTAGAAAATTCTTTTGGAAGAATCATTTCACTTAATTTCAATTGAGTTCAAAAATGATATTCATTTATGTCCTCAGAAATAGAAAATTCGTTCATTTGCCGCACAATATTTAATCAGAAGTATATCGTTTATCGTGAAATATTCAGTGATGAAAGTGATTCAATTTCTATTCACTCACAAAGTTTAGCCAGAAATGTTGTTTTGGATTTTACGAAAAAAAATCGGTAAATATTATTATTTTCATCGATTGAAATGAAAATCAAGTAATTCAGCTTGTCCTCGAGCAGTTCGAGGATAATTACAGGAATAGGAGTAAAATAAGGATTAAAAAAAACAAAAACAAAAAATTCTATTCACATACAAACATCCAAAATCAAAATTCAAACCACGTTGATCAACCTCATTACCTTAGACATCTAAATCATAATCCTACAGAATCGCGTCACATCTTCGCAATATTTTCGGGGACAGAACAGGAAAACGTTTTATCGCAAGGATACACCTATAGATCCGAAATAAAAAACACAGACCGCACTATCAAAACAATCCATATAACACGTGAACGGTAGGCGTGCAGCAGCGCTATCCGCGAAATGGTCTAAGTCCGAAGCTGATCCGGCACGAAGGACCAAAAACGGTGCGCGAGCTAAGAACGTCCTTACAGTACGGAAAGCGCTGAAGGAGTGAGGTGTCTCTCGCCTAAGACACTAGCCCAAGGCGATCTTTGGGGAAAAGACGGCGGCGCCGTTACACAGGACGCCGGGAGACGACTGACACAAGACGTCGTGGGGCAGCGACGCGCGCGTCCCTACTGCGCCCCCACCATCTCGCCACGCCTCCTGAGGGGAATACGCTAATTAAGTGATATTTTTAAGTAGCTACTAAGATTTTTCAAGAAGTATATATCCGTTTCTGTTTGTTTATTAACGCGTCGTTTTTGCTGGGCGCGCCGAGCGGCGTCGCCTGTTCGCACCGCTTACGGATGGCGAGGAGGCACAAAAAGCAGCCCAAATGAGCGTTAGGTCGCATAAAAGGGAAGTTTTTTCGTTTATCTCTCATAAGGCGGACAATCATCGAGGTATCTTGTATTAGTTGTTTGTTCTGAACAACTAAGTTGTTATTTTTTCCTATAATTTTGAAAGCATACATTTCGGACGAAACGGAAAAGAACAGGCAATCTAGAGAACGAATTATTGAAGGATAAAGTAGCAGATCTTAAAATTCAGTGCTTTTCTGATCAACACAGAATTGACTGGTTAATTCAAAGATTCAATCATACCAAGAAGTAGAAAGTTTCCAATTAACTGTTGGGAATAATAATGATAGTAACATCGAAAGAGTGCATCTTTCTGTGAGGAAATATTATGGTAGAAGGTAGGCGAAAATGAATGCCAATCAAATAGGAAGAGCATCTCGTCAGCTCGAAAAGTTATATCGACGTTTCAATCGCCCAGTTAGATGAATGTGTCGACCATATGCACTTCCATCTGATACAAAAAAGCAGTCCGATTGAAATCTAAAACACGGTCTGATAACTCTTCATCAAACCGGCCTATTTTGTTCGCGTTCTTTCAATAGGCTAGCCATCGAGAAGCCTAGTGGTTAGACTTCTTTTTTTCCGTATCCGCTATGATTTGGAAGAACCTCGAACAGTGAATGAATCCCATTCTTGTCAACCAATAAACTATTGATTCAGTTGTCTTCATTATAAATAATTGTTACTCATAAACTTTTTAATTTAATGTGTTTTTAGTTCCTAATGAGCTAATTCATTTTATCTTGTGTTTCAGACGGAACTAACGCTCGGAAAATTCAACGAAGGGGGAAATGAATGGAGTGCTTTCAGACTTATATCGAACGATGGTCAGTCAAAAGGATCGGCCGATGTGTAGAAGAAGAGGGAGATGAATCCATGCAAATCAATGGCCTTCGTGTATAATAGCAAAGAATTCACACAAGAACGGAAGTCGGTTGGGGTTGCATTTGTATAGCAGGAGAGGGTAACTATTGGAAAAAAACGTTAATGAAATTCTAACTCACATGAACTTTATAGGATGAGAAAAAATGTGGCACTACTGAGAAAAAAATCGGAAGAAGAAAGTATTCCAACGAAACCGATTTAAGGTCATTCATACTAATATACAAAAAAATGTCACTTTTATTCACGTGTGGTGTTTTTATGATGTAACTTTTGTTTTTATAAAGTGTTTCTTGGTGGGTTTTTTTTTAATGAATATTTTGGACGGACGATATTATCTTTTCAGACAGTCATCCTGTGTGTTGTATTAGGTGTTGTGCTGTATAGTTTTATTTGTTGCTTCTTATAGTTTGGTTTTTCGCGATTTTGTTCCTAATGGTCACTTTACTTTACAGTCCCTTGTTTATCACTTGTACCATCTTGCTCTACACCGAGCGTTTCACTTTCAGTAACCGAAGAATATTCAACTGGCGTTTAGGTTGATAACTTCACCGCAAATATCAACACAGTCCTTGCAATTGTTGGTTAGGTTGCCGGTATCACTTTCACTATAATAACCAGTCGATATCTCACAAAACTTGGCGATTTAAGTGTGGGTGGGTTGTCAACTGTGATCATGTCATTAGAAAAATATCTTACCTTAATATTGTTCCTTTAAGTTAAAAAAAAGCGCGCACACTTACTAGGAATCACAACACTTAGGGTACATGGCAATGAATGCCCGTCTTGTAGCACACTATCAGGCATTATCAAGTAGTGGGGAGACGCATGAGCAGCGTCTGGACGCCGACGTTGCCGACCGGTGGCGCCCTCCCTCACGTGGGCGACGTCTCGAACTAACACCGTGAAAATTCCACAACGTGGTGAGTTTTCAGAGCTTCGCCCTCGTCTTCTCGATGGGTTGCTGACCGAGAGGGTTGCATGGGGGAGAAATTGCCGTTGAGGAATAGAGAGGGTGGCTTTTCTATTCTGAGCGCCGCGGAGGCTGGAACGGTTTTGGAGCGTAGATTGGGACTTCGAAATTGGAATTCGAATTTTTCTATCGTTTGAAATATTCTTTGAATAGAATGTTTTTAGAAATATTGTCAATAAATTCAATTTCATTTGGCATATACCCAGGGGCGTACTAAATTTATTTGCGGCCGTGAAGGCATAACAGAAGCCCTTGAAAAAGTCCTTCAATGAATTATTGAATTGCCAAATTACTAGAATTGTGTTAGTTGACACTTTTCGCTGACTCGGCGGAAATTAAATGGAAACAAACGTTATCAAGAAACTTCGAAGAAGTTTTAGTATTCCAGACCAAGAAATTACTCTGCTGACAGGTGGACAACCCCCCAAAACATAAAACGAATAGAAAGTTTTTTTATTTCTGGATATTCTCAGAACTTTTCTTGAGATATCCATAGTAATCAGATCGAAACGTTGGAACGTGGCAAGTCAATAGCCAAAATAATTTTCCAATAAATAGACCATCGTCTACAACATAAAAAGAGTATTCCGTAAATTTCATTATACCATACCAGTTCAAATATAAATCGACTACTGAAAGTCTGAAAATTAAGGACTCAACAGCACTGGACAAATAAACTAAAAGCTCCCACGTATCGTGAATATTTCACGATATTGTTGAATCATGAACTCGTGGAAGTATGCATTTAGAAATTAATATTTACTCGATTTTTGCTCAAATTCAACAGGTGAATTTATGTTCGGAAATACGTCGATGTGAATAAAATTTCATGACTTTATTAGTTATCAATATTTCGGGGAATAATCTGTTGAAAAGGTCTATCAAATCACGGATATTTTCTTTGACAGAAATCACCGAGAGATTTGTTTTTTTTTATTTTCAGAACGTGTGGGTTATACCTAGTGATTAAAGAAAAAATTGTTTCCGGAAAATCAAGAAAGGTGTATGTTAGCAAAAATCGCATACTCTCAAATTTTTTTCAGCACAAATTTACCATTTACTTTTCTACATTCAGATACATGAAATGATCATGACCAAACATAGTTTATCCTGATCTTGGTGAGCTTAACCGCACTACGAATTTTTCCGATGTGGACAGCCTAATTCAAGATGAGCTATTAATTTATGGGTGCTAATGAATTGTAACATTCTCTGACAAACTATGGGCAAATAGTTACTGGAACAAATATTAATAATTTCCAGGATTCAAATCAACACGTTCCACCAAGTCCGAATAAAACGTCGAATGTAATTATCGTATTCAGTTCAACAATTATAATTAATGTGTTGAATCAGTGGTAATTATTCCCACTGCTGAGAATGAACAGAACATGATCGAAGTCGTCAGTTATTCGAATTCAAGACCCTTGATTCTATTCTATAATTTGTATGTTGGACTCGAATTATTGAAAAAAAAAATAAGAAATTTTCTGAAAACTATAATCAAAACTATATATTCAAAAGAATCAGAAGAGTATCAAATTTGCCACATCTCCATGCTTTTGCAACTTCCCCACAAGGACCATATACTATCTAATGTCAAAAGATAATCCAAAATTTTTGAAGATTAAGAACGGTTCCCAACATAATAACTACCATGTAGTTATACATCATAATCAAAAAACCAAAATCTAAGAATATCTAGGAAGGAAAAAGGTCGGAAAAAAAAAGTTGAATTAATGTTAATTACCTCCCATTTTTTTGAAAAAAATTTTTTAGATTCCTTCAAAAATTTATATAGAGGGTGTGGCGTAATGAATGGATAATATGAAAGTTCATAAAAATATGTTTTATGTTTAGTTTATGTTATTATATTTTCAAGATATTGGATGGCAAGAAGGAATGTTTTTAATCTGTTTTTTGGATAGTATTTCTGGATAGATCCGATATCGCATGTAAACTATGATTTTTGGGGCGCAAACATAGTTTTTTTTTAAAACAAAGATTCAACTCAAATTCCATGTTTTGCTCTTTTTTTTAAATTTCTTTCCTTCATTTCAATTTTTAATATTTTTCCATTTTTCTGGACTGCCACAACGTCCTCTTATCGCAGGTACCTTATTATCCATTCATTACGCCACACCCTGTATGTAAGTATACTGCATAACAGAGAAAAGGGGGGGTCAGAAATCGGTTTATTATTTGAAATATCAAACCAAAATCGGAATATATTTTTTTCATTCTCATCATGGAATATATTGCTCTAACTATAAACAAATAATTTGAATTAATGCATATTATACAGGATCTCTCATGTTTTAGCGTCAGCCCCAAAATTGTTATTTATTGAAATAAATATCCCAGAATTAGGGAACTGTATGTATTGACCAGACACTACAAAACGACGAATTCACCCAATTTGAATTATCAAAAAATATAAAGATTTGAAAAGCATCGACGTGAAGTGAGGAGTTTTACGAGATTGTTCAAATTTTAAATTAATCACCCATGCAGGCACTTCGAAATTAACGAATATACAGGGAAATGATTTCAAATTATCGAAAGGAGACGTTTATGATGGTACATTTAATCAACTATAAATCGATATAATTCAAGATATTTCCATCTGAAATGTCAGATTTTTACAAATTTTAAGAATTCGAAGACACATTTTGTCAACCAAACCAATTACCAGTTCGACGAATAATGTCATCTTGAATTAAAAAAAACTTGAAAAGATGAAATCACAGAATTTTCAAATTTCTCAACACCACATCATGAAAATCATGAAAAAGATCGGTTTTCCATACCTATAGTTTTTCATTTGATAATAATATAAGTGACAATTTTTTCCTCAAGAACAACTGATTGGAAATATAAGATATAATTCGGATATCAAATAATGAGTCTGATTTAAGCTATTCATCTTTCACCTTCAAGACGATTTCTCTAAATAAAAAGTGTCCATGAATATCCCAGTGCCAAATATTCCCAATGAAATATTTGGTCCATTTTCGATCATGAGCAAAAAATTTCTCCCCTTCAAATCTCATTACGTCGGTTTAACGAGAGAAATTTGAAAATTATAAATCAAGTTCAAGTGGTTTAGTGGATTCAATAAAAATTGTGGAGGAACTGAGTTACTTGTTGAAATTTTCGATTCAAATTGAATTATTTGTAAGGGAAAATATAACCACTGAAGTAATCTGAAAAAATTCTGTTCAAAAAATATGAAAATTGATTGATATTTTTTATTTTACTATTGTTATTGTTACTCATAAAATAAAAGCGTCGTTTTTCAAACTCTCCACGGAAAATTTCGTCTTGGTAGATTCACATTCTCAAGTTTTAA
This sequence comes from Aphidecta obliterata, assembly GCA_963966015.1. Classification (NCBI taxonomy): domain Eukaryota; kingdom Metazoa; phylum Arthropoda; class Insecta; order Coleoptera; family Coccinellidae; genus Aphidecta; species Aphidecta obliterata. Next base: position 14,961,672 of record OZ014427.1, read on the forward strand.
AAACCTATCGGGAAGATTTTGACAGCTGTCAAAGAAAATATCAAACTAAGGCGAAAATCAAAACTTCACTTCAGTGCTTCAGGTGACCAATTTTTTTTCGATAATTTGCTAGAATTTTCTATGGTATCTATGGTCTTAGTGATGCGATCCGGACAAAACTTCTCACGTAGTTTGAATACATTGTTCTTCAACTATGTGCAAAATTTCATCCCAATCCAATAAGTAGTTTCGAAATTATCAGGAAAAGAATAGTTTGAACGGCTATATTTACGGAACCCCTGATCTAATTTTGCTCATTGATGAACGTAATCACGAAATTTGCGATCAGAACCTATCCTGAAAATTTCAAGTCCCTAGGCCTTTCCGTTCGAAAGTTATTATTTTCTATGGTTTCTATGGTTCTGATCATGCGATCTGGACAAAATGTAGCTCGAATATATCATTCTCAATTCAAATACAGAATTTCGTCATGATCAAATCCATAGTTTTGAAATTATCAAAAAAACTGAATTTCAAACGGCCATATCTACGGAACCCCTACTCTAATTCTGCTCATTGATGAACGTGACAGTAACATTCGAGATCCACACCTATCCTGAAAATTTCAAGTGCCTAGGCCTTTCCATTACAAAGTTATAATTTTCTATGGTTTCTATGATTCTGGTCATGCGAGCTGGACAAAATTGTGCAAGTAGCTTGAACACGTAATTCTCCATCCAAGTGAAAAATGGGGGCGAATTTTGCCCAATAACGAACTCAACCGGCATTTGAGATTCAAACCTACCCTGAAAATTTCAAGTTCCTAGGACATTCCGTTCGAGAGTTATCGTGTATACGGACGGCTGGACGGACTGACAGACTCGAATTTTCTGACGAATTCGTCATCAGTGAGTCGAACATAGTCGTTTGAGACCATTTTCGGCTCAAAATTCGAAAAATACAGACATCGGGACGAAATAATATAGGCCTCGTCTAAGTAGTACGAGCGCTCAAAAATTCTTGATCAATAAGATGAATTCTGAGGGGGGCTGCGAAACACCCAGTATAGAAAATACCTACTTCAAATCCTTCGATTCCAAAGTGGTAAAAACTATGAGTAGTCGTATTTTTTAGTGGGAAGAAGTATTCGAATCACATTTTTCTATCGATACACCCTTAAGCATTCTTCACATCAAACTTCAAAGGAAAATAAATGACAGAAGATATTCTCTAATTTATTATTTCAAAATGATTGAAGAAATTCCGAAACATAAGTACAAAGTTGCAAAGTACCCAGACAGACCGATGAAATATATCGACCCCAAACCGAATTTCTCAACCCCCCGAATCGAATTAATTTAAATTGATTAGGGGTCAATTTACTGGCCATTGATATGCAATCCTCCAAGATGGCCCTAATGTGGGTCAATTGCCAGTCCGAATGTATTTCTCGGAAGAATTATGTCTTGACCAAAACCGTGTTCCCTGTCCCCTCGAATAGATATAGTGGAAATTGGATGAACCAAACCGCAGACCAGATCTTTCTTCGACACCGATCCCAAATCCATTTAAGGACCGTAAAACTCGCAAGAACAGCCAACAGACTCCTTTAATTCAATTTGCGATCCCATGTGGACCGATGATGAATGTGCTCACTCAATTGATCCATTCGGCAGAGAATTTTTTCTTGGTTGACATACAAGTTTGATTTTTGGCGAAGACTCAAGCCTCCATTGAAGAACATGTAAATTCCATTGCACTAGTGACTGCAAGTGATAATTTCCTGAAATTTGTTACCATCCGACATCGATCCCCCTGACTCGAGAATCCGATCAGAGAATTTCGAAGACAAAAAACGCTGTCTGATTTTTTTTCGCTTTCGAAGTCCCCTAGTTATCAATAATTGTGCTAGCTAGCACAATCTTCATTTATCGCTCAATTGTGACGAAATAGTTGCTTGAATTATGACAAGTGTTATCTGATCATCCACTTAATTTTCTTCATTAAGAAATTTTTTCTTCAAAGTTGAGTCATAAATGAAGAAGAAGAAGCAGAAAATACTTGCTCCACACACATCAGATGTAACACATAATGCAGGCATTTGTCTCATTTGAGTGATAAATAAATGAGTTATTATAAAAAACATTTTGAATAAAAAATAAGTTGGCGCACAATGAAAACTGGTTTAACACATGAAACATATTATTCTGGCATTTGTTTCATTGCCATCGTAGATGAAAATTGAAACTATTAAAAAACAGACAAAAAAGATAAGGCCAATTCGGGTTCTGAAATAAAATTATCGATCTTACCCTGTTGGCTCTCAACAACAGGTGTTCTCCGTCGAGCTCTGGTTGAAAATAAGAGTGGAATTTTTTCGAGCTCCACTCCCTTTCCGTGCAACTTGCATCCATTCCCATTGATACATTTAAGCGGGGTATTTATGGCGGTTTTATTGAATCGCTAATAAATCGCATTTTTGCACATTTTGAATAAATATGTATCAACCGATTTTTGTTCGTTATCTGCTGATTGAAATGTCGACTTCATACATCTGTGAAATATTGAATATAGCTGTTTGATTAATTTTTATATCGAATTGGGGGCCGGTAGATTCGTTTTTTTTTCGATCGTGAACACATATTTAATTAATCGATTGACCTTGTGGTTTGTATCGTAAATGTTGTTGGTTTTGAAAATTTGTTGTGTGGAATGATCCAGCTTGTTATTGACCGGAAAATTATTCATTTTGGACTATTTACAATGATAAACCTTTGAAAACGTTGGAGAAAAAAATTTCAAATCCTCTGAAAATATCACAGTTTACGTTACGAGTAAATTCAAATCTAAAAAAAAATCATAACTGAAACACCATTCAAGATAAAATTATAAAATTCAGTTTTTCAGCTGTGCCATGAAAAATTACGAAAAGCACTGCCGTCAAGGCAGGAGCTTTTGAGCGCTCGTACATCCCCCTTGTAGGTAGATTCGCATTTTCCAGTTTTAGAAATAAATTGAAGGAATTTTTGACATATGTCAAAAAAATTCTGAAACTTAGGCGAAACTCCAGACTTCATGTCTTCAGCTGACCAATTTTTTTTTCGATAATTCGCTAGAATTTTCTACGGTATCTATGGTCTTGGTGATGCGATCTGGACAAAATTTTGCACATAGTTTGAATACATTATTCCTCAGCTAAGTGCAAAATTTCATTCCAATCCGATCAGCAGTTTCGAAACTATCAGGAAAAAAATATTTTGAACGGCCATATTTACGGAACCCCTAATCTAATTTTGCTCATTGATGAACGTGACCGCGATATTCGCGATCCAAACCCACCCTGACAATTTCAAGTTCCTAGGCCTTTCCGCTAAAAAGTTAAAATTTTCTATGGTCTCTATGGTTCTGGTCATGCGATCTGAACAAAATATTGCTTTAATGTATCATTCTCGATTAAAATACAAAATTTCACCTCGATCGAATCCGTAGTTTCGAAATTATCGAGAAAACAAACTTTCAAACGACCGTATTTACGGAACCCCTAGTATAATTCTGCTCATTGATGAACGTGAACGCGACATTTCAGATCCACACCTATCCTGAAAATTTCAAGTCCCTAGGCCTTTCCGTTCGAAAGTTATGATTTTCTATGGTTTCTATTGTTCTGGTCATGTGATCTGGAGAAATGTAGCTTGAATATATCATTCTCCATTAGTATACAAAATTTCGTCACGATCGAATCTGTAGTTTTGAAATTATCAAGAAAACTTAATTTCAAACGACCATATTTACGGAACCCCTAGTATTATTTTGCTCATAGATGAAAGTGATCACGACAATCGAGATCCTCATCTTTCCTGAAAATTTCAAGTCCCTAGGCGTTTCCGTTCAAAAGTTACAATTTTCTATGGTTTCTATGGTTCTGGTGATGCGAGCTGAACAATATTTAGCATGAGCTTGAACACTTCATTTCACATCAGAGTGCAAAATTTCATCTCGATGGAATCTGTAGTTTCAAAGTAATCAGGAAAACAACATTTCGAGCGGTCATATTTACGGAACCCTTAGGCGGATTTTGCCCAATAACGAACCCAACCTCGGCATTCAAGATTCGAACCCACCCTGAAAATTTCAAGTTTCTAGGACATTCCGTTCGAGAGTTATCGTGTATACGGACGGCCGGCCGGACGGACGGACAGACTCGAATTTTCCGACGGATTCGTCATCAGTGAGTCGAACATAGTCGTTTGAGACCATTTTCGGCTCAAAATTCGAAAAATACAGACATCGTGACGAAATGATATAGCCCTCGTGTAAGTAGTACGAGCGCTCAAAAAATGAGTTCTTCTGATCTGGTGATTCTTTCCTTTGAAGTATGTATATAAAAATAAAATCGTATTATTTGTCACATCGACGTTTGTGGTTCGTTTCATGATCTTTGGTTCTATAGTCTCGCTACAGATGTTCACTTACCATAAATAAATGTTTAATTTCGTATAGTTAATAATGTCAATATGAAGATTATAAAATGACAATGACATTCATGAATTTGTCAAAATAACACCGTGGTAAATCAAAATATGATCATAATTATAAATTCTCAACTGACCAAGCAAGTTTTCCTTGGAAGGTTTCGTTTGAGCATCAATTTCACAACCTAAATAAAAAATCAACTCACCATCCAATTAATATAAAAAATCCCTCCAATATCCGATTTCCCTTTATCACTTTATACTTTATTGCAGAAAATTATCACACGCGTTATTTGAAATTCGAAATTAGGAAGAAATTATGTTACTTGATTGAAACTTTATTGCACAATGTTTCCAGTTTTGTCTTTACAGTTTTGCACACTACATCAGTCTGAAAGGAAGATGCTTTCTTAAAAATAGTTAAGAAAGAACTAACAAGAAAGTTTTCTTCAAATGCCAAAGACGTCTGAATAACCCCCCACTTTTTAACGGCCAGAATTGAACAAGAGTGCCATATGGGCCCAGGTGAGAGGGTAAGGGATAAGAATAAGAGATCTATTAAGAAAGACACACGACCGTTGGAATTGTTCTCCTTGGGTGGTTGCGGAGGTTATGGGGCTCGTGCCTTATGTACGCTTGGCTGCACCGTATGGGTCGCTAGAAGTCGATGGTCAAGAAGATAAAAAGGGAAGTAGACATTTCCAGCTGGTTCACGGTACGTAATATTGTTAGCAGCTCATTTTTCGTTTATTATTTCCAATTGAAGTTCAGAAAAAAGTTGAAATGGATAAAATTTGCGTTGATTTGTGTTTTATGTTCACTTGTTATACTCTACTTGAATAATTCATTGGTAATGGTCAACAATGAAATGAATATTTTTATGGGTTCAATGCAATATTCGTTCCATTGTTGGCGTCATTGGGATATTTATGGCACTTCTTATTCAAATTTATGAATCATCCAAAATGTGGAGGAAAAATTACACCTATTCGACTATGATTCGATAACCGAGAAATATTTTGTCCTCAATCAAAAATTATAACTTGGAGGGTCCGACTATTATAACCTAATCACGATTTTTGACGACCGGATCGTCTACACTATACACCAACTTCGCGTGACAAAAATCCCCCATATATCGAACCAGGTTGATGGAATTCAACAAGTTGAGGAGAATGGCACATTAATATAACAGGGTGGATGTTTCCTGCGATGAAGACTTATCGCAAGCAGCAAATTAAGGGTTGTGGATGTAAGGAAAGGGAGCAGCGAAGCGCGAACTCCGGAAACCAGGTAATTGTTGCACACAATGCACGCGTCCGTCGTCGGTTGCGCACGCTACATACGGTCAGAATGCACCTTGGAACGGACGGTTTATGGAAATTGTACAGATTGCATATCTCTTTTTATTTTATCATACTCCCCATATGAAGGGATTTTGATTTATTGTACATTTTATCACAAAAGTTGGGTCCAGGGTTCTTCCATATATCTCAATTCGTAACCAAAAGAACCTTTGTACTCATTTCATAACTTACCAACTATAAGAGATGAAGAAGCTATGCTAATTTCTCAATAAAATGTGTAATAGCTTTTTAGCGATGTTTTTTTTATTTGATACCTCGATTTTTCAAATGTTTCGAATTCAAAGTGAGAACCAATTTGTATTCTACATCCTAAAATTATTAAGATCACCTTTATTTCTTCACTACATCAAAGATAAATTAAAATCAAAATTTTCTACTGCAAAATTCTGGGTTGGAAACTTTTTGTTTGGTTATCTTTCAGAAGTTTCTCGTGAAAAATTTTTTCAGAAACGTTATCGAATCATATGGAAGACTTGTATCTGTTTACTACATAGAAGAATTAATTCTTTGCTGAATTTCCCATGCAGTTTTTCGTGTATGAATTTTTGGAAAAAAAAATTTTCGTCGTAACATACCTACGTTGAATTTTTCGAAAAATGGAGTTATTCGAAGAATAAAAATAAATATTTTGTAGAAACCTTCTTAGAACTCTTAGATATTTTATTCGGTAGCTAAAGGATGCAGATCAGTATCAAAAATCCATCAAAGAAGATCCATTTTCTTATAGACAAGCATCCAATCAGGACATTGAAAAATGAAAAACTTCAAAGTGCAGCAGCGATCAGAAAAATTATTTCTCACGAAAAACAAGAACATTCGATTCGATTACTTCAATTTTTGAGCACTCGTACTACTTACACGAGAGCGATATCATTTCGTCACGATGTCTGTATTTTTCGAATTTTGAGCCGAAAATGGTCTCAAACGACTATGTACGACTCACTGATGACGAATCCGTCGGAAAATTCGAGTATGTCCGTCCGTATACACGATAACTCTCGAACGGAATGTCCTAGAAACTTGAAATTTTCAGGGTAGGTTCAAATCTCGAATGCCGCGGTTAAGTTCGTTATCGGGCAATATTCGCCCAGGGGTTCAGTAAATATGGCCGCTCGAATTTTTGTTTTCCTGATTATTTCGAAACAACAGATTCGATCGAGGTGAAATTTTGTACTCAGATGGAAAATAACGTATTCAAGCTACATGCGAATTTTGTTCAGCTCGCATGACCAGAACCTAAGAAACCATAGAAAATTATAACTTTTGAATGGAAAGGCCTAGAGACTTGAAATTTTCAGGATAGGTGTAGATATCGAATGTTGCGGTCAAGTTCATCAATGAGCAAAATTAGACTATGGGTTCCGTAAATATGGTCGTTTAAAATTCAGTTTTCTTGATAATTTCAAAACTTTGTATTTGATCGTGACGAAAATTTGTATTTGAATTGAGAATGATATATTCGAGCTACATTTTGCCCAAATCGCATGATCTGAACCATAGAAAATCATAACTTCCGAACGGAAAGACCTAGGGACTTGAAATTTTCAGGATAGGTTCGGATCGCGAATTGTGCGGTCACGTTCATCAATGAGCAAAATTAGACTTGGGGTTCCGTAAATATAGCCGTTCAAACTATTTTTTTCCTGATAATTTCGAAACTACTTATTGGATTGGAATGAAATTTCGCACATAGATGAAGAATAATGTATTCAAACTACGTGGGATATTTTGTCCACATCGCATTACCAAGACAATAGATACCGTAGAAAATTCTAGCGAATTATTGAAAAAAAAATTGGCCACCTAAAACACTGACGTGAATTCTGGATTTTCGCCTCAGTTTGAATTTTTTTTGACAGCTGTCAAAATCTTTCCAATTGGTTTCTAAAACTGAATAATGCGAATCTACCTACAAGGTGCATGTACGAGCGCTCGAAAACTCCTGCCTTCACGGCAGTGCTTTTCGTAATTTTTTACCTTATTTTTCATGTAGCTTTTTGACTTCAAATTTTTGGGTGAAAAAAATGTTGTTTGAATATATTCTAGAAATTTCTTGTTTAACATAATTTGGCCGAATAATTGCTGTAGCGACCTGGAAAACATAATATGTTATTCTTCCTATATCGAAAGATTAATTTTTTGATAAATTTTCCATGTAGGTTTTTGTTTATTGATTTTTGAATGAAAAATTTTTTGCTTGATTACCTTTCAGAAATTTCTTGTATATCCTCGAAAAATTAACTTGTCTAGTGACAGAAATATTGGAATTTTGTTGAAACGTTCTAAAAACTAAAAAATATTTCCTTTCGGTAGACAAAAGATGCAGATTAACGGTGGAAAATCTACACTTCCCAGGGACGATCCATATTCTTGGAGCAAATCCTTGAATTTGAATAAGTATTTAAACCGAGAACATATGTTTTTCGAAATCTACATCCTCGAATTATAAAATATAACATGTTTTCCTTTTCTATATCAATTAATCCATTTTTCTGCTGCATATTTCATGTAGCATTTTGGCTTTGAATTTTTGGGTAAAAAAAAATTTTGTTTGATTATATTCCAGAAATTTTTGGTATAACAGAATTTGGCCGAACAAGTGCTGTAGCGATCTGAAAAAATTAAATATGTTATTTCCTATATCGAAAAATTAATTTTTCGATAAATTTTCTATGTAGGTTTTTATTTATTAATTTTTGAATGAAAAAAATTGTGTTTGGTTATTTTTTCAGAAATTTCTTGTATAACCTCGAAAAATTTAGTTGTCTAGCGAAAGAAATAATGAAATTTTGTTGAAACGTTCTAAGAACAAAAAATATTTCCTTTCGGTAGACAAAGGATAAATGGTGAAAAATCTACACTTCCCAGGAACGATCCAATTTCTTGGAGCCAATCCCCAAATTTGCATATTTGAAAGTAGGGATCTACAAAAATTTCAATTTCCAAATGCAGTAGCGAGATTAAAAAATATTCCTCCTGAATACCTAGGACATATTCCGAAATCTACACATTCGAATCGATAAATTGATGTAAGAATTTATTTTTGATAAATTTGCTGTAGATTTTTGTCTTTGAATTTTTGAATAAAAAAAAACTACATATATTTGATTATTTCCAGAAATTTCTTGTATACCCTAATCCGACCACAATCATTTTGAAGATGCAGTCGTTTTTTTAAATTGTGTTAGTCTCGACAAATTTAGTTGTTTAGCGAAAAAAATCAGGAGATTTTGTTGAAAGGTTTTAAGAACTAAATATTTCCTTTCAGAGGAAAAAGGATGCAGATAAATGGTGCGAAATCTACACTTCTCAGGAATGGTTCATTTTATTGGAGCCAAACCTCAAATTTGAATATTCAAAAGTAGGGCTATTAAAAAATTTCAACTTCCAAGTGCAGTAGCGACATTGAAAAATATTTCCCTAGAATACCTAGAACGTATTTCGAAATCTACACCCTCGAATTAATAATATGTTAGAATTAAATTTTTGATAAATTTTCCATGTAGGATTTTGTCGCAAAATTTCTTCCCATTGACGATTCCTTTTCTTGGAGCCAATCCTCGAGTTTGAATATTCAAAAGTAGGGATCTTCGAAAATTTTAACTTCCAAGTACAGAAGCGGTATCTAAGAGTACCTCTATTGAATGTCAAGAACATAAATATTTCGAAATTTATATCTTCGAATTATTAATATGTAAGAATGAATATTTTGATGAATTTTCCATGTAGGATTTTGTCTCAAAACTTTTGAATGAAAAATTTTCGTTTGATATCATTCTTTTGACATTTCTTGTGTGACCTCATTCGAACCCACTGATTTTGAAAATGCAGTCGTTTTCTTCATAGATGTTATCGTTTCGTCGGAGGGTACGACAAAAGTGTCGAAAAATTGAGTTTTTTGGCGAAAAGTTTTTAAACAAATGTTAAAAGATTCTATTAACTTCAAGATATTTTCTTTCGGTGACCAAAGGATGCAGACGAATGATAAAAATCTACATTCGCCGTTCCATTTTCTTGAGGCAAATCCTCAAAATTGGAAAACATTCAAAAGTGGGGACCTTTGGAGTATCTTTCAACTTCTGAGTGCAGTAGTGGCATCAACAAATATTTCTCGTGAAAAACAAGAACATATTTCGGAATCTGCACCCTGGAGGTTATATGACTAATATGTTATTCTTTTTATATCGAAGAATTGATTTTTTGCTAAATTTTCCATGTAGGTTTTTGTCTATATATATTTGGATGAAAATTTTTTGTTCAGTTACACTGATTTCGAACATGCAGTCGACTTCTCCATAGGTGCTATCGTTTTTTCGGAGTGTACTTCGAAAGACTCGGAAAATTGTATTATTTTGCAAAAATCATAAAATTTCCTTTTTTTTTTCTTCGGTAGCTAAAGGATGCAAACAAGTCATTAAAAAACTCTCACCCACTAGGAACGATCCATTTTCTCGAAGGAAAACCGCAATTGGAATATGGAGATGAAGAAAAAACCCGAAGAAATATTCCCCGTAGAATACAAGAAATATATTTGTTTTCTTTATTGAATTATAATATCTATAACAAGGCCTGCAAGGCCTGTCTATGAATTTTCGATCTAGTTTTGTAACGTTATTGAACAGATTTTAATCATAACAAAAGTGCTCAACTGGCTTAATGGTGTTATCATTTCAAAATGGGAGTTTCAGAAGAATTTGATATGAAGCTCGCCTTTTTTTCCTGACAGGAGGCGGCATAAAACTCAGATAAAACTTCCAGTCATCCTAATGTCGTTCTAAACGATGGTCTAGAAAGATTATGATAGAATGAAGCCGAACATGCAAGTCCGGTTCTTATCGTAATTAAAACTGATTAAATTCCCTCATATCTGAGCAAGTCGAGAGACACTCCTTGCTAGAATATCGCATAATAATGAACCAGTCGTAAATAACTTTTTTAATAGGAGCCCCTCTGGTGACCAAGAACGACGACAGCGATGAGTTTGCGATATTGCGGGGTAAGTAAGTGAATTAGCGGGCGTAAGGTGCGCCCATCCCTGGAGATGTCTTTAGGGGCGGCATGGAAGGTACGCCGGGTCCCTTAGCGTGATGTAAAGTAAACTAGTCTTTTAATTTCGCTCCTACGGCCAAGGTGGGGCTCAATAACATTAAGACAGGTTCTTGTATCGTCCAAGGGTGTGGAATGTGGAATGTCCCCAAAACAAAATGATAAAAAAATATAGGACCCCTGAGGCCCTCGATATACTGGTAAAATATGTAAAACAGAACAGGGGAGAAGAATAAAAATGAGAAGAGCAAATATCTCTGCCATTCTCAACAACTCTCTATTGTGTTTCCGTAGAGTTTATACAAACTAGCGAAATCCTAAACATACTGAGGTAAGTTTTTTGGTTGGACTCTCCTTATGCTTCTCAATTTTTTTCTACTATCCAAATTTAGATCTTATTCAACCTTCAGTACCTCCTATCATCCACTTTATTCGAAGAGGCAAATTTCTTTCGAAATTAATGTCGACGTTTGACAAATACGTTTTAATTAGGTAAATGTAATCCTGGTGCATTAAGGGATATAAGAATGCTCAGCAGAAAATGTAAGTTCCATATTAAAATGCGTTTCAAATTGGAATTAATTGCTCACGGTGGAATAAAAGCGACTATTAATTAGGTGAAGTGAAGACAAAACGGTTCGCTAATTGTTTCACGTTTCGTGCGATGACTACGGAGTTTTTGAAGTCGTTTAGTTTTGGGGTGGAATATTTAAATGCTCATCACCTAAAGATTTTTTAGCGATATGCCAAAATTATAAAACTATTTTGCTTAAATCGAATTTTAGATATTAAGAATTACAATACAAAGTTATTAATATTGAACAATACAGCATGGGTAAAAACTCAGTATTAGCACACAAATGTAAACGTGAACGAAATGTGAACAATACACCTTTGACAAGTACTCAAAGGCTCTCTACGGGTAGACTCAGAAACTGATCTTGTGCAGGAGTGGTAGATCTTGGGCGTCTACTGGTCTACTTATTGGTCTTTCCAGTTTCTCGATATCGATGAACTAGCCGGGAACCTACCCTTTCACTTACTTGAAAGAAATTCGCAACATCTCTCTGATATCGTCCCGCCTCGATCATACTAATAGCCCTAAGTTTACGTTTTTTTCGGTTACATATCACAACCAAATCTTTCAACTGCTTTTCCAATTGACTAAAGGAAATTAACGGACTGAATCTTCCTCTTGCCCAGACACTGACGCGTGGCGGCGTTAATAAAGGTTTTATTAAGTACACACGCTAATTATTCGATCGAATATCGAGGCCGATCACGTTCACACGTACACACACCATTCCGGCGCTTATTCAATTTGTCCGTCTGTCCGTCCGACGTAACGCAGGGGCCAGAATCACTTTTCTCGCTTATTTATAGGCCGCCGAATCGATGTTGAGGTGAATCGAAAAGCATATAAACAAAAAATCCATGACATTTATGGCCCGGTCTAATTCAGTCATCGTTTTCATCGAATTCTGATGGGGAACGTGTAAAAATTCGTCCGACATCCTCCACGCGGAGAATTCGAATATCTACGGAGAATTTTGATTGATGAGGGGGGGCGCGGAGGGGGCCAGGGCTTCAGGGGTGGATTGAGGAAAATTTTCTATGGACAGATGAAGACGGAATAATGAAATATCTATATAATATATATATAATATCTTTGACAAAGCGATATCCCCATCGAAGTAATGGAGGAACGACCCTTTGCTTCGCACATAAATAAGGATTTTTTTGGAGAGAAGTAATTACCTTGCGCCTTCAGAAATTCTAAAATGAGAAACTATGATAAACCTGCCAATCAATCGTGATAAATATTATTTAATTGTGCAGGAAAAAAAAAGAAAAAAAGAAGTAGTAAGAGGAAAACTATAGAAAACAGAAGAAATGGACGACAAAGAATAAAACAAAGACATATCTAGTGTAAGTAAATAAGAGATAAATGAAAACTGAGACACTCAAAGCGAAAAGTAACTTTAATCATGGCTGAAACATTTGATGCAGAAGTTATAATCTCTCATGAAATTTTCCACATGAATTTTTAATTTGATTTGAAGTTTTGAAAAAATTCCAAAAATGTGCCGTTTTTTAATTTGAGGGGAACATAGATTCATATAAATCTCTATTACTTTGTAGTTGCCACCCCTTCGTTAATCGAGAGAACATCTCAGATACATCGCTCGAAATTCTTCTGATACTGACAAAAACAAAATTCCAAAAGTCTTGAAGTTTCAAGAAAACGTACTGTAATGGAATGTCATAATTTAACACCAAAGGTTTCTTCAAATGTGAGGGGATATTTGGTATATAAGCTCCATATTTTTCAGGAAAAACTAGTGGAACAATGCGCCACCCCTCGAATTTAAAATAAACGTATACATATTTGTAATTTTTGCGAAACTTCATATTCACCGAAATATTCATCTGGAGTGTTTTATATGAGATAGCCTTTATGTATATTACCTTTATGAATAATTTTATATTTATATAAGACAATGCTCACGAAACCTTGAGTATACATAACTCAACACTCCTCATCAATAAAGTTTTATTCACTTCATAATCGAGAATGATTTTAGAAATTTAGTTCCATTCAATTCTCAGTTTGAACCTTGATCGTGAAAATTTTGAAATTCACCGACCTAAAGTCAGGATGCTTTTGTACCCTTTTCAAATTCTACGCCAGAGCGGTCACCCATCCAGTTACTCCGAAATTACATATTGAGAATTAAGGAATTTGAAATTTTCGAAAGTAGATATATTAAATCGTAATCTCCCAGTTTCTACTCCTAAATCGGTATATTTCACGATATATCCATCCAAAATTCGAGATGACCGATTTTGAGAACTTTTCAGTAAAATTCTAGGAGCCTGGGAAAAAACGTATGGTGAGGGCGGAAATCTTTGAAAATCATCACTCAAGCCTATTTTCAACTGTAAATAACTGAAATGTTCTTCAGTGAAAAATTGACTAATCTATGATCTTATTTGACAGGAGGTGACACTGTAGCGAGACCATCGAATCAAAAATTATGAAACGCACCACAGTTTCTGACCCAGTGTAACGAAAAGTATAATTTTATATTTATAAACTTTAAGAGATGGTATCACAGAATATATCAAGGCCAACATCAGAAGAACTCAATTTTATTTTCACGTAGAACAACAATAAAGCTGAACTTGCATCATTTTTTCGATATGTAGGAACAAAATTGCAGCCGAATATGGCGATTTTTGTTTTTTAAAACAAAGTTTCAATTCGATGGAATATGTATTTTTGTAATTATCGAGGAAAAAAATTAGATGGCTATATATACGAAACCCTTTGACGCATTCTGACGTACCCTGAAAATTTCAAAACTCTAGAACTTCACTCTCGAAAGTTATCGTGTTCACGGACGGACGGCCGGGCGGACAGAATGCTATTTTACTCGAAATTCGATAATTATAGTCATTTGAGCAAAATGTTATGCAAGCGTGCAAAAATTGATGAAATCTTCTTTATTAAAGTTCTACTGGTGCATTTGTTGGAGAAATATGCAGATTTCCCGAAATCATCGAAATTTGAAAATTCAGTTTGCAAAATTTTTTTTTTTCGAAAATGGAGGCTGAGAAAGAAGCATTGTTTATTTTCTGTATTCTTGTATCCTGAATATTTTCATTCATTCTCAATATCTGAAAGCAGCGACTTGTTTGCGAGATGAACACGTTTTTTGACCCTGAGGGTAACTTTGGGATAGACAACTTCCCCTTCGCCGGAGGGAAAAGTGTTGCTATGTCAACGATGAATTACTTTTTCTTCCGCCATAGGGAAAAGTTTAAATAACTGTGAAAATTAATTTTGCATGACAACCGTAACTAGGCAAATTTTCAATTGATCACTCAATTATAACGACCGTAAAAATAAATCTTCAGATTTTTATGAATTTTAAAACGTTTGAAGAAAAAACATATTTCATTCGGAGCAAAAACGACTTTTCATGGCTCGCCTTCAATTACACAAGCTCGCCTTGAAAAGTGACACTTCTCCTCCTTATGGAATAATAGACTATTTATGTGACAAAAATGTAAAAGAGTTTGCTATAATATTGGTTTTCTGTTTTATCAACATTGTTTTTGTGGCTCACCTGATCCATTTGTAATATTGCTATTTCCGTCCATTATTATTTATTGCACCCAGTAAATAGAAAACAAAATATTTTTATCTGACAAAAATATAAAAGACATTGCTATAATATTAGCTTTATGTTTTATTCACATTGTTTTTGTAGCTCACCTGATATATTTGTTATACTGCTTATTTCAGTCCATGCTTTATCCAACACATATCTGTTGTGATGTCTCCTATCTCTTTTATCCCATACTGTAGGCCAAATAAATATTTCACTCATTAATTTTTCTTTATTTATTTCAATACTAAAAAATTATTCACCTCTTCTCACTTCAATATGTTTTTACCCTAACTTCACTACGGCACTGGCTAAAACACGATACACCGAGCACCAACCATATGTTTCGTCTGGGGCATCATGCCTGCGGAGAGTCTTGAAAATCAAATCGATTTGATTCCCCGGAAACAGTGTACTGTACCGATTTAACAGCTTAACAAATCAAAATATTTGAATTATCATTTCAATGCAACACTGACCATATCCGCTAAAATATCTTTGTTTTTCATTTATAGGTCAGCACTCCACCTCTGCGGTCCTCAATGATTTATCAGCAGAGTGGCGAGGATAAGGGGTAGGTCCCGAAACGACAATGCTCTGCTTGTGATCCCGTCGAACGGTACATTTGTCAATTCAATACGAAAAATACGCGGCAATAGAGCCAATCTGATCGGAACTGAATGGCGATGTATGTCTTGATATTGACAGAGAATGTCGTGATTTATCCTTTCCTTGATGTTTTTTTTTTTTGGCGTGACCATTCGAAATTTGTGGGCTCCGGGAGGGTTTTACGCCGCTATCTAGATGTCCCTCATGAATAACGGTCCACGTTAGAATGGGCCTTTTTTTCGGGTGAAATTGAGAGTTGGAACTGATGTTCATAAATATTACGGAATGAATATTTTTGTTTGAATTATCTTCACGGTAGCTGTGAAAGTTTGCGACTACTTGATTTGTGATAAATTAGTACCTAACCAAACCTTTGGAGGCTACAGTTCATTTTTAAATTTTTTTAGGTGCGGATGATTCAAATCGATAGTAGTAGAAAGAATTCCGGATGTACCTACACAATTTTATTTGGAATAATTTTGATTTACTTTTCATCCAAATTATTCATGAAAAAAAAAGGCGTGAATATAACCCCATAAAGTTTGATCTTGAAATTGGATTTACGCCGTATTTGAATGAGGTTTTTTTCACAGCACGAGAAAGTAATTTTGAAGATATCAAAAAAAGCACTCAGTCTTCTCCAATATATATAATACTTTCTCAATTTATTCCCTGAACTTCGCGTACTAAAAGGTGAAATTATTGAGCACGCAATAGATAGCTGTAAGCGCGCTCAGGGCCCAAAATACAAACGCCACAAAGTGATAATGTCCCTTTAATGGTCACTTCATGACACAAATATTCTTAAATGTTGATTTTACTTCATTTGTCTCCGAGATAATATCTCGGTCTAACGACCGTATTGCGACGTTAGGGAAAATGCATTAAACGTAATAAAGGAATATTTCCGTTCCCAGGTAAACATTCTGAGGAATTTTTATCAGCCCCCCATCTAACTCGCGACATTACTATTGATTCTGAACCTGAAAATGTTTTTTATTATAGGCTCATTTATTGTCAGTGAACTCACGTATGATATTTCTTCACTTTCATAGACATAAATGTGGAAAGTCTTTGGACTCAGTGCGCTCAATAATACAGGGTATTTTTTAAGGTGAGGTTTTTTTTACAGGAGCTATAACTCATCGAGAGAGATAATTTCGCCGGAAGTTCAAATAAAATATTCAATTTGAAAAAAGTGCAAAAATTCTTGGGAATCAATATCTCAATGCAAATTTGGATCATGGTGCCATATTACGCAGCAACTAAATAAAGTGCTGGATTTTATCGCAAATTTTTATATTCTTTTTCAACCTTCATTGGTATATTTTTCACCGATAAAATTGATCCAAATTGTTTACAGAAATTGTTCGAAATGGTCACTATTCGTTTGTTGTGCCCAAAGTCTTACCCTGCATAATAACGAATTATTACATGCAACTATCACATCAATTTGCTCACGAATAATGTTACAGGCATTTTCAATGCGTTGTCTTAGTCCTTCAACACAATTCACCTCACCGTTACTGTGCACTAATGTTTTCAAATGAACCCAAAAGAAGAAATCACAGGGGTTGAGATCCGGTGGAGCGTGCAAGCCAAGAAATCGACCCACCACGTCCTATCCACCTAAAATCACAAAACTCATACTCTCTGTCAGATGATTCCTCGTAAACTAAACGCATTTAATAAACACATTTAAACCTCAATACGTACCTAAATCAGATCCGGACTGGGAATTTTTCAGATTCACGGGTAACTTTGATTTCAAAATACTAGGCCCTGGTGAATATTTTATGTAAATTTTGGAATTTTGACTTATTTTGATGAGTCCTAGGACCTGTCAAAAAAAACTCAACTTCGAAAACACCCTGTATATTACAATACAATATCAAACTTTTTGATTGCTACCCATTCCATTAGTCAATATTGAATGAAACATGAAATAATAGACCGTCTAGAAAGTATCCGGAATTTCATATTTCCCTGATTTCAAAATAGATATTTCTTTTTTGTATTATTCTAAGACCAAAGTAATGAATCAAGTAGGCTGTTTCGATAGTAGGTTATGACCAAAATCTGTGATATATTTCTGATATTTAAAAGGCTAAAATTTGTCAAATAATGTATCAAGTAAAAAAAAATTGAATTTCCACATAACTCTTGTAGACACAAAATTTAAGCAGGATATGGCGAATAGCTTTCGAGATCCCGAAAATCATTTTTGTTGTTTTAAATTCCACATTACAACTTACCAAAGTTTCAATCCAATCGGATAAGTATTTATTGAATTATTGAAAACAAAATTCAGATGGCTTTATCTATGGAACCCGGATTTCACCCATTAACTAACCCAACCGGCGATCTCGGAGAAATTCCAAAGTTGTGTGTTGTACAAAAAATCTGTTCGAAACTTTCAACAATTACTATCCGGGTAAAGTGGCTCCCAACTTGGTAAAAATCACCTGAGTTAAAATTCCAGAAATTCCCAGTAAAATAATGGTTTAGGAAGCAATATCTTGATATCATCAACGTGGTGTTGATGGCGGGGAAAGAAATTTTAGAAACAGCGAACTAGAAACGCTAGTTAACAAAAAAAAAGCTTGACACTATCATACTTATGGATTTTATTGTTGGCTAATAGTATATTATTTAACGAGCGGCAATGTAGGTCGTAACTCACGCAGATGAAGTTTGCAGCGCGAGCCGAAGGCGAGTGCTATAATTCATCAAGTGAGTTATGACCATCACCGCAAGTTGAAAACTATACTTTATCTACGACTATAACAATAGATACAAAGATACAAGTAGTTACAGAGAAAGAACTTCATTTACAAATCTTAATAGTTACCTATAACAATGCATTATTTATGTTCATTGTGCTTTTTAGCATGGAGTAGAAAGTCCATAGGGGCGATGCTTTATATTTAGTGCTTAGTTCACTAAAACATGCCAAAAGAACATTCTCTGTAAACGATGACTTTATATTCCTACTGCTATACCAATCTTGAAAATTGTTGTATACAACTTTACATTTGTTTTGGTATTTTTCGGGCAATAAATTCTGTATGGTACCATTGGCTGATTGTCTTATTTCTGAAGGTGAACATAATAATTCATCTCCACTCTCTGAATTCATCTTTTTCAGCAAAACATTCACAATAATAATTAGGTATCAACTTAATTTGAGAAAACGTCCAAATTATTCAAGTGCCATTACACCCCTCAATACCACTAATGTACTGTTCCCTTTCGACCAATCGGCTTGTTCAGAAGCACAGAGACAGGGAGTTATAGTAGTGAGTTATTATAACACAGATACTATAAATTGCTCAAAAGTAGTTGAATAATGAATATATAATTCAATAGGAGTATAGAAATGGATTTCCCCTCCATTTTTTCAACTAGTGAGCCTATTTCACCTTGTATGGCAATAGTATACCAATTAATCTTATAACTATTCTGACAAAGGATTGCACACCTCAAATATGAGTTCAATGTTTGATGCTTGAAAATGTATGCTACATAGGTAATGTTCATTCTCAATTCATATGAATATTGGTATCACTCTTCATTGAAAATTGAGAATAACTTATCAAAACCCGTTTTGAAAGTGTTGCAATTTCAGAAAACTTTCACACACTAATAAAATCAAATTAGTATTGTTGAAGACAATTTATCTAATCCCAAATCGCGATAATAATATCCTTCCCTTCTCCAAAGTCGGTAAAAAAAATCTTGCACATATTCTATAGGAAAAATTTCATCAAAGGCTAATATTTCAAACGTAGAAGGAAACTGAATGAAGAACGTTGAACTATTATTTACCAATGCTACTCGATCCATTCCCAAAATGTTCCCTGCTGATTGAATAATTAAATTTTTTCCTTGCTAACCGACCAGTGAAAAAAAATGATGACCTGTCTCCTATTTCAACAGCGTAATTGATACCAATTCCGCATCGAACGGAATCCACCTGTTATTTTATTGTCTTCGAGATGTCATAATCTTAACAAGCAGTACGTTATTTCTACCTGAACCTCATCAATTTCTTCCATTAACAACGTTGAATGGCTCTGACCAACTGTTGAAAAACTAGCTCTTTTGGGAATTGATCTGAAATATTTAACTGAAAAAAAATTGTAATATGTAATTGTAACCGAATAATTGAATCTTGAAAAATTCATGGCGGAAAATTATGAAATTCGAAATATATGTTGGTATATCGAATATTTTTTCATCGCATTAAGACTCGCCTCAAGCATCGCCTCAAGTTGGGCATCAGAGGGCACATAGTGGGGCATCTATGGAGGCAGTAAGAATTATAGATCCAGAGTCGTAGTGAGGTGTTGGACATAGGAAGTAGTGGTTTGAATATAAAATATTTTTTCTGATATTTTGTTGCACCCAGTTAATAGAATATAAAATATTTTTATCTGACAAAAATATATAAGAGTTTGCTGTAATATTGGTTTTCTGTGTTATTTACATTGTTTTTGTAGCTCACCTGATATATTAGTTATTTGATTTATTGACGGTCATTATTTTTTGTTGCACCCAGTTAATTGAATATAGAATATTTTTATATGGCAAAAATATAAAAGAGTTTGCTAGAATATTGGTTTTCTGTTTGATCTACATTGTTTTTGTAGCTCACCTGATATATTTGTTATATTGCCTATTTAATTCCAAGATTTATGCAACACATATATTTGTGATGTCTCTTATCTCTTTCATCTCATATTGCAGCCTATAAATCAAATAAAAAATTCACTTCAATTTTTCTTCATCCATTTCAATACAAACAAATTATTCACCTCTCCTCACTTCACTTTGTTTTTACCCTGACTCAACAACTACACTGGTTAAAGAACAATTTGGCAAGCACCAATCATATGTCTCGTTTCTGTCATCATGCCTGCGGAGAGTCTTGAAAATCGAATCGATTTTATTCCCCGGCAACGGCGATGCTCGATGTCTGGATTGAGGCGATGGTAGATGTTTCATTCAGATACATGTATTTGTTTTTGATGCTTGAGGCGATGCTTCAATTTTTTTTGACTCATAAATATTTTTCCGAATTTTTTTTTTATATTGAAATTCTTTCTGAAATCCAGCGAGAAATCAAGATGATTTGGAAAAATAAATCTTTGTTTGAAATTTGCAGGTCTTTATTATAAAGTTCTTCAATTTTCCATACATATTTACTCGCTATCAAATGACATTCAAACTCATTTCAATCAATCTTTCTGCAACTGCCAATGCGAAATGTCACAAAATGGACGATGGCAGCGAATCAGTAAAAGTAGCAGATTTGAAGAAGTTTGTGTCGGAATGTTTCGTCACCATAGGGGTGAACCGACCCTACTCAGAACTGATGACGGAAGCACTGGTAGGTGCAGATATAACAGGCCATCATTCACATGGTGTCTTCCGCCTCGACAAATTCATCGCAGATGCACACAATGGTAGCGTGGACGTTCACGGAGAACCAACCATAACGAAAGAATCACCTAGCACCGCTTGGGTTGACGGAAGAAACAGTTTGGGAGCTGTTGTTGGAACTTTCTGTATGAAAATAGCGATAGAAAAGGCTAAGAAAGTAGGAGCTGCTATAGTTACTGCGAACAACTCCAATAATTACGGAATGTCATCGTTTTATAGTCAACAAGCGTTGAAAGAGGGTTTACTTGGATTCTGCATGACAAACAGTTCACCTCTTATGCTTCCAACTAGAGCGAAAGAATCTCTAACAGGAACAAACCCCATTTGTTTAGCCGCCCCAGGATTGTTCGGGGATAAGTTCCTCCTAGATATGGCAACCACTGTAACCTCTGGTGGAAACATAGATCTCAAATATAGAAACGGTGAGTACTTACCAGTAGGGTGGGCTGTAAACGCTGCTTGTCTGCCCGAAACGAACGCAGATGTCGCAGTTAAAACTGGAAAATTTCTGCCTTTAGGGAGCCAAGAAGAATTAGGCAGCTACAAAGGTACAGGTCTGTCTGTTATGGTCGATATCTTGTGTGGCATTCTCAGTGGGGCACATTACGGCCATAGGGTAGGAGTGTGGGTTGGCAGAATAACAAGTCAACGAGCCAATGTGGGACACTGTTTCATCGTCATAGACCCAAAATATTTCGCCCCAGATTTCGAGGTTAGATTGACAGAATTCATGTCGCAGATGCGAGGACTGAGTGCGGAAGATCCGAATAAACCTGTGAGAATCCCTGGCGATAGAGGAAGAGACCTAATGAAGAAAATCGAGGAGACTGGGGGTTTAACATACCCTAGATACGTTGTGGATATATTGAAGAAACTAGCAACAGATTTGAAACTCAAGTGCGTTCCTTTCATTCCAAAGAAACTAAAGGTTCAAATGACTCCTTCTGAAGAACTAGCAGCTCGTCTGGAAGCAGAGAAACAGTCTACCAAAGAGGTGTCCATATCGATCACTGAAGAAGACATCGCAGTCCCGGAAAACTCATTAGTTGACAAAGATGAGGTCTCGTTCATTGTGGACGATTCTTCTGAATGGCTGTGTTCAATAACAGGTTTCACTTATGAAAGAGATAGAGTAGCTTCGTTGTTGAAAGAAAAAATCAGTAGATTATCCCTGGGAACTTCCAAAGAAGCTGCAGAAAGTATTAAAGAAGAATCTAACCTGAATGCGCCATCCGAAAAAGGGCAGCTCGTAGAAGAAGTTTTGGCTAAACAGGAATCCATAAAGAGTATAGAACTTGAAAAAAATTCGGTGTCGAAGGTTGACGAGGAAGAGGAGAATGAAGGAGAAATAAAAATAATAATGGAAAAGAATGGAGAAATTCACATAACAGGCGATGGTGATGAATGAAAAAACCAAATTTTTTTTTATAAGATCAAAACGATGTAGGTATCATTCATTATATTTTATATACATTGGCTATCAATTGTTTGTATATCTGAGTTTGAAATATATTTGAAGGACAAGTACTGATAATTATTAGAATATGTCATTGCGCTTTCGATTAATGATGGATAATTATAGTAGAATCGCAAAAACTGAAGAGAAAGATAATCATCATAATAATAGTTATAATAAGTTAAACACTTTGAGTTGATGGGTCTAACATATGGGACGTTCCAATTATGCAAGTCTTCAATATAATAACTAGATAGACACATTTCTAAGCGGAAATATTTTGTTTAATTGGTTTTGGAAATTTCGCCCGAGTGCCATTGTGTTGCAATTAGTTTTTATTCTTCAATTTGAATGGCACTTATCATCTGGCGCTTGGGTTTTTCAGGAAGTGAATAGGGGTGAGTAGAATGCAAAAATAATTCTTCAATCAGTTAATTATGGAAAACCTTGTGCCATGTGCAATATTTTCGGGTTCCGTAGCCAAAAAGAAAAACGAAACTAGTGTGTTTCCTCAAGTGTGTCGAAGGTTGCTCCACTTCTTGTAGCCGGATTTTAACAAATACTATTTCAAGGAAATCTGGAATCCAATCTTCAATGAGACAATATTTCGACATTTTTCCATATCTGAATTTGCATTTTTTTAACGAAGAATATTTTTTTTTAACATGAATTTGGCAAGAAGAATTTTGTAGGCAAAATGATAACGCTATTGTTAAAAGCAACAACCGGCCAAAAACTGGAGGACCAGTTGAGTAAAATCCAAGAACTCGAGAAGAAAATAAGGAGCAGAAAAAAAAATTTCCTCCAGGAAGCCATCAAATCGTTTTCCAATAAAACCATCCAAAATTAATTAGACCTCCTCCTTAGTTTTCCATATTTCCATAGTCTGTTTTTCCTGTGGAAATTCGATCAGATAAAAGGACTGCCGTGCAGTGGTCCCTACTGGCAAAGTTTTCATGAAAGATTCCGTTCCTGATAAGAACAATTATATGGGTATATCTATGTCCTGCTAAGGTATAATTGTCCTCAAATGAATAATCCAGGATATGTCCGTCTTTCAAGGTAATTTGAATCATTTATGTGCAAATGGGGGCGGACATAAACATTCGATTTAAAAATCATGAGTTTGGAATTATTTTTGATAAGATCTACCTACTGGGTTTCTGAATGTTCATTTATTCAACCAAGGCTGGAGTGAGGAATGGAATGATTTTTTTTTTGCGCGCTTGTTTTATGAACATTAGATTTCGTCCGGTCGTAATTACGATAACTTTCGAAAGAAGGGCCTAAAGTTTTGAAATTTTCAAGATTTATTCGAGGTCTGAATGCGCCGGTTGAGTTCGGGCGAAATCTGCCGAAGGGTTTCAGGGATAAAGCCATCTGAATTTTTTTTCTCAATAATTCGAATAATACCGTTCCGATCGAATTTAAATCTTGTAATTAGTTGTAAAATGGAGACACGAGTTCGTGAAAATTCGTGCAACTCCGAAACTATTATTCGCCATATCATTTTGTGACTACATATAATGCACCCGAAAAGAAATTGGAATTTTTCAATTTTCTGACAATTATTCCATTTGATGTTTCTCTATGTGAATTATTCCTTTCGGAACTCGACTAGATTTAAGAAAAAATAGACCGATCTGAGGCGTGAAAAGAATGAAAAAAGAATCCCCATAATTTTCCATATAGGCCCCGTCTGCATTTTTCGAGAATTTTCCATCGATTTCAGTAAGATGTGAACATAATTCCAATAACATCTCAGTACATTCATTTTTATTACGAACGAGAATGCAGTCGAAATTGATTTGGACGAATATCGTCGAAAGAACTGATTTCTTATGAGGAATAGAGGTGAGTAATGATTTCTATGGATTTCCCATAGCCTTATAAAAGGTTTTTTCTGATTTTAAATCGAATTCGACATCAACCAGGAAACTATGAAGACATGATGATTAATAGATCTTCTTGCAACTTTTCCTTACCTGCAATACGTCGAAAAAAGTGAATTGGAGTGAAAAATAGAGGTAAATAACGATTTCTAAGGATTTTTCCTAGCCTTTTTATATGAATTTTTCATATTTTCAGGGATTTAGGATGTAATTTTATAATTCGTCGAAATTTGAAAACTAACTGGAACTTCTGACTCTGAAATGAGGTGAATACGTCAAAAAATTTAGTCTTTCAACTTTAAAACCCATCTTTTGTATGTTGGAATGGAGCTATAAGTGATGAATTTCGAAAATTACGTTTTTGAGCGCTCGTTCTACTTACACAAGGGCTTCATCATTTCGTCACGATGTATGTTTCGAATTTTGAGCCGAAAGAGGTCTCAATCGACAAGGTTCGACTCACTGATGACGAATCTGTCAAAAATTCGAGTCAGTCCGGCCGGCCGTATACACTACAACTCTCGAACGGAATGACCTAGAAACTTGGAAATTTCAGGATAGGTTCGAATCTCAAATGCCGCGGTTGAGTTCGTTATTGGGTAAAATTCGACCAGAAGTTCCGTAAATATGGTTGTTCGAAATTTTGTTCGCCTTATTACTTCGAAATTACTTATTCCATCGAGGTGAAATTTTGCACTCAGATGGAAAATGACGTGTTCAAGCTACATGCAAAGTTTTGTCTAGATCGCATGACCAGAACCATAGAAATCATATAAAATTATAGCTTTCGAACGGAAAGGCCTAGGGACTTGAAATTTTCAGGGTAGGTTTAGATCTCGAGTCAAATTCATCAATGGGCAAAATTAGACAAAGGGTTCCGTGAATTTTTCATTCGAAATTAAGTTTTTTGATAATTGCAAAACTACGGATTCTATCGAGACAAAATTCTGTTTTTTAATGGGGAATGATAATATATTAGGGGGAAACGTAAGAAATTGCTCACATCGATATCACACGCAATCCCACTAGTACCCCCAGTTTGTAAATTACAAAAATTTTGATTTTGTCATAAATGAAGACGATCCGAATTTTCATTGAGGATGAAAATAGCTCTAATAACTTTCCATTAGAAACATAATTATGTATTTTCAAAATAATCATCATACGATCTGAAGAGAAGTTGAAAATTCCTCTTTCTTCCTGTAATTAAAATTGAAATCGATATCGAAAGGAAGACTAGTTCCGCACTCCCTCCGTGAGATCGAGGAGGAGTTCAACCCTTTTTGTTGGACCATCAGATTTCCAATAACCTCAGAAAGAACTCCGTGAACCCTTTCTTTTCAATAAACGCAAAATCCATATTTTCTTCGAACAAAGCACAACAAGACAAGGACTAAGCCGCATTCGACTCAAGCAGGGGCCCATCGAAACGAAAGAGATAAAACTTGGCCACAATTGGAAATGTTTGAAATGTTTGAACTGGAGCTTTACCATTCCGTTGAAGGGTTAATAACAGACGTAATTAGTAGGAAAAAGAAGTAGGGGGCCGCTTTTTCTCTCTGCGGCCACTTCTTTAATTCCTTGTTAAGCGTCTTTATGACGGTTGCTCTCTCAAGAAACACGAAAGGATTTAAAACAGCAAGTAGCCGGTTGTTTGGTAAGCCTT
This sequence comes from Aphidecta obliterata, assembly GCA_963966015.1. Lineage (NCBI taxonomy): Eukaryota > Metazoa > Arthropoda > Insecta > Coleoptera > Coccinellidae > Aphidecta > Aphidecta obliterata. The sequence goes on from OZ014427.1 coordinate 14,987,779, forward strand.
CGGAAAAGGATTCAATAAGTTTCCCAGTTATAAGTAGCTTTAATTAAAAATATTAAATGAAAAGATGGGATGCGCGACTGGCATTCTTGACTCACTTTCTTGATTGTGACGATTAACGTTAATTTGTTCCGTTCAGCAAGAACCTCGCTTGTAAATTCTCTTCAGATTTCATTTCTGTGAATCCTTGAGCTTCCATTTAACTGAAGTATGATTTGTGTTATCAGATTGGACATTTTTATTCACCCCTTTACATGCAAGGGTCCCAGGTGTTTTCAAATTAAACGTGAAGCTTAGCGGACGTGTAAGTATGACTCATTTGCTTTCGTTTGAGCCATATTAATTGATAACCAAAAATCAACAGTTTACGAGTTATTTGAGTTCTTGTGATTTTCAAAAGATTCCTCACCTCACTTCATTTTTCTTCGATTTTTTCTACTTTGAACAAATTTGATTATAATTTTGGATTATTTTCATCAGAAAAGAATATGATATGTATGAAAGAAAGCAAAGCTATCCTGTATTAGATGTTGAGAAAGATTTAGTATAATTCGAAAATTGGTATTTGAAAAAAATAAAAATCAATTTCTAACATCAATTTTCTTGCAACTTTCGAATTCCACAATTTCTGTATGAAAAAATTATTTCAAAAACTTGTCAAATTCCTTCTTTATTCCCTAAAAAAAATTTCGTGAGAATGCAGGCACTAGTTTCGTTTCAGCAGATTTTAATTTGAGAGGGGATATAAGCCAAGAAAGAAAAGTAACGAATTAAATATTTTTTAATTGCAATTAAACTCAGAATTTGGCCAACGTAGAAAATATTGACGAAAAATGAAGTAAGGTGAGAAATTTTCTTGAAAAACACAAGAACGCAAATATTTCGGAAACTGTTGATTTTCGATTATTAATGAATATTGCTCAAACGACAGCATATGAGTAACACGCCCTCAAAACTTCACGTCTTGTTTGGAAACACCCTGTCTATATCATTCGAACTTCGAACTTCGATTCTAAACGTAGATGCAATTATCGTACTTAAAGAAAAACGAAGTTGAGGGTGCTATGGACTTTTCAAAGTAGTTCTTAGGCTTTATCATATAAATATTTTTATCATTTTTTCCCGCAATGAAAAAATAAACAAATTTCAGTAATATCAAGTTCTACCACAATTTCAAAAAATTTCCTTTCAAATTTTGGTAAATTTGAAAAAACATTTTATAATTATATTATAATTAATGGAAAAAAAGGCGAGTAAGTTCGTGCAGGGCCGTATCTAGGGCGTGGCAAGGGTGGCCCTTGCCACGGGCGCAAGGTCCGAAGGGGCGCCAAAAAATATCAAAAATAAAAAAATAGAAGCGCCAAGTAAAAAAAAATTAATTCGAAAGATGACAACACGGTTACGTAAGTAAGTAATTCGACAACATTTCGAAACATTGACATTCAAAAAACAGAATGAGAATAGAATTAGGTCAGAAATACGAGAAATATGGTCCAATTGTTATAAAAAATTTTCAAAGATACTGCACTCTGGTCATAAATATTACAATCGGCAATATCGTCATGCGATTCCCAGCACAGCCCTTTTATGATTTGCTTACACTACATCAACCCTTATCTCATCTAGCTTGTTTTGAAGGGCGGTTTCTCTGATGATATGGTTCATAATGATCGTTTAGATTTTAAGGTCACATCTGTGGTATTTCGAAAACGATTTGTATTGCCAAAAATTCACCAATCAGAGTTTTGAGCTTAAGAAGTGGGAGAAAAATTGGGGAATCTAATTCTATTCTACATAAATATTGATTTATTTCTATTGTGAAGGGAAGAGCAAAAAATTTAAATTTAAATGTTCGTTTAGCTTGTATCCAGATTTGAAGTCTTATAAGTTTTGAGTTTTTCTTTATATTCTGACTTTTTTGTGCCATTGTGCTTTTGGATTCGAGCATTATAAATTGTGCTATCGAAGGTGAGTTGTACTAAGTATTTGTTATTTTTTATGACATTATTTTGGCATCGGATATATTCAATTATTCGTATATTAACATAATAATATTGTTCTTTTTAATTCAAGAAGAAATATGTTCGGTTCATTGCGGAAAATATGGATTTTCAAACTTGAGTTCTCACTTCTCAGAGCGTCTTTTTTTGAAATCTAATAAAACTCAAATTTTAGTGTTTCTTCTCATGGTTTTCATTGATTCTTCAATCTCATCTGACAAAGATTATTATAGTGATTTTTTTATACTTAACGTATGGACTTCTTGAATATTGTAACATCAGGCCCTGTACGAAACTATTAGTAAGTGTTTCAAATGGTTATAAAATAGTATTTGTATGCTAAGTTTGCGGTTTTTTTTCGCAGAGATTGTGATTATCGATTATTGTTTTCTAGTCAACTTACCAAAAAATTTTTATTTTGTGTTTGCAGTATGTATTTTTGAATTCTAAGTTGAAGAATTCATATTTTTTGAGATAAAAAATGTTCGTATTTATTACATAAATATGAATATTTCATTTTGTTTTTTCAGAATTTGTTTTATTTTTATGCATTTCATTCAAAATGTGTATTATTTTGAAACTCTTACGGAGATATATTTGAATTTTCGATTCTCTATCGTCAACGGAAAAACTTATTGACAAAAAAGCATGGTTTACCTGATAATTATTAAATTTGGCATGTAGAAAAAAAGGAAACTCAATCTTTCGAAAAGTCTTGAATTTAAAAAAAAACACTGTATTTACTCAATGACCAAATCGAGTTGATGATATGTTTAACCATGAGAGATTAACGCTCTAGATTTTTAGTGTTCAGAGACTTAGTTTACTATCTCTTTCCTTCCCCCTCACCTTTTCGGAAATTTATATACTTAAAATATTGAACAACAAAACATTTAGTTTATCCCATCCATTTGCTGATGCTATTGTATAGCGAAACACGTGCGTGGTTAAGTAAATTTAGTAGTGAAAATTGTAATCTAATTCCACCGAAACTATTTCATTTCCAATTCTGATTCAATTGAATGTATATTGTCCCTTCCAGTATAAAGGGAATTTGGATTGAGGGCAGATATCTATGGGTATATTTGAGAACATCTCAACGAAAGTAATTCAGTTTAGTAACACCTTAACCGGTGAGTTATTCATCTGATGATGCTATTGTTATATAGTAGTGGATCAATTATCAACTATGCAACCAAGATTAGAATAGTTTTCATTTTGGATCATTTTTCAGGATATAGTAAAGATCCTCGCTTTCTACGACCAATCAGTCCTATGCGTATATTTAGTTCAAATCAGTTGGAGTTCAGATCCCAATTACATTAAATTAGTCAAGTCCGAAACATCGAACAGATTTGGTCGAGTTAATACCATTGCATACATTACTAACGTAGGGTAGGGTGATTAGACAGCAAGGACAGAGGGATGATACCAGCATTCTAGGAGACAATCCTTAGTAGACTGCACTAGATAACCAGAGGCGTAGGCGGATAGTTATCGGAATTTTCGAATATTTATGGGTTTTATTCGGCCAACCATGTAGACGATACATCTGCCCAAAGTAGGGGGTTCACTAACCTAACGCTCACAATATTATATGGTAACACTCAACTTTTAGTTGAGCTTAAAATAGTATATTTTTTAACGAGCGGTAATGTAGGTCATAACTCACGTAGATGAAGTTCGCAGCACGAGCCGGAGGCGAGTGCTGTAATCTTTAATTCATCTAGTGAGTTATGACCATTACCACAAGTTGAATACTATACTTCATCTACGACTATAACAATAAATACTAAGATACAGAGAAAGAACTTTATTTAGAAATCTTAATAGTAACCTATAACAATGCATTATTTAGGTTGTTTGTGCATGTGCAGCATGGAGTAGAAAGTCGATAGGGGCGATGCTTTATATTTAGTGCTAAATTCACTAAAATATGCCAAAAGAAATTCTCTGTGAACGATGACTTAATATTCTTACTGCTACACGAATCTAGAAAATGATCGTATACACCTTTATATTAGTTTTGGTATTTTTCGGGCAATAAATTCTGTATGGTACAATTGGCTGATTGTCTAATTTCTGAAGGTGTTCATAAGAATCATCTTCACTATCTGAATTCATCTTTTTCAGCAAAACATTCACAATAATAATTAGGTATCAACTTAATTTGAGAAAACGTCAAAATTATTCGAGTGAACTCCCCTCAATACCAATAACGGACTGTTCCCTTTCGACCAATGGGCTTGTTCAGAAGCACAGAGACAGGAAGTTATAGTAGTGAGTTATTATAACTCAGGGTGTTAGTTTGCAGATACTATTAATTGCTCAAAAGTAGTTGAATAATGAATATATAATTCAATAGGAGTAGATAAAAGCATTTAAAAAAAAAAAATTTGAAAGCACTGACGCGATGAGGAGTTCTTGCGCGCTTGTTTCTGTGTACCATTGTCAGTTGGACAAATAAAAATAAAAATTTGAATAAATATTGGTCATCTATCTGAAGTTTTCAAATTACAAAATGAAACAAGAAAATATGTATGAGATAGACTAATAAAGCAAGCCACCAAATCAATACATGTAACCCCATGAAACATCTGACCGTCATCGCGATCGGTTGTTTGGGTAGCTGTTTGTCACATCGAGTTTATCCTGAGCTAAGCTGCACTGACGAGCCGTAAAACGGCGAAACCGGTCTGCAGATCCAAAGGATAAATTTCGATGTTCCATGGGGTTGCATGTATTGATTTGTTGGCTTGCTTTATTAGTCTATCGCATACATATTTTCTTGTTTCATTTTGTAATTTGAAAAATACAAATACTGTCATTGTCTTTAGGAAATTTTTGATTGTTGATCTCACAGGTGTAGCTTGGACCTGGAACACAACGTATCGTGAGCTGAAAAATCTCTGAAAATCCTCATTTTTTCGCATTTCCAAATGTGCGTATTCCCATTTTGCATTCCAATTCGTTTCACCGGCCCGAATGAACAAAATTTTTCATTTATAACCTCTATGGTATCAGGGTTGAAATTTGGGTTCTAAAAATCTAAAAATGTAAAACAACTAAATTTCATGTTATGTGCTAGCCGATTCCTCCCACCTTCCACCGTCAATGCATTTTCTCATCCTGCATTTCAGAGCTTCGTTTACGTCCACCGACAGCGTCCCGTCACTCGCAACGCACTCCATCGTCCGAGGCAATCTTGATGCACATGCACACTGTCCGACAAGCTCTAATTGTCTCTGGCGGACCAAGCAAGGGGATTAGCAATTATTCGATTAATGGTTCATCCCTTTCTTATGAGGCCTAGACATCAATCATCAAGATTAGCATTTGAAAGAAAACCCGTCCCAAACAATGGGGGGGATGATAGGCGATATTCAGGGTTTAAGACCTATTTGATTGTTTTCATATGAAGGTTGGTTGGTTCGAGAAAATTTTGATTGATATTGAATTTGTTTATTCAAAATTTTCATTTGGGTGTTTGCGTATGAAGTTGAAATCGAGGAATAATATTCTTTATGCGTTAGAAGGTTCTCAATTTCGGGCAGGAGAATGAAAATAAAAAACTTGAATGTGAATTTTACATTTTATTTACTATAGGCAACCCATAATACAATGCTTCATATAATGGATTGCCAATCATTTATTCAAGTTGTCAATTGATATTCCAAATTTTATAACTCACGAACTTTTAAGATTACCTACAGCCTTTATACAGTGGTACAGCTTCACATCGAAGTTTCACGAATGAGCAACATCACTGCGTGAAAAATTCGATAATTTCATGATTTTTTTTTCGATCCTCACGAAATTCTTGTATCTTCATTTGCCATTGAGATTCAATGACAGAAATATTTCACAGTTTGGGTTTTTGGTACATGAATTTCGTTCACTGAAACTTGATAAGAACAACATTTCAAGTCTTCTATCTGATCCGAACACTTCGAAAGGAAGAGCCGTTATTTTGTCATATCCACCTTCAGCAAGAACACCCCATACAGGTATACACACGTGCTTGGTACGCTGGCGATAATGACTTCGCGAAAGAGGCACACTTCCGGCGATATCTAATGAAGATCGTGGAATTTGCACAAGTGTGCGTTCTAACGACCCACCTACCCCCGGTTCGCACACCGCTGCTTGCCTGCCACCTTTGCATTTCGCCGATTTTATCTCTTAATTTTCTTCCCTATGTGTGCTACCGCGGATATGTGGCACACGCTCTAATTTAGGTCAGTAAGATAATTAAGAATCCGGTTCGTTTGTACAGGGTGTCCCAAGTTCAACCGCCATCCATGAATTTGACTTTTTTATTATCAGAAAAATCCCATTTCATTACAATAGTCAATAAAATATTCCGGCCACGAGAAATAATTCACTTTATCTACTCCTATTGAATTATATATCCATTATACAACTACTTATGAGCAATTAATATTATTTGTAAACAAACACCGTGAGTTATAATAACTCAACACTATAACTCCCTGTCTCTGTGCTTCTGAACAAGCCGATTGGTCGAAAGGGAACAGTCCATTATTGGTATTGAGGGGAGGTCACTTGAATAATTTTGACGTTTTACCCAAATAAAGTTGATATCTGATTATTATTGTGAATGTTTTGCTGAAAAATATGAATTCAGATAGTGAAGATGAATTATTATGTACACCTTCAGAAATAAGACAATCAGCCAATATTACCATACAGAATTCATTGCTCGAAAAATCCCATTACAAATATAAAGGTGTATATACAACAATTTTCAAGATTGGTGAAGCAGTAAGAATATTAAGTCATCGTTTACAGAGAATGTTCTTTTGGCATATTTTAGTGAACTTAGCACTAAATATAAAGCATGGTCCTTATGGAATTTCTACCCCATGCTAAGAAGCACAATCAACATAATTAATGCATTGTTATAGGTAACTATTAGGATTTGTAAATAAAGTTCTTTCTCTGTACTTGTATCTTAGTATTTATTGTTTTTGTCGTAGATAAAGTATAGTATTCAACTTGCGGTAATGGTCATAACTCACTTGATGAATTACAGCACTCGTCTTCAGCTCGCGCTGCAAACTTCATCTGCGTGAGTTATAATATACAATTTCTTGAAATCTTATTATGAATTCAACCGGAAATTTTTCATCATGCGCACAAAATCCTGAATTTTATTGGTTGTTCTTCCTATACACTTACTTACTTCTACCTTATGTCATGTTGTGTTATTCCGTTGTATAAACTCACCTTAAGGTAAGTTACATCCGTTTGTTCCTCCTCCGCTTAAGTGTAGCTATTCTTTGAGTGTAAGTCAAATCGTCAATTTGGTTTGAACTGTCATCATTTCTAGGTTAGGTGTCACATAAATCCACAAATTTTCGATGCAAAACCTCGAATTAAGTATCAGTCGATGACATTTCTTGGTGGTTGACGTGAATAAAACCACTAAATTTTCAAAACTTCAAAACATTTGTTATTTATTTTGACAGTTCGAAAACAAATTAAGTTGGTTACAGTATGGACTTAAAATGAATTGATTACATGAATTTATTATTTAGAATTATAATATTGACATTGAGTGTGACAGACTTGAACGAGCTTCTGCTGGATATTGACTACATATTGTGTGTTCCAAATATTAACTCTTCTTTACTTTGAATTTGCATTTCAAAGATAGTCTAATGTGTTTACCAAAATCCCTTATAATATGTTATTTTTGCTTTGTTTTTTTAGTGACTTAATTCGGTTTATTGGTTTCGTGAAATTAGTTGGAATTGATCTCGTACGTAAATAAATGAAAAATATATAGCACATATAACGAATTTTCATATTGCTCGATATGTTGTTTATTATATATTGGTATACAGGTCTCCACTATTAAAAGGGCCAAAATTCGAAGGGAGGTCATACGTTGTGAACTTCGCAGGTTTGTAGATTCAGTGCGAAAACGATGTGTTAAATGTATTGAAAAATGTACTGGACAATTCGAAAACAATTCGAAACAATTATAAGTAGAAGTCGTCTGTTTCCTTAAAATTTTTCCATAAAATTTGTATTATTAAAATTTAGTTTATTCGTTTTAAATTTTGTTTCTACATATGGGGGATCGATGAAATGTTAAAATTCACCTTTCTAGATTTTCCACGTAAGAAGAAAAGGAGATGAACTTAATTCGCTCATATTCAGCAGCAGTGGGAATTTAGAAAATCCTCAAGAATTGTATGATCAAGTTCGTATTGCCATAATACAAGTTGCAAGTGGCAGACGTAGCGAGGATATCAGATCTGAAAGACGGCAATAAGGGATCATGTGGATCGCAAAATTGGCTGAAGACCAGATAATACAATGTAGAAGACCACCAGGGCAACCGCTCTGGCTAAGAATTTGAACAAGCGTGCAAAAGCTCATCACTACATGTCAGAGCTTTTATCGAATTTATTTATTACTTATATCTTTTTCTCCCGATTTAAAGTTGTAGGTACCAATAAATTATTCGAAATGTCAAGTTTCACCGACTGTGAGTCCTTCGAATGATTCCTGAGTTTGTTCAATATTTTTTTCCAACTCTATCGAAATCGAATTTTCAATTTGGATTTATAACGTGAAATCATCATTTCGTGCTCAGTTTTCCACGAGAGGCATAAAAATTGTATTTATAAACTAAACAAAATGCAACTCTGCGATATTGCATCGAACGTGAAACTGCAATCTAAATGTGACAGAACGGCGGGCAAGTCATAAATCAAGAGCTTTGAATAATATCCTTATGGCCAGCAGATTGACATCGGGATGCTGCGATGTTGCCGGGTGAGTTAGTTAATTTTACTGAGAATTCGACAGCCGCTATTGAATGAAAAAAAAAATAATATGGTTTCATTAATAAAATGAAGGCTTACAAAAAAAATTGAAAACGACAAACGTGAAGACAAAGCTTTTTCGCGCTTGTTCGAATTCATCGCCAGAGCGGCCACCCATCCATGTATGCACTTAGAAATTATCAAAAATCCAGGGAAATTATTTGAAATTATCGAAAGGAGATCTAATTAACAGTATTTACCCAGTCGATGTATTTCACGTTAAATTCCTGGAAACTTGGAAAATAAACGTATTGTGAAGCTGGAAAATTTTAGAAAACCATCACTCTTTCACATGTCGAACTATAAATAAAAGAAATGTTGTTTAGTGAAAAATTAACTAATTTATGATAACTTCGAATTCACATGAGGTGACACTGTGGCGAGACTATCGAAAAAAAAATTATGGAACGAACCACAGATTCTATGAACCAAACCAGACATCAGTGTGACAAATAATGCCACTTCATTTTTATAAACTTCAAGAGATGAATCACAGCATATATCAAATTTCTCAACGTTAGATCAGAAAAACTTAATTTTATTTTTGTTAAATCATTTTATCTATGCTCCAAATGTGAACACAAAATTTCACCAGGATATGGATAATAGTTTCTGAGATACTGATACTTTGGTGACGGCAAAATTAGAAAGTTATTTTACCTTTTCTCAATGACTTCAAGAGTATTCGATGAAGTAACTTTATACCATTACAAACTCAGTATTTCATGACTTTATGTTCGATAGATTTTCCGAGATGAGTCTCGAAGGCAAAAACTGGAGGAATTAAATGTATAAAAATTCATATCGGAAAATCTATCGATCATTGAATTATAAAATACTCAATTTTTCATGGTATAAGGTTACTTTATCAAATATTCTTGAAGTCGTTGAGAAAAGGATCAACCGCAATCATAGATTTACAAGAAAATTAAACCTTTGTCCGAGTTAGATTAACCGGCGCATACGCCATTTAGTTTCATAAGTATCTGCTTTATCTGGCTGTTACAAACAATAATTGAGTATATACAGGGTGTTACCAAATGGATGGAGAAGTTTTAAAAGAATGCCTCCTTTTTGACAATTGAAGGGGGTCTTTCATGTAAACAAAAACTCTTAGCTCTTAGTTGAACGATTCCAAAAATAAGAAAACAATATTTTTTTCCTAACAAAACAAAATTTTCTAATTTAAAAATATATGTCGTAAAGAACAATTTGAATTGAAACTTTTTCAACTTTTCTGTTGTTTTCGTAGCAGCATACGTTTCTATATCGAATACAAACTCGTGCCAGCTGTTTTCGATTCAATCAAAGGAAAAACTGTTTGAGCTCGAGGTTGTATTTTATTTTTTTTTCGAGAAATTGTTGCTTTCACGAACAAGCAATAATTTTAAATTGAAAAATTCTGTTTTGTTAACAAGTTCTGGTGAAAAATGAATTTTTTTTCTTATTTTCGTTCAATTTTATTCTACTATTTCTAATCGGAAATACCCCTGTATCGAAATTTTTCTCACAAAAAGTTTTTAAGTCAATCCGGTATAATATTATAAATATGACAACTCTGTCACTAGGAGATTGACACCGTTTGTCGGTGAAGCGGGGTGAGGGGTGCGCTGGTCAGTCGGCTAAATGCTGTATCAGGCGGTCAGCAGCCCTCTGTCGACTAGTAGACGAACTGAGACAACTACTTCCCCTCAACCACACGACTTGTAACCTAGCGCCGCACCCTTTCGGATTATTAAAGGCAGGAACTAATTCTTACGGCGCCTGGACGAAGGTAGAAATAGAGAAAGAAGGAGTTAGTCAGGGGTGTATTCTGACGAAATTGGCAGATCAATTGAACTCTACATTATGTTTCAGTTCTCTAATTGCATCAAATTTTTATCGAAGAATGGAAAGTCCATTTTCATTTATGAAAGTATTTGAATAAACGAAATGAGTTGATCTGGGGCTCTGAAAATCCTCCTAAATTTTTAAATATGTTGTTTAATATGGCACCTTACCGGGATTGAAATTGGTTTCTTCCTGGAAGTGGAATCGCGCATATCGTTATTTCTCCCCCACAGGTTTATTTCCTTCGAAAAGTCTTCTATATACCGCCATCACCATAATCTGCAAGAAACCATGTCTCCACTACTAAATTTTCGAATACAAAACCGATTGGAGTGCAGTTTAGAAATATATCCCCTATTAACATGGAATTAGATTGACTGTGAATAAATCACACATCCCTGTCGAGTTTTAGTTTTAATAACGCCGTCCCTTTTACTCGAATAATTCGAAATAATCCACATCATTTATGTGTTTGGATCGTATCTCTAGAATTCTGCATATTTGCTCCAAAACTAAGCTGGGCACAGAATCGAATCGAGGAAAATTTTGTTTTACTGATATTTCTGTATTTCACATACAAAACGCAACGTTGCAATTTCTTCAGAAAAAGTCTTCGACAAGATATCGTCTTTTCCACTCCAGCGGAACAACAGAAATGGGCTTTGAAAATGTTTTAAATTTATTCCCACTTCGTCAGCAGCTTTCGCGCGATCGTTTGAATTCACCACCAGAGCGGCCACTCTTTCAGGAACTGAACCCGCACCACGGTGATTGGCGAACCCAATGTGACAAATAATATCATCCAATGAAAACGACTATTCAAGACATGAAATCACTGAATTATAAAGAGCATATCGAATTTCCCAAAAATTTAATTTTTGCAGCCGATCAGAAAGGCTCGATTTTCTTTTCACGTGAAATAGCTGCAAGGCCATATTAGCGCATAGGCCAACATAGGCTGTGGCCTAAGGGCGGCACGGTTTGGGGAGCGGCAAATTTTCGGTGAATTATAAAAAAATATTCCTTAAATAAAAAAAAAGGTAGAAATACGCACCTTCGAAAATCATGAAAATATTCAATATTTTCCATGAATTTCACACATTTTCAAAGCAAAAAGTTCTTTTCTCTCACATATTAGAAATTGTGGAAGAATCGAAAACTTGCCATTATAGAGTTGTCGTCAGTCGTGTTTCGGTATTTCTGGATATTGTTGTAACGAACTTATGCCGGACCTGTCGCTCGCGAGCCTTCTAGATGCATCCACGCCATTCTCGAAAGAACTCGTATCTTAGAGAACTATGAAACGACATCGGCTCGAACGAGAGGAGTAGTACAGTAAAGGACTTAATAGCGCGTGTAGATAAATTATTGAGTGGTGTAAAAAAATAAATATTAGTGAACTGTGAATAAATTATTTCAAGAAGAATTTGGATTCATTACATTATTATTGAAAATTTTTAGTATGAAGAAAGTTTTTGAAAACTAACAAGGGAATTGAATGAACTTAAAAAATATTACAAGGATTCTGCTGCGAAGTTCTCTTGCTTATTAAAATTGCAAAAACTTGATTCTTATTTCTAGTTATCCGGACGATTTAGACGACTAGCTTCACGATGATTATGTTTGCACTTCAAAACCTATGTAGCTCAGTCAGAACAACCTCCAAAAACTCTACCGATGAGTACCTTCATTAGAAGCGAAAAAAGCTTAGTGCAAGTTTTTCCCTATCTTGATATTACCGTTAGAATGTTTTGGCAACGAAGTGCTCAGCAGAAAGGTCTTTTTCAGCTTTGAAGCGAATTTTATCATAGTGGCGATATAGCATTTATCCCGAGAGCGTTTAAATTATTTAGCCCTTTTTTGCATTGAAGCTGGGTTGTGATAAAAAATTGCATATTGCAAAAATTTGCAGAAAAAAGGAGAAAAAATTGTTAACATATTGACGAAGAAAAGTTTAACTGCAGTGTTTTTAAAAGTTTTTTGAATGTTATGTAGAATAATATTGAATAAACACTCTGACACAATAAGATTGTTTCATTTCCTAGATAGTAAATTATCTTAATCAACTCCTCCTGCGAAAATTACTTGATTGAAAAAATCGGCATGTGTTTTTCTTCAATTCGCTCAACTCAGCGGGGCGGCAAATTGTTATTGGCCTAAGAGAGAAAATAAGCCTAATCCAGACCTGAATAGCTGTGAAGCTAAATTTTTATATAGCTCTTTTTCCCATGCCTTATATGTAGACAAAATTGAATTGTTTCTCAGATACCGAAGTTTCCTAGATGAATTTCTTCTTATTTTTCTTGTGTTACGATTTTCACTGAATTCCACATGAACCTTCGTATCTATATTTTACAACTAAAAACACAGTTTCTATTCGATCGGATCGGTATTTCACGAATTATTGAGATTAAAAAAAATTAGATGTCGTTAGCTCCAGATAATCGCATTTGAGAACTTAACCGGCGCATTCAGACCTTAAACGTCCACTGAAAATTGCGACACTCTAGACATTTGCTTTCGAGAGTTATCGTTCGAGACTCTTGTTCGTAGAAACCAACGCGCACAAAGGTTAGAAAATACTCATAAATTTTGGAAACTGTAGAAGTTTCCATATTTTCCATGTAGAAAAATGACCTAATATCTCAAAGAAAGTCCCATCTATGAAGTCGAATAAGTTAGTCTAAAAATCTGGATAAAACAGCACGAAAAAAAAATTTTGAAAAACTCAGATAATCCTAATCAAATTTTCACCAATTTCCTTGGTCTTAGTTACTTGGCAAAGGCGGCTGTAGTATTCCAAAAAAAAAAAGGAAAATTCGGAGGACGTTTTTTCCATCTTCACCAACCGACGACAGTTTTCTTGAGATCGCGGATTTATCAAGTTAAATAAAAGAGGAAATTTAACTCAGTGATATAAGAAGTATTACACCCAGAAGAAAAAATTTTCTTCATCTCGGTTTTGTGTACAATATGGTAGTCTCAGGGTAAAAACATTGTGAAGCATCGCCTCAAGAATCGCTTTACGTCGGCCATCAGAGGGCACATAGTGGGGCATCTATGAAAGCAGTGGTAAGAATTATGAATCCAGACTCGTACTGAGGTGTTGAAAATAGGAAGGAGTAGTTTAAATATAAAATATGTTTTCTGATATTTTATTGCACCCAGTTGATGGAATATAAAATATTTTTATCTGACCTAATATATTTGTAATATTCCTTCATTCCGTCCATTATTTTTTGTTGCACCCAATTAATAGAATATAAAATATTTTCATCTGGCAAATATATAAAAGGGATTGCTTTAATATTGCCAGTATATTTTATTTACATTATTTGGTAGCTGATATCCCATATTGCAGGCCGAATAAATATTTCACTTATTAATATTTTCTTCATCCATTTCAATACAAACAAATTATTGACCTCTCCTCACTCCACTATGTTTGTACTCTTATTTAACTACGACTCTGGTTAAGACACAATACAGCAAGCACCAATCATATGCCTCGTTTTGGGCGTCATGCCTGCGGAGTGTCTTGAAAATCAAATCGATTTTATTCCCCGGTAACGGCGATGCTCGATTTCTTAGTAAATTTTATCAACATGTAACCTAAAAGAACAATTATGATTTCGGTGACCTCGTAGCTGAATACTATAGTACACCTTTTAGCATCGGCACAATGAGTTCGTCGATGTCTGCTTGTGACACCTCGTTCTAAACAAATTGAACACAGTGGATTAACTTTGTCAGAGTCTTCAAAAATTCAAGTATCCTCCCTATCGTATCCCACACATGTTCGAAGGGATTTAAATCCGGTGAACGGAGTGGCCATAGCATAAAATTCTACTTCTGTCGCAGTCGCAAACAAGGCGATAATTTCGATAATTTCGAATTCGATGCATTTTGTTTGGATTAACCCCAGTAGGATGGAGACAGAAAAACTCAAAATATATGTACTAGTCAGTTCGCATAAACCGGTTTTTCTAATGGTTGCCGAAACAAACTCTGTAAATCGTCCATACGATATTCGAGATAGAAGGAATCCCATAGGTTTCCACCCCAAACTGAACATTTGCAATTTACATTTCACATTCGAATATCTACTCACTTAACATTTGTCCCTTCAGGAAGAGACAGACGATTTCAGACAAAGCTGGATAATAAAGCTTGGAATACCCCATTTCTCAAAATTCATCATGCCAACTATTTCCCGGAAACCTCTCTCTCCAGTCCCCCCACACTAGCATTAGTCCACCCGGGTCTGTCTGCAAGGGGGCGGTTGAAGTATCGGCGGTATGAGACAGGGGTGGCACAGGGGGCCAACGCGCCATTGTTTTAATCGAACTCATCTCCAGTTCTCATTTCGAGCAAATGTTAGCAGCATGGCGGGGAATATTAGCGCTTCTAAGGGTGGTCATCAGAGAGAGAGACGGGAGGGGTTGTGGAACGCGGGGGGACTTTATCGAGCAGATTCCTACGTTAAATCTAACTTGCGATCTATTTGTTCAAGCCGTAGCGTAGTTGGTTGATTTGCTCTCTTGCATGAAACGGAAACCTGCACATAGATGAAACGGCATCACGGATGTTGATCGTTAACAGGGATAAACTGGAAGATTGGATGCTCTTATGGGCGATTACTTTCATTGCCCGTTTTTACTTTGTATTCGTTTTTGAGGACGCAATGGCACGATTGGGGAGTTTTGACCTATTAAAAGAAATTATTTTGTTGACAAGAAGGTCCGAAGTTTTTTTTTTAGACACATTTCTTGATGTTCAGTTCTCATTTTGATTTCTTCGAATTTATTCTGTTGCTAAATAAAATTTGTGTAAGTCTTTATTGCAGTTCTGTACCAAAACTTGTTTCAATAACGTAGAACAATCCAGAGGATCTACTCAAATAAATAAGGTTAAAACTTGCAATTATACATAATACCCAGTTTGAACTGACAATTAAGAATAACAGTCAGTTCGATCTGTAAATTATGTATAATTGTTACTTCAAACTAGCAATTATGTATAATTGGAAGTTCAAACTGGCAATTTGGTATAATCATCAGCTTAAACTGGCAATCATACATAATTATCAGTTTCAACTGGCAATTATGTATAATTATTAGTTAAAACTTGCAGTTATACATAATACCGAGTTTGAACTGACAATTATGCAATAAAGAATAATAGTCAGTTCGATCTAGAAATTATGTAAATTGGTAGTTAAAACAGACAATTATGCATAATTGGTAGTTCAACTGGCAATTATGTATAATAATCAGTTCAAACAGGCAATTATACATAATTGCCATTTTGGACTGGCAATTATGAATTATATATAATTGCCTGTTCAAACTGGCAATTGTCAATAATTTCTACTTCGAACTAGCTATTATTGCATCACATGTTATATTATTATTATACAGGATGTCCCAAGTTCGAGTGCCTACTAGAAGTTTCTTGAGAACCGGACCTATTTGAAATCTGAAAATTTGGATTATGATATTGTTCGACTTTATCTACTGATCTATAATATTCTTGAAGCCTGAACACTTTCAGTTATACATGGAGTGAGAATAAATTTCTCAAAAATTTTTTTTTTGCATTTTCACGTCTCTTGAATGATCGATTATTCAATTTTAAATATATTCCTTCCCAAATCGTTGCATTTATCGAAATAGTTTTCAAAATATCGAAACAAAAAACTGAAAAAAAAAGGTAGATATGCGTTGTCAATATTACGTTCGTTATTCCTATTATCAATATTTCAAGCATGACCTGTTTTTACATTTTCGTAGATTAAGTAGACGAATGGCGAAATATTGTGCATCTCCTAAATTTTGGAAAAATCGCCACAGGGTGTTTCAAATATTTTTTTGAAAATTGTGATCAGAATTTTCCCATAAATTCCGTTTTTTAAACTAGAACCTTATTTTTCATTAATGCGTTGGATTCTGCGAAGAAAAATTATCACATTTGGAGAAGAGAGAATCCTCATGAACAACGAACCGTGGTGTTTTGAGGCGTCTACATAAGTGTGTAGAACAAAATGGCCATCATATTGAAAATCTGATCTGAGCTTTTGTGTTTTTCCAAAATAATCAAATTCAAAAAAGAAATTTTGGACTTGTGACTTATTGGGATAATTTATCTTCTATGAACACAGATTATTGTTATAAAACAGATTTTATGGATTTGTCTCTTCGTACGACATAAATTCAGAAAATCCTCAATAACTCAGGAATTATTTGATTTTGGAGCATAAACATCTTTGAACACTCTCATTATTTTTCTTCGCAGAATCCAATGCAATCATAAAAAAATAGGATTCTAATCCAAAGAACAAAAGTTATGAGAAAATTCCGATCACAATTTTTGACGAAATATTTGAAACACCCTGTGACGAGTTTTCCAAAATTAAGGAAATGCACAATATTCCGCCATTTTTACTTCGAAAATGTAAAAACAGTTTATGCTTAAAATATTGAGGATAATGAGAATAGAAATAACGAACATAATACTAATACTACGCATATCCCTTTTTCCTCTTGTTTTTTTTCGATATTTTGAAAACTATTTTGAACAATGCAACGATTCGAAAAGAAATATATTTGAAATTGAATAATCGACCATTCAAGATACTAGAAAAGGCAAAAAAAACGTTTTGAGAAATTTATTCTCACTCCCTGTATAACTGAATGGCTTCAAGAATATTTAAGATCAGTAGATACAGTTGAACAATATCATAATCCAAATTTTCTGATTTCAAAAAGGGCCGGTTCTCAAGGAACAGTCTAGTAGGCACTCGAACTTGGTACACCCTGTATATAATTGCCCGTTCCAACTGGAAAATATGTTTAATTTCCAGTTCAAACTGGCAACTTTGACATATTTTTCTGCATATTTCTTCAGCGCTTTCTTATGAATCTGGTGTCTCTTGGAACTCTTCGACGAACAATTCGAATCCATATAAATATTCAGATTTTTTTTTTATGAAAGTTGAAAAATTTTGTAGTTTGTTAATTTTTTCTAGCCAATTGGCCTTATGTTCCGTCAAAAGACAGATAAACATCTTTTTCTTACATAGTTCTAACAATAAGGGAGGATATTAAAAAAAAAATGTACATTCAGAAATTGAAGAAAATTCATGAGCATTTTCCTCCTTATTCCGTCATTTTTCGGCCCATTAATTCCGACTGCATTCCCATTCACGTCCACTGGAATGGATGGAGGAATTGATGGCGGTTATTGAGGAAACGTATAAGGATACCTTTCTTATTCTTCACCCAAATCGTTCAATTTCTTCGAAAATCATCTTCAAGCTCAGGAGGATCTTCCGACCCCGACCAGACTTCGAATTAAATAGGCACGATAAACGTCACATGAATTCTGTGATCTTCGGACTCTATACACCTGTCACTCTGGAGTTATTCTTCATTTTCGAAGTGTGTTAATTCTTAGTTTTCTTCCTCTCTTTTGCCTAGCTTTTTGCTATTCATCTATTCGCTTCTTCGTCATGTCGAAAGGTATGCCCTCTTTTATGTTGTTCTTATTGGTATCTTTACTATCCTTATTTCTTCGTTTTCGTGCCCTTTCAATGTTTCTATTGTCTCCTTCGTTGTTCGTCCATTATTTCCTCTATAGTATCTATTTTCAATTCTTTTCTGATTTTCTGCACTCGTACCATGGGGTTTTTCCAGGGTTTTTTTTGAATCTTTCTTTCTGTTACTTTCACCATTATACCATGTGACGTACGTTATGTTAGGTTTTCGCAATGTCTTTATAATTTTCATCTTATTTTCCAGTGAAATTTTACTGTTTGGATTCAGAGGCTGGCATAGATACCCTTGTAGTTGTTTGGTCAACTTTCTGATTTCTTCTCTTCATTATTATATTTTCCTGCTTTTCTTCCTTCCTTGTGCTGTCGAAGTTTGATACTGTTCTTTGTATTTATCTCATTTTGTCATCTTCAGTATAACCGATACTTGCAGTACACCGACTTAAATTTTTCAGGTTGTGGTCATATGGAAACTAGGGTAGACCCCACTATATAATGCAATGTTTACAGCCATCGAGCATTTGTATATCATGCATGTCCTTCACTACAACCGAGTGGCAGCCAACATAATCAATAAAAATCGCCATCCACAAACCAAACAGAAATCCATATCTTAAAAGCCTTTCATCCATGCAAACCCAGATCATCTCTCGCACGTACATTAGCATATTGACAAAATATAAAATGAGTAATGACACAGATGAATCGCTGGGCCCCACCACGCACTAGATAACCTCAACCCTTTCACTTTCTTCGGAGTATCTGTCCTTCCTGCAGCAGTTAACAGCGTGGAGATCACGGAGGGTCCACCGATAGGCAATTGTGCCTGTCATTAATCACACCATTCCGGGCACTCTTGGATGTCAAATACAGTACAGCTGAAGAGCCATGATGCTTTGAGAGTTTCAGCTAGCTAATTGCCGCCAAACGACGTTTTTAATTAATGGTGAAGTATTAGTGATATTTGGGAATGTGCGCGTAAAGCACCTTTTTAACGATGCTTAAACGTGGAGAGGATGCAAACAGAAAGTATGACTTTCACTTTCTAAAAAAAATCTCCCTTTCTACCAGAATTTCATCGTCAGCATTCCATTGTTTTTACAATTCTAGTTTCACCGATGGGGCCTTTCGGTTGTGAAAAGAAAATGTATGCTCTCGAGCACAAATTATTCACTTTTTTCCTTGTATAATAACTATACTTCTTGAATTTCGACATCTGAATTTTATACATCAAAACACAGCAAATAACACACAAAGCTAAATTATTTCTACGTTACTTTTTTCTCATTATTACTAGGATTCTTTTTTTCCTCTCCAGAATCGATTCAAAATTATGGATTTATGCATGACTCCCTAGGTTATTCATTTCAAATCACGTTACTTCGAACCCCCCCCGTCTTTATGTAACATCTTAAAACGATATTTGTCTTTCACTCAACCCTTTCAGCGACGGCATCTCATTAAATACTTCTGGATCTCAAACAAAAAAACCTCTATTTATCCAGGAAAACTGCTTCTCACGAATATCAGGAGTACCTAACGGTCATCTTAGAGTGACCAAACCTGTCCGGTCTTTTATCTGGTCCAGCGGTTGAAGATAACCGTGAGATTTGATGCAACTGGTTTGTTTTTTATTCGTGAGGAACCCTTTATGGCTTAATCGATATTTGGATACTTTTCAGCAGACGGCTACATGAGAAGGATTTCGGTTCTTTTTTGAACATCGGGATTTGTACAGTTTGAATTTTTTCAATAGAATGAAGAAAGTGCAAGTATAATTATTGGAGCTATGAAGATTCTTTATTAAATTCAATTTGTTCTTTCATTTTTTTTGTCCAGAGTTTCGATATTTTCTTGCTGTTTCTTTTCTGTATAAATTCAATTTTTGTTCAATGATGATATTATATCAGTAATTATATTCATCATCACCTAATATTTTCACATCATTTACCATTGAGCTTAAATTTCCCTCAAAATGCATAATTTTGTTTGTTTGTATTCTGTATGAAATTCATTCATTTCATATTCATCAATATTGCGAATGATGTCATCTTTGATCTCTTCAAATGACAAAACACATTCATAATTTACATCCCCTCAGAAAAACTACCTGCAGTGGATAAACAACCCTGCAGTTCACTTTGTGAAGGGTCCCACAAGGGAATGGGACTCTTGTCACGTGCCATACACGAGTCAGCTATCCCATAGAAGGATGTTCACCTTTGTCCTTTGACTTGAAATATAATCTCTTAACATTTTCATACCCTTGTTCGCGTTGGATGATAAGGGTGTAAAAGAAAAGCTGCAGGTTTAATGTTGACTTAATTTTATAGGAGTTCTAGAAAGGAACAAATTTTTTTGAATTTCTCTGCTAATGAATCCTGAAGATTTGAATTTCTATTGAAAAGAATTGTTGGAATTGTTGGTGGCTATTAAATGGGAATGATAAGAGAAGTGATAGTTCATGATAAAAATATGAGGAAAAGAAAAATATTTTTTTCGAAATCGAAGGGACTAAGGGAGGCCTAGGATTTTTCTATTCGATTATGCAACACCATCCGAAATGTTCATTCGGAAAATTAAAAGGAGGGTTGAATTTTTTTTTATAATGAACATTATTAATTGAAAAAAAATATGTATTCAGATTTAGGAACTATTTATATGTATTTACCTAATAAAAATGAATTTCAATTGAAAAAAGAAATTTATTGAATGAACAATTTTCAATAGCGATTCTTTCGTGAAAATCTGTATAAATTCAGGCAAAATTTTCGCTTTGCGAATAATCTGATCGCAAATTATTCGACGTATTGCCACATCGTGAAAAAACGACGACATTGCTTCACACACGTGATCTGCATAGTCGAAAAATAAAAATTCGTCCATCAATTTCACCGGGCATTCAAACGTGATTAACGAGGAATAATGGTACATTTGCATCTTCCGAAAACATCATCAAATTTCGGACGAAAGCCGTATGAACGCATCAGAGAGGAGGGACTGCGTCTACTGCGAAAATTTAATATTTCCCTTGTCGAGACATTAATCTACGTCGTTTTCTCCTATGGCGATAAATCACCGGCAAGTTGCTAATAGAACATCCAGAACCGAATTTGCGAATAAAATTGTGTATCCCACTGAACGCATCCATTTTTCGAGCGAAAATGGATATTATTGTCCTTTCCATTGCCGCGAAGTCCTGCGTTGTGATTTTTCATCCTGAAATATTGAGTGGGGGACAATACGATTTTTTTCAATAGAAAAAGGATGGTGCTTAGTGCGACAATCATTCGTTTATAAGTTGTTATCTGTCGATAAAAACTGATTAATTTTAGAATGCACAATTTTTTTAGGAATGAGTTGAGATATTCGGTGAAATATTAATTTGAGAATTGATGAAAGAACATGCGGTAGAAATAATCATCCTTCCAGTAGTTATGCCGCGTTTTCATAATCGAAAAGTAAAATTACGCCTTACGGTACCAAATTTTTTTCATATATATTCTTCACAAATCTGTGATTATTTCTGGAATGAAAACTGAAAAATAGCTTCTGGGTTACTTCAACCTTGAACAAAAATAATCAATCTCCTCTCAGAATGATTTCACTCTACGAAAAAAAAACAAATCATCTGTCACAAAGGAAATGTTACTATGGAGGAAACCTCTGGAAAAGTCCATATCCGAAAAACGAAAGTGATTTGCTCGTTGGAAGCTAAACGACACATTTACACACGATGATAATTAGCGATCAGATGAAAAGACAGTGGCGTAGTCAGAGGGAAGAACAGAAGCTTAAACTATGTGGAGGTGAACATTTATTGCCAGAAAAGGCTCATTTTGCCCAGACTATAGTATGATATAAAATGCACAATATGTATTTTTTTTCAAGGTGTGTTATTTCCATTCGAAAATTATATCAATTTCTGAGAGTATCTTTGGAAGCTTCACTTATTTTGTAGACAAGGGTTCGAAAATATCGAGGTGAGGTAGCGATTTTTCAGATCTCTCTTTTCCAATATCATAATTCGTTTCATAAATATATAATAAAGATTGTTGTCTTGTGTTACATACATATTTCATTCATATATTTTCTTTCACTATTTATATTAGTCTTCCTTCATTTATTCCTTGATTTTGGCTCTCTCTTCGTCCTTTTATATGTGTTTGTATGAAATCGTACGTTTCACGAGACATGGAGTGACTTTCTCTTCAACTTACAATATCGCCGATCGATTCAAGTGTAGTGAAAAAGTTGCAACATCCTATCTAAATGAATTTTTCATTATTCAGCTAATGCATAAAATTGCCCGTTCTACGAGAAAAGGAGTGACTTTTCCTTCAACTTCCAATATCTTTGATTTGGCTGATTTGATCGATTCAAGTGTAGTGAAAAAGTTGACACATCTCAACTGAATGAATTTTTCAATATTCGCTTAATGCATGAAATCGGCCGTATCACGAGATATAGAGTAACTTTTCCTTCAACTTCCAATATCTTCGATTTGGCTGATTTGATCGATTCAAAAGTAGTGAAAAAGTTGATACATCTCAACTGGATGAATTTTTCAATATTCGCCTAATGCATGGAATTGTGCGTTCCACGAGAAAAGGAGTAACATTTCCTTCAACTTCCAATATCTTCGATTTACCTGTTCCGATCGATCCAAGTGTTATGAAAAAGTTGCAACATCTCAAGAAAATGTCTTCTTCAATATTCAGCTAATGCATTAAATCGTCTGTTTCACGAGAAATGGAGTAACTTTTCTTCAACTTCCAATTTCCAATACCTCCGATTTGCCTGATTCGATCGATTCGAGTGTAATGATACATCTCAACTAAATGAAGTTTTCAATATTTACTTAATGCATGAAATTCTCCGTTTCACGAGATATGGAGTAACTTTTTTTTCAACTTTCCTTTTCGTTATGGAGATTGAATTTCATTTAATTTTTTTTGCATCTTCGTTTTCTCATTATTAGTTGAGAAAAATTAATTTTAGGTTAAATTTTTTCAAGTCCTTGATAAAGAGACTCTTTATGCATCTTTTCCATTTCTGTCAGATTTTCAGTCTGGACCACCCAAATTAAAAAATTGGCTGTGCCACTGCGTAAAAATACAGCGATAATTCCGTTTGTCTGTGGATTAATTTTGCGGGAAAATGAGTTGCCTTGGTAGGTTGAGGGTCTTTTACATTGAGGTATTTTCTTCGAATCAATAAAATATCGATGTTACCCTGATTTCGCCTGAATCATTCGACAATTTAAGAAGTCGTAAGTGGTATAACAATTAACGCTTTCAAATTGTTGAATAACTTCAAGGAAAAAAGCGTTCTGAAAAGATATTATTTCAAATTCAACATGTTTTACAATAAGGCAAACTCTGGGCTACGCTAATTAACGAAATTATCGTTTTTGGGGTGAGAAAAACCTTATGTGCATTCTAAATGGACTTCTCTCTCGAGGAACTGATCTACTCGAAGTGTTGGGAATAGAAGGAAGAAGAACACCCGAGAAAGTATTCAACTGGATATATTTTTTTTTAATCGAAAACATTTTTCCATTTCGATACACAAACCATAATCCTCTCTAAACTCCTCCAATAACAACCACTTTGTCATTTTCACTGATGTTTTTTTCTTGTTTTTTTATTTAGTATCAACTATTCCATTGTATTTTTCTCACATGAAAAGTGGATCGAGACATTCCGGTATATTTCTCCATTTACAATGAAGTATGTAACAAAGAACATCAAACAACTGAAACCTATCATCACAAACTTATCCAGTTAAAACTCAAAAATTAATCTTTGTGGTCAAGGGGCAACTTCCCCATCAGTACAAACTAGCATCTACAAAAGGTTTGTTACACCTTCTGATCAACCGAAACAGGCTCAAGGTATATATTCCGACATAGGTAAACGATCTGATGCATTCGGAGGACAAAAGGTCCCGTAACCTGTTGTTGAGCTGTTGAGCACGAGTCAATGCATTGTTATAGTGCACACGAGTGACAGACCCATCGAGTGTCCCGTAAAGAGATACCAGCTTAATATGCACGAGGTCAAGAGGACGGAATAAAAAAAAATTCCAAACTTTTATCATTGAAATAATAAATGGAAATGTGGAATCCGAAAAAAAAAATTGATTACACTGGCAGTGATGAAAGAAAAAGCAACTTTCATTAGAAAATCATCACATAGAAAAACCAGGATATTTTCAGGCAGTGATATTTTTAATGAAAATCAATTATAGAAATGAATTGACATTAGTTTTTCCGTATGAGGCACATTAAAAAATGAGCAAACACAGAAGTTCTACTTCATGGAAAATGCATAAAAGCGATATCAACTTTTCATAAAATGTTTACAAAAAATTATAATAAAATTTGGAGCGGTGATCCATTCATTAATTCACGTTCCAGCCATTTGTACAGTTCACCATTCATAATTGAAGTATTGTAACTAAATTTGTCAATTCGTTCTCCTCCGATAACAAAAATTTCCAATCTGGTTCCATAACGAATAAAATAACCATGGATATAAATCCATTTTGGCCAATGATAGATCACCACAATTTTTAGTTGGCGGAGAAAGAAATTTGGACTTTCAATTTGCTGAATCTGTGGAATTTTACCCATCTGCATTATAGCAAGAAAGAAATAAGGAAACCATTTTGTTTTGCTTTCCACCTCCCTTTAGACTTCAGAAATTTCAGACTCCGGGATAATTCTCTGAATGGTAAATCAAAAAATTGTCTCAATTTTTAACCTCATTCCTGTATCTTTATTCTAGGAGAAATTGGAAATAAATATGAAAAATCGTGGAAGAATCAATTTTTTATATCATCAGATGAAGAACAAGTAATATCTCCTTAGGTACTGATAGAAAATATAAAAATAACTGGTCAAAGATGATTTATTAACAGATTAGAAGTATCCATGAATGTCCCAGTAACGTCAACCATTCGAGAAATTTTTATTGAATCCAATAAAATATTCGGTTCATTGTTGACCATGAGCAATGAATAATGAATTACTCTCTTTCAGATCTTATTATGTCGTTCAAAGAAATTATGCATCCAGTGAAGGTGGATTGGCATTGAGGAAAAAATAAGATACCTTTTTTAATTCAAACTAGATGAATGCGTTCGAAAAAAACCAAAAAAGCCATTTGAAAAAATGTTTTCTCGAAAAAATGCCAACATTAATTCAAAATAATATTCTCGGAAAATTTCGCATTCACTCTCTAGTGTACAATTCACTGGGCTTTCATACAAAAATTCGTTCGTGATTCATTTTCGTGGAAGGCCTGGAACAAAATAGCCCATAGGAAAACGACGTTTGTTTTCGGGACAAAAAAAATATTCGGGCTCTGATTGTGCTCTTCATGGAAATTATGGTAAATATCGAATAAAAAAACTTTCCCCCTAGACTGTTCTTGTGATTCAAGTGAATCATACTCAGGATTAGGATAAATCAAATTCTTCTTCTAATTTTGAATTAACTTTCTTCATCAGGGCTCATCAGCCGACGAATGATAATTAAACGTAAACTAATTTGAATAAAACATCTGAGGAATACGAATGTTGCTCACCCTACTCTGCTAAAATTTTTCGCCTTCAACCCTCCGGGATATAACCGCCAATTCTCCTCCTTTCTGGGGTATCGGGATGCCTCCCACGTTCATCCTGCCACTCTCATGAAGACCTGAAAGGGAGTAGGATAAATTAAGACGGAATTCATTGGCACACCCTCCGGGAGTGCCTGTTCAAATGTTTCGCTAATTGATGAGTTTTATTCATGGTGGTTTTTAGATATTGTAACAGTTCATTTGGAAGATTCCTCATTTTGGGAATTATTTTCAATAATAATGTTTTTCGAACATAAATCGACCCCTCAATATCACAGTGAAAATTCACGTTACGAATAATAAGTATTGTTAATAAGATGGGTTTTACTTAAAAGATTATCGTATTCCTTTCCACTTTTACACAAGTTGTTGGATCCAAGGGATTCCAATATGCAAAATAACCCCGCTGAAGCTAATGCTTTGAGAAAATTACCCCTATCGTTGTCCTCTCGCCCTGCTCACTTGATGGAAATTTTCGAAGGGACGAAGAGCAAGCTTGTATTTATCCTCTCTTTCTCTCGGTAATATTTCGGTTTAAATTCTATTCCTTGTAATTAAAACTTCGTTGAATTCCGTTGGCACTATACGACTATGGGAGAAAATTGCATGAATAAATAATGTCTTCGTATTAGGATGTTGAATAACTTGTTTAATAGTCTTTCGAATTGAATTGTGGGAGCTACGTTATTTCTAATATTCCTCTCTAGAAGGTGTGGGTATTAGAACGTAGGCGTTATGTGAGGTTTCAGAGATACTTACAATAGATTTTTTGTAAAAATAGACAATTAAATTCTTCGAACTGTTTTCTTAGCAAAATTTTTCTTTCACTTGTTGTTTTTACTGTGGTTGTGATTTGTCTTCTATTATCTTCGAGAATAAATTTCATTTTGTTAATAATGCTATGTTCTATGATTTTGTTCATTTTTGTAATGTAGTTTTATAACATATTATTTTTGTTCTCCTGGGATTGTTCAATTTTTCTATAGTCTTTTTAGTTTATATTTTTCTTTGGGCAATATTTTTGTTTTGTCGTTTTTGTGTAATTTTTTTTTTATTTTAAACGTTTTGTTATCTTCTGGTATATTTTCCCCAGACATTTTTATGAATCATTCTTTGTTCTTTGATTTTGTTAATTTTTTTTTCAATTATTTTGATGAATGAATATTTTTTCATTATTAGAATAAAAAAATTATACCTTCCTTTCGTAGAAGACGAGAAATATATATAAATATGTATCAACTTTCAGTCATCTCAATAATTGTGAAATTTTCATTGAAGAAGAATCGCATATTTTGAAAATTTGAGATACCTGCATAGATATTGACCAAAAACAACCAAATAAAATGAAATGAAATTATCAAGTAAATATGAAAAATTATTAATCAATTTTTCATATACTTTTTTGAGCGCTCGTTCTACTCACACGAGGCAATATCATTTCGTCACGATGTCTGTATTTTTAGAATTTTGAGTCGAAAATGGTCTCAATCGACAAAGTTTGACTCACTGATGACGAATCCGTCGAAAAACTCAAGTCTGTCCGTCCGGACAGACGATAACTCTCGAACGGAACGACCTGAATATTTGAAATTTTCAGGGTAGGTGTGAATCTTAAATGCCGCAGTTAGTTTCGTTATTAGGAAAAATTCGACCAGGGGTTCCATAAATATGGCCATTTGAAATTTTATCTTCTCGATGATTTCAAAACTACGGATTCGATCGTGACGAAATTTTGTAATTCTATGGAGGATTATATAATCAAGCTACTTGTGAAAATGTTTCCAGATCGCATAACCAATACCATAGAAACCATAGAAAAGTATAACTTTCGAACGGAAAGGACTAGGGACTTGAAATTTTCAGGATAGGTGTGGATCTCAAACGTCGTGGTCACGTTTATCAATGATCAAAATTAGACTAGGGGTTCCGTAAATATGGCCGTTCAAAATATTTTTTTCCTGATAATTTCGAAACAACTGATTGAATTGGAATGAACTTTTGCACATGGATGAAGAATAATCTATTCAAACTACGTGCGAAATTTTGTTCAGATCACATCACCAAGACCATAGAAATCGTAGAAGATTCTGGAGAGATTCTGGAGATCGAAGAAAAATCCTGTACCAGCTGATTCTGCATAATTGACGGAGAGCTGCTGTCATTTTTTTGACTGTTGTCAAAAAATTTTTTTAATAGAAGGTGGATGAACGAGCGCTCAAAAGCTCCTGACTAAATGTCAGTGCTTTTTATAATTTTTATATCATCAGATTAAGTACAAGTTATGTTTCCATAACAATTGATAGAAAATATGGAACAAATAGTCGAATTGTTGTTATTAATCTTTCACCATCAAGATTATTTATGAACTGATTAGGGAGTATCCATGAATATCCCAGTAACGTCAACAGTGGAAAAAATATTCTTTTTGTTCTGCGATTTTGTTTTATTATTCTGATGAATGAATATATTTTCTCTTTATTCAAGTGAGAGAAATTGTACCTTATTTTCGTACAGCACGAAAAATATTCGTGAATGCGTAAATAGATACATTTTGATGTGTCTTTTACAACGAAATAATTGAAAAAAAATCGAACTTTTTCGGTGCAAATGATTGAAGTATTCCGAAGATTCTCACGAAAAAAATGTATGTCGTATTCAGGCTGGAAAATCCTGTCGCACTACCGTTTAATCTCGAGTGAATCACTTTGATAGTTGTAACTTCCCAACCTGTAATTCAAAATGTTCGTTCACAATTGCGAGTATTCAAATTTCTTCTTCGCAACGAAAACGATCTGGTTCATCTCCTCAATACGATACTCTGATTTGAATAATGCAAATCGTTAAACCAACCCTTTGAAATCCTCGCGATACTGCCAAGATTCACATAATTTAATATGCACTTCGCACTCTCTACCTCGCAGCATCTTTTATCTGATACGGAATATTTTAGCGCAGATCTGCATATGTATAAACCATAAAAACAACCTGCGTCGGTTTCACACGGTAACTTAGCGATGACCGAAACACCCCTCCGATATCAACTTTACACTTCCCCGTTCTGAGAGACAACTTGACCAGGTCGCTCTTCTTGGAAGGGTTGGACAGAGAAGGGCATACGGGGTCGATTGGGGTTGAAGGAGAAAGGAAGAATGCAAGTGAAGACACCGAAAAGGACCGGTTTGGTTAAGTGTGTCCTATTTTCTTAAGTTTTGATATCAGGTCAGTTACGGTCGTGATTCAAAACGAAAATGAGGCTCTTCGATAGGAGCCAATGATGAACTTTATCGGTGTTGTTTATTTGTTTTGTTGGTTTTCTTTAGGATTAACTCGAAGAAATCTTCGGATGTGTTCAGTTCATATTGGAGACGAAGACCCGGAATACGAAAAAGATGAAGCAATCACAAGTGATTAATGAATTGAAGAGAATAGTAGGTGAAACATATTTTTGATGAATGTAACAGCTTTAAATCCAGTTGCAGATCTGTGAAAATTGTTGAGGGTTGAGATTTCCATCGAATCTGGAGAATATTGTTTTTACCCACAAAAACATTGATAGAAATATCAATAAAACTGAGTTTGGTTCATGTCATATCTTCAACGACATATAAATACGGGATATCCCATTTTAGGTGGGTTTTGCCACATGAAAAAAAATGTTTTCATGAATCACTGATACATGTGAAATATTCGTGAATATTCAGGCTCGTCCTCTTAAAATAGCTCATCATAATCATGAAAAGAAATAATAAAAACATGCATATTTATTAGTATCCAAAATATTTTAATGTCATGAAAAAACACACCTCCAAATTTTTCTAGGAAAAAGATGAATAAAGAAATTTCTATCTGAAAATCTAGAAATGAATATCTGAATGATGTGACCTAAATCAAATAAAATTCTCACTTCATTGTATCTGATATAAAATCCACCAGACATATCGTCGACAATTTCCAAAAAAAATCAGAAATTTACAAAACAAAACAATGAATTATTTCATATTTGATCAACAACTGCAGAAAAGATACAAAGTTACATCCTTGAAAAAATTTCAAATTTGCAATTCATATAAATTGATTAAATATAACTCATGAAGGAAAAATAGTCTTCGACAAGGATGATTTTCACCCTACTAGAAAAATACTGTTTATTTTTCAAAATTTTATCACCACTGAAATTCATCTTATTTATCAACAGAATAAATTTAATAATAATAAATCAAATTTTTTATAAACATCTAGTGAAATGTACACTAGATTTTGAAATACGACACTTAAAATTGAGAAACCCAAATATGAATCAAATTTTTCAACAGAATTTCTTCAGAATTATCTGTTGGCTAACTTAACCTAACCTAACATAAATACGAATCAAAATTTTCAACAGAATTTCTTCAGGATTATCTATTCGTTAGAACACTTTCATTTAATTTAAAGTTTTTACGAATTCACTTAAACATATATAATTCGCGTTTGATTTTAATGAATTTTAATAAGGTAAATAGTGTATGGTCAGCCTTTTTTCCTTCGCATAATTGCCTCCAACGAAGATGATTCTCAACATACTTGAAAATATGTCCTTTTCTCTTTATTCTCGAAAAGTTCTCTAGTACATCGAATATACCTAAAGTCATACGAGAATATATCTAATAATTTCGTTGGAATTCCCCACTGAAATTTACAAAGGTTTACTTGGAACTCCACACCAAGCTGGAATAATATCATTTCTGGAGTTCACAAAACACACAATAATGTTACTCGAGCTATCTCATCTATTGAAACTATGCTTGGGTATAATTTCCGGTACGAAGAAAATGAATTAAATAAATATTGTAGTTAACAACACAGGGAATACAGAAGCGGAAATTACGGAATATAGAAGCTAAACTATGTCCAGATATTACAACAGGCCGCAGCCAACTTCAAACGAATCGAATTTCAGCCGGTCAACTTTGACCCTACCCATGGTGAAGTTGGTTTACTTTGCACGCTGGGTGAGAATTTTATGTATATAGAGGAAGGGAAGTAGAATCGAAATAGATTCTCATTTGTGCGTCATCGAATTCATTCGGACAAATAGGTAGTTTGTAATTATACAGTGCGCAAACATTTTTATACTGAACAAGTATATTTGAATTTTAAAAGCTTAAGAAAAAATAATGATGCTGAAATGAATAGATCTACAGAGATGAGAAGCAAAAGTACACTAGCCCAAACATTAAATTAATTTCAATGAAAAAAATGAAAGAATTATACGAAACATAAAAGTAACTTTGTGATAAACCTAGATATCTGCAAAGTGAGAAATAGCTCACGTCAAATTTGTCTCTCTTTTGAAGGGGGAAATTGAATTGTTGTACAAGTTCAAACTAAGATTATAATAGAGAGGCCAACACAATCAAATAATAGTTCACGAATCAAAACAAGTTTGGACGCGTGGCAAAACACCCTTGTTATCTACCTGTCAAGGGTCCCATTTGGGGATATGACTGGAGGACCTGTTCGAACCACCAGACCGACAGGTATATTTTATAATGGTGTTGGACATAAGCTTTTTAAAAAGTAGTAACACGTTGAAATTGCCCAATATAATATGATAAAATTTAGTTATAGTATATTATTTAACGAGCGGTAATGTAATGTAACTCACGCAGATGAAGTTTGCTGTAATTCATCTGCGTGAGTTATGACCATTACCGAAAGTTGAATACTATACTTTTTCTACGACTTCAACAATAAATACTAAGATACAAGTACAGAGAAAGAACTTTTAAATCTTTTTATTCACAAATCTTAATAGTTACCTATAACAATGCATTATTTATGCTGATTGTGCTTCTTAACATGGAGTAGAAAGTCCATCCTTTATATTTAGTGCTAAGTTCACTAAAATATGCCAAAAGAACATTCTCTGTGAACGATGACTTAATATTCTTACTGCTACACCAATCTTGAAAATTATCGTATACAACTTTATATTTGTTTTGGGATTTTTCGGCCAAAAAATTTTGTATGGTAACATTGGCTAATTGTCTTATTTCTGAAGGTATACATAATAATTCACCTTCACCATCAGAATTCATCTTTTTCAGCAAAACATTCATAATGATAATTAGGTATCAACTCAATTCGAGAAAACGTCAAAATTATTCAAGTGACCTCCTCTCAATACCAATAATGGTCTGTTCCCTTTCGGCTAATCGGCTTGTTCACAAGCACAGAGACAGGGAGTAGTAGTAGTGTTTGTTTACAGATACTATCAATTGCTCAAAAGTAGTTGAATAACGAATATACTTATAATTCAATAATAGATATACCCTGTATATATAGTTTTTTTCCAATTTAATCATTTGTTTCATACATATATACCATGGAATTTATTACATATTATATTTGAATTTTTCATTTCCCAATACATTTGAAAATTTGTTATTAATGATTATTTGTGTAAATTTTCGTTTCTCTATTTGATTCGTCTTTCTATATAAATTTTTTTGTTTTTGGATTTGGTCTTCGTCGATTAATATTTGTTTTAATGTGGAAATAAGTTTTCAGCTTGTTTTATATCGTGTTCATTGATTTTTTGTTTTATGTTTTCGGTCAGATAGGGTGACATTGATTCCATGTGGAGACTTGCATAAAGAGTAATATTTCGTTGAATTAAAGTCTGAAGAGTGGAGTTCCACCATTATTGTGTCGTGCTAGCGTACAGCTGACAAG
Source organism: Aphidecta obliterata (assembly GCA_963966015.1). Lineage (NCBI taxonomy): Eukaryota > Metazoa > Arthropoda > Insecta > Coleoptera > Coccinellidae > Aphidecta > Aphidecta obliterata. The sequence goes on from OZ014427.1 coordinate 15,020,363, forward strand.
TTTCTATACTATATTTAAATATTCTTTTAAAATAACTCGAACTGACGATAAATTCACACTGCCCAAAATTATAAAGTTTTTTATGGGTTTTCACATTTTTTACAACAGCAAAGGTAGGTTTCAAGACTTTCATTTCCACTTGTTATCGAAGTAAATTCCCAATTCCAGTTCTGATATTTTTTTATAGGGCCTATATGTATTTCTATTTTAATATCAACTAAAGTTTGATTTCCACTTTTGAGAGTAATTTTATTGAAATCCTATTCTTACGATGGATTATTTTTAAATAAGACCATTTTATACATACAAAAAATATATTTAGAGCAAAGAAATATAGATGACATTGATAACTTCTGTATTATACCCGAAATATTCGTTGTAATGGAAAAACACCCTGCCTATCTAGTTATAACTTATATCATTATTATGGGGCGAGTAGACAATTATTTTCATTATTTTTGAACCTAAGATGTCTTTAGTAGGAAAAGTGGTAATAAATTTTACATTTTTTCAGACAAAATAAGTGAAGATTTATTCGAACGAGCATTCATGAATTCGATTGGATTCTTTTTTTCGCATCTTTGTTAAAATTATTACGTGAGTTATTTCTGAAGTCATAATGAGTAGACTTTTAATGTATTCTTTCAATTTTTGTCGATTTTTCAGTCAGACCAATATGATTATAGAATTTTAGGATTGAAAGGAAAAACTCATGACGATAATTCCCAATTCGAGTAAACGTCCACTTGCATCGACGGAAACGTTTTCGTTAATTCCCGCCATTGTAAACCCAGCCCGAGAGGGAGATTTGTCATTATTTGAAAGGAAAATAGGGTTTCGAAGCTACCTCTTCATATGGAACGACAATGAAATATGAGAAAATAATACAACTCGGCGTCCAACATAATTCGATACTAAACTATCTCACAACTCCCTGTCCTCATTACTCCGAAAAGTTATCAGGCTACAATCCTAGCCGACGCTTCGGACTTGTACAAAATGGACGCCCTCGCCGCAAAGTACGTCGCGACGACCATCGCACGTAGTAAGGCACAGCCGACGTTGATCAATAACGATCAGCTTTAGGGAGAGAATGTCAAGCCCGAAGCCCGTTCGCTTTTCCTATGCCATTACGTTCGAGTTACAGACATTTCTAGGGCTAAGTACACAGCTAGTATGATTTTCAGTTGGACTATGAGATTGAATATGTATTTGTCGCTCTCCTCTCCCCCTCGCCCCCGCTCACTGACTGATTACTCTTCGTGTTTCTGGATGGCGTTACTGCAGGCTCATGAAATATTCGCAGTTCGACTGACACAACATTTATCTGTTTGGGCCTATACCTCTGATATTTTTGGTACGGTTTTTACGTGGAATTGATATCCAGGAGGGAGGCTGGTGCGTGGGGTTTGATGAACCTGAGCATCAACTTCTATGATCCTCATCACTGGCGACAAAAATATTCGAAAAGACATGCTTCATTTATGTATATATGTATCTATACATGTTTCAAATATCAAACAATATAGCTGTGTGAAACCCTCAGTAGTAGCAGAGGAATGTGAACAGGTTACCATACATTTTTTTTGAATGATACAAAATCAGATAAAAACTCGATCTCCCCGTATAAATGCAGTGATTGTTTTGAAATTTGTCTAAAGAATAAGCTAACATATCCATTTTGAAGGGGTTTTTTTTCATTAAGAACCAAATTCTTAATTTCTCTTCGGGGGTCAAAAAAAACGAATCAGACAAAAAGGCGCTAGTAGAAAAAATTTACTAAAATTAAAATTATTTATGATATTTTAAATCAATTTGAAATTGAACACCCATTCCTAAAAATAATCAGGAATAGTACATTTTGAAATACCTGCTTCGCGACAATTTCCTCTGTTTCCGTATGGGTCCTTGAAGGAAAATCACCTCTACACTATGCTCGTTTTCTGATTTCACAAAACTAGTATTGTCCTTCGTAATTCCTTCAATATTTGAATCAAAAAATTAAACTTGTGTTGCTCTTGAACCAGGAGGGTTTTTTTCATCCAGATTTTCATAGATGATTTATCTAACTTCAGATATTCGAAGACAACTACAAGAAAATATACAGAAAGCTTCAGTCTTGAATAAATTAGACGAAAAAAAATATTGTTTCTTTAAAAATTCTTGCATTTCTTCGAAAAACAGATATAACATTTTTCTGGGTATAACATTAAAAGCTGATTGTTTCAACCAAAACTACTTCACCATTCTTCAAAATTTGGCTTCGTTAATAAGAGACAGGCTCTTGAAACACCAGAAACAGTTGAACTATTTTTTCTTCCCGGAAATTATTTCAGACAATTATTGTATTTTGCTGAAAAGTTTACCCTATTTCTATCCCATTTTTTTTATTAACCGTTATAACCACTATAGATATCATTCTTTGATCTTTCGTAATCCCTTCCAATATTTGAATCAAAAAAATTAAACTTGTGTTGCTCTTGAACCAGGAGGGTTTTTTCAACCAGATTTGGCCATCCAAGTGATGATTCATGTAAATTCAGATGTTCGAAGACCATTACAAGACCTTAATTCAAGGCAATCATTTTACGAAAATAAACAGAAAGCTTCAGTGTTGAATAATTTAGAACAAAAATTCTTCGAAAAAATTATTGCTTCTTTGAAAGTTCTTGTATTTCTTCGAAAAACAGATATAACAGTTTTCTGGGTATAACAGTAAAAGCTGATTGTTTCAACCAAAACTGCTTTACCGTTCTCCAAAATTTGGCTTCGTTGAAAAGAAACAGGCTCTTGAAACACCAGAAAGAATTGAACTATTTTTTCTTCCCGGCAATTATTTCAGACAATTATTGTATTTTGCTGAAAAGTTTACCCTATTCCTATCCCATTTTTTTTTATTAACCGTTATAACCACTATAAATATCATTCATTGGTCTTTCGTAACTCCTTCAATGTTTGAATCGAAAAAATTGAACTTGTGTTGCTCTTGAACCAGGAGGGTTTTTTCAACCAGATTTGATCATCCAAGTGATGATTCATGTAACTCCAGATGTTTGAAGACCATTACAAGACCTCAATTCAAGGCAATCATTTTACGAAAATAAACAAAAAGCTTCAGTGTTGAATAAATTAGAAAAATTCTTCGAAAAAAATATTGCTGCTTTGAAAGATTTTGTATTTCTTCGAAAAACAGATATAGACAGATAAAAACAGTTTTCTGGGTATAACAGTAAAAGCTGATTGTTTCAACCAAAACTGCTTTACCGTTCTCCAAAATTTGGCTTCGTTGAAAAGAAACAGGCTCTTGAAACACCTGAAAGAAATGAACTATTTTTTCTTCCCGGCAATTGTATTTTGCAATGGTATTTTGCTGAAAAGTTTACCCTATTTCTATTCCATTTTTTTTTATTAACCACTATAACCACTATAAATATTATTCTTTCGTACTTCCTTCAATATTTGAATCGAAAAAATAAAACATGTGTTGCTCTTGAACCAGGAGGGTTTTTTCAACCAGATTTGGCCATCCAAGTGATGATTTATGTAACTTCAGATGTTCGAAGACCACTACAAGACCTTAATTCAAGGCAATCGTTTTACGAAAATAAACAGAAAGCTTCAGTGTTGAATGAATTAGAAGAAAAATTTTTCGAAAAAACTATCGTTTCTTCAAAAGTTATTGTATTTCTTCGGAAAACAGATATAACAGTTTTTTGGATATAACAGTGAAAGCTGATTTCTTCAACCAAAACTACTTCACTTTTCTTCAAAATTTTGCTTCGTTGAAAAGGTACAGGCTCCAGGTGGGTCCGTAAAGAGGCAACATCGACCAAAGATGTTTGTAGATATAGCTACCCAAATTTTTTTGAGGATCGTATTAGTAGAAGAATAAAAAAAATTATTTTCAAAAACTACAGTATCCCAGAAAATATCAATTATCTGGCTGGAATTTTATGTCTACGTAATATGGGGCATCGATAAAATAGGTTGTATAAAAATTCAGATATACGGTTGGTCCACGTGGAAACATAATTGAGTTTTTCTCCTCTGGTGTTCATAATTCTGTGCTTCCATCTCTTGAAGTTTATATAAATAAAAACTGAACATTGTTTGTCACACTGACGGCCGGTTTGCTTCACATAACGGCAGTTAGTTTCATAACATCCTCTCACCTCATGTAAAATGAAAATGATCATAGATTAGTTCATTTTTCGTTCAGGGTTAATTGAGGGTTTTCAAAGATATCTCAGCCTGGCAAAACTTTTTTTCCAAAATTAGTCGAAATCAGACATCTCGAACTTCGGATGAGAATATCGTGAAATATAACGATTTACAAGTAGAAACTAAGTGAATACGATTGAAAACCTCTCCCCAGTATTTTCGATAAATTCGAAGAACTTCGATGAGTGAACGCTCTGGCGATCAATTTGAAACAAGCGCGCAAAAGCACCTCACCTACGTCAGTACATTCAAAAAAATTTCATTTATCGAACTAATTCACTTATTTCATTTGCTGTACATTGTTTGAACATTGATAGCAGAAACTTTCATGCAAGGGCCAACAAGAATTGAACGAAGTTTCAACTCAGATGAACGATGCGTTAACGCGAACATTAATTTTTATATACGTAGGGATAGAAAATAAGATTTCTTCATCATGGATGATAAAGAGTACGTTTCATGGAAACTGACTTCGGCGCCTGCGCAATATGTTTACTACTTTCTCATCGCGTTATACCGAAGTGCAAACACTGCGCATCCCTAGAGCGACGTTGCCAACGTTCACGCACATTCACGCCTCCACCCTGTATATCAGACCTCCAACCGGTTTTCACATCCTCGAACACGTGGTGAAACGGAAAACAGAGAGCCTTGGAACGAAATGAAAATCACAAAACTCACCTTCGACGGCGAAATTCCATTTTTTTGCGTTGCGGAAAGCCGGGAACTGATTGCAAACATAAAATTGTACATAAATGAAAAGTTTGCCGGTTGTGCCAATAGCCGAACGTAGATCCTGCGCAACAACGCGGTATTCCTCTGGACCAGCCGTCAGGACCTGGAAAAAAGGTTCGAGTCGTTTGCCGCGAAAAAATGTCAAGGTCGAATCGATTAATAATTCGTGAATGAGAGGTCGCGTTCCAAACAAACCCCATCGAGAGTTCAAAGGACTTCTTTTTTATTTTTCCGATATCCGCGCAGAACGGATTTGTGCCGTTTTCGATCTCTTTTCCAAGGTGAGGTTTCACGGTCCGTGAAAACGGTGATGGCTCGAGGGATGGTTTCGTCTAGGGGTTTTTCTTCAGTGATTTTATACGAAAGTTAATTTGATTGCTCGTTAAATAGATTTTTATGGATCAAGATTGGAAATTGAATACGGAAAGGTGGATTTCTTTAATTGAGAGCTATGAGTTTTACACGTTTATATTATTTTCAAGATAATATGCAGAATTTTGAAGAAATAGTAAACAAGTTTGGAAGATATTTCCTACCCCTATTTTAATTTTCACAATTTTCGTTCTGGGTAGTGCAGAATCCGAAAATCGAATGGAAAATACACAAAAGTTTCTTATCAACTTGACTCTTCTTTAGATTTTTCGAAATATCTCTGATTTGGAGAAAATTGTCTTGAAAAAGATTTACGAGTGTGTCAACATTCATTTCAGTGGTCAATTCTAAACTTATGATCATTATTTTTATTACAAAAAAAAGGGTTTAAGTAAGACGAAAAATATAAACAGAATTCTGAGAAACGAATATGCAATTGGAGGATGAATTGAAACAAAAATTAACTTGATTGAACCTGCCGAAATGTTATTCAAAAGTTAATAACTAAGATACAGCCATCTGAAACATACCAATTTTCGTTCTGGGTAGTGCATAATCCGAAAATCGAATGGCAGAAACACAAAAGTTTCTTATCAATTTGACTCTTCTCTAGATATTTCGAAATATCCTAACTGATTTGGAGAAAATTTTTTCGAAGAAGATTTACAAGTTAGTCAACATTCATTTCAATGGTCAATTCTAAACTTATGATCATTATTTATATTATGAAAAAAAGGGTTCAAGTAAGACAAAAATTATAAATAGAACTCTGAGAAATAAATATGCAAATCGACGAAAAATTGAAAAAAAAATTAACTTGAAAGAACCTGTCGAAATTACATTCAAAATTCAATAACTAAGATACAGCCATCTAAAACATACCGATTTTTGTTCTGGGTAGTGCAGAATCCGAAAATCGAATGGCAGAAACACAAAAGTTTCTTATCAACTTGAGTGTACTTTAAATTTTCCGAAATATCCCAACCGGTTTGGAGAAAATTTTCTCGAAAAAGATTTACGAGTTAGTCCACATTGATTTCAGTGGTTACTTCTAAACTTATGATCATTATTTTTATTACAAAAAAAAGGGTTCAAGTAAGATAAAAATTAAAAATAGAATACTGAGAAACAAATATGCAAATCGAGGAAAAACTGAACAAAAAATTAACTTGATAGAACCTGCCGAAATGATATTCAAAATTCAATAACTAAGATACTTAGAGCCATCTGAAACATAACGATTTTCATTCTGGGTGGTGCAGAATCTGAAAATCGAGTGGAAAAAACACAAAAATTTCTTATCAACTTGACTCTCCTCTAGATTTTCGAACTCAACTGATTCGGAGAAAATTTCCTTGAAAAGGATTCACGAGTTAGTCCACATTGGTTTCAGTGGTCAATTCTAATTTTATGATCATTATTTTTATTACAAAAAAAAAGGGTTCAAGCAAGACAAAAATTATGAATAGGATTTCGAGAAACAAATATGCAATTCGAGGACGAATTGATAAAAAAATTAACTTGACAGAACCTGCCGAAATGATATTCCAAATTTAATAACTAAGATACAGCCATCTGAAAAATACCGATTTTCGTTCTGGGTAGTGCAGAATCCGAAAATCGAGTGGAAAAAACACAAAAGTTTGTTATCAACTTGACTCTTCTCTAGTTTTTTCGAAAGATATCAACTGATTTGGAGAAAATTTTCTTGAAAAAAATTTACGAGTTAGTCCACATTAATTTCAGTCGTCAATTCTAAACTTATGATCATTGCTTTTATAACAAAAAAAAGGGTTCAAGTAAAACAAAAATTATAGATAGAATTCTGAGAAACAAATATGCAATTCGAGAACAAATTGAAAAAAATTAGATAGAACCTGTCGAAATGATATTCAAAATTAAATAACTGAGATACAGCCTTCTGGAAAATACCGATTTTCATTCTGTGTAGTGCAGAATCCGAAAATCGAATGGAAAAAAACCAAAAGTTTCTTATCAACTTGATTCTTCTGTAGTTTTTGCGAAATATCTCAACTGATTTGGAGTGAATTTTCTTGAAAAAGATTCACGACAGGGTCCACATTTATTTCAGTGGTCAATTTTTCATTCATCATCATTATTTTTATTACAAAAAAAAGAGTTGAAGTAAGACAAAAATTAAAAATTGAATTCTGAGAAACAAATATGCAATTCGAGGAAAAATAGAAAAAATTGCAAATAACCTTTATTCAGTTCTTATTTCTTAACTTTGTCCAAGATATTATCTGTCGGCAGATGACTCTTTTCGGATAAAAAACCTAGTTTCGAAAATGTTCTTTATTTATTATAACTGTCAATGTAAATACTCCAATTCAAGTTTATTATATTATACTTCAGAGCATCGAATAGTTTGATTACAGCGTTCATATTTGATGGACAACTTTCTGAAATGAACCAACAAAGCGGTTTCAGATATTTTCTCAGAAATTCTTTTTTCTTATAAGAGCTGATATAGTTAGTTTTCTTTATTTCTCGTAATATAAGTTCATATATGCAATGTTTGCTGCTTCTTTTATATTTGGAGGTGAGCGAGATTTGCCAGTTATACCCATGATGATGAATGTAATCATAATCATATAACATTAGAGATTATATAAGGAAGCTCCTGTATAAGAAAAGAATACCACATCACCTATCCAAAACGTGAAATAAGGAAATTTCAGGGAGGAAATCAAATTTTTTCCTCGAGCGATTCCAAAGGTACATTATTGGAAATAGTGAAGCCAAATCAACAGAATTTGATTAGGATCGTGAATGAATTTCAATTAAACCTTAATTTCCAGCCATTCATCCTTGATTTACGTATACCTACATCTCCAAATCTCCCTTTCAGCGTGAATAGCCAATCTCGAATGGTCAACATCGCCGAAAGAATAAGTGTTCATCAGTCGACTCAATAACAAAAAGTGGTCGGTTAGAGTCGGGTCCTTTAATTAGTCCTCAATCTCCTGACTCGTTCAAAGTTATTGTGGAATAGTTGAATTTACGCACATTAATTTACGTCAAAGTACACATATTTTTCGGTGACGGCCGCTTTGAGAGATAGTTTTTATGCGGGGCCCTCTTCCCCTAGCCCCAACCGTGCCGTACGGTCTATTTGAAGACAAAAACGCATACAAGTTAGGGGTCGAGTGTGGACGATTTTGTTCCTTGTGAGTTTCCAGTAAACCTTCCGATTTTTTAACCTGAAGTCGACCCTAAAAACCGGGCGTTAAGGGCTATTTTGCAGCCTCTCCGCGTGCGCCCCCGATCCTTAGCGTTATTTCATTTGGGTGTTGGTTCCTGGAGCCATTTTGCTCGACGTACTAGATCGATGCAGAAGGGGAGGGTCTGAAACCTGAAATTTCGCGCATGCTGTTTTATCTCTTTTTGTCTTACGATCTCTCTTCTGCTCTCGCATTCTACCGATCTTTCTTTCTGGAAACGGGCCTTCCCCTCGCCCCTCTGGCCAGGACTCGCCTAGGATCTGGTCACTGTATCCTTGTCTGCGTATGGTTCCGTTTCTATCTGCCGCCAGCTTGGAAATATCGGAGCGGTTCTTGCTGTTCAAAAATTTATCTCCACGTCTCGTGTTTGGAATCAATTCACGCTCGTTACAACTTCAAAACAAGGCAGTGTTTACACTTTTTACCTTTCGACAAGGCTTGTTAGCCTACTTTTAGCAGGACCTATATTCATACCTACAAAGGTAGTTTACTGGGACTTCGAACGATCATTTTGCTCAAAATGGGAATAATCACTTTATGTTGAATTCATTTCTTACTTTTCTTTGATTCTTCAATGGCTCGTTCTTATTAATTTTTTATTTATATATATAACTTGCCATCAATCAAGGGTATACCCTTGATTTTTTTGTGAGTGAGTCACATATATGTGACTGAACTAACAGTCGAGTTTCAATTCTACAATATGTACTACTCTTCCTAAATCAGGTTAGATTTATAGCCTACCATAAGAAGCTACCATGAGAAAAATAAAAGGCTGTTTATCTGAAATTATCGGATTCAGGAATTGTTCGGGGAGTCGATAAGACAGTTGATGATCTACAGATATTTGAGACAGTTGCTTTTGGAACGGACAGGTGGCGTGATTTGGGAAATTTTCTCAGGTCCACGTTGCCTTATGTTTTAAGGTTTTCTGTTTCTCACATCGGATTTGTCATTTTGCTAATCGTACTGACGAGATCTGATATGGATCGAAACCTGTCTACGACTGCAAATGACAGATTCGTTGGTCTCTGGGATACATGAATAGTTTTGTTGGCTTGCTATTAGTTTATCTAGTGTTATTTTTCAATTTTCATTGCTGAATTCAGGAATCTTCCATACTTATCTACAGCAATCAGCGAAAAATTTAATTATATACGCCTGTGAATAATGAACCATAATTAGTTCAAGAAGCCACAGTTTCTTGAGTCTTTTACAGGTTACCAGCTCCATAAGGAGCAGGAGAAATATTTGATCGTATTCACCCAGTTTCCAACGCTACATAAATCATTTTATTTCGAATTTCAAAAACTTCACGTAAAATTCTGTAAACCTGCAAAAAAAAACATATCATTAGGCTTGGGAATCAATAGAAATCATAACTTTCCTCTATTTTCTACATCATCTCTCTTATTTCGACAATTTTCGACCCAATTAATTTCGAACGCATTCTCCTTGAAATAATTTATCAAGAAACGTCAGATGAAGAGTAAGTGTAAGTATAAATTTCGAACCAAACCATTTAACTGAAGAATATCGTTTTTTCACGTGAAACAACAGTAGATTTGAACTTCATACAACTCATTCCATTTTTGAAATTTAACAAAATAAATGTTTCTGAGCGCTCGTTCTACTTACACGAAGGCTATATCATTTTGTCCCATTGTTCGACTTACTGATGACGAATCCGTCGAAAAATTTAAGTCTGTCCGTCCGTAAGCACGATAACTCTCGAACGGAATGACCTAGACTCTCGAAATTTTCAGTGTTGGTTCAGTTTCCAAATGCCGCGCAGTCGAGTTCGCAGAATTCCATCAGGGGTTCGGGGGATTCCGTAAATATGGCCGTTCAAAATTTTGTTTTCCTGGTTACTTCGAAACTACTGATTCGATCGAGATGAAATTTTGCACTTAAATGAAATATTACGGGTTCAAGGTGAATGCAAAATTTTGTCGAACCATACCAGAACCATAGAAAGCATAGAAAATTATAACTTTCGAACGGAAAGACCTAAAGACTTGAAATTTTCAAGGTAGGTTGGGATCTTGGATGTCGAGGTCACGTTCATCAATGAGCAAAATTAGATTAGCGGTTCCGTAAATATGATCGTTCATAATATTTTTTCCTGATAATTTCGAAAGTACTGATTCGATCGGAATGAAATTTCGCACATAGATATAATGTATTCAAACTACGTGCGAAATTTTGTCCAGATCGCATTATCGGGGCCATAGAAACCGTATAAGATTTTATCGAATTATCGAAAAAAAATCATTATATTTCTGTAACAGCTGAAGAGCTGCTGTAATTTTTTGACCGCTTTCAGAAACTTTTTCAATACAAGAGCTCAAAAGCTCCTGACTACAATTCAGTGCTTTTTATAGTTTTTTTAGCCCAAAATTTCAGCAGGGTATGAATAGTTTCTGGGATATCAGAGTTTGAATGAAAATTTGTGATTAATTTGAAAATCTTTCCCTGAGTAGGACATAAATGCGATATGTTTAATTTATGCATAAATGATAAATGAATAGGTAATATGATGAATTATTTACATTATCTAGATATTATTTATAACGGCTAGGTGAAGTTGGATATAGTAATAAACATGGTCCCATCGCTGATCTGCTTCTTTTCAGGTCCAGCGATCGCGTGGTTCACTCAATAGCGTATGTTGAATGAATTAATTTTGAGAAATATACTCAACACTGTCCTGTTTTAAGCTAACCTCACCTAACCCAAATTAAATATCAAATCATTACGAGAATTATATCTGTCATACAAAGAAAACTTAAATTTATTAATTCCTATCAATTTATACGAATCTTTTTCGAAAATTACTAGATTTTCTGAATAAATCTACTTCAATAATCCATCTGTCCAAATTTGATTGTTTTTATATATAATGACTGGATGATATGAATAATATCATCCACATTAATCACATTGAATGTAACAGTTACAGACGATGTGATTAAATAGCAATTATACCTGCATAATTAATGGCTGCACATTATGAATATTGACCGAATTGGGTTTTAATTAATTAAGTGTTTTAAGTTTATCCAAGTCTTACTAGGTACTCCAAAGTAGTATTCTAAATTTTTTGATTAATTTTATATACCTCATTAATCATGCACTCTGTCTGAAATGGATAGTTCTGATACACAATTGCTGGAGTGTGTGTAATATGCTCATTTATCATTGTGACTGTAACATCTGAATAATTACCAAAATAACACAAAAATTTGCAGATAATGCTCATAATGTTGCAAAATATTCGCCGATTATCGTCTTTCTACTATGGTCATTATTCTGTGAATTTTTATCAGAGAAAATATCATTAATGTCGATAGCAATATTATTCAAAATGAAGAAGATACCCTGATCCGATAAACTTGAAGTGTCCCAAGAATTTATCTTGACCATAAAGTCCCCAATAATAGAAATCGGACCTTTGAAAACCAAATCATTCAAATGATAATAAAATAATGGACTAAAGGAAAAATTTCGAACGAACTTCAGATTCCATTACGAAATTGGGATGGTTTTCAATTGAGGTATCCAGTAGAAAGCGGGGAGAATTTTTCGCGAAAATTTGACTTCGACTGCTTCCAAACTTCGAGCCGAACGTGTGAAAAATAGATGAAATCAGCCTGTGTGGGTTCTATTCGGCAGAGGCTGCTCGTTCTAGATTATGCATCAAACCGTACTTAGCTTATCAAATTTCCTATTGAAACTTCGCCGGAAAGTATATAGCCGGAAAAGTTTGCGCAATTTGATTTTGCACCTTCTGCATATGGAATTTCGTTCGGCGAACTACTAAGTGGCTTAATAATTCAGACACGTTAATGCCCAGCGCTCATATAACTAGTTTATAATATCAAAGTTTTAAGTGCACTTTGATAATCAACGGCAATGATTTCTAGAATGTTTCCGTTCTGGAATGAAAAGTGTCTTAGTTATCGCCAATTTCATGTTGATGAAAACCAGTTATTTTTTGTTTGTTTCATCTTAATTTATTACTTAAAATTATTACTCTTCGAAACCTTCATTCACTTCACAGATGAAATGTACGTACTTCATGGTTATTCTTCGGAAATGGAGTTTTGCGCAATAGGCGAAGGATCACCAGATCTTAGTCTTAGAGTTTTACATGGGTTCCTATGATTCTTGTATAATTTATTAGTCCATGGACTTTATCGGTTCTAGAATATAGAAAACCTGGATTAACAATCCAGTATCATAGTCGAATTCGGCCGAATAAGATTTTCCTCCTTTGTTCAGTAATGTACTCCTGGGCGAAATTCATGTAACACAAACTCCACGTCCGAAATTTCCATTATAAAGTTCCAATTTGTTACAGCTCCACCATCACGAGATATTTGACGTAATTCATTAAACTTTGAAACATATTTGCTACATGTATTATTTAATGGGGCCGATAACTGAAACGATAGAGAGGGTGAACCCACCACCCCCACCATCCGCCGTCCAAACTTTACCCCGACTCCTAATCTATTTCATACACATAACCAGGATTAGCAACCCCCTTCTACTTCAGCGTAATGGTGGCGTCTTTTCATAAGGTTTCAACTCTGAGGGTAGGAAGAAGTTTGGATCGATAAGCTTTCGGGTTTCGCACAATAAACGCGTGTTTATAATGGAGAGAGGAGTGCTTGGATAGGATTTGAAGGTTCATGGATCAAAATTGAAGGAGTTTCAGGAATAGAGATTGGTATTCAATGAACATTACACGATAATCAGCTATACTTTTCAAAGGGTAAAATACATTTTTCTGGTTTGAATAGCTTTGCAATCATGGAATCTAGAATTTTGAGTATGATGAGAGTTGAAAAAATTTTAAAAAGCACTGCCGTGAAGTCATGAGCTCTTGAGCGCTCGTTCATCCACCTTGTAGGTAGATTCGCATTTTCCAGTTTTACAAACCAATTGAAGGAATATCTGACAGCCGTCAACATATTGACAGCAGCTCTTTGTCAATTATACCAAATCAGCTGTTACAGAAATATAAGGGTTTTTAGAATTTAAATTGGTTCTGATTATGCGATATGGAAAAAATGGAGCTTGAATATATCATTCTTCATTAAAATACAACATTACATCACGATCATCAAAAGAACAAAATTTCAAACGACCATATTTAGGAACACCTGGTCTAATTTTGCCCAATAACATTTGAGATTCCAACCTACCCCTAAAATGTCAAGTCTCTAGGTCTTTCCGTTCGAAAGTTATAATTTTCTATGGTTTCTATCGTTCCGGTCAAGCGATTTGGACAAAATGTAGCTTAAATATATAATTTCCCATCGAAATACAAAATTTAGTCACGATCAAATCCGAAGTTTTGAAATTATCAAGAAAACTAAATTTCAAAGGACCATATTTACAGAACCCCTAGTCTGGACAAAATTCCGCATGTAGCTTGAACACGTCATTCGCAAAATTTCATCCCGATAAAATCAATAGTTTCGAAGTAATCGAAGAACAAAATTTCAAACGACCATATTTACGGAACCCCTGGTCGCATTTTGCCCAATGACAAACTCTACCGCGGCATTCGAGACTCAAACTTACCCTGAAATTTTCAATTTTCTAGGTCGTTCCGTTCGGGAGTTATCTTGTATGAGGTCGGGCAGACTCGAATTTTTCGACGGATTCGTCATCAGTGAGTCGAACATAGTCGATTGAGACCATTTTCGGCTCAAAATTCGAAAAATACAGACATCGTGACGAAATTGCATAGCCCTCGTGTAAGCAGAACGAGCGCTCAAAAATTCATACTTAGAAAAATAAATATCAAAAATAGATGAGATAATTATTTCTCAGGTATTTATTATCTATGCATATTGTTATAGTTCTGATTACTACTAATGACAGAAATATCGTGAGCATATTCATGATGAAAAATCGACGAACCGAGACATTGAATATTAGATATATGAAATTTTTGCAATAAAAAAAAAAATTTCAATATACACAAAAAAAGATGAAATAATTTGCTGTGAAAATACTTGGGGTGCATGCAAAAGACAATTTATTTATTTATGTATTTTATTTTATTGAATGGAATATCTTTTTTAATATAAATTAACCCTGCATATAAACACTGGAAAAATCCAAAAAAGTGCTTGGCACCATTAAATTTTATTGCTGCATTAAAACATTCTCACTTCATTTTTTTGACTAGCTAGATTCATATTTCAGTGATATACCAATCTTTATATCCAAAAGATTACACAAAAATAATTTCAGATTACTTGCCTTCGACATTTCAAATTTCTGTTCAATATTTGAAGATTTATGTTACATTACTTTCCCCTCCTGAATGTTGGTATGACTTTTTTTTTTAAGATTAATTTGTCTAAATCTGTTATGACTGTTATGAGAGTATTGAAATGGCCGAAAAAATTCACACGCTAAAAAACTGATTAATTTTCTCATTCTCACAAAAATTAAGAAAATAAACGAAAAAATTTAACAAAAACAAAGGTAATGTGGAAAAACACTTGAGAAATCAGTCAAAGGTATGTCCACCTACTTTTCTACACTTTTGAGGGCATGCATAAAGCATGCAGATTTCTCGAATAAATTAGAACTATTTCTTATTTCTTTACGTCCGTGCAAAATTTTTCGATGAAAATTTTTTACTTTTATTGGTTTGTACCGCATAAACTTCTTTTTTGAGTGTTTTCCACACAAAATAATGTATAGTTGTCAGATTAGGAGATTGATGTGGCGAAGCACCATGTCCACCTCTGTCGATCCACCTATTTCAAAAAAAAAAAAATAGAAAATTCACACGCATTGTTCTTGAGAGTTTGTTGTGTAAACTTATTCCTGAATAGTTATGGGATATAATAATTGGTATACCAATGCCATACAGGGGGAAATATCAATCTAGCTAGCTGCAAGAATTGAGTGAAATGAGTTAATTCAACAATACAATTTATTTATCACCTTGTATCATGAGTACCAAGCAATTTTTTTGTTGAATACATTTTCTACGCTCACCAAGGTGGAGAGAATTTTCAGTATTCATATACAGGGTGAACTTATAATAAAGAAGACAGGAAATATCCAAAATTGTCCTGATCATTCTGATTTTTCCAATTCCAGAAATGGCAAATGAAAGTGGACGAACATTTTGAAATCTGTAAGTTTGAAAGATTCAAAAATTCATTGAACCTTGAAATTTCACTCACTATCCGAAAATCACCCTGTATAACAGAAACCAGAACCTCAGGCAATTATCTCCCTCTCGATATGAGTCCACCAAGATTACCTTGCTTTGTAGTTTCCGATTTTCACATAACACCCTGGATACCCTGTATAGTACTTTAAGTGAATTGATGAAAAATTAAAGAGTATTGAGCAGGAATAATTTTATATTGGCGCATTCGTCAATTTGGGCTCCAAAAGGAGTATTAGCTACTTTTTGGCCTCTCAACTTTCTCTGTGAAAAAATCAAATCTGATTTGGTTATTGGAAAATTTTCGAACAAACGAAACGAACAAACACATTTTGCTTCATAAAATAATTATAGAATAAATGAGACGCAAATCAATGCCTAGAAGGAGACACAAAACGAAGCTACTCAACTTACAGTCATGGATACAACTTTGCAAGTACTAAAACCCAAGACATTTTTTGGAAGTCTTTTAGTGTTTCTTCCATATTTTCCCCTAAATTTATCTCAAAAATGTGCTGATGATATTGACGCGGACGCTTCGACAGCCGATTGACTTTCGAAGTGGATCGCTATGTCTGCACATCTCTGATAAGTCTAATAGCTTTTTTCGAAATTAGGAAGGGAAGTTTCGATCAATTTCGAGTTAACCTATTAGATTAGCAAATCAGTTTGCTCCAACGCTAAAACGGCGTTCTCGATGAGTCATTTAAACGTCGCCCATATCTCGGCAGTGGAATTTAGCCGGGACATTTGAAACTATCGGGTGAGCCCGTTTTATCGCGCCCATAAAACGGCTATAATGACCCGAAAGTAAGATTTACAATAAAGCGTTATTATAACGGAATAGGACATATAAACTGAGGGAATCACCTGGAACGATCGATGCCGTGTGCTTGGACCAGGAAGGTCCTATAGATAAGCCGAACGTGAGAAAATTGATGTAGCAATTTCGGCAGTGGAACAGGGATAAAAGCGCAGGTTGATATTTATGCGGTTCGTCTGGAGAGGCGAATAGATAGTTCCCTTTTTTTAACTCTAATACGGATAGAATTAATGGTGGATTACAACTGATGCATTGGTCTTTTGATATATACAGTGTGTCAATTTGAAAAGGTACCACCCTTAATATCTCGCCCCCATGCAGAATCAGAAAAATGCAAAAAGAAACTTTGGTTCGAAAGGGGACATTTTATACAGTTGGTTGCAATCAACCCTGTAAGTGTGACGCCAGCAACCTTAAATAGTTATTTATGTCATAAGGATCATAAAGACGATCATTATGGTACAAGTCATGATTCGTATTACATACAAAATTTTATCTGATGGCATTTATATTAATATATTTTCGAAATATTGAAAACTGCATTTTTGACACAACGACCACTATTTTTAGAGGAGTAAGTATATGTGTAGTTTCAAATATCAGTAGCTGAGTGAGCTGTGCTTTGCCATTCCCATGACAACGTCAGGTTGTAACGGCAATTGTATATTATTTCATAAGGCGAGCTTGTGTTTAATTGAAAGCGAACCATGAAAAGTCACTTCTCCTCCCAATGGAATATGTCATTTTTTTTCAAACGTTCATAAAAATCTGGAGATCCACCTTCAGATTAGATTTATATTTACGATCGTTATAATTGATCAATGGAAAATTAGCCTAGTAACGGTTGTCATGCAAAATTGATTCGGACATTCAATTACATTTTTCCCTCTGGCGTACGAAAATGTAATTCAAAGTTGACATAGCAACACTTTTCCCTACGTCGGAGGAAAAGTGGAACTTTTCGATGATCCTGTCAGTCGAACAATGACGTTGTTTCTGTACGTTTGAAAAAATATTTATTTATCTGCTGTCAAACAATTGTCACGTAGAACTGAATATAATTTGAATAATATGTAATGAGTGATTCTGAAACTGCTAGTTTGCCTTCTGATTTGGAAGAAATGACGCGAAATATCGTGTCCGTATCCCTTTTGCCGGAAAAATCACGGAGTGATTGGTATGAAGAATGCTGTTCTACTAAGAAAATCAAGAATATCACTCATGAAACAGTTTTGTTGGCTTAGTTTGAATGCTTATTTAAGGAAAGAAAACCATTTTCTCTCTGGTCGTATTATTCGATGATAAGAAGTATTTTATTAACAAGAAAAAACGTCGATATTAGCAATTACCTACAGCTGGTTGCATTACTAAAACGTAAATCAGTAGGTTACATAGCTAAAAAATCCAAAATTTTCACTAAACAAAATGTCAAAAAGTTTTTAACGGAAGCATCAGATGATACATATTTATTTCAAAAAGTTGCTATGATAATTGGTCTGAGAGGAGCATGCAGAAGAGAGGAATTGACAAATATGCTTGTTGAAAATATGACAGATGAAGGATTCGTTTTTAGAATAATTTTATCGAATACAAAGGTAATGCGAGAATTTTTTTTAACATCGGTGAATATCCCAGGATAGATTATGTCAGACAATATGTGAAATTACGATCTTGCAACACAAACCATCGAAGCACTTATAAAGATAAGAAATGCACGAAAAAACTCGTTGGAATTCACACCTTTGGTAAAATGCCAAAAGTTATTGCCACTTTTTTGAATTTACCTCACCCTGAAGAATATACCGGATCGGTTTTCGGCGATCGTCTGCTTCATTTTTGGCCGATTCTGGGGCGGATCTGTGTACCGTGAAACGGCATGGTGGATGGAAAAGCAATATTGTTGCTGAAGGTTACATCGAAAATTCGAAAGAGCAAAAGAAAAAAATATCAGAAGCAATTTTTGGTGCCAACAATCGAACAGAATTACAAGTTTACCTTAAAGTATCAACTACTGATGTAAAAACTCTAGAATCCATCGGAATTAATATTGCAAATTGTAGTAATTGCTCTTTTACCATTTATAATGAATAGTTTTGTACATAGTTATGCATTTTGAATAAATTTTTTTGATCACACCTTCGCATGTTTTTGGGCGCTCGTACTTCTCACACGAGGGCTATATAATTTCGTCACGATGTCTGTATTTTTCGAATTTTGAGCCGAAAATGGTCTCAAACGACTATGTTCGACTCACAGATGACGAATCTGTCGAAAAATTCGAGTCTGTCCGGCCGGCCGGCCGGCCGTATACACGATAACTCTCGAACGGAATGTCCTAGAAACTTGAAATTTTCAGGGTGGGTTTGAATCTCGAATGCCGCGGTTGAGTTCGTTATTAGGCAAAATTCGCCGAGGGGTTCCGTAAATATGGCCGCTCGAAATTTTGTTTTTCTGATTACTTTGAAACTACAGATTCTATCAAAGTGAAATTTTGCACACAGATGGAGAATTACGTGTTCAAGCCACATGCAAAATTTTGTTCAGCTCGCATGACCAGAACCATAGGAACCATAGAAAATTGTAACTTTGTAATGGAAAGGCCTAGGGACTTGAAATTTTCAGGATAGGTGTAGATCTTGAATATCGTGATCACGTTCATGAATGAGCAAAATTATACAAGGGGTTCCGTAAATATGGTCGTTCGAAATTTAGTTTTCTCGATAATTTCGGAACTACGGATTCGATCGAGACAAAATTTTGTATTTAAATTGAAAATGATATATTCGAGCTAAGTTTTTTCAGATTGCATGATCAGAACCATAGAAACCATAGAAAATCATAACTACCGAACAGGTTCGGATCGCGAATTGTGCGGTCACGTTCATCAATGAGCAAAATTAGACTAAGGGTTCCGTAAGTATAGCCGTTCAAACTATTTTTTTCCTGATAATTTCGAAACTACTTATTGGATTGGAATGAAATTCCGCACATAGATGAAGAATAATGTATTGAAACATAAATGGGAAATATTGTCCAGATCGCATTACCAAGACCATAGATACCGTAGAAAATTCTAGCGAATTATCGAAAAAAAAATTGGTCACCTAAAGCACTGACGTGAAGTTTTGATTTTCTCCTCTGTTTAAAATTTGTTCAATTGGTTTCTTAAACTGGGGAATGCGAATCTACCTACAAGGTGGATGAACGAGCGCTCAAGAGCTCCTGACTTCACGGCAGTGCTTTTCATCATTCTTTATATAGTATTTCATTATGGGACTTAGTACCATAATGAGCTTCTTTATATCATCAAAATTGCGGGACATAACGTTGTCATTATGACATTCCATCAGATAAAATCTTAAATGGGCAGGGGGTTGGGAAACACCTTGTTTTGATTGCCCTTTCAACAATGCCATACTATTGACCATTCTGCTTCAGAAAAAACAGCTATAGCAAACGAAAACTTTTGCAGTGAGAAAAGCACACTCAAATACATAATGTTTATTGCAGATTATTCGATTATTCGTAAAGCAAAAAGTTCGGGTGTTCGTCATCGGTAATATAATTCCAAAATTTCCGAAATCAGTGTTTCTGAACGCAGTCACGCCGGCACCGCTATCCACCCCCAGTTGCACCTGCCCCCGCGATCTATACACGCAACGAGTGCATTCCTACGCTAGGTGGCAACTGCATTCGGAAAAACATCCATATAGGTATGGATTTCGGGCAACACGCACCGCATTCGACTGGTCCATATCGCAACTGATGCGGCTTAATTTCATTACTTGTGTTTTGTCTGTGGCATTTATTTGGCGGGAAAAAATGAACATCAATATCGACGTGGAAAAAACATTGCTTTGATGTAGCCGCCATCGGCGAATTTTTCGGTTGGTGGCGACACCGCGGTACCACGCTGCAAAGCGGGGCTTCGGAATTATTTTGGAATATATCCAACCAAAAATCCAATTTTCCAAAGATTTTATACCGTTCAATATAAAAAAAACAGAATATGTTCATGAAAATTGCCAATCCATTTTATCTAAACCCTCTCAAATTTTATTCGTATCATTTAGAAACTGCCGGTGCGGTTAAAAATATCCAGGGTCATAATTACTGTTTTCGGTTTTTTTTTTGAATAACTTAAAACATCTCATTAAATCTACAGAGGAATCAAGGAAATGCAGAAATAATAAACCTTTATAACACACGTGGTGAATAAATACCTATTATCCACTCGTATTGGATTATATATTCATTATTCTATTACTTTTGAGCAATAAAAAGTATCTGTAAACAAACACTACTATAACTCCCTGGCTCTGTGCTTCTGAACAAGCCGATTGTCCGAAAGGAAACAGTCCATTATTGGTATTGAGGGGAGGTCACTCGAGTAATGTTGACGTTTTCTCAAATTAAGTTGATACCTAATTATTATTTTGAATGATTTGCTGAAAAAGATGAATTCAGATATTGACGACGAATTATAATGTACACCTTCAGAAATAAGACAGTCTGCCAATGTTACCATACAGAATTTATTGCCCGAAAAATCCCAAAACAAATATAAAGGTGTATACAACAGTTTTCAAATTTGGTGTAGCAGTAACAATATTAAGTCATCATTTACAGAGAATGTTCTTTTGGCATATTTTAGTAAACTTGGCACCAAATACAAAGCATCGCCCCTTTGGACTTTCTACTCCATGCTAAGAAGCACAGTGTACATAAATAATGCATTGTTTTAGGTAACTATTAAGATTTGTAAATGAAGTTCTTTCTCTGTACTTGTGTCTTTATCTTAGTATTTATTGTTATAGTCGTAAATAAAGTATAGTATTCAACTTGCGGTAATAGTCATAACTCACATGATGAATTACAGCACTCGCCTTCGGCTCGTGCTGCAAACTTCTGCGTGAATTATGACTTACGTTAAATAATATACTAATTTTTTGCAATTTTTTATCGCACTTATAACGACCGGAAATTGTGCGAAGGTATTATTCAGGAAACCCTAAATTCCACCATCCCGTTCCAATAAACTGAGTGGATCTCAACGAAAGCGGAAAAAAGTAGCGGAAAAATCATCCTCCAATAAAAATCAGAGGCAGTCATCCTTGAGGTCGTCTGAACAGGTGAACCGCTCAGAAAGATTATATCATTTTCTATAGCAGGTCGACTATCTCTTTTCGACGTGCCGCGTGATAAATGGAAAACGTAAAGTGGCGCTTTTTTCAAAGCTGCGGTCTCCGCTGGCCATTGGCGGTCTGCCGTGGCCGGTCGCCGCCACACTGATATAGATATGCTGTTTTTAATTCCGCCGCCGAATAAAAATGCCCAACAATTCGGCAATTTTTTTCGCTACCGCGTTCCACTGAATTAACTGTGTGGAATTCTTCCATTCGGTTAATGAAAGGGGGGCTTCTCCCGAAATTCGTTTTTCTGCGCGATAAGGACAACGCGATAAGATGACTCAGGGCGTCCCAAATTATATGTATCACAACATATGATTCGTGAATCAAATACCTCACTGAGTAAAATCCTTTGATTTTGTCAATGAAGTCTCAAACTGTCCAAATAGCGAATGGAATTTTGTTTTCTCTAACACGAATTAATTTAGACTATACCATCGCCAAATAGAGTTCTTTCTGCTAATTCCTAAATATACATATTATCCGAAACTATGGTACGCAATTGAAATAATAATCTATTCGAAAAATCGAATTTGTCCTGTATCCTTCAGATACAGCATCTTGAAACTGAAAAAATTTCCATGCATTTCAACCCTCTGTATCTTTCCAAGAATTTTTTTTCTTATACACCTATATACAGCGTGTTTCATGATATATGCGCAGGATTTCATAATGTGATAGATCTTCCAAAAATATGAAAAATGTTTCCATTAACTTACTCTCTAAAATGCACCATTTTCGAGATACGAATTTTATTTCATTAGTAAGAAAAAAAAATGTATTTCAAAAAATTGACCATCTTTTTCAACATACAAGTTGTATCTCAAAAACGGTCTTTAGAGCGTATGACCAAGAGTCCCTTTTTTGTGTAGAAAATATCGGCAGTTCAAATGGGCTTCTCAAAAACCGTAACTTTTTCATTAGCGTAGATATTGGGGAGAAAACACCCACTATCCCTTCAAAACCTTCACAAATTAAGACTCAAAAAAAAAAATTATTCTGCACAAAACATAGCTTATTATGATTAGAAAATGCTTACGAAAGCTGCTTTGTGTACGATAGAAAGTTACAGAGATATTCGCAGTTTCCGATCTCCATCCCCGTGCTTTCTGTTTTGGGGTCATTTGAAAACATTAGTGTTCAGTTTAGTACAGTGAGGTGAATAAAGCGAAAGAACTAAGCATTGAAAATGATTGTGACATTATTCCGTGAGCAAACTGATGTGATAGTTGCTGCATGTAAAACGAAAGTTACATGCAGCAACTATCACATCATTACGCTGGGCAAGATTGGTTTCGGATTTGTCTACAGAATAAGCGGACAAATTCATATTGGAGGGCTTCTTTTTCATCTAAAACGAGAGTAGAAAAAATGAACGATAATAAAAATTGATTCTAAATTGACCACCGATTCCAAAATTAATCAGAAATATCGAAAAACTCTTTCTCAACAATTATCCTGTTTCCAATTGGGTTTCCCTTGAAGGATAACCACTTTTCTACACCATGCTCTGATGCTGATTCTGAAACCAAATCGCTCTTGTCCCTCCAAAACCCTTCAATTTTAGAATTTGAAATACAAAACTTTTTGCTCTTTTGTTCTGGCCATTCAAGCGATGATTTTAACATCTTTTGTTCGAAGACAACTACAGGACCTTAATGAAATCAATCATCTCTTATGGATAAAACAGAAAGCTTCAGTTTTGAACGCTGAAAAAATATAGTATTTATTCACACATGTTACAATTGAATATCACATGCATAAATATTTGCCATTAAAAATCGAGTCAAGAACTGCCGTTCATCCATCTTGTAGTAAGATTCGCAATTCCCACTTTAAGAAACCAATTGAAGACATTTTTGACAGCTGTCAGAAAAAATTTCAAACTAAGGCGAAATTTCAGACTTCACATCAGTGCTTTAGTTGACCAATTTTATTTCGATAATTCGCTAGAGTTCTCTACGGTATCTATGGTCTTGGTGATGCGATCTGGACGTGGAATTTCACGCGTAGTTTGATTACATTATTCTTCAGCTGAGTGCGAAATTTCATTTCAATCCAATCAGTAGTTTCGAAATTATCAGAAAAAAAAAATTTTGTACTGCCAAATTTGCCCAAGTCTAATTTTGCTCATCGATAAACGTGACTGCAACATTCGCTATCCAAACCTATCCTGAAAATTTCTCTTCGAGAGTTATAATTTTCTATGGTTTCTATGGTTCTGGTCATGCGATCTGGATGATATATCTTCAATATATCATTTTCCATTAAAACACGAAATTTTGTCTCGATCGAATCCGTTGTTTCGAAATTGTCGAGAAAACTGAATTTCAAACGACTATATTTACGGAATCCCTAGTCTAATTTTGCTCATTAATGAACATGAACACGACATTCGAGATCCACACCTATCCTGAAAATTCAGAGTCCCTAGGCCTTTCCGTTCAAGAGTTATAATTTTCTATAGCTTCTATGATTCTGATCATGCGATCTGGACAAAATTTTGCATGTATCTTGAACACGTCATTCTCCATCTGAGTGCATTTCACCTCGATCGAATCTGTAGTTTCGAAGTAATCAGGGGAACAAAATTTCAAACTACCATATTTACGGAACCCCTGGTCGAATTTTGCCCAATAACAAACTCAACCTCGGCATTTGAGATTCGAACCTACCCTGAAAATTTCAAGTTTCTGGGACGTTCTGTTCGAGAGTTATCGTGTATACGGCCGGACGGACAGACTCGAATTTCTCGACGAATTCGTTATCAGTGAGTCGAACCTAGTCGATTGAGACCATTTTCGGCTCAAAATTCGAAAAATACAGACATCGTGACGAAATGATATAGCCCTCGTGTAAGTAGTACGAGCGCTCAAAAAGTATATAGCTTGTCAAAAACACAAACATGTATGTATAAAATAAATAAAATACATGAAAAAACTTAAACACGTCAATAAATATGTATGTAACACTAATTGAGACAGAAAATTTTAGTCTAAAGAAGACACTTCACCGATCTTATCACTACTGAACCTTTGTAGTTAGTTGAAAAATACTGACACAAAAGTGAATGTGAAATTTTGTGACGTTCCCATTACAAAAAAATGAAAAAAAAAACTAAGAACCTCACATAAATAGAAAAAATGAATCAAAAGTCTACTTATCGATCGAAAAAAAGAATTAATGATTGAAAAAACCAAAAATAAATTAATAATACTCATCCAATTCTGAAAAAAATATCTACTCAATTTTTTTTTGGCCAAATAAATTTTCCACAACGGCAGGCATGATAAACCAAAATCTCCTCATACCATTAGATGAAAAAATTATTGTTGAGCTGATTTTTTTCATTTGAAATCGAAAAATGTTGGATTTAAATATTCCCTACTTGATATAAAAAATTTCCTTCCAAAACTGTGAGGTTTTTGCGGTGAAAATTATTCATTTTCCATCACATCATATAACACATTTCGAGTTTAATGATTATTATGTTGCAAATATTGGATAGTGGGAAAAGTTAACTATTGAAGGTACTTTTAACGAATCCAAAAACTGCCATCTGAACGCTAGGGTGAAAATCCTTCTAAAAATATCTCAGTCATTTTTTTCAGAAGTCAGACATCCCAAATACCGCATCTTACCTCGCATCAGCCAATCTAATTCCCCTTCTTCCAATAAACAAAAACCCCGGAATATTCCAGTCGTCCATTAATTAACGCTGCAGAAAAAAGAATGATGAATACCCAGCAATCTAATTTCACTTAATCCCTCGCTGCAAAGCCATTATTCACGGCAGCAGAGGAAAGGGTCAGAGTATACGGAAGAAAGTTTTAAAACTCAACCCTTACGCCAGATGCGAATTCTATCTTTTTCATCCCCCTACTTTTTCAGACTTAAACTTTCCCTTCGCTTCCAGAGAAAGAAATCTCCCGAGCCGAATTGCGCCTACAGCGTTGCCGTGTCGAGACAAAGGAACCCGTAGGCAGGGGAAGTTTAAGGGCGAGATTCGCCCGCTTCCTTCGTTCGGCTGTAAGGAGTGGTTTTGCTTGTAGAGCTCTCTAAGCCCGGCCAAGCTAAGCTAAAAGTCTTGCAGGACCTCGGGAGCTGTATTGATCAGCGAGGGTATAGAAGGGGTGAGTCGAGAGGGTGGCAGCTAAGGGCGGTCGAGGAAACGACAAGGGTGGGCTGCGGTCTTCACAACTGCCCGCCACCCCTTACGTTATAGCGTCCCTGTTTTCCTCCTCAACTAGAAGGGATCTATTCTGACTTGACCCGTACTCGGTCACGTGTCCGGACCCCACAGGGTCGGAAGAAATACCCGGAATGAGACGGGGTAATTTCCTTGACGCTTTCACGTAAATGAACTCACTTTATTTGCAGATTTCGGCCATTTGTATAATTAAAAATACAAATGCTCGGAATTGCGAAGTCGTTGAAAGTGAGTGGAAAAAGGGTCGGTATGTACGAATGTACGCCGAGGTTTTAAATTCAGACGTTTCCATGAAAGAAGCGGGAAATAACTAAGTGGAATTGCCGGCAATGTTACGTTTTCCGCACTTGAATGTGACAATTATTTAGATAGATGAAAATTTTCCAATTCTACTGATTTTAGGGGATGCAAAGGTTCAACCAAATGTGACGACTGTTTTTGATGAGAGCCATTTTGTTTCAGTATAGAGAATAGTAGAAATTCAACTTAATATCAGTGTTCATCATTTGAATTTATTGAATTGAAATTAACTGATGAACAAGCTAGGCAATAGAGACAAAAAAAAGCTCAATTTTTTTTCCACGTGAAACAGCTAAAACACTGAATTCATACATAGCTCATTTTATCCATGCCAAATATATACACTCAAAATTTAAGCGGGATATGGCGAATAGTTTCTGAGATACCGAATTTTTTGAAAATATTTTTTTTTCTTCTAGTAATGCGATGTTTTTTCAAGATTCACATGACCTTATGTGTCTCAATCTTACAACTTATCATAGAGCTTCGGTTCGATGATCTCGTTATTTCTCGAATAACTGAGGAAATTAACCGGCGTATTCAGACCTCGAACCTACCCTGGAAATTTCGTTCCATCTGTAAGTCGAATCTAATCAAAAATTAAAGATATTGGGCAAATTGTTAACGCTCTTGTTCACAGAAACAAGCGCGCATAAACTATTTGAAAATAATAATCATATCACAAACTCAACGAACAGGCTTAGATAGGATGGGGGTGGGGAGAAGAGGAAGGATAACAGTTCTCAGGAAGTTTACCTGTACAATGTTTTTTTTAGGAATCGTCATAAACTGAAATATCAGCTTCTCATTAATGTAAAATGAATTCAATAACGGATAATTTGTTCAAATCAATTTGGTCATTTAGTGAATACGGTGATTTACTTTCTAATGTAATTTCGGAACTTTCTGAAAGATTGAGTTTCTTTCCTTTCTTTTCTATATGCAAAATTTATTGGTAACCAATACATTTCTGTCAAAAAGTGTTGTTGACGAGACAGCTCCTATGCTCCTGGATTATTTTCTTGTAGGTTCTACCAAATTGGTTGATACGAAACTTGGACAACCACCACAAGTTCATTTAAATACTCCAGATTGATCTTATTGTTCAGTTTCGATTTTCCTGTTCTTGAACTTCAGACGAATGAGAATATAAATTAAGTAAGAATATTTGCGAAAGTATTTTAGTTTGACCTCGCCTACCGGATGATGCTATTGTATAGCGAAACACATGTCGTGGTTAAGAGAACATTACCTTGTCAAACACCATATTCAGTCTCTTCGGTGTTTGAATAACTATTTTTATTTCACAGTTGGTTTGTAATTGTTGATTCTTATATGATTTTCACTGAATCCTGTATATTATATTATTATTTATAACTTAAGAGAATTATTAGAAGCACTACCGTGAAGTCAGGAGCTTTTGAGCGCTCGATCATCCACCCTGCAGGTAGATTCGCATTTTCCAGTTTTAGAAACCAATTTCAGGAATTTTTGACGAGTGTCAATTATGCCGAATCAGCTGTTACAGAAATATAAGGACTTTTATTCAATAATTCGTTGGAATTTGAAATGGTTCTGATTATGCGATCTGAAAAAAAATTAGCTTGAATATATCATTCTCCATTAAAATACAAAATTTCGTCACAATCGAATTCGTAGTTTTAGAATTATCGAGAAAACAAAATTTCAAACGACCATATCTACGGAACCCCTGGTCGAATTTTGCTCAATAACGAACTTAACTGCGGCTTTCGAGATTCGAACATACCCTGAAAATTTAAAGTCTCTAGGTCTTTCCGTTTGAAAGTAATAATTTTTTATCTTTTCTATGGTTCTGGTCGAGCGATCTGGACAAATTTCGACACATTTCGCATGTAGCTTGAACACGTCTCGGAGTAATCTGCAGAACAAAATTCCGAACAGCCATATTTACGGAACCCCTGGTCGAATTCTGCCCAATAACGAACTCAGCCGCGGAATTCGAGATTCGAACCTACCCTGAAAATTTCGATTTTCTAGGTCGTTCCGTTCGAGTGTTATCGGGTATACGGACGGACGGGTGGACAGACTTGAATTTTTCGACGGATTCGTCATCAATGAATCGAACATTGTCGATTAGGACCATTTTCGGCTCAAAATTCGAAAAATACAGACATCGTGACGAAATGATATAGCCCTCGTGTAAGTAGAACAAGCGCTCAAAAAGTACACTGTTGAAAAAATTATTCAGAAAACTGGGCAAATGAAGATATCAAAACACAAATGGGGTTCAAAGAAGTTTCCACCTTTTAAACTATATTTCAATATACCTATTCCAGGTAAACCAATACTTCATAAAATAGTTATTCCAATAAGAGTTATAATGCAAGTAAGAACATATGTAGTAAAATACATACACATGAGACTAACATCTCTACGAGATATGAAAAACCTAGCTAGACTGTCCACCCTAGTGATTGAAATGAAGTCAATAATCGATAAAGAATAAGTAGAGCAAAGAAGAAAGATTAAACCAATATGAGAATAATTCGATAAAAAACAAAAACAAACTAAAAATCAAAAACAAATCGGAAAACATCACAAACATGGCCCACACCATCCGGCTACAAAGACCGATCAAAATATTTGGAAAACAAAATCGAAGTGGCGTAAAATGAAAGGGTAGTAAATTATTTGAGAATATTCTTCGTTTGGCGAATAAAGGCAGGTCAGTGCAGCGCGCAAATAAAGCGGGCACGGTTGAGCTCGTTACACGGTTTGGACGATAAAAGAGCGCGCTCTTTTTTGAGCACAGTCGACGCTGGGAAAAATGTTGTGCGGACGAGGTAGGGTTTGTTTTTATCGTCAGCTGGAAAAAGGGAATATTCGCCTGCATTCTCTCAATTAACCTCTCGTAGCGCAGAGAGGAAACTTTCGATTTCCATCACGGAAATATTGAGGAGGAGGGTGAAAAAGTTGTTTATTTTATGGGTGAGAAGTTCTTTGATGAATCAAAACAGGAAGAAGTGTGGTTTATTAAATGCAAAACAGAGGGGTTTTGGGGTGGAACAAATTTACCCTTTTTTTTTATTCACCAATAAAAAAAAACAAAACAAAAATGAGAACACTCCAATTTCTTTGACAATCTTACTAAATTGACCAAAAATAATGGTTTTTGGACATCAAAAATGCTCTCATCTTCACTCTCAAAGCATCTCAATATTCATGCAAAATGATGTGCGAATTAAACTCCGCCTGTCTCTACTGGTGGAATTTTAATATATCAGAATCCACATAGATGCACATGCATGTGAAGTGAATTATTTTGTTGATGTGGATGGATATGGATAATTGATGAATAGCCTGTCAAAAATCAACGTACATTGACATAATAGAATTTTAACATTCATTATACACAGATACGAAAATGAACATCCATACAGAATGCATGTCTGGACATGAGTGAAATCATGAAGGATCCAAATAAGAAATAATATATTATCCATTAGCATAATTTGTAATTATGTTAATATATATCATTGCGTTCCTGGATATTGATGGTAGAGGACGGTTTGACCATTCTGGACAACTAATTCATCATTATTTTGTGGTCAATGTTCCAATATTAATTTCTTTCAAGTTCATTGATAGAACAGTTTTGGAATTTCTTGACCAGCCTCATGTTTACATCGATCAGGAATAATTGAATGAACTGAATTTTCCTTTTGAAATACAAAAAAAAATTATAAATGAATATCTCACAAATAACAAAGCTCTTCAAGTAAAATGAACCTTAAATTTTTATACCATCTTATAAACGAGCTGTTTTTGTTTGACCCTACATTTTATGAAATTTCCAATTAGTACCTATGTGAAATTCAAAATGTATGCATTATTTTCATATTGCTCAATTTTTTTGCTGCTAGGAAATTTACCCCTTGAACGATTTTTGATAGAAGGTCGTACGATATAAAAATTGATTGATATCTTGTTTGAACATCAGCGTATTCAGTGCTGCATTTCAGAATTCTTCCACCCGCCATTTCTGAAGAATAAATAATGTAAGCTTGCTGGATGTCAGAAAAACCATCTCTCAACATATCCATGGAATTTAAATTCAAAAATGTTGCTTAGTTTATACACAAGTCGACGCTTCCTCGAATCCACTTATACATGATTGATAAAATAACCACTCGACTCGTTTAACCTACCTTATAATATTTAAAGGCGAGAAATTTATTGGTCATGGTAAACAAAGAAAAAAACATTTTATTGGGCATAATGGAATATTCAGTCTCTTCTTGACGTCACTGGAATATTCATGGACAGTTCCTATACATGTCCCATCTGAAATATAGAGAATTAATAACATTCAATCGACTATAATGCAATAATCAAAAGATATTTTATGTTTTCAATCAGTCATTATGGAGAAACGAATCAAAATAGCTCTTTTTTTGGCCATATAAAAAATTATATGGGAAATTTGTTATTTAATAATATTTTCGAATTCATTTGTGAATTTCAAGAAATTTCGATTAGGTTTATTTTCCATTTGGGAGCATCTGGACAAATCATTCGACATGGGTTTTTGCTCGAAAAAAATTATTTTGAGAATTTTTCTCCACCATTTTTAATATTGACATTTGATAGCGATACTTCATTGTGAGATTCTTGGGAAATGAACATGGATATCCAGGATTTTCCGTTCAGATGAGAAAGATACCAAGCAACGTAGAATGGTCCACCCCCATGTAATTTTCACACGAGCAATACACCCGAGTTATTCCCCAGAATTACAACCCATTGCCGGAAACAAGTATTACAAACCTCTCCTTCGCCCCCGGATCCTCCACACTCTCCGCAAATATCAAAAATACCCACCCCTACTACGTACAATAAAACGCAGGATGCGAATTTCATCTAGCCGATATCCTTGTCTCTCTCATCCCCTGGAAGGAAGTATTGGGCTCCGAAAACGCCAGTAATTAATTATTTAAGGATATCTGCGATGCTTTGTTAGCCGAAGACAATCGCCATTGTTGCTTCAAAAACCTACCACAAACAGTCGTAGATAATAATTGGAAGCTTTTGTTTCGACTTTGATCTGGCAGTGAGTCGGTCCATTTCGACGTGGACTCTGACCTCGACGCTGTTTGGAGATGATATCTTGCTTTTGTTGGGTTTTTAGATGTAAACGTCGGATCTGTTCGAATGATGATGAGAAAAAGCACCGAATACTTTGCGCAAAGGTTTATTGTTTGACATGACCACGATGCCCTCAATATCTCGATTTTTAGTTCTTGGAATTCATGGATCGGGGGATCAATGCCGGATAGTAAATGATTATTGTACCAAATTTCATCTAATCATATCTCTCTTTTTAATCAACTCAACACTACACAAAACGTGAACTGTAAAAATTTCCGACGATGATTTTGAAATTTGTTTTCTCGAAGATTCTGAGGAAACATAAACAAAAACGCTGCAATTTTGACACAGCGGTTCATTATGTCATCGTTTCTTCTTTCTAGATTTCACAAAATGTCCCGAGTCATTTCCAAGAAAAATTTGAAAAGCACAGAACTGAGGAGCGCGATTGTCTAAATTCATGGTCAGAGCGGTCACTTTTACAGGTTCTTAAAAATCATCAAAAATACACGATTTTCACAGTATTTTCATCTGAAATATCAGAATTTGACAAATTCCACAAATTCGGAGACAGATTCTGTGACCAGAGCATCTGTCAGTGTGACCAATAATAATGTCATTTCATTAACTATGAACACCAGATCAGAAAAACTCAATTTTATTTCCACGTGGAACGACTAAAAAGCTGTGTTTCTACATGAGTCTCTTCATTAATGTAGGTAAATAATGTCCGAGATACCAAAGTTCTCGAAAAAAAAACTACAAATAAATTGGTCTCAATCGACTATGTTCGACTCGCTGATGACGAATCCGTCGGAAAATTCGAGTATGTCTGTCCGGCCGTCCGTCCGTAAGCACGATAACTCTCGAACGGAACAACCTAGAGACTTGAAATTTCCAGTATGTGTTCAGTTTCCGAATGCCTCGGTTGAGTTCGTCAATGGGCCAAATTCCACCAGGGGTTCCGTAAAAATAGCCGTTCAAAGTTTTGTTTCCCTGATTACTTGAAAACTACAAATTTGATCGAGATGAAATTTTGCACTCGAATGGAGAATGAGGTGTTCAAGCTACATGTGAAATTTTGTCCAGATCGCATGACCAGAACCATGAAAACCGTAGAAAATTGTAACTTTTGAACGGAAACGCATGGGGACTTGAAATTTTCAGGATAGGTGTGGATCTCGAATGTCGTAGTCGCGTTCATCTATGAGCAAAATTATACTAGTGGTTCCGTAAATATGGTCGTTTGAAATTTAATTTTCTTCATAATTTCAAAACAACAGATTCGATCGTGACGAAATTCTGTATACTTATGGAGAATGATATATTCAAGCTACATTTCTCCAGATCCCATGACCAGAACCATAGAAACCATAGAAAATCATAACTCTCGAACAGAAACGCCTAGGGACTTGAAATTTTCAGGATAGTTGTGGATCTGAAATGTCGCGTTCACGTTTATCAATGAGCAGAATTATATTAGGGGTTCCGTAAATACGATCGTTCGAAATTTTGATTTCTCGATAATTTCGAAACTACGGATTCGATCGGGATGAAATTTTGTATTTCAATCGAGAATGATATATTAAAGCAATATTTTGTCCAGATCGCATGACCAGAACCATAGAAACCATAGAAAATTGTAACTTTTGAACGGAAAGGCCTAGGACCTTGAAATTTTCAGCGTGGGTTTGGATCGCAAATATCGCGGTCACGTTCATCAATGAGCGAAATTATACTAGGGGTTCCATAAATAGGGCCTTCAAAATATTTTTTTTCTGATAGTTTCGAAACTACTGATTGGATTGGAATGAAATTTTGCACATAGCTGAGGAATAATGTATTTGCATTTTGTCCAGATCGCATCAACAAGACCATAGATACCGTAGAAAATTCTAGTGAATTATCGAAAAAAAATTGGTCAGCTGAAGCACTGACATGAAGTCTGGAGTTTCGCCTAAGTTTCAGATTTTTTTTGACAGCTGTCGAAAATTCCTTCAATTGATTTCTAACTGGAAAATGCGAATCTACCTACAAGGTGGATTTACGAGCGCTCAAAAGCTCCTGACTTCACGGCAGTGCTTTTCTAATTTTTATTTTTGGTTTGGTTCAATCATCAATTTTTTTTTATTTTTCGATATGGAGATTGATCAATAATGAATTTTTCCGTTTTGTTTCCATTGATTTTACATTTATTGTTTCATCTTAAAATTTATTGATTTCATTTCATTCTTTCCGTATTTTCATTATAAGTTCAAAAAAATAATTTTACGTGAATTTTTTCTCAAGTCTTGAATAATTGAGTTTGGATTTTGTTTTCCAATTTCTCAGACAAAATCCGGGCTCTGCCAGTGTGAATGTCCTTTGGAAAAGAGGTGGTGTGTGTAACCTTCTCTTCAAGAGATTAATATTTGTGTACCTTACATCTGATGAGAATTATCTTCCTATGGTACCTTATTCATCAAAAATTTATGTTATGAATCGAATTGAGAATTTCCAGCCTGCATTTCAAACTACTCTGGCTTTCTGCGATTTGTTAAATCGCGTTTATTAACCCCCATATCACGTACCCGACGTAGCAAATCCCAAATTGTGAATTTGTCACTGGAGTCTCTAATCTATCTTATCAAAACGATAAGGTCGAAATTCGCTCGTCGGTCCGATCATTAGTGGTTACAGCGTCCCTTCTTGTGCTTAGTTTGCTTTTACAACTTTGGGGTCCCTTCTCGCCTCCCCTCCCCCCTTCGTAGTCCATCCCCAACCCCCCCGCAGTAGGGTTTAGCACTCGGGGGAGACGGCCCTGTGTATAAGGTTCATATACATAGAGGTGTACAGTCAATGAACCAATTTTGCGTAGACTAACCCCTTTTCTACAACATCGCCACTTATGGCGGGGTTGGTACAGTCGCTGCCTCTAGTTAAGAAAAGCATTAATTTCAATCGCCAATGTTCGGGGGTGACTTTAATCGTGATTTATTCCTATTGGGTGGAATTGAAATTTGATATATGGGAAGATGAACAGAAGGAGCATGGGAGAAAGGAAAGGATCAGTAAATTTGATACAATATAGATTCAATTTATACCAATTTTCATAATTTCAACGTCGGATTCCATGGGTCGAAATTTAAATTCAACTATTATTTTTATACAATTGGTTTATAATTGATTCCCGAAAAAATTCAATGCAATCAAAGTTTGTTGATATATCAATGTTGTATTTTTTGGACCTGCTTCATAAAAAAATCCTTGTGGATAAGATTCAATCTTTGATAGCATTTGGTACAGTTTTTTTCATGAATACAAAAATCAAAAAAAGGTAGAGAATTCCGTTTTTCGCCGAAATAATTTCAAAAAAATTTCGAAAAGCACTGCCGTGAAGGCAGGAGCTTTTGAGCGCTCGTACAGGCACCTTGTAGGTAGATTCGCATTCTCCAGTTTTACAAACCAATTGGAAAGATTTTGACAGCTGTCAAAGAAAATTTCAAACCAACGCGAAAATCCAGACTTCACGTCAGTGCTTTGGGTCCATTTTTTCGATAATTCGCTAGAATTTTCTACGGTATCTATGGTCTTGGTAATGCAATCTGGACAAAATTATACACTATTCTTCATATATGTGCGAAATTTCATTTCAATCCAATAAGTATTTTCGAAATTATCAGAAAAAATATAGTTTGAACGGCAATATTTACGGAACCCCTAGTCTAATTTGGCTCATTGATAAAAAGGATCGCGAAATTCGCGATCCGAACCTATCCTGAAAATTTCGAGTCACTAGGCCTTTTTGTTCGAAAGTTATGATTTTCTATGGTTTCTATGATTCTGATCATACGATCTGGAAGAAATGTAGCTCGAATATATAATTCTCAATTTAAATTCAAAATTTCGTCGAGATCGAATCCATAATTTTGAAATGATCAAGAAAACTGAATTTCAAACGGCCATATTTACGGAACCCCTAGTCTTATTTTGCTCATTGATACACGTTAACGCTACATTAACGATCCACACCTATCCTGAAAATTTCAAGTCTCTAGGCCTTTCCATTACAAAGTTATAATTTTCTATGGTTTCTATGGTTCTGGTCATGCGAGCTGGACAAAATTCTGCATGTAGCTTGAGTACATAATTATCCATCTGAGTGCAAAATTTCACCTCGATCGAATCAGTAGTTTCGGAGTAATCAGAAAAACAAAATTTCGAGCGGCCATATTTACGGAACCCCTTGACGAATTTTGCCCAATAACGAACTTAACCGCGGCATTCGAGATTCGAACCTACCCTGAAAATTTCAAGTTTCTAGGACATTCCGTTCGAGAGTTATCGTGTATACGGCCGGACGGCCGGACGGACAGACTCGAATTTTTCGACGGATTCGTCATCAGTGAGTCGAACATAGTCGATTGAGACCATTTTCGGCTCAAAATTCGAAAAATACAGACATCGTGACGAAATGATATAGCCCTCGTGTAAGTAGTACGAGCGCTCAAAAAGAAGGCTGTTGACTTATTATTATATCAGAATTCCTAAAATTGTGAACGGCTAGTACACCTCGTTACTTGAAGCATGCACCCTGTATACTAAATCCTTCTCATTCAATTTTTCCCTAATTTTTATTCTCAGAAATAAAAATCATTCAGAAAGCATTCAATTTGAAAGATACAAATTTTTACTGTGGGGATCAAACCAGATTCGAAATTCTCCCCAAGATATTTCATATTCATGTTATCTGCTGGATTTCTCGTCCAAAATGAATGTGAATCTAGCTTCTACGCAATGGAGGAGCTGCAACTTATTGTGGCGGGACTGTACTGATGCGACAGAGTGCATTTTTCTTAAAATCTTGCGCAAAGTTTGGATATATTGTGCGCTGATCGTTAGGAAAGTCTGAACGAACGCATGCGCTCGCCCGTTAAATACGGGAGTTGTTCTTTATTCGTCTAAGACTCGCTTCGACATACGGACGTCCATCTTAGATGGACGACTTAAAAAAATAAAAAAATATATTCATGAAAAATTGTTAAAAATAATTCTTTTGCAGAATTGGAAATGGAAATGGAAAATTCCGCATTCTTGTTTCTTTCAGCATATAGCTATCTGAATTGAGATATCGAAATCTTATGGCTAAAAATATCCTCAGAAGAACGGCATTGCCTAAGTTTTTCGTAAAAAATGCGGTCATAATTCTCCAACCATAAATTTTCACAGATCTCAACAAGTTTTTAACAATATGCCATAATGCACTATGCAATATTAGTTTTTTGTTGCTACCTTACTTAAAATAATTGTACCCATCATATATCATATGTATCTATGTATTGCTATCAAAAAATGCTTTTAGTTGTGCTTGTAGAGTTGCATGATCGGCTTTTAAATTTGAATGTAGTTGTAAGAATAAAACAAACAATGAAATGCTTTTCTATTGTTTTATGAATAAAAAAATGCTTTTGCTTTGCTTTTGTTTCATTATAAGAACCAACCTATGCTTTGCTAATAAACTGCTTTTTGTTTTGTTGCTTTATTATTATTCCCCGCTTTGGTTTCTGTAGATAAATTTATTACTTCAAGGAAAAAAAATATATACATACAAATGTAGAAATATTTTCGAAAAGAACTACACCTAGAATCAAACGTTTCATAAATGAGCCAATGAAGATTTTACTTTCAGTTGTAAGAATAAAGGTATTGTATCAATTTCAACTGAACAATGCAAAACAATCTTCAAATCGATGCCATAGTTGATTTACATTTCGCTTGCCAGTTTATAATTTCGAATCTTTCTCCTCTGGTACAGAAGAAGTCCTCGATGAATGCACCCCAACCCTGTAGTAATTCTTGCATACGTTAGTGACATCTACCCCTTTTAATTCAAAGCTTATGATAACGAAACTTCCATAAGAGGGCGCTGGACCTGAGCTAGGAAAATAGTGATTTTACAACCTGTAAGAATAAGATGAACCTGTAAGAATCAGGTTTTTTTATATATGAACATTGAAACCAATGTACGGTTGTAATAAAATGGTAAATACTTATACATACATTTTTAGTTTTACAAAAATAAAAAAAAAATATTGATTCACTTTCAAATCATTGATTTATTCAATTGCGGTAAAAATACAAACTGAATAAATATACAATTTACGTGATAACTGGTCCTAAGAGCATAATGTGGAGAAAGTTAGATAATGAATTCGATCGACTCAGTTATGACACTTTCTCAGTGAGATTGATAAAATTTTATTGAATTTTAATGAAATTAATCAAATCACCAGATAAAAATCTTGGGGTTTATTATCCTAGAGAGGTTTTTTTTTCAATTATTTGATCATTATTTAAGGCGAGCCTGAATAGCAATTCAAGTAATTGCGAAATTACTTTGGTATTTTGAATCAAATAAATCAAAAATTATCAAGAAAAAATTTAGAAAAGCACTGCCGTGAAGGCAGGAGCTTTTGAGCGCTCGTACATGCACCTTGTAGGTAGATTCGCATTTTCCAGTTTCAGAAATCAATTGAAGGAATTTTCGACAGCTGTCAAAAAAATTCTGAAACTTGGGCGAAACTCCAGAATTCATGTCAGTGCTTCAGCTGATCAATTTTTTTTCGATAATTCGCTAGAATTTTCTGCGGTATCTATGGTCTTGGTGGTGCGATCTGGACAAAATTTTGCAAGTAGTTTGAATACATTATTACTCAGCAAGGTGCGGAATTTCATCCCAATCCGCTCAGTATTCTCGGAACTATCAGCAAAAAAATATTTTGAACGGCCATATTTACTGAATTTAGACTAGGGGGTCTAATTTTGCTCATTGATGAACATGACCGCGATATTCGCGATCCAAACCCACCCTGAGAATTTCAAGTTCCTAGGCCTTTCCGTTCGAAAGTTACAATTTTCTATGGTTTCTATGGTTATGGTCATGAGATCTGGACAAAATATTGTTTTAATATATCATTCTCGATTAAAATACAAAATTTCATCTCGATCGAATCCGTAGTTTCGAAATTATCGAGAAACCAAAATTTCAAACGACCGTATTTACGGAACCCCTAGTATAATTTTGCTAATAGATGAAACTGATCACGACAATCGAGATCCACACCTATTCTGAAAATTTCAAGTCCCTAGGCCTTTCCGTTCGAAAGTTATGATTTTCTATGGTTCGAGTCATGTGATCTGGAGAAATGTAGCTTGAATATATCATTCTCCATAAGTATACAAAATTTCGTCACGATCGAATCTGTAGTTTTGAAATTATCAAGAAAACTAAATTTCAAACTACCATATTTACGGAACACCTTGTATAATTTTGCTCATAGATGAACGTAATCACGACATTCCAGATCCACACCTATCCTGAAAATTTCAAGTCCCTAGGGGGTTCCGTTCAAAAGTTACAATTTTCTATGGTTTCTATGGTTCTGGTCATGCGATCTGGACAAAATTACACATGTAGCTTAAACACCTCATTCTCCGTTTGAGTGCAAAGTTTCATCTCGATCGAATCTGTAGTTTCGAAGTAATCAGGAGAACAAAATTTTGAACGGCCATATTTACGGAACCCCTGGTGGAATTCTGCCCATTAACGAACTTGACCGAGGCATTTGGGATCTGAACCTACACTGAAAATTTCAAGTCTCTAGGTTGATCCGTTCGAGAGTTATCGTGCTGACGGCCGGCCGGACGGCCGGACGGACGGACAGACTCGAATTTTTTGACGGATTCGTCATCAGTGAGTCGAACATAGTCGATTGAGACCATTTTCGGCTCAAAATTCGAAAAATACAGACATCGTGACGAAATGATATAGCCCTCGTGTAAGTAGTACGAGCGCTCAAAAAGTAGAAAATGATTTATTTTTCTTTGTAATGAAATTAAACCAACGCATTCGCCATTTTGTTACTTGATATAATTCCATATTTTTCAGTAACTGAAATATTTCTTGAATATAATTCGAATAGAGCATGTTGCAATAAAATTCGAAAAAGTAAAAAATTGAATTTTAATAAAAATAGGGGGCTGAATATGACTCTGAGCGGATGTACGTTCAAGGAAATATTTGAAAGCACTGAAGCGAACTTAAATTCATCGCAAGAGAGGTCACCCATCCAAGTACTGAACCCGCACAACGCTATTTGGCTTCGAGTCTTAAGAAACTCACCCCCGTTTTCTGAAAGACTGATCAAACCGTAGTTCAACTGACACAATTTTCAAGTTCACAGCGATGTCAAATCCATTCGAGTTGCTGAGATGTTTTTTAGTAAAAAATTAACTAAGCCATGATGTTGATTTGAGATGAGGTAAAACTGTATCGAGACTATCGAACCAAAGATTATGAAATGAAGAGAGATTATGTGAACCAAATCGGCCGTCGTGTACTGAAAAAAAAAACGGTATTTCAAGAGATTTTTCACCAGATCAAAAAAAACTCAATTTTGTTATTTTTTTAATGAAACAGCCTCAGAGTTGAATTTGACCACGATTTCTTTATCTGTGAGTCCAACCATTATTGGCTCAAAGTTCGAAAATTACAACCATTTGGAAAAAATGATAACGCTCTTGTTCATAGAAAAAAGCTATGAATTTTTGAGAGGAGGTCTAGCTCCTATTCTTATGTTCTGTTTTATTTTCAACATCAACAGTATCGGGGAAATCTACTTCTGGCGGAATTTCCCAGAAAAGAAATGAAAAAAAATTAATGGTGAATTCGATGATGTTTTTTATTCATTATCCGCCGAATTCGATACTAAAAATGAAAAAAAATTGAGGGCTACTAAATTAATCTGTGAAGAAATATCAATTGAGCAACAAGAGTTGAGCAAATAAGTATGTACAGGGTGACTGTTTATATTTTACTCAATAGCTATCTTAATGGTCCTACAAAAACGTTTAAATGGGCAAATATGAAGTATTTTTTATGGGCATTCAGAATTCAATACTAGAAAAAAACATCGTTAACCTAAAAATTAGTTAGTAGTTTTCAAATGGAACACCCTGTATTTTATCTTCCTAATCGTTGGAGCTCTTTGTTCTGATTTCAAATGTATACCTATATGTACTTTATTGAGGTTATCTTTGTCAGTTTTCGAAAAATATGGATGTTTTCGTCTAAATCTGAAACAGCTGTAGAACGCCACACGACAAAAAAAAAATTACAATATGTGGATTTGCAGAAACGGAATCATTCTCTGGCCACCTAACATTCCCGATTTGAACCCATTGGATACTTTCTTATGGGAATATGTAAAATCTGAAGTTTATATGGACCGTTGTCAAAATATTGAAGATATTCACATAAGAATAAAGGAAGGAATTGATAATCTCAACAACCAAAAAGAAATATTAAGGAGAGCCCTCGAAAATTCAATAAAAAGATATCGATTGTGTGTGGGGGCCATTTGAACACTTAATTTTAATTTTTGTTAATAAATTAATGAAACAAATACTAGTTGTTCTATTATCCACGGCTACTTTGATATAAAAAAATCGCTGCAGTGTCACGTGGCGTTCTACAGCTGCCTTAGATTCAGACGAAAATCTATATTCTTCGAAAACAAACAAAGATAACCTCAAAGAAGTATATATATTTGAAATCAGAAGAACGAACTCTACCGATTAGGAAGATAAAATACATGGTCTTCCATTCAAAAAATACCAACTCACATAAAATTTTCAGGTTAATTATACTTTTTTGCATTTTCCAGTACTGAATTCTGAATGCCCATAAAAAATAATTCATATTTGCCCATTTAAACGTTTTTGTGGGACCAATATTTACTGAGATAAGAGTATCATAAAATATTTGAGTTTTCTTGAAGTATATAATGCAATAATTATAATTATACTAAGGGTTCCGTAAATATGGTCGTTTGAAATTAAGTTTTCTTGATAATTTCAAAACTACAGTCGATCGTGACGAAATTTTGTATACTAATGGAGAATGATATATTCAAGCTACATTTCTCCAGATCGCATGACCTGAACCATAGAAACCATAGAAAATCATAACTTTCGAACGGAAAGGCATAGGGACTTGAAATTTCCAGGGTAGGTTCGGATCACGAATTTCGCGGGCATGTTCATCAATGAGCAAAATTAGAATATGGGTTCCGTGAATACGGTCGTTTGAAATTTTGTTTTCTCGATAATTTCGAGACTACGGATTCGATCGAGATAAAATTTTGTATTTTAATCGAGAATGATATATTAAAGCAACATTTTGTCGCATGACCAGAACCATAGAAACCATAGAAAATTATAACTTCCGATGGAAAAGGCCTAGAAACTTGAAATTTTCAGGGTAGGTTTGTATCGCGAATTTCCCGGCCACGTCCATCAATGAGCAAATTTAGACTAGGGGTTCCGTAAATATGGCCGTTCAAAATATTTTGTTCCTGATAATTTCGAAACTACTGGTTGTGTATTCAAACTACGTGCGAAATTTTGTCTGAATCGCATTACCAAGACCATAGATACCGTAGAAAATTCTAGCGAATTATCGAAAAAAAAATTAGTCACCAGAAGCACTGACATGAAGTCTGGAGTTTCGCCTGAGTTTGAGATTTTTTTTGACAGCCGTTGAAAATCCCTCCAATTGATTTCTAAAACTGGAAAATGCGAATCTACCTACAAGGTGGACGACTTCACGGCAGTGCTTTTCGTAATTTTTACATACTATTCTCATAATTTCAGGGGTAGGTTCTAGAAAAATGCTATACAAAAAAATCCTGAAAAATATTGATTAGAATAGCTAAAGTTGTGCTCTTACACCATTTGGTTGAAGATAGCTATTGGATAATTAACTTTGATTGAAAACTAGCATCGAGAAAACCTTCACTACGATGCTAAGTAGAGGAGAATATTGGGAAAAGGAGCCCATACAATCTCAGCTCTCAAAAAAAAATACCGTCAAATGGTACACAGATGATCCTGAAACCACGAAGGGGAGTGGGGCTGGAGTATTCGGGGCTAGCACCAAATTCTCATAATTGTTAAGCCGATGTCCAAGCGTCTTTGAGGCAAAAGAAAGAAGTGTGGAAATGAACCTAGTAAGAAACTATCATAAATGTGACATAGCGATACATTCGGACAATAAGGCTGCATTTGAAGCACTGAGCTCTTATATCATCGAATCCAAGATAATATTGGAGTGCCGAGGAAAACACAACAAAATAGGCAAGAATAAGAAGGTCTGTTTAGTCTGGGTTCCTGGTCACTCAGGAAGTCTATCATGAAGAGGCTAACACACTCGCCAGAAGAGGAGCACAAACTTCTTCCTTTGGCTTTGTACCTTTCTATGGTAAAGGTGAATGTATCTACAAGAAAGAGTTTCAGGAGAAGGAAACACCGAGAGAGAAACAATCTGGCGGAATCTTCATGGGTTGGATCATTCCAAAAAGTTTCTTCGAAACTTAAGAACTGGGAGATCTGAGAAGTATCTGGATCTTAGCAAGAATATGCTACACCTTCCTCACAGGGCATTGCCGCCTCATAAAGCACTTCATGAGAAAACGACGAGTGCAGATTCTGTGGGAGGGAGGAAGAAACACAGGATCACCTGGAGATGGAATGTCTCGCCATCGCTAGCCCACGTAAAGAATGCTTTGAACAAGAGACTTGTAGAAGTGAGGAAGTGATCTTTTTGATGCCATCCCAGATACTGGAGTTCATCAGAGCTCTGGAACTGGAGGGCGAGCTGTAAACTACGTTATAGTGAGAACAGCTCTGCAATGAAACCCCCCTTAAAATCTAAATCTAACTTCGATTATCCTAATTTAGAAATTTTAAGGTCTCTGGCTAGCTATCTTTTAATCCCAGATACTGAAGTTCATTAGAAGTCTGGAACTGGAGGGCGAGCTGTACACTACGTAATGGCGAGAACAGCTCTGATGAAGGCACAATGATAAATGATAAATATTCACGAGCCGCCAATGTTTCAACACAATACAATACAGGCATCTTCTAGCACTTACGGTTTGATTAAGCCTACAATAACAGAATGGACCCCCTGATGTCTTCCTCGAACAACAGTCCAGAGTGAATCTTGAAACGAATCAATCGAGAGTTCGGCAAAGTGATTACGGCCCCATGCAGCGCCCGCATCGACTGGCATAATTCAAAATGATAACTTTTCGTTCGCCATCCGCTGCATCTGACATTTTTCCAAATACATAGAAAACTTGTAAAATAATTTGCCGGAGCGTTCCATGCGGAATACCGGATATACACAGGGCCACGCATCCGAGCGGGATGACAACATCGGCGGGCTCCTCTTTTCTGGTTGGTCGGCGCACTTTGTTAAAGAGTTCCATTATTTATTGCCCTAAGCTAACAATGCAAAAAATATGTCCAGTGCCCTACCAGCGGTGAAATGCAATTCTGTATGTGCTGCAATATATTGCACCGAATTTATACAAGTCTGGATCGGGATTACTACAAACACAGGCCTTGTTTTATCTGCGCCGACGAAAAAAACTCGTCTAATGATAATGAAATTATTAATTTTTGTTTGCGCTACACGGCGGAATGAAATTGCAGGATGCAGGTGGACTTGGTGTCCGCAATTCGGCTGGTCTCCTCAACAACGCCGGCCATGGACGCCGCCGCGCCAGGAGGTAACTGGAGTCGATAGGAAAATGAAAATGTCTGTCTCTATCTTCACATTCATATTTGAAATCTAACTTCAAATAGCACAATCAGGTGTATTATCATCTTACTCGATGCCGCTTGGAATTATTCAAAATTATGTGGAACTACGGCCAAGCACTGAACGAAGAGGCCAAGCTCAGCAAAAAAACGTAACATGAGTATAAGGACACAAGGCTCGTCGATGGCCCTTTATAGCACAGTACGCTCATGTGGTATTGAAATAGCAGCGGCAAATTTACGATATACTTTTTCAGTAAGGATAGGAAGTCCGTGAAAAGTACAATGGGCCTGCTGAGAACATTGCAAGCTCAAAAACACATGAGCAGAGCCAATTTTTGTAGATTTTGCCAAGCAGATGAGAGAAAATTTCTCCATATTCTTCGCCAGTCCATCTACGAGAGCAAACTTCTCATTGAAGGGCCAAGAATATCCAGTTGCAGAGAGCCATTGTCTGGTTGAAGAGTACCATGATAGATCTCTGTAGCTATTATTATTATTTGAACCAGGGTTGTTGTGACTCGGTTGACCTTCTGGGAACTGGGACCACATGGATCTTTTGTTC
This sequence comes from Aphidecta obliterata, assembly GCA_963966015.1. Classification (NCBI taxonomy): domain Eukaryota; kingdom Metazoa; phylum Arthropoda; class Insecta; order Coleoptera; family Coccinellidae; genus Aphidecta; species Aphidecta obliterata. The sequence continues at coordinate 15,065,008 of OZ014427.1, forward strand.
CCTACCCTACTTATTCATGCAAACCCAAGGAGGACGTTAATGGGGTTGATAAAAATCTTATCAGCTGACTTTCCCATGAGATAAAAAAGGTATTCGTACTGAAAGTGACCCATCAGCAGAACCACCATTACCCGAAGCTCAGCTCGTGGTAGCTTCAGGAGCTTTCTGGTATTGGTCGGTGAAAGCACCAGAAACTTATTTTCCTGAGTAAGTCTAGAAGTATTGTCCAGAGGGTTATTCTATTAGCCAACTCCCATTTTAGGATCGCTGCCTTATATTGGTCTTTTCCAAGCCCACAGAAAGGCTCAGGTCCAGCAGGTGTTAATCTGGATGCTTTTTTCGCGAGTTCATCGGCTCTTTCATTTTCTTCAATACCAAAATGTCCCGATACCCATAGAAGTCACTTTATTGCCTCTGGCCAGTCGCATTATGGTAATACGGAATTCCCCTGTCGGTAGGGATTCCTAGCTGTGTGATTCCAGGGAACTCAGCGTGGCCTGGCGGTCCATAGTGATGTAAATATGCGCCCCTTTGGGGTTTTTTGATACACTTTTGAGCGCAGATATAGACAGTCAATGTCTCGGTCTTAAAATAGAGGGCTCACTTGTCAGGGCTTCAGGGATCCTCAGTTTAGGTTCAACCCCAATGCTTGTACCTTCCTCTGATTTTTATCCATCAGTATACCATGTGGATGACTTTTTGTCCAAACGATTAACGAAATTTATTGCACTAGGACGAGCACCAAGGACTGTTTCAAGGGCGTTTCGAAATCGAAGATAGTTGGCATCACATCTGATGGTTTTGCCCAGAGGTTTGGGTCTGGTTGATTCAATATCCTCATATATGTCCAGATATGTTGCTAATTCATCTAATGGTGCATTTAGGAAATGTCTTCTTATAATGTGGTAGTTCACCTCTGTAACTCTGCGAGGCATGGACCCAATAAGACAATCTATTTGTAGCTCAGAAAGCACCAGGTGAGATAAAGTCGAGCTAAAAATGACGAATGAATATTTTGTGGGGAGGAGAAAGAAAGTCATGAAAGAATGCTTCGCTAGCATCCTATAGAAGACTTTGTAATTATAAAGGATTCAGAATCCTTGTCTGATACTATAATTCATCAAAACTCTGGAAATAGATGAGAAGACGTAGCTTGGGATATACCTCAATCTGATTAGGAAGAGAGACAATTAATAATAAAGCTGTAGCGCACTATGAATACCTAATTCACAAGAAAAGCTGCAAGCCATTCATGCTCTGAAGGAGATGAATCGAGAGACATACTTCTACGACAGTTTTGTGAGGCTGTGAAGTGTCTGCTTGAAATAAACTGCCTCTTATGAATACCAGAAGAGACCTTAATTTCCAATAAGTTGCACACCATTGGAATTTTGCTCTTGTTATCTGAAGAACGGTTTGTCTCTCTGGCAAACTCAAGATTATGCCATTTAGCGCAGAAACTGGCCTTTCTACTCAAGACAGAATATCTGCTCGCTGATGCACCCTATTCTGGTCAAACCGTACATAATTCGATGCTTGAAGCCCTATATCTTGGTTCAAGTGGTGGCATTCAAAAATTTTAGAGCTTCAATCGAAGTAACCTTTCGGTTAACAGAGCCTACCTGATGTCGCAATACAAGCCCAACCAACTTCTCAAATGTTCTGATTTATTCGGCAAAGTCATGAGTCTAACATGGTCATCTTCTCCATAGATAACTGACACGAATTCCAACTTTTGCTCCTCGAAACTTATTGCCGCCCATCGCCAACAATTCATGCGATCCTTATCAACGACCAGAATAACGAAAATTGAAAACAAAATAATATAATAATATACGGCTGTTAATCTGAAATTATCAAATCCAGGAATGGAATTAGAAAAATTATACTAGATAAACCAATAGCAAGCCAACAAAACAATTCATGTATCCCAGAGACCAACAACGTTGCTCGTAATGTTTACTGCACGTCAAACATGCCTCTTTCTCTTGGGGAGATGATAAGGCGATTCATGATCTACAGATATTTGAGACACTTGCTTTTGGAACGGACAGGTGGAGTGATTTAGGAAATTTTCTCAGGTTCACGTTGCCTTAGGTTTTGAAGGATTTCTGTTTCTCACATCGAATTTGTCATTTTGCTAACTGTACTGAGATCTGATATGGATCGAAACCGGTCTACCGGTGCAAATGATGAATTTTTTGGTCTCTAGGATACATAAATTGTTTTATTGGCTTGCTATTAGTTTATCTAGTATAATTTTTCTAATTTCATTCCCGAATTCGACAAAAAAATATGTTTAAAGTAGAGATAAGAGGAGAAAACAGTGTCACAACCCTAGCTTAAGGTAAGGCCACCTATCACACAGGTACACTTGTGGATAAAAATGATTATTGCTGTTGGCGTTAAATGCCTTTTCAGCAACTCCAATCTCCTCGAAGAACTTCATTCACCACAGGCATATACAAAATTTTCGAGAAGGGACACCCTTGGACTTTTGGTGAATTACTGGCTAAGGTAACAGAGGTGAAATTACCCAAATACAAGAAAGAATTAAAATACAAAAAAAACCTAAGTAAATAATTTTTTCTATTGCATAAAATATTTGGTGCCACGTTGCGTAAATTCTTTTCAAGTTTTTGATACTCATGGGGGGTAATAACCCCCATAACTCCCCTCGTAAATCCACCCTTGCCTCTGATGTTCTGAATATAACAAAATTTTCAAAATACTTCTACTTACAACTGGGAATAGAAACTGCAGATATATTGCGTAAGGTTGAAATAGTGGCGCTCACAAAGGTTATAATTTTATGAACAATACTAACAATACTCTTAGTTATTGTTATTTCCATGCTTAAAATGACCAACTCATATTGAATTTAAAAATGTATGGTTATGTTATAATTTGTTCGATTTATAGGCATTTCGAATATATTCAGCATTGTTATTCAGTAGTGATTTCGGTTTATTATTTCCATTGAAAAACTTCATGAATTATCAAAGTACTAAATTTTTTTATGGTAAATTCGGATGTTCCGCGATGAGGCTCTATGGGATGTAGAAATAATTAATTTTTGTTATGAATTTGAAGCCTTCTTGAAATAACTTAAAATTGAATTATTTCGAGCACATACAAATTTCGACAGGGTTATTTATATTAAATAAAAATAAGCGAAAAAATCATGTATCAGAATGTGCCCTATTAACTTCAAAATTTCAATTGCTTGAGACAAGCTATAAATAGAGCTCATTGAAACTGTGAAAACCAATACAATAAAAATTCAATATTCGAATTAGAGTGGGAGAATTAAGTATCTTATAATGAGTAATTATCGTATAACTCAAAAGACCTGAGACCGAAAGCTCCGACCATAAAAACTAAAAATATCTGTCCGTTATTGATCCGTCAGGTTGTTGAACTACACAGGTCCCATTAGTTCCCAGCCATAGAAAGAAAGAGAAAGTTCAAAAAACGCGGAGCTATATATCTGACACAGAAATCCGAAAGAGAGTGATACAAGGGTCCTTGATCGCCAATAAATATCGGTGAGTGAAGCAAAGTGTACAGATGGCGCTATCCAATTTTTCTCAGCTTTAAAGAACATCTAGATACCAAACTAAGCACCATCGCTCACCATTAATGATTCCCAGGCCAAGGGAAACTGGTCCCTATCGACTGAGCGGCCTGCTTTTCAACTTTGCAGACCTGGCCAACGTGATTTATACGGCCGCTATTCGACCAGCGTAAAATTCCAAAGGATCCTAATGAGATGAAAGCGTTGCGAACTTTTTCCAGCCAATGGCGCATCCTGCTCGATAAAAAGGGTGGAGCTCGCCCCTGGCTTTTTTCGAGGTGGGGATGGAGCCTGAAAAAGCTCTCTTGATCCTGTGCTTTAAAAATATATAGCCGTTCCAATGGCTGACTGAAAACCAGTTTCGAGTTCCTTTTTGCTCAACGCATTTTTTCCGGAGGGAAGGTTTGATAACCGGGCGGATTTGTGCGTCGGGCGTCTTCGCCCTTTCGCCCATGTATATTTCGAGGATTCAGCAGTGCACGGGTCCAAATGGTTCCTCAAGATTTGAAGTATATTCAATCAAAATTCAGAGAGGGAACTATATATGATTCCGTTTGACATATCGGCCTGTGACACGTCACATTTGCAGTATGGAGTGATATGGATCGAAATAAATAAATAATGTCTATACGTGGATTCTGCTATGACCGAATGGATATCTCGATGAAATTTCTTGTGCGCCTATTTTATCGAATATTTTAATCTGAATCAATTTTTTTGAACCGTTCTTCATTTCATTTCGTTTTCAATTTAACTCATCCTCATCCAGATTGATTTATGACCTAGAAAAATAACGGAATCTTCATTGATTCAATAAAAAGAATTGAAAAGGAGGTAAGAAATGAAAAAAATCGAATAAAACATGTAATTGCCGAAAAATAACATGTGATATTTATTTGCGATGATCCAGAAATGTGAATTACTATCCAATCATGCCTTACTAGTGCATCGAAGCAGCTTCCAGGTTGAAGACGCTTTAAATATGGCGTTTTTCTGAGAATATTTCCTCCATCGCTGGACGATTAATTAGTGTTTTAAAGAGTTAAGATAGGGCAGCACAAGAGCTTTGCTTGAGATCCCCGAAAGCCACTTATGAATAATTGATGAGCTGTGGGTACTGAAGTTCAAATAGTATCCTCAAATAAAAATTTTTCCTAGTTGAGCGTTAAGGTATTTGATAGATTAAGGATGTGCCGAATCTTTTTTTTTGTGATTCTGCCAGATACCGAGTTTCTCAATGAATCAGCCGAAGCGTCCATCAAATCAATTATGGTATTGATAAATACTTATAAGAAAGACGGTATGTGAAAAAAGCAAACACCAATGTTACTTAAGGGTGTACACTACTTTCATTGCCTCACAATAATTGTTTAGAAGATACCTCATAAACGGCATGTTGAATTCTTTTAATTTCTTGAATGTACATTCAGGCATGTATGCACAAGAGTTTTCTCGAACGTTTTCGAATAAAAATTCGATATTTTTCCGTGTAATCCAATCCATCCCAGGCGAAAAATTAAAACTTACTTCAACAATTACTGGCGATGAAAAAGGAAAAATCGATTTGTCAATTTGATTTTAATCCATAACCTTTCGAATATTTATACATGAACATATATCCGATTCGAAAGGTGATGGATTGAATTCAAATTAAGGAAGCCATGAGAACAACTTTCTGATATTGAAAGAAATATCAATTTTCAATTTTTTTCTTTTTTATCGCCAGTAATTGTTGGAGTAAGTTTGAATTATCCGTCTTGGATGAATTGGATTGCACGCAAAAATATTTAATTTTCCTCGAAAACTTTCGAGGAAAGTCTTTTGCATACACAATTCAGCATGCCGTTTATAAAAAATCATTTTGAAACAATTATTGGGATGCATAGGGCAAATGAAAGTAGTGTATACCCTTAACATATGATTTATCCATCAAACAAATGATAAGACCACCAACTTAATATTGGCTTGAAACATTACACAAAAAACGTAAAATAAACACTATAAAAAAACAAATTTGTTCCCTCAATGAACATTGCACAAAAAGAACATAAACTGCAATACTGAAACATATTCCTACACCCAAATAGTATTTGAATATACAAAACTTGAATACCAACCATCAAAAACAACACGAAATTTTATTCCGATTTTCAGTACCAGAAATTTAATGGGGAATCTTTGCACATACAGCTTGGGTATTTTCTGTCCATACCTTGATTACAGTTAGTGTGATACATAAGAGATACATTGAGATCAAAAACTAACACTGCATGGTTATGTATCATAAAAATAATCGAGAAAAGCACTGACGTGAAGTAAGGAGCTTTTGCTGCTTGGCTTATCGAACTTATCAAACTTATCTCCACTTCAAGAAAGATGGATGAAACCCAGTCTTACTGACACAACAAGAGTTTAACGAAACCACTACACGTGCTTCGCCATACCATGGCTTCATCAGGTGACGAGATAGTTTATCGAGTTCATCTCGTCACCTGATTAACTCGATAAACTGATGAAGCCATGGTATGGCGAAACACGTGTAGTGGTTTTGTTAAACTCTTCAGTAGTGAAAACCGTACACTAAGTTAGTTAGTGAATACTAAGTAACTTTTCAATCATTCGGTTTAAGCCGAAGCTTCGCCAAAAAATTTCCAGTACTGAAAATCAGAATACTATTTCTTTTTGTGCTGTTTCTGATTGGTATTTACTTTTTGGGTATCGGAATCTGTTTTGGTATTGCAGTTTATGATTTTTGAGCGCTCGTACTACCAACTTACACGAGGGCTATATCATTTCGTCACGATGTCTGTATTTTTCGAATTTTGAGCCGACAATGGTCTCAATCGACAGAGTTCGACTCACTGATGACGAATCTTTCGAAAAACTCGAGTCTGTCCGTCCGGCCGTATACACGATAACTCTCGAACGGAACAACCTAGGAACTTGAAATTTTCAGGGCAGGTTCGAATCTCAAATGCCGCGGTTGAGTTTGTTCTCCTGATGACTTCGAAATTAATGATTCGATCGATGTGAATTTTGTCTAGATCGCATGACCAGAACCATAGAAACCATACAAAATTATAACTTTCGAACGCAAAGGCCTAGGGACTTGTAATTGTCGGGATAGGTGTGGAACTCGCAGTCACGTTTATCAATGAGCAGAATTATACTAGGGGTTCCGTAAATATGGTCGTTTAAAATTTAGTTTTCTCGATAATTTCAAAACTACGGATTCGATCGTGGCCAAATTTTGTATTTTGATGGAGAATGATAATTATATTCAAGCTACATTTTTCACAGATCGCAAGATTAGAACTATAGAAACCATAGAAAATCATAACTTTCGAACGGAAATGCCTAGGGACTTGAAATTTTCAGGCCAGGTTTGGATCGCGAATTGGGCTGTCACATTCATCAATGAACAAAATTAAACTAGGGGTTCGGAAATATGGCCGTTCGAACTATTTTTCTCCTGATAATTTCGAAACTACTGATTGGATTGGAACGAATGAATTTTGCACATAAATGAAGAAAATTGAATTCAAACTACGTGGGGAATTTTGTCCAGATCGCATTACCAAGACCATAGATACCGTAGAAGATTCAAGCTAATCATAAAAAAAAAATTGAAGTTTGGAGTTCCGCCTTAGTTTGAAAAAATTTTTGACCGCTGTCAAAAATGTTTCAATTTGTTTCTAAAAGTGGAAAATGCAAATCTACCTACTTGGATGAACGAGCGCTCAAAAGCTCCTGACTTCACGGCAGTGCTTTTCTAAATTTTTATGACTAAAAACCAACCCATTGTGTATTTTCCAGGTACTTGTATTTCGAAGAAAAGATTTACTGTATGTACATATCTAATCATTGAAATCAATATTGCTTGAATACCAGTTAAATTTCGAATATCATTTTTCGATATTTTATTAGTGAAATAATTGAATTTGGATTGTGGCTATTTCTATTTAGCTGTTGTGAGAATGCATAGTAATACAGATTCGTATCCAATCTTGAATCTAGATATGTATTCATGACATGAGGGCATTTCGAGCAGTTTATGAAAACGACTCATCTCAATTATTCCACTAAAACATTCAATAACAATTTTGATGATTAGATATGTACATATGCATTTCAACTACCTGAAAAATATACAACAGGGTGTTGTGTCACTATAAAAAGGATAACCAATGTATTTAATGAAAATTTGATAATTTCAAAATAATTACGGATTCAAGTTTTGATAATTTATTATTGTGAGTCACTTAAAACCACTCTTTGGTATCACGTTCTTGAAAACTAGGCTTTTGAGTTGAAGATTTGTGGAGTAAAACTTTCTGCGCAAAAATGTAAAGCACACATTTCAAGTTTTTTATGCTTTTTTCGAATATGTAAACAAATTTTCGAAATCTCGATATAGTTACAGGGTGTTGTTTCAAGGATATAATTGCTTCATAAATTTTTGTTAACCCCGACCTGGCTTTTCCTTGTGGGTATTGAGTGATTCAAATGAGAAACATGTGTGCCGAATATAAAGAAATTATACCGGGTGGTTCGTTTGTTATGATCTCAAGATGAAATTAGCAAAGTTCATAAAACATCCTGTATCTCGGTTACAAAGTCAATCAGAGCCAAAAAATGTGATATATTTAGAACCACCTCGATGCCCTCTATCCACCGTTAATGTTATTCCGTTTCCCAATGAAACACCTTGTACCATCGATTCGGTGGACGCTTTGGCCGAAGCTTCGGCTGATTCATTGAGAAATTCGGTTATCATTGAGAGACCCTTCGGCGCATCCTTACTGCACAATTTCGAAAAAGTGCCTTGTCCCCTGACAAGGCAATTTTTTGACATAAGTGGTTTTTTCATAAGATTTGAGGAGTAGTATCCCAGAAACTCATTCGGAGTGAGGAAAACGCCGCATAACGCGCAGATAATATTATTTATCTCCGAGTACATTGCAAAATTTGAGACAGATTATTTTTCCGATATTTTATCCATTGTAAAAATTGCAAAACACACTCCGGATTAACGACAGAAAGAATTTCGACAATACCTACAAGCGGAGTTCTTGAATAATCCCGGTATACTTAGTTGATTGTGAGGAATTCGACGTTGCTTGCTAAACAAGATATAACTCCTTCTTTGGTTGCCATATTCGTTCGATGATTTCCCACACTTCGCATGCACAGAACATAATTTACACTTGGCCTCAGCTCTGAAGCTTGTTGGATCTGTGCTTGGGAATCTTGGATTTGAAATCTAGAGTGGATCAGAAACTATAGAGTAGATCATTGTAATATTTGTGATCCACCATGAACCCAACTATTAAAGTCACAAATATCCGCCCATTTCAGATTTGAACTTCTTCGAAATCCTAGCTCGAAACGTTTAGACATATAGGTTTTAGAATGAATTCCTGACCAATCAGAGGAAAACTACAGTCACTGATATTGTCAAATTATTTGTACTGAAATCTGAAAGAATTATTTGAAATTAATGGACTCCTAATGGATACATCAGGAGGAATATACATTTTTGGTTAATTCGTATATCGCCTATGGCAAATAGGTAGATTTCTGATTCTTGTTAAATCTCGAAAATTCGAGTAGCTATTGGTTTCTGTTGATATTGTAGGTACCAAAATGTAATATTCCATTGTACCTGTTGGATAATCCCACATATATGAACATACACTGAACATGTAAAGGTCTGGAAATTCACCCACATTCAACTATGAATCCAGCGGAATTTCCAAAGTCCTAAAATCAAAATCTACCTACGCGTTATATTATAATTAAATGAAAAAGTAGAAATCATCAAATATCTGTTATTGAGTGACTATAGAGTAAGATGTGTTTCGAGCCTTGATGGCTACCACAATTATTAGGAGAAAAAAACATTTTCATTAAGAGGAATTTCTCTGTGATGAATTGTTCAATTAAATTCCAACATTCCACATCTTTTTCCGAGCGGAATTTTTCCATGAATATTAAGTTCGCACGTTCTCATTTTCTATCCGAATAATTGTAGAATTGGATAATTAAACGAAATTCGCAGCGGACCGCAATCCACAAAATCCTCTCCCGTCAGCTAACACCTCCGCATCATCCAGAACACGTATAACAAAATATGGCGGCCATAATATCTCAAACAATTCCGGCAATAAAAATATTTTTATTGCAGAAAGCTGGAAACACGGGGCATTAGACCGGGAGTGAAAGCAGCACTTTATTCGACTTTTAGGGGATTATGCAAGTAATTTAAATTCAGCTAAGGCGAAGAGACGTGTTATTTTTCACATTTTCCAGAGATTAAAGCAATATTTCACAAGGTTTGCGCTAGGCGATATTAAAGTTTCTCCCACTTTTTTCAGCCCTGGCGGGACGTGCAGAAACCGTCCTTATCTTTTAATGTGAATTTATACGGGGCATTAAAAGTTTCTCTTGTTATTTGCACTGGTCCGTTGTTGATCCCTTTGCTCGTCTGTTCGACCCGGATCAACTCCATCGAGTAAGAAACTTTTTGAGAGCGGTCCGACCTTTTTTTGGTTTATGGCGCCGGCGATAACCGCAAATCCGGTGGACATCCCGATTTTTAGAGGCTTGAGATACTGCCCTGAAGGATACGCCCTATTTATTCATATAACAAACCCACCTATAGAAAATCAAAATTATGAAGTTTTTTGAATATCCTACTACAACTATGAACATCATGGACACCATCTTACCTAAGAAATGAAGAATTCGAAGAAAAGATAGCCTAATTATGTAGAACTGTTAACTTTATTTGAAAGCCTATTAGCAATGTCAAGAAGACCAGATAGTGACCTTTTGACCTCCAAAATTATTACCGAGTTACTGTCAAATAGTTCCTATATGAAAAGTGTTTTCATGATTTGATACTTCTAAACTTTCATCAATATTAATTAACCCTAACAACAGAGAGTCTTTATTGAATTTCTTGCTCTAACTGAAAGAAAAACGAAACATTTTGTTATCTTGAATATTTCTATTCAAAAACATCCTCTGTAGAATGATAAATTATCCGAAATGTCCTGTATTTTCGGCAGGCACCACAGCGCCAGCTGACATCCAAAAACTCCATTGTTATCGCATCAAAATGATTTGTTTCGAGTCGTCATAGGCTGTATGCTATATTTCATCCTCGTTGTATGGAAAACTTGATAGAACAAAGGCTTGAAATTCCTCCTTATCGTGAATATAATCAAGAAATTCCAGGAGTCATTGAATATTTAGTAGTCAATTTAGAAATCATTGTATCTGTCTTGCTATGCAATTAGACCGAAAACCAAATCTCTAAAATGAATTTTTTTTCAGGACACACCACCCATAATAAGGACTTCTTGAAATGATGTAGAATGTGAAATCCACGTAAAAAGTGAGTTCTTCATTATTTTTGCTGGGTATCATTGTTTATAAACCTGTATTTACCGTAATAAGGAGATCCTGATCCCTTATTTTATGACGAAAAAATGGTTATAGAAGAGTTTTCAGAAAAAACCTTTATAAATTTAACCCATAAGAATTATTATGAAGTATTCACCCAGCTTGCATAGTGAATAATTTCTTGATTTCAAGATAACATTATCATCCGCACATTCGCCATTTTGCAACCTATCACAAAAATAGCTGATATAACTATTTTATACAAAGGTTCATGAATGACATATTCCTAACCATATTTTGTCAATCTGATTATGATGAAATTTAGATTTTACCCAGGAGAGCCAGGAACTTGTTTCAATAATATTAATAACTTATTGGAGAACATCACAATCGTGCTTAACCTCAGTGAGTGAAAACCAGGCAAATTTCGTATTAAATTAATGAACAATCAATTTTGGCTTCTCCTTATGAAATTTTATGACACAAAATTTAATATCCACTTATTTTCTTCTGAAGTAAAATGTGTGGGTTTCTATATCCAATTGATGGTCAGTATGAAAGTGAGAATTACCATCGATGCATTATGCAAAGGATGTAAAATATTTTATCAATTGTTGGGGGTTATTTGGTTGAATATTCTTATTCAACTCGGGTTGTCAATGTTGGTACTACTCGAATGATTGAATTTAAACTTCACTTTAATATTCTACTTCTCTATTCATACTTTTTTTACAAGGTATAGCATCAATGTATTTATTGGCTATTAATAAGAAGAAATCAAGGTTCTAAATTTCCATATATATATACAGGGTGTTCCATTGGTGAATACGTAGCCTGAGCTACCCTAGACGAGTCCAAAAAACCTATATATATGATAGGTCCAATCAACTTCATAGCCGAGATACAGGGTTATTTATGTATTCGCCAATATTTTCAATATCTTATAACTTCTGAACCATCCAGTATAATCAATTGATATTCAAAACTTGAAACACCCTTTAGTGGGTAAATCGATTAATTTTTGAACTGATCAAAAAGTCCAGGTTCGTATTAGAAAAATATGGGACTTTTCGCAAGCTACGATTCAACACCATGTATGAAGGAATATTGGAATTTGATTAAAATATTCGGAAAGAACAGAAAATTTTCGATGGCGTGTGTGAATGCGTGTGGATTTTCTTCAGCCCACTCATGACTCAAATTGTAGACTCCATCCCCCTAAATAGGGCTTCATCAGTAAATAACATTTTTGTCACCATTCTTTCATTTCGTAAAATCCACCGAATAAGACGAATTCTACGAATTTCATGACCTGGCTTTAATCTTTGTATCTTTTGGAGATGAAAAGAGTAAAGAATGTTTTTTTTCAATCTGCGCCATACGGTTATATACGGCACATTCAGAGCATGGGAAATAGTTCTTGTGCTGTATTCTGGATGTGCCTCTACCATTTCAAGAAATTCAATGGTTCCTGTGACGATGAGCCACATTTCCGAGGAATGGCGTTTGATTTGGGGAATTTGCATCGATGTGCTTAATAAAATCGACATACAGTCTTGTTTACTAATTTGTTCATTCACTTTTTCGTTGTTGATCATTTTGAATAAATTATTCAAAATCCATATTTTTCTGAAAAATTCTTCAAATTATTCATTAGAATATGAAAAAAAAATACAAATTTTCCATCAGGCCCATATACAATTTCTCGAATTCCATCTACGACATTTTGCGAAGTAAGTGTTATTTCACTATCGAATTAAATCTTTCGACAAAAATTTTGATGGATCAAATGTAGTGCGGGATACTGAAATCTACTGATCCCCATCGAAAATTTCCTGCTTTCTCCGAATGTTTTAATCAAATTCCAATATTCCTTCATAGAGGGTGTTGAATCTCAGCTTGCGAAAAGTCCCATTCTTATACGGACCAGGATTTTTATTCATTTCAACGATGAATCGATTCACCTATAGAAGTGTGTTTTACGTTCCAGATATCAATTGATTATACCGAATGGTTCAAAAGTTATAAGCATTTGAAAATAATGGCGCATACATAAATCAACCTGTATCTCGGCTATGAAGTTGATTAGACCTATCATATATATAATTAGGTTTTTGGACTCGTCTAGGGTAGCTCTACCTCAGGTTAACGTATGTACACTTACCAATGAAACACTCTGTATATAATATTATGACGGCAAAAGTACCTCGAAACGAGTTAGTCATGGATCAATTCAAACTTCATCTCCAAAATAATAGGTTGCAAGCGACGAGTGTCGAAATTTAATACTTCATGTAGACAATCTTCAACAGAAGAGATTTTGAATTCGCAAGGCAATGAAGAAAATAAATCAGCCTTCAAATACACAAACTCGTCTCAAGATAATGAATTCTATCATTTCGGCATATGGGTCTCAACAACATAATCATTCATAAACATGAGTTTACCAAAATTAGGTAATCCGGATTCTTTATTTCATGAGATGAAAAATATGCTTGAAATGAAGCTCCAAGTATAAGCCTTCATAACTTCACCCATAAAATTATCATCATCTTTCATAGTGAATAATTTCAGAATTTCAAGTATGATATCAAATGCGCATTCGCCATTTTGCAACCGCTAACAAAAATAGTTTTAACTCTTTCATGCCATTCATGAATCTAACCATATTCCATCACTTCAACATTATATCCAGTAGAGCACGTGCATTGAAATATTGAATATCGTATTAGGGAACTTTACACTCGATATTAACTTTATATAGTGAGCAAAAACTAAGCAACTTTCGATTAATAAAATTTGATTTGGGCTCTTCCTCATGACATTCGATGAAATGAATTCTAAATGTTCTTTTTTTTTATGTAAAATGTGTTTGTATCTATACTTAATTGAATGTCAGTTTGAAAGGAAGAAAAACTATCGCTGCATTTATGAAGGATGTAAGACTTGTGCACCAGTTGTCGATGGATATTTCATATTTTATTATCCAACTTGGGTCGTCTATATTGGCGATACTTGAATAAGTGAATTAAAACTTTACTTCAATGTTCTATTGATTTATTCATGCTTTCCTTACATGGTATAACATCGAAGCATTTATATACAATTATAAATTGATAAAGGTATTACATTTTCATATATATAATTTCATGTCGTTAAAATACCTCCAGAGAAGTGGACAAGAAAGTATGAATCAATTCAGACTTCTTCCTCTAAAATAAGTGTTGAAATGTAATATTTCATGTAGACAATCGTCAGCAGGAGATTTTCTAAATTTTCGAGGCAGTGAAACTCGTTTCAAGATAATTGAAACTACCATTTTGGCATATATGCTTTTCAACCTGAGAAGAGGTGTTCAGGGGAGCGGTAATTTCTGTATAATTTTATAAATATTGATAAACAGGAATTTGTCAAAAATGAAAATTCGGATTTCTTATTTTATGACATGAAAAATGTTGTGAAAGCATAGTTTCCAGTAAAAGCTTTCATAGTTTCACCTGAAAAAATTATCATAAAGTAGGCACCAGCTTTCATAGTGAATAATTTCATCGTTGTAAGATACGATAGCATGGGCGCATTCGCCATTTTGCAACCTCTAACAAAAATAGTGGATATAATTATTTCAGACCAAGGTGGTAATTGGTTCATGAAAGTCAGCAGATATCTAACCATATCTTCTCACGCTGAGTATTAGAAAAGGAAGAATGACTATCGATGCAAGGGATGTAAGATTAATGAACATTCGATTCATGACATTTGATGATACCAGTTCTTTATTCACTTACTGTTTTTCTGATGTGAAGAATGTGTATTATAAATCAGCGATAAATTTCAGCAATATGAAACTATTTGAAAATGCAGGAAAAATAACACAAATAAATTTTTTTTTCTGATATTACAAAATTATAAGACTGTAATTTTCTATCAATCATCGTTCATCAAATGCATACCGAATCTACCGAAACAGTATCAAGCAGTTTGAGGGCATCTTATAAATACTGCCAGTATTCTGAAATATTGACAGTGTTACCTTCCGATTCTGTCTTGCATCATCTTGTTAAAACTAGCTATTGGACAATTCATCCCCTTCCAGTTCATTAATGAAAAGAACAAGGATTTTGCTGAATACGCTTTTGGAAGGTCAGAAAAATCATGTTTCATAAATGACAGTAATTTTCTTATAAATTCGAGTTGTAATTTTAGGATAGACTAAAAGGTGTGTCAATTCGTGTAAGAAAACCTAGATCAAAATAGTCATAGGTAATAGGTATGATAAAATCTTAGCTCTTCTTCCATAATTTGACAGTCCATATCGGAACATGCGTATACTGCGAAAGGGAATCGATATCAACTTAAATCTATAGGCTTACGTTCACTTTTTTTCTTCCTCAGAAGCACCGAAAGTAACAAGTCATATTTTTCGTCCTTATCACTGGCAGTATTTATCACTGGCAGTATGATGCGGTAACTCTTACAAAAATGACGTCCGACACAAATTGAAAGGAACTTGTCGCAAGACGATCGGATGAACAAAAGTCTTCGGACACGTCGGAAAAGATGAAAGTAACAAATCTATCGACGACGTCCGTCGGTGCCGATCGGACACTGATTCATCCCATCGCCAGCAGCGATGAGTACAATCGATTGCAAAACGATCCGCAAAAAGGGGAAAATATAACCGTCCAATAAAAACCGATTATAATGTATTTCATTGAAAAACATGTAATTAAAATAAAAACGAGAAAAATGGAATTTACGAGGATTTTTTTTTAATTCATACGCTCGCCGCCAATCGATACGGAACGGCCGGTGAAAGTGTGCCGTACATGTGCTGCCGAAAAATAAATAAAAAAAAAACTTTATACAGTCCAAACAAACGGTCATATCGACGTTTTCATCTGGTTTACGTCACGATACACATACTTTTCGAACGGACCTTGCTCGGACACGGAAGATCGTTTTGGTTTACAGTCTCAAAACAGATACCTTATTATAAAAAACTTCATTCATTAATAACGGCCGTAAGATCGGTCATGGTTTGAATCATCAGACATTGGTTCAAAGTTAAAACCATCGTTTGGTTGAAGCTTCGCAAAGGATGGTTTTATCCCCGTGATTAAGCTTTTTCTAGGTCTGAATTCGCCGGTTGAGTCCGTGAATGGGCAAAATGTGCTGAAGGGTTTCGTAGATGGTAAATGTCATCGAAACTTCTTTCCTCAATAATTGAAATAAGTAATACCGATCTGACCGAATTGAAGTTAGTTGTAAGATATAACGACACGGAGATTCATCTGCAATTTAGTATTATTAAGTATAAAATTCTTGAAACTATTCTCCATATCCTACCGAAATGTTGTGCCATATTGGGGCACCGATGACATGAGTGATGTAGCTGTATTCAGCTTTCTACCAGTTTCACGTGATAAAAAATATTTCGTTATTCTAATCGGGTGTAGGGAATTTTGATGATATTTCTTTGATTTCTTTTGAACTTTATCAGAATAGAATGAAATTATTATATGTCACACTGAGAGCTGGGTTTATTCACATGATCTAATTCTAGAATTTGTGAAAAATTGGTCAAAATCTGAAATCTTCAATTTCGGATGAAAATATTCTGAAATTTACAGGATGTTTTCAAAGGTGAGCCTTTTTTTCAAACAGGTACTAGAATTCAGGGTCGTATCTAAGGCGTGGCAAGGGTGGCACTTGCCACGGGCGCAAGGTCCGAAGGGGTGCCAAAAAATATCAAAAATAAAAAAATAGATGCGCCAAGCAAAAAAAATTGATTCGAAAGATGACAACACGGTAACGTAAGTAAGTTATTCGATCACAACATTTCGAATTATTGATATTCACGTTCAGAATGGAAATGCAATAAGGTCAGAAATGCGAGAAATATGGTCCAATTATTATAACAAATTTTCAAAGATGCAATCGCTATTCTAAGCACAGCCCTCTTATGAGTTGTTTACATCCCTTATCGCATCCAGCTTGTCTTGAAGGGCGGCTTCTTTGATGATGATGGTTCATAATGATCGATTTGTTTAGATTTTTAGGCCACATCTGTGGTATTTCAAAAACGATTTGTTTTACCAAAAATTCACCAATCAGAGTTTTGAGCTCAAGAAGTGGGAGAAAAATTGGGGAATCTTATTTTATTTCACATAAATATTGATTTCTTTCATATGTGAAGGGAAGAGCAAAAAATTTAAATTTTAATGTTCGTTTGGTTTGTATCCAGATTTGAAGTCTTATAAGTTTTGAGTTTTTTTTTATATTCTGACTTTTTTGTGCCATTGTGCTTTTGGATTCGAGCATTATAAATTGTGCTATTGAAGATGAGTTGTACTAAGAATTTGTTATTTTTTATGACATTATTCTGGCATCGCATATTTCCAATTATTCGTATTTTGACATAATAATATTGTTCCTTTCAATTCAAGAAGAAATATGTTCGGTTCATTGCGGAAAATATGGATTTTCAAACTTGAGTTCTCACTTCTCAGAGCGTCTTTTTCTGAAATCTAATAAAACTCAAATTTCAGTGTTAGTTTTCATTGTTTTCAATGAATCTTCAATCTCATCTGGCAAAGATTATTCTAGTGATTTTTTTATTCTTAACGTATGGACTTCTTGAATATTGTAACATCGGGCCCTGTACGAAACTATCAGTACGTGTTTCAAATGGTTATAAAATAGAATTACTATGCTAAGTTTGCGGTTTTTTTTGCAGAGATTGTGATTATCGATTATTGTTTTCTAGTCAACTAACCAAAAAATTGTTATTTTACGTTTGCAGTATGTATTTTTAAATTTTAAGTTGAATAATTTATATTTTTCAAGATAAATGTTCGTATTTATTACATAAATATATATATTTCATTTTGTTTTTTGAGAATTTGTTTCATTTTTATGCATTTCATTTAAAATGTGTATTTCAATGTTTTTAATGAAAAAAATTTTCCATCAAAATGTGTATTATTTTGAAACTCTTACGGAAATATATGACTAGCATTATGAAAAAAAATACTATAAGAAAATATGATGGATGAAAAAAAATCTACGCAATGGGTGGGCACTGTCTAATTTATTGCCACAGGCGCAATAGTACCTAGATACGGCCCTGCTAGAACTCATCAACATAAGTCAAAATTCCAAAAATAAAATATCAACCAGGGCCGAGTATTTCGAAATCAAAGTTACCCGCGAATCTGAGAAATTTCCAGTCTCCATCTGATGATACGTATTTATATCTAAATGTGTTCATTAAATGTGTTCAGTTTACGGGAAATCTGACAGAGCATATGATTTGTATGACTTTTCCGAATACCGTAATGTGTTTCCAAAAAGGTGGATAGGACGTGGTGGGTCTTTTTCTTAGCCTGCACGCTTCCCGGATCTCAAGCCATGTGATTTCTTCTTTTGAGGCCATTTTAAAATATGAGTGTACATTAAGAGTGAGGTGAATAGTGTTGAAGAACTGAAACAACGCATCATATAAAATCGAAAATGCTGAATGTGACATTATTCGTGAGCAAACTGATGTGATAGTAGCTGCATGTAATAATTCGTTATTACGCCAGGCAAGACATTGTGCACATCAAACGAATGTTGACCATTTCGAAACATTTCTGTGAACAATTTGGATCAATTTCGTCGGTGAGTCTGTAAATTTATAGGACCTTTTCGATCAGTAATTTTTTCTCTCCTCTGTTTGAACTTTAAGAATTCTCCGTTCAAGAAAAATTTCCTAATAAAAGTTGAAGGAGAATATACAAATTTGCGATGAAATCCAGCACTTTATTTACTTGCTGGAATGCATGTGGCACCGTGATTCATGGCAGATCTCCCGACAGAGAGATAACACGATCCAGAGTCTTCTCAAGAGGTTGACGGCAACATTTTTTGCACTTTTTCCGAAATGAATATTTATATGATCAACTTCCGGCGAAATTATGTCTTTCGATGAGTTCTAGCACCTGTCAAAAAAAGCCTCCCTTGAAAAAACACCCTATATTGATCTATTTGTGTAATTATGATTGAATACGTCTATTTTCGATAATTTCGAGGCATTTCCCTGTAATTCGATATTTCTGAAGTACCTGCATGGTTAACCACTCTGATAGCGATGAATTTGAACAAGCGAGCAAAAGACTCTCAAATATTCATTTTATTGAAATGGATTTTTATGTTATGTTATGTGTATTGTACTTCAATATGCGTTTCATCAACGAAAATCTATATTAAAATAACTCTTATTATTTTATTTTTGTTTGAGACAAATTCAGATTTCTACATTCCGTTTCGATGTAAGTGAAAACAGTTAGTAAATATGAGTACATAGATATAAATTCACAATACATGCCAAATACACATTTGATAATACATTCAGGACACTAATATCAGAGAGATAATTATTCATTGATTTGATACTTTTTTTGGTCAGTAGAATCTCAAGCTTCGAGCACATCTCAACTCATGTTCATCTTTTCAACCACTCCCCTTTGTTATGCCTCTTTGGAAATAAGTTCAACATCAGAAATAGTTCGAATTTTGGTATCTTATGAGTAAGCCGAACTCAAAAATGAACAATTACGAAGTTTATGCTTCTTCACTATCTCTCAAGCATGTAGGTATGTCATTGGAACTGAAGAATTGATTTTTCCTCTAGTAAACTCCGTAGGTAATCGAAATTTAAACATTGCTAAGGTTTTTGTAAAAACGTCGTTTTTTTTTTCTTTCGCTTCTCTTTCATCATATAATTGTTTGTTGGAAGGACACAATTCTTGTTTCACTCTTATCACATCCTTCATCTCTTTAATTATCTGTTTTTCTATGTTGCAACATCTTTCTGTATAAAAATTATTGTATATAGAACCAACTTCTTCCATTTCTGCTCGTTCTGTTTCGGGAAAATCTTTTTCACTTTCTTTTCTCTGAGATAATGAACGCATATATTTTACATATAAAATGACCAAACCTAAGGGTCTGACCACCGAGGGTAAACTGGGTACTAGTGGTGCTCTATTTCATTAACGGCAAACTTCGTCGAACTGATCGAACATGCTTCCTGGAACTTGGTCCAAAATAGTTGATGAATGCAGCCATTAAATTGGACAGCTTACATATTTGATGGGTTTTTCTTTTTTCACTGCGATCGGAATCCATTCGGATCCGTTCGAGAAACATGTCCAAGATGAGGCTCTCGGAAATGTTAGAATTTCAATCGAACGATCTGGAACCATAACCAATTGAAACAACTACAGTAATGAAATATTTCAAGTGCAAGCACTGAATTCAAATTCTCTTGAAGAATAATTCCCAATGACACTGACAATATAATTCAATTATCATATAAGGCCAACTCTTAAAAAAAAAATCATACGATTAACGATTGAAACGAAAAAAAAATAATACTGATCGTCCACATGTGAAACACCCCTGAGGATGGCCGATGTCACGAAAATTAATATAATCCACTTCATATAGTCATTTTGGGCCATCAACAATAAACAGGACATGAGACAGATATCCCTGGCAGTAAAAGATACGATAAAATGTATAATTATGTAGCTTTGATGTTGTTGTTGAAAATAAAGTTTAGAATGGATAGAACTATTGAAAATGAAAAGGATCAAATCTAAGTTCAGTTGAGAAAACTTATCTAGTAGATATCTCTGCAGATGTCTTGTCCTCCACAATTGATGTTCTTGATGATGTTCCGGATGTTCGAGAGGTTTCCGTCTCAGTTCACATAACAAAAGATTACATTCTCAAATTCAGATTACAGCAAATATTGCAGTAACGGCTCTTTGGCCTCAGCAGAAACTACACCACAATCTCCGAACTTGGCTCCCGGTTCACAACCTGTATAGAAAATCGAGGTTTAGCAAAGAAGGATGAGAAGCTGGGGCAGGATTAGCGTAATTTGGGGCCATCATTCCGGAGGATAAAGTATGCGGCTGCTTGGAAATGGGCATTTGCCAACGTTGGACCGGTAGGAATTGCCGATTTTTCATTCCTTTTTCGGCGCAAAAACTCCGGCTGTATAGTTACCGAATGTCGAGAATATGCGCATAAATTAACAAGAAGTTTCGTTTAGGATTCGCAAGGATTTACGTAGCCTGGACGGAAAAGAAATATTGCGTGTACTGTAGATAATGAACGCTTGTTTTTGTTTATCAAGGTTAAAAATGAGAAGCGCTTTAACTATAGGGATTATTCCGCGTATGAGGTAGGTGATGGTTGAAAGCTTCACACTTCCGCAGCAATTCGTTATCTCTATCTACACATATATTTTTTTTTAAATTCTTCACGTATATGGAAGTAAGTACGTATAAAGAAACTTAGCGATCCAAAAGTTAACAAATCATAACCAATTTATTATTTCGAAGCTGAACTGATGAATATTAATTTTTTCGAGGTTATAAGGTATAGATTTTCATGATATCCAAAAGAGTGCTGCATCATCAAAATTTATATTTTGGGAAGAGATTGAATTTCAGTATATTCTTCTAAATGAAAGTGTTATTCACTATAAATAATCCACTCCTTGTCATAAAAAAAACTTCGCACAGAATTTTACTGAATTTTAATAACATGATTTCTCAGTCTTGCGTTTTTACATCAATGCAATACAATATTTATGGTATTATGTCATATTTAAACCTTTTTCATTATTTGTTTTTTGAAAATAACTTATTCTCAATCGAAAGTTCTCAATCTAAGATGATTTATTTAGGAAAATCGATGGCATCTAGATATTCATTTAATGCCATATTGAATCAGCAATTCTGGGTTATTATTTAAACATTTATATGCAATGAAAACGAGTATCAAATTCCCTTCTGCACTTCTAGATGGTCCGTCTGGAATCCTCTGAAACTTCTTCATAGTTGAAATAGGGGGATTTGAGGGATCTGAACTATTATATAAAGAGAGCATTTGGCTGTTAGCAAGGATGGCAAAACTAGTTTGTCAACTTCGCACAATGGTACTTTTTGCAATATGCGTGATTCGCCAACCCTCCTTATGCGAAAATTTGCAAGGGTGAATCCCAACCCCTTGCTTCCACTGTTATCTCTTCACCGTTCTTAGATTTGGAGTTCGTTCACCCAACCAGTCAGGTCACTGATTATTTTCAATGGTCATTCTTATATTATTCTAGAAAATTATTTCAAATTAATTTAATATAATTTATTAGACACTAATTGATTGCTGGTAAAATATATATATTTTTCAAATTTCATATATCCATCACTTACGTTTCGAAGTACCTACGTCATATAAAAAAAATTATTGCAAAAAACTATGCTAGGAGAATACTCAAAAAAATTTAAAACGATTTTGAATTAGCGTGTAATAGCCAATTTCATAACCAAGCCCTGAAGTCGCTTCAAGTAAAAGTACCTTGTGGGTTAATGGGATGTCGTCTCATAATGAAATTAAAGGACCCTCCATGTGAAGTACTCTTTAGATAAAAGAAGTTCAAATTCCCACACAGTGATTGGTTAGACGTAAAATTATTTCTATTATATAATATAATATATAATTATATTAGGAAAAGAAATAAAAACTTTATATAAGACCATTTTTGGAGGAAGCATACGGTGGAGCGGATTGCTGTGTTTTTTATTGATGACTCAATTCCTTTGAAATTTATTGATGTAAGACTTGTGAAAGTTTGTCATGTTCGAGATTTTTAATATGTTAATTTTTAATTTTTAGCCTTGATAAAGGCCCGATCTGAGGCCGAAACGTCGGTAATTTGGATGTGAAAGGAGTGTTAATAAATGAAATCCTGAAAGAGTTTTACTTTATGAATAACATGGACGATAATATGAACCATAAAAAATTGGTTCTATCTTTTACTTATCAAATTCAAGATTTCTTTTTGGTTTTATTCATTTTTTGATATTTCGAAGATCAGTGAAAATAATGGTAATTTTTCTTCGGATTCAGAGGTGAAGGAGAGATGTTAGTGGAACCGATTTCAAAATATTGAAAGATACTCAAACATAAAGATCATTATGTCTTGTTCTCGTATTTTATTCATTAAATGAAGAAATTCAAAATGATTGTATGGGAATTATTATCCAGACAATAATATAAATGCACTATGCAGGATTATATCGAATTCTGCAAAATAATCTCTGATCTGGCATCAACTCCTGGTGTTTCATTTCCAAAAATTGGTGCATACTGCCAACATCATAATTCTGTGAATTTTCACCACGATGAATGAAATTCTAGTCGATAAAGGTACTGTGTAACATCCAGTATCGTAATTTTTTTTATAACAATCGACACTTTTTCAGTAGAGTTTGAGTCTCTTGATGATTTCTTCATTAAACGAATCTGAATTAACCATGAACTTTGAACTAATGATCTGAGCTACAAATAAATGAAATGACAACATAATATAAACTATCTAGTCTCATCAAGCACCTTACAAAACAATTGAAAGTGAACGAAAAAAAGATTTCATTTATTAAACATTTACTCAAGGAAATAATCTGACATTAAACATCAAAAACAGATATGTGAGAAGGTATACAAAGTTTTGAATGAATAAGTACAAGAAAAATTAAGACATGATTAAGAGGGTGTCGAAAAGGTATTTTTGAGCGCTCGTACTACTTACACGAGGGCTATATCATTTCGTCACGATGTCTGTATTTTTCGAATTTTGAGCCGAAAATGATCTCAATCGACTATGTTCGACTCACTGATGACGAATCCGTCGGAAAATTCGAGTCTGTCCGTCCGTCCGGCCGTCCGTCCGGCCGTAAGCACGATAACTCTCGAACGGATCAACCTAGAGACTTGAAATTTTCAGTGTAGGTTCAGATCCTAAATGCCTCGGTTAAGTTCGTTATTGGGCAAAATCCGCCTAAGGGTTCCCTGAATATGACCGCTCGAAATTTCCTGATTACTTCGAAACTACAGATTCGATCGAGATGAAATTTTGCATTCTACTGGAAAATGAGGTGTTCAAGCTACTTGCAAAATTTTGTTCAGCTCGCATGACCAGAACCATAGAAACCATAGAAAATTGTAACTTTTGAACGGAAACGCCTAGGGACTTGAAATTTTCAGGATAGGTGTGGATCTCGATTGTCGTGATCACTATGAGCAAAATTATACTAGGGGTTCCGTAAATATGGTCGTTTGAAATTTAGTTTTCTTGATAATTTCCAAACTACAGATTCGATCGTGACGAAATTTTGTATACTTATGATATATTCAAGCTACATTTCTCTAGATCGCATGACCAGAACCATAGAGACTATAGAAAATCATAACTTTCGAACGGAAAGGCCTAGGGACTTGAAATTTTCAGGATAGGTGTAGATCTAAAATGTGGCGTTCACGTTTATCAATGAGCAGAATTATTCTAGGGATTCCTTAAATACGGTCGTTTGAAATTATGTTTTCTCGATAATTTCGAAACTACGGATTTGATCGAGATAAAATTTTGTATTTTAAACGAGAATGACATATTAAAGCAACATTTTGTCCAGATCGCATAACCAGAACCATCGAAAGCATAGAAAATTATATGTTCCGAAGGAAAAGGCTAAAGGAACTTGAAATTTTCAGGGTGGATTTGAATCGCGAATTTCACGGTCACCTTCATCAATGAGCAAAATTAGACTAGGGGTTCCGTAAATATGGTCGTTCAAAATATTCTGCCCCTGATAATATCGAAACTACCGATTTGATTGGAATGAAATATTGCACCTAGCTGAGGAATAATGTATTCAAACTACGTGCTAAATTTTGTCCAGATCGCATCACCAAGACCATAGATACCGTAGAAAATTTTAGCGAATTATCGAAAAAAAAATTCGTCACCTTGAAGTCTGGATTATCGCCCCAGTTTGAAAATTTGTTTGACAGCTGTCAAAAATTTCCTCAATTGGTTTTCAAAACTGGACAATGCGAATCTACCTACAAGGTGCATGTACGAGCGCTCAAAAGCTCCTGCCTTCACGGCAGTGCTTTTCGTAATTTTTTTATTTTTGTCTTGAAAACAAAAATGTTACAAAACTGAAA
Source organism: Aphidecta obliterata (assembly GCA_963966015.1). Classification (NCBI taxonomy): domain Eukaryota; kingdom Metazoa; phylum Arthropoda; class Insecta; order Coleoptera; family Coccinellidae; genus Aphidecta; species Aphidecta obliterata. Next base: position 15,090,056 of record OZ014427.1, read on the forward strand.
TCGAGTCGACATTTTCTGCAAACGAGAGGGCACACAGAAGATATTTTGGTGTTGTTCCTCTCGGGTTGGAAGGAAAGAGAAAGCCACCCTGAAACGTTCCACGAAGCTCATATCTAACCACTCAAAAATTGAATCTAGAAAGCCTGATTCCATTCTCAACAAATAAAGTTAACGATTTCTGATAAGAAAAATAGTTATTATCAAGTTCACATACTATAGAATTCTGATCGAACTCATCTAACTCTCTCATGTTGGTATTGCGTCATTAGAACTAATTCATCTACTCCTATTGAATTATATATTCATAATTCAACTACTTTTGAGCAATTAATAGTATCTGTAAACCAACAACGTGAGTTATAATAACTCACTACTTTAACTCCCTGTCTCTGTGCTTCTGAACAAGCCGATTGGCCGAAAGGGAACCTTCCATTATTGGTATTAAGGGGAGGTCACCTGAATAATTTTGACGTTTTCTCAAATCAAGTTGATACCTAATTGATATTGTGAATGTTTTGCGGAAAAAGATTAATTCAGATAGTGAAGATGAATTATTATGTACATCTTCAGAAATAAGACAATCAGCCAATGTTACCATACAGAATTTATTGCCCGAAAAATCCCAAAATCATTATAGAGGTGTATACAACAGTTTCCAAGATTGGTGTAGCAGTAAGAATATTAAGTCATCGTTTACAGAGAATGTTCTTTTGGCATATTTTAATGGACTTAACACTAAATAAAAAGCATCGCCCCTATGGACCTTCTAACCCATGCTAAGAAGCAAAATCAACATAAATAATGCATTGTTATAGTTAACTATTAAGATTTGTGAATAAAGTTTTTCTCTGTACTTGTATCTTAGTTTTTATTGTTATACTCGTAGATAAAGTTGAGTATTGAAGTTGTGGTAATGGTCATAACTCACATGAAGAATTACAGCACTCGCCTTCGGCTCGTGCTGCAAACTTCATCTGCGTGAGTTATGACCTACAACACCGCTCGTTAGATAATATACTATTATACTTTATTTTTATCGGTAAAGTTGAAGTTATAGTCACACATTCCGAGGTTTTATGCGCAAATTCATCAAGATGGTGCACACAAACGCCGAAATGACGATATGCATTACGCAGTGCGTTCTCTCATACTGGTTGTTTGCGTACTCTTATACACATACCTTGCATTCGATATTATTTACTTCAATTCTCATAAAAACTAATTTTGCAACCGTTCTCAGGTGAATGCATATGAAATTAATCATGCTGTTTCAAAATCGAATATTCATAAAGCCAAAGTGCCAGTTCTTAATTGCACAAACACAAAACTTCGAACACTGCAAATTACAGTGCAACGAAAACTTTCAAGGTTTCGCTTTTGACTATGTCATTAGAAACAGTTTTATTGGATTATAACTGATTTTTCAAAATCAACAACAGGTCGCAGCCTAATATGTAATAATGAAATGTCAGTGCTACGTACTCTTATACACATTTATACCTACTGATAGAGAATTAACAAAATACCAGCAATATTAGTGATCGTACGCCTTTAACGTTCCATCAAAGGGACAGAAAAGCTCTATACAGTACGAAAAAGTTCTAACGTCGTTTGCCATTCCGATTGTAGCGTCGTATTCGAAATACGAACGCTGCTTCGCAATGGTGGCCCCCAAATTACGCTAATCCGGCCCCAGCCTCCTCATCCTTCTTTGCCGAACCTCCGCACCCCTCTTGGCGGACCCGGACCGTTGCCCAGAGGACAGAAACACACACAGGGCGATGTAAATGAGCGCGGGGGAAAAACGAATGGGCCTCCTCTCTCTTCAACTTCTCTTCGGCAACATGGAGTTCGGAATATATATTAGGCTAACCCGCTGCTTGGGCTGGGGCTCACGCATAAACGTCACAAGTGGGTCGTCGCCATTAGATGTGAGCAGGAACGAATTCGAATGGGGTCAATATTATATCCCCGTGCGTTTGAGCTGAACGGCACTAGGGGGGACGAAGGGTTGACGCGCGTTAAGATGAATTCGTGCGATATAAAATGAGGTGCAATCAATAGGGGATGTTGCCTTGGGGTCTCTTTGATATATTTCGGGCTGTCTTGAATTCTGGGTTTCGCCGGAACGGTTGTTTGAAGGGAGCATCCTCGTAAGCTCGATTTAATTTTGCAAAATCACTGGACGGATAACCTGAGATAGAGATATTCGTTGCAAAACTCGTTTTGTGATCTGTTTTTGGTCACAAAGTATCTTATTTTCTCGCAATCGTGGATATAAAATGAGATAGATAGAATATTTGCTGGTTATATCCCTTGGAAACTTGTTCCAACCTATGTAATTGCTAGTTTAATTTGAGAGAAAATTATATAAAAAAATTCCTTATCGATGAGGGAGGGTTTTGAACTGTTTATGAAATAACAGTGCTTTTGGGTGTCCCACAAGGCTTTGTTTGTACTGGGTCTTTTGTAATCTATATTGATTTCATAAATTCGAATTGGTTTGTTTGTTCGTTTCATGCTTTTTGAACGGGGGTCGATGTGATTTCCTTCGAATAGAAAGAAGAGGAAGGCACCAGTTCGATGAAGGCATTTTTGAGAGCTCGTTCTACTTACACGAGAGCTATATAATTTCATCACGATGTCTGTATTTTTCGAATTTTGAGCCGAAAATGGTCTCAATCGATAAGGTTCTACTCACTGATTGCGAATCCGTCTCGAAAAATTCGAGTCTGTCCGTCCGTATACACGATAACTCCGGAACGGAACGACCTAAAAACTTGAAATTTTTAGGGTAGTTTCGAATATAGAATGCCTCGGTTGAGTTCGTTACTGGGCAAAATATGAACAGGGGTTCCTTAAATATGGTCGTTTAAAATTTATTTGTTTTGATAAACTACGGATTCGATCGTGACGAAATATTGTATTTTAATGGAGAATGATATATTCAAGCTACATTTTTTCCAGATCGCATAATCAGAACCATTTCAAATTCCAACGAATTATTGAATGAAAAATCCTTATATTTCTGTAACAGCTCATTCGGCATAGTTGACCAAGAGCTTCTGTCATTATTTTGACAGCTGTCAAAAATTTCGTCAATCAGTTTCTAAACTGGAAAATACGAATCTACCTATAAGAGTGATGAACGAGAAGTCAAAAGCTCCTGAATTCAACGGCAGTGCTTTTTATAATTTTTAACATACCACTTTTTTAAGATGCCTACAAAAAAAATTAAATAAAACCAAATTTTCCATTTCGAATCTGAGAAGTACCTCTTCTTCGCTATTCGAAATGAAGTAAGGGACATGTTAAGGGCTATAAATCAGTATGGCAACCAAAAAATAAATTATCTCTCCATTTCTTTTTAAATTGAACATTTTTATATCGAAAGAATATACATTCAAATATTTATTCATGTATAACTTTCTCTTTCAGCCTACATTTTCGCGTTGTTGTTCCTATGAACAAGAGCTTTATTATTTCGTCTAAATTCGGACCGTCTTGCCGGCCGGCTATAAACACTATAACTTTCGATGGAAAAGGCCTAGAGTTTTGAAATTTTCAGGCAACGTTTTAGGTCTGAATGCGCTGTTTAGTTCGTAAGTGAATTTGAATTTTTTTCATGTTATTTTTCAATTGGAACTTTTTAATTAGTTGTAAATGACGCAACAAAGTTCACGTGAAATTTCGTGATGATCCTAGAAAAATCCTGCTGAAAGTGTGTGTCTATACAGGGTGTCCGGGAAAATGTGAAAAATCTCTTGGATTACAGATAAAACATAAAAGAATAAGATAAAAAGTTTTCATAATTTTTTTTCCTAGAGGCCTTCCCTACGGAGATACGGCCTCCTGAATGACGTCACTGGAAATTCATTTTACTGGAATAAATTTTAAACTACTTGATATAATTTAATGAAAATTTGATATGATAAATAATAGTAAGGACCTCTTAAAATACTGCCCTTAAATTTGAATTAGCTCATTTAGTTTACCAGGGGCGGACTAGGTTGTAAGTTTCAATGCTTACATTTTTAACACCCTGTATGATAAGGAGTTAAAAAAAACAAATTTGGATACCTTGAACATTAAGCTAAATAAAAGGTACTCCTGTTCATTGTCGATAAAATGAACTGTTTTCGAAAAACAAAATAATAAAAGAAGTGACTTTTTTATTTCTACTAAAAAGAACTATGAATTCTTATTCAGTTCTTAGTCAGTAGCTTTTGAGCGCTCGTTCATCCACCTTGTAGGTATATTCGTATTTTCCAGTTTTAGAAACCAATTGAAGAAATTTTCGACAGCTGTCAAAAAAACGACAGCAGCTCTTCGTCAATTATGCCGAATCAGCTGTTACAGAAGAATAAGAATTTTTTATTTAATAATTCGGTGGAATTTAAAATGGTTCTGGTTATTTGCTCTGGAAAAAATGTAGCTTAAATATATAATTCTCCATCAAAATACGAAATTTCGTCACGGTCGAATCCGTAGTTTTGAAATTATCAGGAAACAAAATTTCAAACGACCATATTTACAGAACCCCAGATCGAATTTTTCCCAATAACGAACTCAACCGCGATATTCGAGATTCGAAAATACCCTGAGCACTTCAATTTTCTAGATCGTTCCGTTCGAGAATAATTGTGTATACGGCCGGACGGACGGACAGACTCGAATTTTTCGACGGATTCGTCATCAGTAAATCGAACCTTGTGGATTGAGACCAATGTCGGCTCAAAAGTCTATTGTATTATATGAACATTCGAATATCAGAATGTGTTTCTATTCACCCCATTTCAAGGTAGTGATAAATAGTCAACGCCGCTTTAAAACCCTTAAATTCTGGAAGACTTCAAAACAACAACGTTGTGGCGGCTTCTTGTGACGTTATAAATACTCTTGGCTGTAATTGGCAAATCAACAATACGATTGGTCAGTAGTTCTAGGCGCGATTTCCGCAGCGTTCAATCTTCGCAAAACAATCTAATCACTTTTCTCATTAGTTGCTTCGCGTATTGGGGCAGACGGTAAAGAATAAAGTATGGAAGAAACCAAATCCATCGAATATTACTTGAAACCGTCATAGAATATCATCGATATTCATGTCGATGACATCCCGTTGACGTTATGAGTTGACATTATGAAACGTCTTGTGACATATTTCATAACACGCAACGTAATTATGCTGCGTTCCAACCAAGACAAAATATTCATTAACTGCCATTCATATCGGCCCTATTGTAACGTCACAGGCTCGCCTCGTAGCGTTGGCTTTTCATAATTATCCTTTTTTCGCGTATAACGAACAAAAGTCAGCGAGAAAACAATCTCAACGTTATCCCATTAGAGCCTTTCAACTAGCGTTTTGTTTATGGAAGGAAGCAGGGAAGCGTGAAGCAATTTCCATATAAATAAGTTCGGAAACGTGCGAGGAAAAAAATGGAAGCCGCCACAATGTGCCGAGCCTGTTTATAGCTGGGGGGTCGATGTGGAGGAGGATAATAAGGGAAACATGGATGGTTCATGCTATAGAATGTTGCACGAATATACAGGATGGACCATCGTTCAACCGAAAAATCTTCAACTTCAACCTTTAACTTAACCTTAAGTTAGCAACACTGATTTCAGTGACAGCTGATTTGACAGTTGATGGGCACTATTTTCGGCACTTTTTGCTGAAATTTCATTCATTACTTACTCAATTACGCTCTCTACAAATCCCAAAATATTTCTGGGAAAAAAGCACCAACTTTTTCATTAAAGTTTGTTCTCAGCGTTGAACATTTCAGATTCTCCTACCTCAGCCCGACCATAGAGAATTATGCTGTGTCATCATGTGAAAAATATGAAACCAAATCAATTCAAGCGAAAAAGGAGTTGTAAACAAACGCCGAGAAACGCGCCCCCTTTGATCTATCGAGTGTCGAGGCTCGTTGACTCATCGAAAGGACTACGAACGCACCCTGTCGTTTCGGAAAAAAGAAGAAAAACATACGCTCGCGCTTTTTTACAGCGATTTTATCCGCATCCTCCGTGTTTGACATTTTTAATACGAGAAACCCCAACCACGCCGCATTTTCGATCGTGTTTTTCCAATAAATGAGTGTCCGATTTCATTACCTAATGTCAGCCGGCTTGATCATAAAGCAATACGTTTTTTCTCGGAGTGGATAAAGCCAGGCGGCGTTAATTAAAGAACACAATGGAGCAATTTATCTACGGGATCGAGGAGTAGTTAGGAGCTTCCAATTTCGGGAAGGATAATGAATTTTTGGCTCAAACGAGGCAATTGGTCACTGTCAATGCTCAAAAGATACATTTACATTAACAATGTCTATAGAGAAAGTTAATAGCTCTCTCGGAATTGCAGGGCAGCTCTCCCCGCCTTGCAAATTAACGTAAATGATACTCCAGATACCCCGGAATTATGCATTTAATTTTATTTCGTATGATTGTTTTTTGCGCAGGGCTAAATTGGTTTGTCAGGGCTTCAGAACCTTTCAAAACATTAAAACAGTTTTGTTGACGTTTCGTTAGTTGGACATACTTTATGTCTTAACTTGTAGCAACCAAATACTGTAGATTTCAATATTAATTAGAAACCTATAATGTTTTTTCTATTATAACTAGGCTGAATCTGAACAAGAGTACGCAATAAAATAAAATCAAATGGCATATGAACATAAGTTATTGCACTGGTGTTTAAAAGATTACGCGTGGTTATGCTTAAGAGTACGCACACTATCATATTATGATTTTTCATTGATTCGGGTGATGAATAACAATCAAAAGTGAAAAAAGGAATGAACTTTCAGATGTTGATCAATTATGCACTCAAAAAAAGCATAATTGAAGCTTAAAAATCATAAAATCAATAATATGACATTAAATAATATAAAACTGTAGATCAAACAGAGCTTGTTAACACACAGAACAAGAATAACTAAAACTATTTGATTTTTCATAATATCGATACCTTTTTGCCAAACTATCGTAAGCCTCAACGTAGTACGTTGAGGCTTACGATAATTTGGCAAAAAGGTATCGATATATTTTTCAACTCTCATTCAAACTTATGGTATTTTTCTTTTTTATGGTTCTTTTCTTTTATATTTCGAATAGTTGGGTTACTCATTATATGACTTCATTGCAAAGTATGTCGAAAGTTTTGACCCTCTTGATGTCTAGGAAAAGAAGTCTCTGTACAGATAGATGATTGGCATTTCTTGTACCGTCCAATGCTTCATAATATCATAATTTTGTAAAGAATAAATTTCATCTTCAATTTTTTACGGATTGAACTGACATTTATGTACAAATAAGAGAGACTCACATATTTTTATTTAATTTTTTGAGCCTTCAAGAGTTTTGAGTGACTTGACATGAATGGCTTTGCTAATTTTTTGAGCGCTCGTACTACTTACACGAGGGCTATATCATTTCGTCACGATGTCTGTATTTTTCGAATTTTGAGCCGAAAGTGGTCTCAATCGACTAGGTTCGACTCACTGATGACAAATCCGTCAAAAAATTCGAGTCTGTCCCTCCGTCCGTATACACGATAACTCTCGAACGGAATGTCCGAGGGACTTGAAATTTTCAGGGTAGGTTTGAATCTCGAATGCCGCGGTTGAGTTCGTTATTGGGCAAAATTCTCCGAGGGGTTCCGTAAATATGGCCGCTCGAAATTTTATTTTTCTGATTACTTCGAAACTACTGATTCGATTGAAATGAAATTTCGCACTCATATGGACAATTTTGTGTTCAAGCTTCATGTAAAATTTTGTCCAGATCGCATGACCAGAACCATAGAAACTATAGAAAATTATAATTTTGTAATGGAAAGGCCTAGGGACTTGAAATTTTCAGGATAGGTGTGGATCTCGAATGTTGTCAATGAGCAAAATTAGACTAGAGATTCCGTAAATATGGCCGTTTGAAATTCAATTTTCTTGATAAGTTCAAAACTATGGATTTGATCGTGACGAAATGTTGTATTCATATTGAGAATGATACATTCGAGCTACATTTTTTCCAGATCGCATGATCAGAACCATAGAAACTATAGAAAATAATTACTTTCGAACGGAAAAGTCTAGGGACTAGAAATTTTCAGGAAAGGTTCGGGTCGCGATTTCCGTGGTTATGTTCATCAATGAGCAAAATTAGATTAGGGGTTCCGTAAATATGGCCGTACAAACTATTTTTTTCCTGATAATTTCGAAACTACTTATTGGATTGAAATGAAATTTCGCACATTGATGAAGAATAATGTATTCAAGCTACGTGGAAAATTTTGTCCAGATCGCATTACCAAGACCATAGATACCGTAGAAAATTCTAGCGAAATATCGAAAAAAAAATTGGTCACCTAAAGCACTGACGTGAAGTCTGGATTTTCTCCTTAGTTCGAAATTTCCTTTGACAGCTGTCAAAATCTTTCCAATTGGTTTCTACAGCAGGAGAATGCGAATCTACCTACAAGGTGGATGAACGAGCGCTCAAAAGCTCCTAACTTCACGGCAGTGCTTTTCATCATTTTTTAATAATTTATGGTTTTCACAACCTATACCGTGGTATATACAAGGTTTCTACTTTTGAAAGGGTCAAACTTCAAGGGGAGATCATACATGTAATTTTCAACAAAAAATGTCTCATAACACATGGTCGAAATGTTGACGGTTATTCTTCAATTTAAAATTTCTTGATTTCATGAAATATTTCAAGTTTTTCCATAAAAACAATTAGGTATACTTCAGTTATCCTTGTAGCCTCATCAAATTTGACCACATATCTGGAAACGGCATTGAATTTGCTACAAATAAGAATTTCTGTGTGCCAAAAAAATTCTTATTGGTGGCGTGGTAAGGAGATGAATTCAACAAAATCAGTCATATTTTTCCAATGGTTTTACCGGGGGTAATATCCCTAGTGCATTCAATTTTTCCGGAAAAATTAGATGCCCGAGGGATATTTGGTAAGATTATTTCCTGAGAATATTTTATGTGTGAATTTTCTGAGTATTCAGTGGAACACTATTTTCAATAGCCGCATTAATTTTACTTTCGGAAACATTTCCAAACCGATTCATTTTGAGTTTCAGTTGAAAAATTAATAAATTCGTAAGCGTTGTTTGTGATCTTTGTTGTTGGTAACGGTACATAGCAACACAGCATAGAAACCATCAAGTTTGTTTTTACAAAGCAACTTGTCAAACTTGCATAAAATTTTTCCAATTTTTTTTTCCGGAAAAACTGCTGACAGCTAAGTTGACAGTTGTTGAGTAATTTTTCCACTTAAAATTTATATTTGACATACCAATTCTTGATAGCGATTGGTCAAAATTAATAGGAAGGAAATAATCGATGAAAAATCATCAATTATGGAGATGTTCTTTTTTCAGCAAAAAGAACCCATTGCTTTCGAATGACATATCAACTTTTGTGCTTGCTGCTGGTCTTCTGTCATAATATCATGGCTAACAATATAACAACCAAAAAGTCGCAATATTCCAAACCTAAATTTGCTCTATTTCGAAGCTCTTTATGATTTAATATTGAAGTTATTCTCATGGAAATCATGAATTTATCTGTCGAACCAAAATAATTTCAACGAATAAACTAAATTTTAATATTACAGATTTTATGAAAATATTTGAACAAAACAGACAACTACTACTTATAATAATTGTTCAGAACGTATTGAACATATTGGACATTTCGAACATTGTTTATAAGTAGTAGTCGTCTGTTTTCTTTACATTTCTCCATAAAATCTTTATTATTAAAATTTAGTTTATTCGTTCAAATTGTTTTGATTCTACAGATGAATTCATGATTTCCATGAGAATTACTTCCATATTCAATCATAAAGAGCTTCAAAAAAGAGCTTAAAAAAAGAGCAAATTTGGGTTTGAAATATTTCGATGTTATCTTGTTAGCCATGATATTAGGGCAGAAGACGAGCAGCAAGCACAAAAAATGATATGTCATCGGAAAGCACACTAAATGGGGTATTTTTTCCTGAAAAGAAAACATGTCCACTTCAGAATCTTGATATTCATCTCCTTACCACGCCCGCAATAAGAATTTTTTCGGCACCCAGAAATTTCCATCTTGTAGCAAATTCAATGCCGTTTGCAGATATGTGGTCAAATTGGATAAGGCTAGAAGGATAACTGAAGTATAATTGATTTCATGGAAAAACTTGAAATATTTCGTGAAATCAAGAAATGTTAAATTGAGGAATAACATCAACATTTCGACCACGTGTTATATAAAATTTTTGGTTGGAAATCATATGTTTGATCTCCTCTCGAAGTTTGGCCCTTTCAGAAGTAGACACCCTGTATATACATTTGTTTCTTCGTTGTAGCCTATGTCATTGAATATTATGGAAACAAACTTTTTTTTTTCACAATCTCTTCTGTTTTCTTGCTATTTTCGAATATTACCTTCAAATGTTTCTCATTTTCTCTTCCTATTGCCATTTCCATTGAATTTTCTCACTTTCCAATGATACTTCAAGCTTCTCAGCAATTTTTAGAACCTTTGATTCCTGCTGTTTGTTGGTGAAATTTTGCACTCAGATGGATAATTACGTCCTCAAGCTACATGCAGAATTTTGTCCAGCTCGCATGACCAGAACCATAGAAACCATAAAAAATTATAACTTTGTAATGGAAAGGCCTAGGGACTTGAAATTTTCAGGATAGGTGTGGATCGTGAATGTAGCGTTTACGTGTATCAATGAGCAAAATTAGACTAGGGGTTCCGTAAATATGGCCGTTCGAAATTCAGTTTTCTTGATGATTTCAAAATTATGGATTTGATCGTGACGAAATTTTATATTTAAATTGAGAATGATATATTCGAGCTACATTTTTTCCAGATCGCATGATCAGGACCATAGAAAATTATAACTTTCTAACGGAAAGGCCTAGGGACTCGAAATTTTCAGGATAGGTTCGGATCGCGAATTTCGCGCTCACGTTCATTAATGAGCAAAATTAGACTAGGGGTTCCGTGAATATGGCCGTTTGAAATTCGGTTTTCTTGATAATTTCAAAACTATGGATTCGATCCTGACGAAATTTTGTATTTAAATTGAGAATGATATATTCGAGCTTCATTTTTTCCAGATCGTATGATCAGAACCATAGAAACCATAGAAAATCATATTTTTCGAACGAAAAGGCCTAGGGACTTGAAATTTTCAGGATAGGTTCGGATCGTGAATTTCGCGATCACTTCCATCAATGAGCCAAATAAGCCATAAATATTGCCATTCAAACTATATTTATTCTGATAATTTCGAAAAAACTTATTGAATTGAAATGAAATTTTAGACATATATGAAGAATAATGTATAATTTTGTCCAGATCGCATTACCAATACCATAAATACCGTAGAAAATTCTAGCGAATTATCGAAAAAAAATCTGGTCTTCTAAAGCACTGACGTGAAGACTGTATTTTCGCGTTGGTTTGAAATTTTCTTTGACAGCTGTCAAAATCTTTCCAATTGGTTTCTGAAACTGGAGAATGCGAATCTACCTACAAGGTGCATGTACGAGCGCTCAAAAGCTCCTGCCTTCACGGCAGTGCTTTTCGTAATTTTTTTCCATTTCTACCATCTACTTTTCAATTTATTCCTAACCTAACCTCACCTAACCTTTGATTTCAGCTGTTTGTTTATTTCCCCTTTAATTGGTAGCTCACTAAAAACGTTATTATGTTTCTAACTATTCTCTTCGTTTCGCTGTTTATCATTTCTGAGTAAATCTATTTCATGACGCATTTTTTGTTCGTGTTTCTCCAATTTCTTGAACAATCTTCGGTTCTCCGCCTGCATATTTTTCCTTTTGATTAAAGCATCACGCATGGACTATTCTTTACCTACAGCACCTTTTTTGCTTGGGCCTACTTCACATTTCTCAGAGCTATTGTGTAAACTCTTGTTTCTTGTTTTTGGCGCAAAATTTGAAATCAATTTATAGAAGTAGAGTAAAAGTAGTCCATTGCTCGAAGTAGAATTGCCGAATTAAGGAAGAAGGCAGATATTTCGAACTAAAAATCTGTTTTCTGTAAGAAAATTAGAATATTGAGGAAGATTTCCCCAAAATAATGTTCAAATTATATAGAATATCACGTTTTAGCTGATACTCATTGTGCATTGGTTAGATTATCCTTAGGTTAACTCTCTTTATAATTTACACATTAGCCTTCATTCTTATTCGTTCATTATCGTTTGTTCCCTGAGTTATTTCCTTATCTAATTTAACAAATTCTGCAGTATCATAGTATGAAAAAACGCAGTCGGTAGTTTAATTCTGAGGAATCTTTTCGTGAAGCCGACCCTGGTCATGGAGAACGCCCAAAAGAAGGATAATGAGAGAAATGTGGGTGGTTGGTGGCGGCAGCCCTTGAATCGGGAGAGCGAAGAGAAGGGGCCCCCATGTGGGGGTGGAAAGGTGGCGGTGGTCTTAGTGTGAGGCCTACAGAGAACGTGATGGATGACCTCAGGGCCTGGGACTTCACAGGGATCCGAACGACTGTTGCCAACCACCGTAACTTTACATTACCAACTTTACTTTGCCACTTTTTCAAGGTAGAAATCCTTTGAGATGGAAAATGGAACTACAAGGTGGAGGGTTTTTCAGAGTTGATTTTTCTCATTCTGAAAACTCCCTTCCACCTCAATTAGATGCTGGGATCCTTTTTCCTCCTCGGAAAATCGATGGTATCCATGAAAGATGGTTGCTATCAGGAGCCACTTCCTTTGTTTCTCTGATATCGTATTCGTCGAATGAGAAAATGAGGAGGAACTTCAGGTTCCTATATTTTTTATCATCTTATGTCTTTATTATTATCATATATTTATTTGATTCGAATTAAGTTTCTAAGTTTATTTAGATTTTTACGCAAAAAGTAGCCGCTGTTGCAGTGAAAATCATTGTGGGAGTTGTGCAGTAGTTCAATAAAACTTTTCATCACATAATTCCCCTTGAAATTCTTTTTATTGGGATTCAATATTATCCAGCATTATTTTACCTAAGATAGGTTAACTGTGAAATTGTGAATCTTTGAAATGCAGATAAACGAATTCTTCAGAAAACCTTTCGTGAACAAATTCAAAACTTTTTATTGCCCTCAATGAAAGACAAGCTTATATTTTCGGTACAATGAGAATTATGAAAATCTGTCGTTTAGTTTTCGAGGAAATCAGAAACAAATCCGATTTTTTTGGATATTAATCAACAATACAAAATAAATGGTTCACGAAGGTATATAAATTTCCAGGTAATGAAATTGAATTAGATGTGTTCGGGGCGGAAAAATGGATATCTGGAGGATAAACTGTATAATGTTTTTCTAGGAATCGTCATAAACAAAAATATTAGCTTTTCGAGTCGTGAGTCACTGTAAAATAAATTCAAAAGGGTGGAATTGATCAATTCAATTTGACTTTCTGAAAGATTGAGTTTCTTTCCTTTCTTTTCTATATGCAATTGAAATCACAATTTACTATTTGGCAAATCATGAAGTTATAGAATATAGATGGTATTGCTTTATACTCATTCTGCGATGAAAATATATTTCCATTGATAAACATTACTTCAAGCTAGCGTAACCTCGGCAGAGAGAATTCTATGTATATACTGCGGGCGCCTTAAAACTATCCAACAATGGGTCAGGATATATTAGTTCATCAGTTGGGTAGGTTAGGATAGGCCAGAGACATTCTTGTAAAGGTAGACAATATAATTAGTAGATCAAAAATAAAAACAGGCGACTTGTTTTTGTTCTATAATCTTTCTTTAATTCATGTTTAGGGCTGGAACTTCCAAGTATTAGTGCAGATATTTATTTTGGATATTATTATATTTTAATTCGAAAGTTTGAAAAAATTAAGCTTTCAAGTTTTTGTTTATATCTAAGCTTATTTCTTTTTCATTAATGTTTTCTGGATTTGTTTTCTCTGATTGTTCTATATATTTTACATTCAGAATAAAAGTTTCAAATTAGCTACCCTTCTTTTTGAGCGCTCGTACTACACACGAGGGCTATATCATTTCGTCACGATGTCTGTATTTTTCGAATTTTGAGCCGAAAATGGTCTCAATCGACTATTTTCGACTCACTGATGATGATTCCGTCGGAAAATTCGAGTCTGTCCGTCCGTCCGTCCGTCCGTAAGCACGATAACTCTCGAACGGAACAACCTAGAGACTTGAAATTTCCAGATTGGGTTCAGTTCCCGAATGCCTCGGTTAAGTTGGTTAATGGTTAATGGGCCAAATTCCACCAGGGGTTCCGTAAATATGGCCGTTCAAAGTTTTGTTCCCCTGATTACTTGAAAACTACAGATTCGATCAAGATGAAATTTGGCACTGAAATGGAGAATGAGGTGTTCAAGCTACATGTGAAATTTTGTCCAGAACACATGACCAGAACCATAGAAACCATAGAAAATTGTAACTTTTGAACGGAAATGCCTAGGAACTTGAAATTTTCAGGAAAGGTGTGGATCTCGAATGTTGTGATCACGTTCATTTATGAGCAAAATTATACTAGGGGTTCCGTAAATATGGTCGTTTGAAATTTAGTTTTCTTGATAATTTCAAAACTACAGATTCAATCGTGGCGAAATTTTGAATACTGGACAATGATATATTCGAGCTACATTTCTACAGATCACATGACCAGAACCATAGAAGCCATAGAAAATCATAACTTTCGAACGGAAAGGCCTAGGGACTTGAAATTTTCAGGATAGGTGTGGATCTGAAATGTCGCGTTCACGTTCATCAATGAGCAGAATTATACTAGGGGTTCCGTAAATACGGTCGTTTGAAATTATGTTTTCTCGATAATTCCGAAACTACGGATTCGATCGAGATGAAATTTTGCATTTTAATTGAGAATGATATATTAAAGCAATATTTTGTCCAGATCGCATGACCAGAACCATAGAAACCATAGAAAATTGTAACTTTTGAACGGAAAGGCCTAGGAACTTGAAATTTTCAGGCTGGGTTTGGATCGCAAATATCGCAGTCACGTTCATCAATGAGCAAAATTAGTAAATTCCATAAATATGACCGTTCAAAATATTTTTTTCTTGGTAGTTTCGAAACTACCGATTTGATTGGAATGAAATTTTGCACCTAGCTGAGGAATAATGTATTCAAAATACATGCGAAATTTTGTCAAAATCGCATCACCAAGATCATAGATACCATAGAAAATTCTAGCGAATTATCGAAAAGAAATTGGTCAGCTGAAGCACTGACATGAAGTCTGGAGTTTCGCCTAAGTTTCAGAATATTTTTGACAGCTGTCGAGAATTCCTTCAATGGATTTCTAAAACTGGAAAATGCGAATCTATCTACAAGGTGGATGTACGAGCGCTCAAAAGCTCCTGCCTTCACGGCAGTGCTTTTCGTAATTTTTATCTCCATTATTCCATGTTTATATTTCATCAGTTACCACACTTCTCTTTATTTCCTCCTCGATTTTTGAATATTGCCACTGCTAGAACTTTTCAAGCATTTATGTAGTTTTGGGTTCAAAATATCTGATGAAGCATTTGTATAACTAGAATAACAAATTCATCAATGAATAGAATCAAAATAAGTACAACAATAATATACAACGATATTAATTGAATATAACTGCAAAATTCGAGTTTACATTACAAGTAAAAGGTAGAATGTATAATCAAATTCGCGATGAATCAAAGAAATTTCATATCAGAATTTTTTTTTCTTTTTGTGCGCTCGTACTACTTACACGAGGGCTATATATCATTTCGTCATGATGTCTGTATTTCTCGAATTTTGAGCCGAAAATGGTCTCAAACGACTATGTTCGACTCACTGATGACGAATGCGTCAAAAAATTCGAGTCTGTCCGTCCGTCCGGCAGTCCGTATACACGATAACTCTCGAACGGAGTGTCCTAGAAACTTGAAATTTTCAGGGTTGGTTCGAATCTCAAATGCCGCGGTTAAGTTATTGTTATACAATACACGGGGCACGGGGGCACGTGCACCCCCACCCCTCCCTATAGGTCCATTTGACAATAATTAAGTTGGCAAAATACTTAATATCAGATGATCAATAAAAAATCATCGAATTTAGTTATATAAATCAATTCCACTGATGTTCAGGTGTCAGTTAAGCGGTAGATTTCTCCTCTCGAAGGCCATAAATACTTCCAAGACTTGACAGATGGAATCATCATAATTTTTATGCAGCTTATTGAGAGATGACATGAATAATTGTAACCCAGCTATGTAACCGTACTGGGTGTCTCAATATTGACCTTCACCCCCAAAATTCCTATTTATCAAGAGTAAAAAAGACAAAAGTTGTTTGTCAGTTTTATCTTTTTGAATTAGATTAATTTGATTCGAAAATTTTGCTCAGTTTTCCCACAATTCGAAGTTTCATCGAAACCACTAGCTGTTTCAATAATTCTCTTTTTCGGAATAGTTGTTTCCACATTTATCTTGTGGATTGTGTCATATATAGAAAATCGAGTATTCATCCATTAGGACAGTAATTCGTTGGTCATGATGTGATATTTTGGAAACTTCCTACTAATTCAATAAATAATCTAATATGTAAAAGATTAATAACATTCAATTTTATAAACCAAAGATTTCTTTATGTTTTCTATCAGTTGTGATGCAGATGAGAATTGTTCCTCATCTGATAATAATATAAGAATGAATATATTGGAGTTTTTCATATGTTACTCTTTCAATTTCGAGAATTCCCAATAGACTGCTGTATTACTTTTGGGAAAACCAAATATCGGTCTTTGGATTGGAGGATTGAATCGATATCAGTTTCTTTGTCTCTGCACTCGTTAATACTTCAGCAAACGTCAATTACGATTCTACATCATGCATCCTACCTAAGCAAACAATTCTGCCCTCTCGTGGTTTTTTTAGGTATAAACCAGGGTTAAAATGGAGAATATAGGAAGCATAAATTAATAATACTTACATAAAGTACAGTTATATTAATAGCTCGATTCAAACTGAAGAACAAAACCATGAAGAAACAGATCCTAGATGTTATGTGAGTGATTTGGCAATAAATTGAAATACATAGATGAAAAAGAGGAGGAAGTCTTCTCTTGTAACAAATTGTCTGCAGAAATAACACCAATTTTGATTTATTTAATCCTTCCTGTAATCAGATTGAAATTCAGGATATGTAGGTACATGGTTCATTTGGCTTAAAAAAATGTGGTTTTCATCCAAAAAGATGGGGATCTGGCAAACACATAAAAAAGTTGTTCAAAAGTAACCGGAACAATGATGTTACGGTTTCATGAAAAAATTGGGGTATTTTGCATGAAACACCTATTAGTCCCTGCTTTTCCTGACATGATGTCAGGACCGAAGGGGGGCTCCAGACCAATTAACTGAAATATTCCCTTATGCTAATACGTCTGAGCATAATAGCCTTAAAACTTTATATATTCAGCGGCATAATGAAAAGTCCTTAGCATTTTACTCTTCTGAAAATATTTATTCTAGCCCGCAAATTTATGGCATCCAAAAATAATGTTTGCTCACGCTCGGGTTACCTCTAGAGGGAGTTGCGAGCATTTTTACAGAATTTTCCAGCCAATGGAAAGTTTTCACCGACACGCCTCCTCGCTTGCGTAGTTTTTCCCTCCACTCCTTCTCTTCCCGCACTCCCGTTCTCCCTGCTTGGGGCACAGTAAAAAATGTTGGAGTAATTTAATACCTAGTTCGCTGTTTAAACAGACCTCGAAACCGCGACGACAGAACTTTGGAAAAGTATGTCGGGAACGATCCAGAAAAATTGCTCGCAGTTGGCCGTGCTTGTTAAGCCAGAAGAAAAACACCGACGAGGCCTACGGCCGCACACTTGATTTATTCCGTCGTTTTCGCGGATTTTTTCGAAGAGATATTCGTCAGATTTCACGCTCGGCTAAGCCATAAACGCCGATGAGCGCGTTCAAAGGCGATCAATCAACCGGATATCAGCACGTTTTTATTCTGTCTTCGGTGTAAACTCATCAATATGCTCCCCGATTGTTCAGTATTCAAATCAATCCGTACGACAGGGAATAAATTAATTTTACCTGGTTATTTCACGCTCGGATGTATCGAGAAATGCCAGCGTAGAGGAATGCCTTGACCCGGACAAAAACAGATTTCGACATTCGGGATTGATTTCTACTCTTATACCAGCGTTAGAATTGTTTTTTTTTTTTATTATCGAAGAGTCGAAAAGAAACGAGGCAAATTTGGTGGTCCAGAGGTAATTTTCAACAAGTGCAATATGTTCGAACCGTCCTAGGTCTCAAATGGTTGTCATAAATGATAAGTTGGTTTCTGCAATTTTTCCATCCACATTTGACTTTCTGATGTGTCATTCCGAAGGGAAGAGCGCACGTTCAAACTTTTGCGCAGCCGTCGTTAAGTATTCCTTCTGTCGGCGTAACCCCATGTTTGCGCAACTATATCGTAACATCCGGGACCTGTAGATTCAGAAATAAATAGGCTGAAAAGGAAGCAAAAATACATTTTCAATGGTATGAAAATGCAACCTGAACTCCCGAGTTGTTGCAAACACAATTACTGCCTACATTCAGGAGAAACTTGAAGGATTTATGTACTCTTGAAAAAAAAACTATAAGTATATAATCATATGAATTGATTGGATCCGTTGCAATTTGCTATTTATTTTATATGTTGTGTTCGCGTATAATGTTTGTATGTGTTATTAGGGCTTTGTATTTTTCTTTCTGAAAGGCCATATACCTTTTCAATAGCAGACATTTTTTGTTGTTGTGAGTCTATTATAAATATTTAATAATAATAATATTTCTTCACGTTTTAAAAAATCAAATAAATATAAATTCGAATATATCACAAAAAATACAAGAATTTTGGAACATTTCATAAATATCTTAGCGATTCCAACATAGAATTAGTTTCTTCATTAGATCTAGTAAATCCAAATAAAAGGAATTTATTCTGAACTTCAATCGATATTGCATAATCATATTTTCAAAGGGGGTTGACATAACGTGAAAATAAGAAAAATTAGAATTGTTGAAATTATTAACATCACATAGTACATAATTGAAAATTTTGTGGCAATTTTGTAAAAATTCATGTAATTTGGGATTTGTAAACTGAACAGAATGCATCAAAAATTTTTCCATATTAAGTAAGGAAACAGTTTCAGAGAAAAGTCAGTTCGAAATTCCTTCAAAAAGTTTGTTTGAATTGAAAAGAAAACATCGAGAATTCTTGGTAAAAACCTTGCCAAGTCGAACTTCGTGCAATTTAAAAGAATGGAAATTCAAATTCCAAGATGAATGGATATAAATAGCATATAATATAATATATAATTGTTATCATAAAGAGACAAGCCAGAGAAAATTGGAGAACTATATTAAACATAGCTGATGTTCGCTGTGAGTGCGCTCATATATAATTATGTTGAAGGGATTTATTAATTTGAGAACTACTCGATAGTTAAAGTTTGTTTAATTGAATTTGATTGTTAAAAATATAATTGTGTAAACATTTTTTTATTCTTCATCTCAGAACCCTCCTTGAAATTGAGTCTCGGGCAAATCAATTGAAATAATAAACAAAATTCTTTAAAACTATAGTTGATATCAATTATTTTCAGAATTGAAATAAATTTCATTTAATTTCACATAGGAGCCAGTACCTTTAACTCAATGTTCATATTTTTTTGAAATTGTTCTTAACTACCTGCTGTAGATTTTTGTTATTTGAACATTGTTATTTTGAATTTACATTACTATTGTTTCATTGTCACTATTATTCAATATTGAGTGTATATGTATATATTTTTATACTACTATATATATTTGTTTGACATTTCCTGTATAATTTTGGGGGTAGTCGATGAATTTGGAAATGACGTGAAGCCAGGAAATTCGAAATGATCGAAAATACAAGGAAATACCTTGAAATCATAAAAAGGGGGGTATTTCATCTCATTCATCCAGTTTTCCATCTAAATCGGTATATTTCACGATATTACCGTCTAAAATGTCAGATGTCAGATCTTCGTATTATCAGCCTCGAAAATCTTTGAAAATCATAACTTACCCCTTTCTCCAACTGTTAATGAACTAAATATTATTAAGTGAAAAACTAACTAATTTATGATGATTTTTTTCGACAAGAGGTGAAACTGTAGCGAGACTATCGAACCAAATATTATGAAACGAACCTCAGAATCTGTGAATAAAACCAGTCGTCAGTGTATTTTATTCTTGTAGAGTTTGAGAGATGGAATCACAGAATATAGCAAATTTCCTAACGCTAGATCAGAGACTGTCCATTTTCTTCTCACGTAGAACACCTTCTTATGAATACGTAGGCAAAAAATGTATAGCAGAATATGTCGAATAGTTTCTGAGATACCAAATTTGTTGAGATATTTCGTTTGAATTATTCTATTTATATGATCCTCTCGAAATTTTACATGAACCGTCGTGTCGTTATCAACCAACTACAAGAATAATTCGATTGAATCGAATCAATATTTTCGAAATATTCCAAGAAAAAATTCCACAAACCTAGCGGATTTCCCACATTTGTGAACTCAACCGGCGCATTATGACCTCAAACATATCCTGAAAATTTTAAAAAGCTAGGAATCTTCTTTTGAGAGTAATCGTTTTTACGGCTGGAAGAATGGAAAAAATTCAAGTTGACAACGAATTCTTCATCTGTAAGTCCAACCTAATGGTTTATGAACATTTTCGCCCTAAAATAACAGCCTTCTGGGAAAAGGATAACGCTCTCATTTGAAGAAACAAGAGCGCAAAAAGTTTCACATAAAAGTTAAATAGCACCAGGGCCCACGTGTTGAAAATAGTTCCAGATGCACAGGTTGTTGCATTTCTCAGTAATATAGAAAACAATATATATTTTATTCTAAATGAGACAACTTGAAAAAATATCTGATGCAGGCGTTGAATGAAATGTTTCTTCAAAGAATTTTGTCTGATTAACTGACGTAGAGAAGAGTAGAGTGTATTGCTCTGATCATCGTTCAAGTTTATACAGGGTGCAATCAAGTTATGAACTTTGTAACGTATGGCTTTGTTTTTATCGAAATTTGGGACCAATTTTTTTCATGGTACTTTCAAAAAAGAAATTTTTGTTCCTTTTTTTTGATAAACTGCAAGAAGATGAATTTTTAAAATCTAGTTTTAACAAGATGTTGGAAGGTCTATACTAGACTTTCTCTCTTTCAGATATCAACTACTCAATATTTCGGTTTCGCTCATAACATCCCCAATAATAACGATCAAAACAAAGTGCATTTGTTTGACTGGTTTCACATAATCGAAACGAAAAATACCATGTTGAACAAATAGAAACACCAAATAATTCACGAACCATCAAACACAATGAGAATTTCATTCCCGAAAAGTTCACAGGAAAATATAAGATCCATTTCATTCGGAAAGACTCATTTGGTGGCTTCACCAACAGAAATATTTCCAGCCGGGTGAAGGGTTGAGCCGACCGATGCCAACGTAATGAAACTGGCGAAAAAAAAACCATTCTCCATCTAGAGTGAAATAATCGTCGGGCCTCCGTGAGAGACGTGAAAAATTAAGTCCATAAATTCATCATTTTCATAAAATTGAAAAGAATTCCGTCGAGCGAAGCGGTCGCGGTCTAATCTAGCGATTTTCATGTTGATTCTATCCGAAAAACTTTGAAAGGGCGAGTAATCTACCTTCATTAATCTACGCAAAGATATTAGCCATTAATATGGTGGGTTCTGACATTAATCTCAGGGACTGGAGAAAAATTTCCCGGAGTGGTGGACTGAAGGATGGCCAGTTTTCCCGGATGATATTGCTGGGGATTTGCGTTATGCCGTTTCTCCGAAGCTTGAAGATTAAAGCGCAGATATCAGCTTGGAGCTGTCGATAATTCTTTTATCAATTTGAGGTAGTTTATCTCCGATTGAGAGGTTTAATGAATATCTGTTGATTTCCCTTTAAACTGAGGGTTTTATCAGCTGTATGTAGTAATCGTCGAAATCAGAAGAATAATGATGGTAATAATAATGTTTATGGATCCGTCAATGTCGATACAATAACCAGTATATTCTACAGAAATTAAACTGAAGAAAACATACTGGAATTTTCAGGTTTTCACAAGCAAAATTCTACCGGGATATCATAGAGGGTATGACTTAAAACTTTCGTTCACTCAGGCCAGCTTAGCGGGACGGATTTGAAGGAAAAATAAGGACATTTTAACTTGAAATGAGGGTGATGGACGAGTTTTCGAAGATTTCTAGCCTGAGGATACGTAAGAAATTATCAAAATTTGACATGGGTATTTACTTCCGAATATCGAAAAATAGACCGTTTCAGTGTCTGAATTGAGGTGAATACGATTAAATACACTGTCTTACAATCATACCATGCCACTTATGCAGGTTTTCAATGATCTTAAGAAATTAATGGAAGTTATTCGAAACATGAAATAGTCCGTTTTCTTGAATGATGTTTATCATGGATAACTTTCAAAAAAAGCGGTTTTTTGGATGTTTGATTTGAACCCGCTGAGGCTGATTTGAGGAACCAATAAAAAAAATTGCATTCTTTCAGAATTATTTTCAGAGGGCTTATTTTTTTCTAAAAATCTAAAAAAAGTTTATACTTGAAATATTGAGAATGGGAATAACAAACATAATACTGACTACGCATATCCCCCTTTTTTTTAGTTTTTTTTTTTCTATATTTCGAAAACTATTTCGACGAATGCAATGATTCGAATAGAAGTATATTTGAAATTTTTTTCACACAATAATACAGACTCATATACATAATTAAATCTAAATTACGTATTAAAAACAGTTCGAAAATTAACTGTGAAATTTTGCTGAATGAATTATGCAGATAGGACTGCATCTATGTTTTATCATTGTATTACACTTTATTAGGCATAACACAAATTTAATACTCAATAGTCTCTATTTTCCATCATTTTCAAAATTTACTATATAACTTATATATTTTTAAATGTATGAATATTTATAAAATCCAAATGCTAATTCCTTCGACAGCTACTGGCTATACTGGCAGCCACAGAGAATCAAAAGGCTTTTCGGAGACAAACGTAACGATCAAAGAGAATCAAATATAAACAGTTTAATATGTCTTTAATATGAAAAATTGTGAGTTTTTACATTTCTATTGAAAATTCATGCCTCATGATCAAATTTTTTTGAAATCATATAAAAATAACGTGAAAATAATAGGTTGTTATATGAAATATTATAAAAAGCATTGCTGTGAATTAAGGAGCTATTGAGCGCTCTTTAATGCACCTTGTAGGTAGATTCACATTTTTCAGTTTAAGAACCCAATTGAATAAATTTTTGACAGCGGTAAAAATAAATTTAAACTGAGGCGAAACTTCGGACTTCACGTCAGTGCTAAGTGACCAATTTTGTTTTCTATAAATCGCTGGAATTATCCACGGTATCTATGGTCTTGGTAATGCGATATGGACAAAGTTTCGCACGTAGTTTGAATACATTATTCTTCATCTATGTGCAAACTTCATTCGAATCCAATGAGTAGTTTCGAAATGATTAGAAAAAAAAATTTTAACGGTCATATTAACGGAACCCGTTCTCTAATATTGCTGATTGATATACGTGACCCCGACATTCTAGGTCCACACCTATCCTGAATATTTCAAGTCCCTAGGCCTTTCCGTTCGAAAGTTATAATTTTCTATGGTATCTATGGTTCTATTCATGCGATCTGGACAAAATGTAGCCTGAATATATACTGTTATGGTTCAATTTAGATATAAATAATATTAAATTTTAATTTTGAAATTTTATGAAAAAACCGCCAACAATATTCAAATAATTTTGTTTTTCAATTTTTTTTTAATTTTTCCCGCGACTTTTTTTAAAGGAGGGTTCTTAAGGTGTACAAATAAAAATAATTTTTGTTTACAACAACTTATAATCTAAACTCAATGAACTAATTCTAATAAAAATGAAAATTCTAAATTATAACTCCTTTTGAATTAGATACAAATAATCACTCACAGAGAACAGCTTAGTCTAAATGAAGTTCCTCAAACTTTCCCTTCCTTGTCTGTAGTTGATGATACAATGCCAATAATTATGTTGATCTAGTTTCTTTCAGCTTCCTTTTTTCCTTCCAATTAAGTTTATACTTCCAAAGTACGTTTCTCTTTACATGTTAATCAGTTTCCATTCTTTCAGGTTCCATTCGATTCGTTATAGAGAAATATCTCGATGATTTTTCGTTTTGCAATATCAATTCAAACAAACCTTTTTTGAAGATCTATTTCTACCCTGACGTTTTTTAACCCTGGAACTGCACACTTATTTTCTGCAACATTATCTGCACACTTGGGTCTCAGAAACCCTCAGCTTTTTTATGTAGAAAGGAAAAAAAATTGAATATTTCTTGATACTGGAATATTATTCGAGATCGAAGAGAAGTAAACAAAAAAAATCAGTCATGACATTTCACCCTACAAGAAAATATACTCCTTTGAACTCGAAAATTTTAATTTTTGAACATTGAACATAAAATATTTATATAAAAAAATAAACTCTGAATTCAAAATATAAACAGTAAATACTCTAATGGGCATGAGGAATGTGAATAGAAACGCTCTGGGTCTCTGAGACCCAAGTGTGCAGTTCCAGGGTCAAAACCGGCTTGCTTAATTCCAATTTTTTATAAATTTCCATGGTTACATTCAAATAAAAGGAACCCTCTTTTAAAAAATTCATATTTTAATCAAACTTACTGAATTTACTAAGATGTTCGAAGGTTCTTGACTTTGGGTGATATGATTTGAATTTATTTTTCATTTTTGGATTTCCATGACAATACCTCTCCATTAAAATACAAAATTTCCTCACGGTCGAATCTGTAGTTTTGAAATTATCAAGAAAACTGAACTTCAAACCACCATATTTACGGAACCCCTAGTCTAATTTTTCTTATACAGTTGAGGGATATTCGGTTGATTTTGAATGCAGCCAGCTCAAATTGAGGAGCTAAAGTCAAACCTGATATGTAAAGAATTGAAAAGTATGGGTCCGAGGATACTGCCTTGTGGAACTCCTGCGTTTATTGGGGAAAAGTTGGACTCCTTCTGTGTATGACACAATTTTCTGGAATGATCGCAGAATTTTATACTATTCTTATTACTTGATTCTCACATCTCACAACAAGTATGCATGAATGTCGATAATCTCCAATTATCACCAGCACTAGTGCATCTGCGCTTAATGCACATGCACCCTTTGAAATTCAAAAATATGTAAAATCCAGGTATGGAATAACAGAATAAACGAATTCACCAGCTCGCTAACTAACCTTTGTATGTGAAATTAATATTCATATTCCACACAACATATATAAATGCAGTTATTTCCTAGGTTCGTAGTTTATTCTAAATCCGGCAAGGCTTACGTGGATGGCGCGTTCACAGACCACCGACTACGGCGATATTTCAAAACATTATTTCATTTGTAGGCATTCTATGATACAAATCACAATCCGATGGCCTGGATTCAGCTGGATTAGGCCAGCTATGGAGCGTCACGATCCGATATATCTCGTTCGAACTCCGGGCTCAGCTCCCAGACCGGTCCCACATGTCTTTTTGAGCCGAAACGCCACTAGCTTTGAGAGACGCTTTCAAGGTTTAATACCTGATTGACGAAAAAATCGATCAGATGATATTTATGAAAGGGCTTGGCGTAGTGTCTGTCTTTCGTGGAAGTAATTTACGTTCGAAGCTGATGGATTGATTCTAGAGATTCAGGCTGTCAATATGTCTTGGACACTTGGATTATGGTTAGAATGGAAGACCTCCTCGATAAAGTCGAGATGAGTTTTATACTCTATCGAAATATAACTTCGACGCGTTTTGAATATGTCCAAGATGCGACGAGGTACTCTGTGACATAAACTCGAAACACGAAGAAGTGAATAGGGATGCTTATTGATTGAAATTTCAAAGAAACTACGGAATATGAACATAGCTTCTCTAATGGGTTGAACCCCCTATTGGTTACCTACTCCTCCACTCTTCGTGGTATCATACTTGCAGATGGTTCATTTCCTCAAGAGGTGTTTCTTCTGCGAAGGATGCATGCTGCAAAACCTTCAGTCTCCTCCCGATAATTCCTCAATCATGCTCGATGGGCAAAATATCGCTATGGCCATTGCAAGAGAGAGATATTATCCTCAGATCAGTCCATAAAACGTCTTGCAATATGAGGACGGGCATTATGCTGCTGAAAAATTGGACCTGTCAGCTGGTGGAGAAATTTAAAAAAAATGAGGTTCTACCACCTCATCCGATGCCCACTCCCATAGGTTATATGGAATATATCTCATAACCTGCCTTACCACAGAAAATTCAACATTGCAAAGTTCTGCATGTCTTGGTCTTGGTATGACCCTCATTCTGCCATCTTCGACAATTTCTCATACCACTCTAGTTTCCAGTACAATCGCAGTTTACAGCACTCCAAACTTTGCAGGCGTTTGTCTATTGTTCGGAAATGGTTCTTGTGCGGTGCAAAATTTGCTCTTCTTCGTCGTTCGGCGTTTCCACCACGTTGCATTTGCTCTTGTCCAGCCATCATGCAGATGGCTTTATGGCAGAATTTGGATTAATCGCTGAGGACTTCCATGCCTGCACTCCCATTTCTGCAGTCAGTTAGGTCTATCGTGCTGTTTTAGAGATATCTAGGTACTCTAATATTATATAAAAATTTATTTGGAATTATTACTCGTTTCGTTCTACGATTGAGTAGTTTGCCGTGGTATTTTTTTTTTCAATTATGAAACGAATGCACTATGCCTCAATGATTAATGAATTTTTGTCCACTGAGGCAAACACACTCGATAAATTAGCTGTTTCAACATCCTTTGGTGAGATGCCACCTAGGGGAATCCTTGAAAGCTTAATTGACAAGACCAAAAATGTATTTATTTTGATATCAACATCTTAGATAGTGAGACAAATGCAAAACGAATAATTATAGTGCAATATCAAGTGCAAGATGTATACTAATAATAAAAATTTGGGAAAAGCATTGTCGTGAACGAGATTTTGCGTGCTTCTTCAAATTAATCGCCAGAACGATTACCCATCCAGGTACTGGATCCGCTTGGCTTCAAGTATTATCGAATTCAGGTTGACAAATAATGTCATTAAATAAAATAGACACTTCAAGAGATGGAATCCCAGAAGAATATAACATTTCTCGGCGATATCGAAGTTTTTGAAAATAATTTTTTCGATTACTTTGAATAGGTAGGTATATTTCACGATTTTTCCATCCGAAATTCCAGTTGTCTCTCGGAATCCGAAAAAAATGTCTATTCAGGCTAGAAAATCTTTGAAAATATCCAAACACCCCATTTTCAACAGACGTGGAATTACATTCATAACTATTTTAAGATCGTTGAAATCCTAGAAAAGTGGAGGAATGATAAATTTAGAAGACAATGTAATTTATAGTATTCACCTCATTTCAGGGCCAATCGGGGTTTTTCTTCTTATTATGAAAGTATGTTTCCAGTAGTTCCAGGTAACTATCAAATTTTGAAGAATCATAAAATAAAATCTAAATTACCTAACTGAAAATGTAAAAAAATTCAAATTATGAGGTTAGGAAATCTATTTTCTACTCAAATTCACTTCTTTCGACGAATTATGATTTTTTTTCTATCCATAACTCATAGCCTACACAACATCAGGTAGATGGTAGATATATGCTTTCTTGAAAACTTTGAGAACCTATGATAGGTGTCTGAAAAAGTTGCAAGAAGGTTTATTTAATCGTACTTACCTCATTTCAAACCCAGATGGTCGATTTCCTTCGAATTATCAACGTTTGTTTTCAGAGTTTACTAGTAGGCACTAAATTTAAATTGTGTCGTAAATCGTTGAAAATCTGAAAAAATCATATAATGAGGCTAGGAAATTGTTAGAACTCTATTACTTGCCCCTAAGAACATTTAGGATGGATTGAAGTACTGAATCTGAGAATATTTTTTCTGCTCTTTCGATAGCTGAATTCAAATATCTAATAGGACATATTGATGTAATTCTAATGTCATGCTCGAAGAAAATAAATTTTGTGGCTGGAATTGCAAGTGTGAGCAGTTTGCATATAAAGCGGCAAAATAGGAATATCTTCAAGCCCACTGCGATGTTACAGTTATTCATAAAGACCCTGTATAATGCTACCAATCGTTGAAAAAAAATCAATATCGTTACAATCATTTCCTAGTGAAACTTCCTTTCATTAGTCCGGTCATGACGATTTCCGATTTCTGCATTCAAATATTTCGAAACAATAATTCAGAAAGAATGAAATTTCAGATTACAGAGCCGCAATTTATTCGGCAAAGAATTTCACGAATTCAAATCTGTAATGCTATCAATCGCACACAGAAATCATCAGAATCAGTCGAATATTACTGAAGATCAAACTGAAGATTCAAATTTTTTTCCAATTTTCGGAAAACACCCTGTATCTCGAGAACGAGAGGAGGAAAGCACTACAATGGAGCTTTTTCAGACTTCAAAAGATAGAATCCCCGAATTAAATTGAATATATCAGAAACTTCATTTTTTTCCACATGGAACATCGAATAAAATGATGGAAAGCACTGCCGGGAAATCAGGAGCTTTTGAGCGCTCGTTCATCCACCTTGTAGGTAGATTCGCATTTTCCAGTTTTAGAAAAAATTCCAAAAATTTTTGGCATCTGTGAAAAAAATTTTAAACTAAGGCGAAACTCCAGACTTCACTTCAGGCTTAGGGCGTTTTTTTTTTCGATAATTCGCCAGAATTTTCTACGGTATCTATGGTCTTGATGATGCAATCTGGACGAAATTTCCCGTAGTTAGAATACATTATTCTCCATCTTTTTGCGAAATTTCATTCTAATCCAATGGTTAGTTTCGAAATTATCAGGAAAAAAATATTTTGAACGACCATATTTACGGAACCCCTAGTCTAATTCTGCTCGTTGATGAACGTGACCGCGAAATTCGCGATCCGAACCTATCCTGAAAATTTCAAGTCCCTAAGCCTTTCCGTTCAGAAAATATAATTTTCTATGGTTTCTATGGTTCTGGTCATGCGACCTGGTGAAAATGTAGCTAGAATATATCATTCTCCATTAAAATACGGAATGTCATCAAGATCAAATCCGTAGTTTTGAAATTATTGAGAAAACTGAATTTCAAACGACCATATTTACGGAACCCCTAGTCTAATTTTGCTCATTTATAAACGTGACCACGACATTCGAGATCCACACCTATCCTGAAAATTTCAAGTCCCTAGGCATTTCCATCACAAAGTTATAATTTTCTATGTTTTCTGTGGTTATGGTCATGCGATCTGGAGAAAATTTTGCGAGTATCTTGAACACGTCATTCTGTGCAAATTTTCACCTTCTGTAGTTTCGAAGTAATCAGGAGAACAAAATTTCGAACGGCCATATTTACGGAACCCCTGGTAGAATTCTGCAGAATAACAAACTCAACCGTGGCATTCGAGATTCGAACCTAACCGGAAAATTTCAAGTTTCTAGGACGTTCCGTTCGAGAGTTTTCGTGTATATGGACGGCCGGACAGACAGACTCGAATTTTTCGACGGATTCGTCATCAGTGAGTCGAACCATGTCGATTGAGACCATTTCGGCTCAAAATTCGAAAAATACAGACATCATGACGAAATTATATAGCCCTCGTGTAAGTAGTACGAGCGCTCAAAAAGGGATAAATTTTTTGAAAATCTTCTATTGATGCGATCCTCACGAAATTTCATATGAAGCTTGGTGTCGTTAACTTACAGCCAACTACAAATTCTCAATCTGATCAGATCGGTTTTTTTCGAATTATTTAGAGAAAAATTCAGATGATTATATTTACGGATTTTGCCAATTGGCGCATTCGGACCTCGAAAAATCCCTGAAAATTCAAAAATTACAGATCTTTTCCTTCGAAAGTTATCGTGTTTACGGACGGCCGGAATCAATTGAATTTCTTCATCGTCCGAGACCATGCGCGACTCAAAATCAGAGTTACATACATTTGGCCAAATTGATAACGCTCTTCTTTTTCATAAAAACATGCGCGCAAAAATTAATGAAGGTCCTCTGTGGAGTCAATATAAATTTATGCGATATAATAAATGGAAGGAAGATAATTTTTATGTTTATCCAAATTTGTGCGGCAAGATTTGAGCGAATTCAGAGAATTATAAAACTGTAAAATTCCTTTGTAGATTATTTTGAAAATATTAGTGTTGAAAATTATGAAAACATATATTGTTAATCTTCAATCAAATCTAGTAAATTGGGTTCCTGAAATATATTCTCGTTGTTACCTCCGCCCGAAGCCAAACGGATCCACTCAAAAACAAATTCATCATTAAAAGGAAAATGGAAATAAAAAAGTACCAAATGAAAACAAGCCATAATTCATCGGCCAATATAAAGGTACATACATTGTTCAATAACAAGGCAATCATATTATATAAAAACAAACGTGAGAGTAAGGTGTAGAAAAACCGTAGGCGTGAGTGAAAACGGGGAAAAAGAACAAAATCGCATCGGGCCATACGTCATTGGAGAGCAACATACACAGTCGCGGAGTGCTGGATGTATTTGTCCAGAGTTTTAAAAACGCGCATTCCAAAACAATAATACTCAATCAATGATAGCAATGAGCCAATAACCAAATGGGTCGTGGACGTTACACAGCGGGGAAGGGGAGGATACGTGACAACCCTGTTTACAAATGTAGCGATTGATTCTTTCAATGTTGTTTGAACCTCACGCTAGATATAGTGCTTGGTGTGACAGTGGCAGATCGAGTGTCATGTAGTTGTCTAACTTGCCGACGGAAGACGCACTACGCATCTTGGACACGCCCATTTTTGGTGTCTTTTTCGAGTTGCCGCACCTTTTTTATGCAATGCCGTTTTGGTCCCAAGGCAAACATGGACGCAGCAAGGGTAGGTGAATTATAATTGCGAGTTTATTTATGTAGCACAAATTCGGCTCTTTTCATTCATCGTGTGTTTATTTGTTCTGAATCTCACGATTCCTGTATTTGTTTTTTCAGATAAATCCTGAAATCAAACAAATTATTCAAAGCCAACACGCAAAATATGTTTACTTTTTTGGTCGAATAATTCATCGATCCTTCGAAGCTTCAGCTTTTCAATTTTCTTGATGGAAAAATTGTCAGGGTGTCCCCAAAATTTGACAGTGATTTCGAATTTTTTCGTGTTATTACCATTGCGTAGCGAAATTGATCGATGATTGAAATTCTATCACGCGATATTTTGTTAGGAAACATAATTATGAAATTCCTTACCCGCCTTTGTTGATAATACAAATATTATAGAATTCCTTGAATCGCGAAAATGATTTCCATTTATGCGTCAATTGAGGAAATTCGGTGAAATGGAAGATATTATCTAATTTTCATTCATAGAATAGTTATTCGTTTATACGCAGATATGTTGTGGTAATGAACATAATCTTAAAAAATTACGAAAAGCACTGCCGTGAAGTCAGGAGCTTTTGAGCGCTCGTACATCCACCTTGTAGGTAGATTCGCATTTTCCAGTTTTAGAAACTAATTGAAGGAATTTTTGACAGCTGTCAAAAACATTCTCAAACTTAGACGAAACTCCAGACTTTGTCAGTGCTTCAGCTGACCAATTTTTCTTCGATAATTCGCTAGAATTTTCCACAGTATCTATGGTCTTGGTAATGCGATTTGGACAAAATTTTGCTTTAATATATCATTCTCGTTTAAAATACAAAATTTTATCTCGATCGAGTCCGTAGTTCCGGAATTATCGAGAAAACAAAATTTCAAACGACCGTATTTACGGAACCCCTAGTATAATTCTGCTCATTGATAAACGTGAACGCCACATTTCAGATCTACACCTATCCTGAAAATTTCAAATCCCTAGGCCTTTCCGTTCGAAAGTTATGATTTTCTATGGTTTCTATGGTTCTGGTCATGCGATCTGGAGAAATGTAGCTTGAATCATACTCCATTAGTATACAAAATTTCGTCACGATCGAATCTGTAGTTTTGAAATTATCAAGAAAACTAAATTTCAAACGACCATATTTACGGAACCCCTAGTAGAATTTGGCTCATAAATTAAAGTGATCACGACAATCGAGATCCACACCTACCCTGAAAATTTCAAGTCCCTAGGCGTTTCCGTACAAAAGTTACAATTTTCTATGGTTCCTATGGTTCTGGTGATGCGAGCTGGACAAAATGCATGTAGCTTGAACACCTCATTTCCCATAAGAGTGCAAAATTTCATCTCGATCGAATCTGTAGTTTCACAGTTATCAGGAAAACAAAACTTCGAGCGGCCATATTTACGGAACCCTTCGGCGAATTTTGCCCAATAACGAACTCAACCGCGGCATTGGAGATTCGAACCCACCCTGAAAATTTCAAGTTTCTAGGACATTCCGTTCGAGAGTTATCGATTTATCGAGTATACGGACTGCCGGACGGACGAACAGACTCGAATTTTTCGACGGATTCGTCATCAGTGAGTCGAACATAGCCGTTTGAGACCATTTTCGGCTCAAAATTTGCAAAATATAGACATCGTGACGAAATGATATAGCCCTCGTGTAAGTAGTACGAGCGCTCAAAAACATTCGTTTATCTGTGTTTCATTTCCATTAATTCTGTAATGAACCTAATTTCGAATTGGCATGAGGATGCCTCATTATTTGCTGATGGGAAATTTCCAGATTTTGGTATCGACCAGGCCCTACAAAATTAACAAATAAATATAAAAAGTTTAATAATTTTTGATAGAATCCTAGGTCCCATTTCTCCATATAACTCAATAAAGGAAAATTCTCTTCTTCTTATTCGAACTAATTTCACTTGAAAGTGTCTCTTGAGCTTATGTTTTCACTAGATTGCGGTTTCCAAAATTTTTCAGGTGATAGTTAGAAAGTTAGAGGAGAGAGCAGACTTTTTTCGAATTTAGAACTCTTGACATAACGGAAAAAGTAATTTGAGAAAAATTCATTCTTGAAGATTTTCAACGATATCCCACATGACCATAAGCATTGGTTTTTTGAGCGCTCGTTCTACTTACACGAGGGTTACTATATCATTTCGTCACGATGTCTATATTTTTCGAATGTTGAGATGAAAATCGTCTCAATCGACAAGGTTCGACTCACTGATGACGAATCCGTCAAAAAATTCGAGTCCGTCCGTCCGTCCGTCCATCCGTATAAACAATAACTCTCGAACGGAACGACCCAAAAACTTTCAGGGTATGTTCGATTCTTGCATGCCGACGGTTAAGTTCGTTATTGGGCAAAATTCGACCAGGGGTTCCGTAAATGTGGTCGTTTGAAATTAAGTATTCTTTAAAATTTCAAAACCTCTGATTCGATCGTGACGAAATTTTGTATTTTAATGAAGAATGATATATTCAAGCTACATTCTTTCCAGATCGCATTACCAGAACCATTTTAAATTCCAACGAATCATTGAATACAAAATCCCTTTAGTTCTGTAACAACTGATTCGGCATAATTGACAAAGAGCTGATGTCATTTTCTTGACAGCTGTCAAAAATTTCTCCAATAATTGGTTTCTAAAACTGGAAAAGGCGAATCTACCTACAAGGTGGATGAACGAGCGCTCAAAAGCTTCTGACTTCACGGCAGTGCTTTTTATAATTTTTTTAATCTTTTGTATGCAGAGTGACTCCGGTAATATTTTTTCTTTGATTTCACTACATCATTCTGTGGTGATTCATAGGATATACCTGAATATCTGGATATTTTGGCAGTAGAACCCTAAAAAATAAGGTAGTAAATATGTCAGAATTGGTTCATATTCAGATCCTATCTGAGTTTGTAACTTTAGCGTGGATATTTATGAAAAATTCTTACTTTTTTTTCCATGAATTTTTGGAGAAGCGGTAGAAATTGGGACAGCAAGTACAGATGGGAGGTCTTTCCATTCTATCTTCAAATTTTTACCATAATATATCATACAGGTCATCACAATAAAAAAAAAATGTGAGTGAATGTTAAGCAGATATCGAAAAAAATTTATAATTTTGAAAAAAAAATATTTTTCCCTATAATGACAATGCCGATAAAATTCAAATTCAAAATATGTACCTTCTGCTCTTTCCAAATAAGCATGAAACCTTCGAGCCAGTTGATTTATGCTAATTCATTACGGATTATTATTTCCAATAATAAATTTTTTCTTGTATGTTCTTCAATGTTTCGAAGATTTCGTAATAAGTGGTAGTTAACTTTTAATTTTTAAGTTAATTTTTTCGTGACGTTCCGTTGCAAGTTTTTCCAGATTATCCGGAATTTTAGGTTTCTTTTTGGTTATTTTCTTGTGAATCTGTTGAGAGAGGTTTTCGAAAGGAATTTGTTTCATCATATAGATGAGTTATTAGACTTTTTCTGAAAAAAAATTTCATTGTTGTCGCATGTAAAGAAATACGGAAATTTTCAAAATAATATGTGAAAAATGTTGAATATTTTCCTGAGCGCTCGTACTACTTACACGAGGGCTATATCATTTCGTCAAGATGTCTGTATTTTTCGAATTTTGGGCCGAAAATGGTCTCAAACGACTATGTTCGACTGACTGATGACGAATCCATCGGAAAATTTGAGTCTGTCCGTCCGGCCGTCCGTAAGCACGATAACTCTCGAACGGAACAACCTGAAGACTTGAAATTTTCAGTGTGGGTTCAGTTCCCAAAAGCCTCGGTTGAGTTCGTTAATGGGCCAAATTCCACCAGGGGTTCCGTAAATATGGCCGTTCAAAGTTTTGTTTCCCTGATAACTTGAAAACCACAGGTTTGATCGGGATGAAATTTGGCACTCAAATGGAGAATGAGGTGTTCAAGCTACAGTGAAATTTTGTCCAGATCGCATGACCAGAACCATAGAAACCATAAAAAATTGTAACTTTTGAACGGAAATGCCTAGAGACTTTAAATTTTCAGGATAGGTGTGGATCTCGAATGTCGTGATCACGTTCATCTATGAGCAGAATTATACTAGGGGTTCCGTAAATATGGTCGTTTGAAATTTAGTTTTCCTGATAATTTCAAAACTACAGATTCGATCGTGACGAAATTTTGTATACTAATGGAGAATGATATAATTCAAGCTACATTTCTCCAGATCATATGACCAGAACCATAGAAACCATAGAAAATCATAACTTTCGAACGGAAAGGCTTAGGGACTTGAAATTTCCAGGATAGGTGTGGATCTGAAATGTCGCGTTCACGTTTATCAATGAGCAGAATTATACTAGGGGTTCCGTAAATACGGTCGTTTGAAATGTTGTTTTCTCGATAATTTCGAAACTACGGATTCGATCGAGATGAAATTTCGTATTTTAATCGAGAATGATATATTAAAGCAATATTTTGTCCAGATCGCATGACCAGAACTATAGAAACCATAGAAAATTGTAAGGAAAGGCCTAGGAACATGAAATTTTCAGGGTGCGTTTGGATCGCGAATATCGCGGTCACGTTCATCAATGAGCAAAATTAGACTAGGGGTTCCGTAATTATGGCCGTTCAAAATATTTTTTTCCTGATAGTTTCGAATCTACTGATTGGATTGGAATGAAATTTTGCACCTAGCTGAGGAATAATGTATTCAAACTGGGTGGGAAATTTTGTCGGGATCGCATCACCAAGTCCATAGATATCGTAGAAAATTCTAGCGAATTATCGAAAAAAAAATTGGTCGGCTGAAGCACTGACATGAAGACTGGAGTTTCGCCTAAGTTTCAGAATTTTTTTGAACAGCTGTCGAAAATCCCTTCAATTGATTTCTTGAATTGGAAAATGCGAATCTACCTACAAGGTGGAGGTACGAGCGCTCAAAAGCTTCTGACTTCACGGCAGTGCTTTCCGTAATTTTTCTTGTGGAGTTTCTCAAAATGGAATTTTAGTTCAATGTTTTGTAGATTTCGATATCCCTCACAGATTCCAAGTAATTTACCCGCGAATCTCAGAAATTTCCAGCCCGTATCTGACTTAGGTTCGTGTTGAGATCTGAATGTGTTTGTAATCGTGGTCTGAGAAGTCAGTATACGGGAAATCATCTAAGATGTGTATGCTTTTTTTAATTTTTTCGATATCAACCCCTGTGATTTTGTCCTTTGGGTTCATTTGAAAACATTACTGTTCAAGTGACAGTCAGGTGAATACTGCGGTAGAACTACGATTATTCTGTGAGCAAACTGGTGTGATAGTTGCAGCTTGTAATCATTCGTTATAACGCCAGGCAAGACTTTGTGCACATCAAACGAATTTGGATCAATTTTATCAGTGAGTTTGGGACTTCCTAAATTTTGTTAAAGGACCTTTTCAATCAGTAATGTATCACCTCCTCAGTTTGAACTTTACCTTTCAGGAGAAATCTCCTAACAAAAGTTTAAAGAGAATACTAATTTGATATAAATTCGAGTGCCGAGAAAAGTTAACATGTATATGGCATAGAGTAAAACATCGTATCGGTAACACGATCCGAAGTCGTTTTAAGATATCGATGCCCAAGATTTTATGTGCTTTTTTTCAAATTGAAAATTTTAAACTTCCGGCGAAATGATCTCATTTGATGAGTTATAGCACCTGTAAGAAAAGGCCTCACTTTAAAAAACACCCTGTATTCCATAATATTACTTTCGACCTTATACCCATTACCAGCTCTAATTCGTCGTATAACTTCTGATGCGAAACGCTTTATTACCTTTGCGCTCCATGTCTCCCCCAATGTCGAATTTTATGGAACGAAAATGCGGTTTTACCCCCAAAACGCATCATTTCAGCATCTAATTTTCGTTTCAGTCCGCCGAATCCTGAATATTCTAGTGCTGGGATAGAGTTGCATAGGACGCGCGATAATTCAAGAGGCCTATCCTAAACAAATAAAGTGAGATTGAATTATTTTTCACGCCGGGCATGCCCAGTAGGCCCTCCGCCAGAATTGATTTTTTACTACCCTTGCCAAGTTGCAATTCTTCCCAAAACCGGCGATACCGCCACGTTACGACCTCAACCTGCAGCGAATGCGTTTTTTATCAGACAAGTTTTCATTTAGTTGAATTTCATATGCACGACTACGTAAAGTGGGGCCTGAGTGTATCCGAAAATAGTTGGAACGAGATAATTTAGTGAGATGAAATATTCATGCGTTCCGCCCCACAGACAGGGGGCGGAAACGGAAGTAACCCCCCACCGCTCCGTGGAAAATAAGAGGAATGGTAGAAACTCATTAAAACAGTTCCTTTCATTACCATAGTTGGTGGAAACATTAATTTTCCTACAATTTTCTCTGTCGTTGTAGGGAAATAATGAGCCGTTTGCTGGGGAAAACGTGCGAAAACGAATGGAAAATTCATTCGTTTCTTTGGACTCTTTTCATGTGCTCTGTAACATTTCTGAATAATTTTTCTTCGTTTTACACGTAGATATCCGAATGCATATTTCATCTTCGTCGACCCTCGTAGCGGAGAACCTGAGCTGAATATTGTTCGATGTAATGTACAGCCTTCCAAGTTCCTTGCAAAAGGAGGAAGATCACTGGGATAGTGATATATACAGGGTGTCAGATTTTTAAAAAGCCAAACTTCAGGGTCATACATAAGATTTGCAACAAAAATTTTTATATAACACATGGTATATTTCAGTTATCCTTAAATCCCCATGAGATTTGACTACATATTTGGAAACAACATTAAATTTTCTACAAGATAAGAATTTTTGTATGCCGACAAATTCTTATTGCGGGCGTGGTAAGGAGATGAATGTCACGATTCTGAAGTGAACAAAACCAGTCATACTTTTCCAATGGTTTTATCGATGAAGAATTATTAATAATGGACATGTTTTCTTTTCAGCAAAAACTACCCCATTTAGTGTGCTTTCGAATGACATATCAACTTTTGTGCTTGCTGCTTGTCTTCTGCCCTAATACTAGGGCTAACAAGATAACAACGAATAAGTCGAAATATTTCAAACGTAAATTTGCTCTATTTTGAAGCTCTTTATGATTGAATATGGAAGTTATTTTTATGGAAATCATGAATTTATCTGTCGGAAGAGGTTGTAAGGATAACTGAAGTATATTTGATTTGATGGAAAAACTCGAAATATTTCGTGGAATCAAGAAATGTTAAATTGAAGAAAAACCGTCCACATTTCGACCATGTGTTATATGACATTTTTTGTTGCAAATCTTATGTATGATCTTCCCTTGAAGTTAGGCCTTTTTGAAAGTAGACCCCCTGTATAGCTATCAGTACACAATCAAACCAGCTGAAGTAGCAGCAATACACCCCTGTATCGCAGAGTAGAGAATTTAGGAGCTTTTGCGCGATTTTTTCTGTGTACCAAACTGGTCATTTTATTCTTTTAAACTTCAAAAGATGGAATCACCGAATTATATTGAATATATCAGAATAACCTCATTTGTTTTCCTGTGTGTGCTTTCAGAGTTCATTGTCAGTATGACAAACACTGTCAATTAATTTCCACAAACTTCAATAGATGGAATCACCGAGTTATATCGAATTGTATTGTATATTGTTTATATCCCGACTCTCCTAGGTCTCAATATGTCAGAAAAAATATAAAATTTTTCATTGGTGTTTCAAATTACCTATTTGAGTTATGCTAACTGGTAACTTCAACAAGTTATAATAATAATTTTTTCAATTTATTGATCTGACAGGGGGCATCCTGCTGTATTGAATCAAATATTGAGACATTTCTCGAAACTCAAAAACAAAACATATCGTGGTACTGAGAAATATTTGAAAAATCATTACTTTCTTCTATTTTCAAATGTAATGGTCCCAATTTTCTTTCAAATCCGTTTAACATGCCAGTATAAACGAAAGTAGTCATTCATAACCTCTATGGTATCGAGGTTGCAATTTTTGTTATAAAAATCAGAAAATAAAAAAGAAAACATATCATCGAGATAATAAATCGATATCTACCTCTATTTCTCACTTTTTCGCATTACGATATCATCATTTTCGACTGCATTCTAGACGGAATGAGTAAAATGAATGTCCTGTAATTGGAATAACTTTCACAAATCAACAAAATTTTTGAGAGTTTCTGGAAACTGCACGTGAGTATTGCAGAAACATATTATAAGGATTCGTTTTTTATTGGTTGCAGCCCTCGAAAGGTTCTATTTTTTTTCCAAAATCCGCTCGTTTTGAGAGGAATCATGACTCCTTCAAAGCTGAAATAATAATCGAGAGAAACTACAGAGGAGTTTTGGACCTGCTCATGTTTGTCAAAAAATGGTCAATTTTTAACTGGAACTTTTCACGTGAAAAGCTGAATTTTCTCATAACTCATTCAATCTCATATGTTTAGTGTCGTTATCTTCCAACTAACCACAAACAATCAATTCAATCGGATCGGATATTTCTCAAGTATTGAGAAGATAAAAATTCAGATGGATTCATCTCCGAAATCCATTTAGTGGATTTCGCCCATTAACGAACTCAACCGGCGCATTCAGACCTCGAACGAACCCTAAGAATTCCAGAACACTGGGCTGTTTCTTCCGATTTTCTTTTGGACGATTGTTCCTAAGGCCGAGGTTGCTTCAAGACAAATTGATTGAAACGAAAATAGAATTAACTGAATTCTAATAATATATTAAGTGGAATGAAAATAGATGTTAAATACTTAAAAAGCTCCTCTTGTGAAAGCTCAGAAAAAACATGGCGTGGTACCATTCCTGGCAAGGAAACACAGAGATCAAATAAAATGTGCCTTCGATCCTACAAGAATTTGCAATTGATATTACTGAAATATTGAAAATACAGTCAAGAATAAATAAAACTTTTGACATGGATTTCACTGTTATAAAAACCCATAATCGATGTTCTTGAAGATGTTGAATCACAAGAATTTTCAATTTAAATCATGAATAAAATGAAAGTTGCTGAAAACTTATAATCAAGAGAGAATAAAACTTTGAATTTGAATTTATGGTTTATTATATAAAAAATTGAAGCATAGATAATATAACATGAGAGATATAATGATGATGTACCCGTGAGCTTTCCTTAGTTCACAGTTGATGTCATCAAAAGAATTGAAGATATAATTTTGAAGGAATGGAAGCTTTGAAACTACTTAATTACAAATTTTAACTTAATTGAAATCATGGTTGGATTACACATTTTTTGTCAGATTTATCTAGTAATATATCGTCCTTTTCGATCGATTTTCCTGATGATGTTCAAAAGCGGCAAGATCACTGCCAGTCTGGATCCAAGGACAGATGTTGGTTTAGTCCCTCTTTAGCGCAATATCCAATCAGCAAAGTCTCAGCAGTGAAAATATAGCTTCAGTAGAGCTAGATATGGTCTCCCAGCAAAACGGTTTGACCACTGGTTTCGGACCTAGTGAACATATATTACAACTCTCTGGTGATAGGTCCCAGAAAACAAGCGCCTCTTTCAAACGAAAATGCAATAAATCAGCTGATGATCTCGGATTCCCCAATTTGGAATTCTTTTCGTGTTTTATTCACTGAGGAATCGGTGGCTATTCTCGATATCGCCAGCCAGCAGATAAGAAGAAATAACTTTCTCGAATAATTTTACATGGAACTTCGTACCATTGATGGGAAACGACAAGGACCAAGAACCATTCTACGGAGTAATGATAAAAATGTTGGATACTCTCCTGTTCACTTATCACGATTCCTGTAAAGATTTTTCATGGGAAAGACGAAATTAAATTTGGTCATGCGAATCTGTAAATTAAGGTGAAACCAACATTAAAATCATGAGAAAATAATCAAATTCCTGCGTGTGGGTAGGTGAAGTGAAAATTACATAAGAGAAATAACTCTTTGAAGCCGGAATTTTAGGATGTTCGTCCGGCAAACTTTTAGTCGAATAAGTTAATTTATAGTATGGAGCAGAAAACACCTCACGTCGGACACGGGGTGTGGTCCGTGCAATTACTTATTTACAGCGAAAATGGCCGACGTGCCTGTTTAAAAACAAGGGGTGGAGCGAGGTCCTAGCCGCAAAAGTTGTGCGGCAACTCTGAAAACTTCACCCTGAAAAAGGGTGAGCTCAACCCAAGCAACAACGGCCTTTCTTGTCGCCCCTCGGAAGGGTGCTTTTACCCTGCGGATCGCACGGAATGAAGGCTTTTTTGTTGTATAATTAACCCGCTTTATGCCATTTTAGACTTTATAGTCGATTTGCATACGTTTTGCTTATTTCTGCGACGTGCAGGCCGAAGGATCCTCTGGACCGTATAGATTATGTAAGTTTTAATTTCACCGCCGTTTTTTCTGCCGCAGGACATCGCTTCAAAGAAGAAGATTTATCGAGTTTTCATTGGTTTTTGTTGCGTACGGAAGCGGGGGCAGGCCGAGATATTTGGTGAAAAATTAGCGGAGAACAATTCAGAGGGGTTTTGTCAAAAAGATGATTAGCCAATACTCCTGTATTTCAAAGCAATAAAAAAAGAAACACAGTTTTTCAGATTTCCCCTGTGTATAATTCAGAATAGAATTCAACAAAGATAAATTCATAAAAGAATTAAGTTCGATAAATGGGTTTCTGAAATATTCAAGAAGCTTTTCTAAGAAGTTTACGATCTATTCAAAATATTTCTGAATTTTCAAATGATTATGATTATGATGTCCCTAGTTTTACTGTCACTTTCGAAATTAGTTTTTAAAAAATCCAGATTTGGAAACTGTATGCATTCACCACAAAATATCTGGTATGATTAAAACTGTTACCTTTCAAGTGATTTATGAGTAAGAAGTGGTCATAAATCTAGGGAGGTCCAAAATGGACAAAATATTTTATTACGTCCGATAAAATAATCGTTCCATTATTGGCCATGAGCATTGAATTACTCTTCTCAAAATCTTATTGTGTCAATTGAACGAGTGTTATTTTGAGTCATGAATTGATTCAGTGGAATCTGTAAAAATTAAAATTATAAGAAATTTAAGGAAATTTCAATATAGATTGATGTGTTCGAAGAAATAAAACCAGCATAGAAAACCGAAAAAAGTGATTTGAAAGGAAGGGAAAATCTTCTCATATTAAAGTTTCAAAAATTTCACAGAAAAATTTAACAAAATTTGTATGTTAAATAAAACACTACTGTGAATAATAAAAAATTTGAACTTTTTACTGAAAAATTCTGGACACTAAGTGGGTACGCCTGAATGCGTAGCAAGTTGCATACAGAGAAACGTATCTTCTGCCTTCATCAAACAAAATTGTGATGATCACCTCATTCCCATGGGATCCTCAACCCTCGTGGTCATCGGAGGGTTGAGCGTGTTAAGCATAGGGGTAAAACGAAACAGGAAACTTCTGAAATAGAGTGCGATGAGGAAATCAAGTTTCCTATTTATTCCATACTAGCTCCATTGAAGAAACAGCTACCGTCCGCTAGAGGACGCTGACAGAAATTTCGATCAATACGATTTTAACGAATCTAAAATTGAATTATTTCAGTTGTAAAATACTAAAATAGGATAAGGTTATTTTTAATGCCAAAATACAAATGTACTCTTCTTAACATATTCGTTTTGATTTTGAAGAGTACCTCTATTTTGAATTTACATTCATTTCATGTTTCTCATTCCGTAAT
Organism: Aphidecta obliterata; assembly: GCA_963966015.1. NCBI lineage: Eukaryota > Metazoa > Arthropoda > Insecta > Coleoptera > Coccinellidae > Aphidecta > Aphidecta obliterata. The sequence goes on from OZ014427.1 coordinate 15,132,912, forward strand.
ACTTTTGATAATTCTGGACATAAACTCCTTTGTTCAAGATAAGAATTATTTGCGTTTCACATAAAACCGCAAGTTCAGAGAGGCTATCACTGTAATCAGTTGCAAAATATCGTTCTGTTTCCTTTAAATGTTTCAGATTCATTCGGGAAAATAACAAGAAATAAGTTCGCGTGTTTACTGAGTATAGTCTTTCTAACAATGAATTTTCTCAGTTCAATAATGAATATTGCCACTATTTTGCTTGTTACTTGTGCCATTCTGTATACAGTGGAGTCAAGTTCTTTCAGAATGCCAAAAGAATGTTTAGAAAATCGATCATCACCTAGGTGCAAACCAACCATATTATATTGAAGTCTTCAATAAGGTACCTATGTTTTTTTCTCATTAAATTTTGGAAGAAAACTATTTTGATTTATTCTCTTCAATATAATTCATTCAGGGAAAAATATTAAGGATAATTTAAGTATGGGCCATTATGTTTCATTTTATTCTATTAATTTCTCTTCTTTATCTTCTGATATATTCGATTTAGTATAATGATACCTAAACACGTTTCAAAATTCATTGGTTTGTGTTGGACAGTATTTCGGAAATGATTTTTCTATGTTATTCCTGGATTTTTATCCTTCAGATTTCATAGAACGTATTTTCTATCATTGAGAGCAACTGATTTATACCGGGTGACCCATATAAATTTTTCTAGCTGAATGATTAAATCGATACGTCCTGAGTATTCGAAAGCTCTTTCGATACTGACTTTGAATCCGTAGAAAGGAAACATGACTAAATCTCACAGATGAAGGCTTCCAGGTCCAATTCAATTATGTCTGTCCGGCCGTCCATAAACACCATAACTCCCGAAACAACACACCTAGTTTTCAGGTTACATTCGAGGTCTGAATGCGAAAATTGAGTTCGGGGATTTGCGAAATCCGCCGAATGGTTCCGTAGATATAGACATCTGAATTTTTTTGTCAATAATTCGAGATTTTGTGATGAACACTAGAAAAATTTAGAAACATTTTTATTGATAACTCAGGCATGGATAGATGTGTAATGTTGGAACTCAGCTTTTAATATGTTCCACGCGAAAACAGGATTTTTCTGATCTGGTTTTGAGGAAATTTGATATTATATTCCATTCAATTCGGTGTTCTCATATCTTGAATTTTATGAAAAAAATGACATTATTAGTCACACTGACCCTGACGTACGATTCGGTTCACAGGAACAAGCGCGAAAGAGTACTTGAAATTCTTCCATTCGATTTTTGGATTTTACGCGAAATGTAAACTTTCAAGATCTCATGGAGGGTGTGAGAAATTTTGTGAATTGTCCTAAGTTTTAATCATACTTACTCTCATACTTTTTGGACCTCCTTTTTGAGCGCTCGTACTACTTACACGAGGGCTATATCATTTCGTCACGATGTCTGTATTTATCAAATTTTGAGCAGAAAATGTGCCGTAAGCACGATAACTCTCGAACGGAACAACCTAGAGACTTGAAATTTTCAGTGTGGGTTCAGTTCCCGAATGCCTCGGTTGAGTTCGTTAATGGGCCAAATTCCACCAGGGGTTCCGTAAATATGGCCGTTCAAAGTTTTGTTTCCCTGACTACTTGAAAACTACAGATATGATCGAGATGAAATTTGGCACTCGAATGGAGAATGAGGTCTCAAGCTACAGATTGTCCAGATCGCATAACCAGAACCATAGAAATCATAAAGAATTGAAACTTTTAACGGAAACGCCTAGGGACTTGAAATTTTCAGGATAGGTGTGAATCTCGAATGTCGTGATCACGTTCATCTATGAGAAAAATTATACTAGGGGTTCCGTAAATATGGTCGTTTGAAATTTAGTTTTCTTGATAATTTCAAAACTACAGATTTGATCGTGACGAAATTCTGTATACTAATGGAGAATGATATATTCAAGCTACATTTCTCCAGATCGCATGACCAGAACCATAGAAACCATAGAAAATCATAACTTTCGAACGGAAAGGCCTTGGGACTTGAAATTTTCAGGATAGGTGTGGATTTGATATGTCGCGTTCACGTTCATCAATGAGCCGAAATATACTAGGGGTTCCGTAAATACGGTCGTTCGAAATTTTGTTTTCTCGATAATTTCGAAACTACGGATTCGATCAAGATAAAATTTTCTCTATTTTAATCGAGAATGATATATTGAAGCAACATTTCGTCCAGATCGCATGACCATGATCGCATGACCATGGAAACCATAGAAAATTATAACTTTGTAATGGAAAGGCCTAGGGACTTGAAATTTTCAGGATAGGTTTGAATCTTTGATGTTGCAGTCACTTTCATCAATGAGCAGAATTTGACTAGGGGTTCCGTAAATATGGCCGTTTGAAATTCAGTTTTCTCGATAATTTCAGAACTATGGATTTGATCGTGACGAAATTCTGTATTTAAATTGAGAATGATATATTGGAGCTAAATTTTTTCAGATCGCATGATCAGAACCATAGAAACCATAGAAAATCATAACTTTCGAACGGAAAGGTCTAGGGACTTGAAATTTTCAGGATAGGTTCGGATCGCGAATTTCGCGTTCACGTTCATCAATGAGCAAAACAAGACTAGGAGTTCCGTAAATATAGCCGTTCAAACCATTTTTTTCCTGATAATTTCGAACAACTTATTGGATTGAAACAAAATTTCGCACATAGATGAAAAATAATGTATTCAAACCACGTGAGAAATTTTGTTCAGATCGCATTACCAAGACCATAGATACCGTAGAAAATTGTAGCGAATTATCGAAAAAAAATTAGTCACCTAAAGCACTGACGTGAAGTCTTGATTTTCGCCTTTGTTTGAAATTTTCTTTGACAGCTGTCAAAATCTTTCCAGTTGTTTTCTGAAACTGGAGAATGCGAATCTACCTATAAAGTGGATGAACGAGCGCTCAAAAGCTCCTGACTTCACGGCAGTGCTTTTCGTAATTTTTTTTTCAAGTTTCATAATATATAAATGCTTTTTTTTTGTTTCAGGTGCAATTGGATAAATAATAACTGACGACCCTGCTTCGATATGGCTGAGAAAAAATTTGTATACTCATGTTAACATTTTATTGGATACCTGATAATTGATTATAAGAAATTGAAGTAATATTTCTGTAAAATGAATAATTCAGCATAATAAAATATCTATTGAATATACTTTTCCACACATAACCACTACATATATACCCATATTGAAAATAATATAGATCAGATTTTTGTCCAAGAGTAGAAGTAATCCCACTTCAAGGAAATTATTGAAATAATCACATGAGAAAGCTTATAAGTTCATCATCCGATATTCTGATAATTCTTCGATTGACTCTACTATTCCAGTGGAAAAAAAACTGTAAGAATAAGATTATGTTACTTGAAACACCTGTATAATATAAAATATTTTCTAAAGATTGTCGTTCCTTCAACGAAAAATAACACTGACGAATTTGTAACGATTCTTTAGTAGGCGAATCTGGTAAATTTATTTCACCACTGAGAATTTCTGTTTCGAATAACCAAATCTTCATCTCATCTCGTCGCTTTCCCACGTCTCTCGCCTTGGACGTCGCTCTCTTCCCAGCGTCCCGACCGGCCAAACACGTCTTCTGCATCCCAGCGTCCGACCTGTGCCCTCTGCAGCACCTCTCCGTGACTCTCTACCAGTTCTCATAATGCTGGAAAGAAGGGTGAATCCAAACACAGAAACATATTTGCATTAAAAGGGGCATCATTTGCATCTTATATCGATAAACAGGATCAGGTTGCAGCGGCAATCGGTCAACGGACAGGTTAAGGTGAGATCGCCTAATTGGGGAAAAGAAGCTGGATTCTCTTGCGGGACCGCTCGAGACGGAAAAATGAAAGGGGATGATTTCAGTTTTCGACGTGGTCTGCTTGCGTACGGTTTCGGGCGATTCTGTGTTTTGTGAATGTTTGGTAATTTTGGTTGATTATGATTTTGTTCGTGTGGAAATGGTGCTTAAGATTTGAAAGAATCCTTCTATTTGAAACTTCAGAATATGGGACAGGCAAAAATGACTAATTCTACTTCTCACTCTTCAGAGATTGTGCGAAGGTAATTTCTTAATTCGTATATTATTGACCATAACAAGGAGCTATATAATGAAGAAATGCACGTTAATAATGATAATGATCCGCACAAAAAAACTCATGATGCGTTTCTGTTTCGTCCCAATAGCGTTGTTCCAAAAATCCAAAATTGTGAAATAACACGACAGAAATTGGCGTTTAGTTTCTGCGCAGTTTATGGGCAAGATTGTGGAAACCAAGAAACTTTCAGGCATATATTGCTACACAAAAATATCAACATGCTTTCCAATGAAGTGTTAAGTTAGCCGAAAGCAGTGAATTAGGTCGACAACAGAAAAGGAACAGGCCATGAGGAGATATCCGGATCATGATGTCCCTTCTGTTTGTTCCCTTCTGAGGCCGCAGAATTAAACAGCCGAAATTCAGCCACAGGCCACTTTTTCGGGGAACCTCCTTTCAGATTACGAACGGAATGAGCTCTTCAGCGCGTAGATTTCAAAATAAACAGCGACGCTCCCATAATCAGAAGTGGCCCGACGTAATAGCGCCCCGGCGATGGGTCCCGCAGAGAAGGGGCCTTAGAACAGAATTAGCGACCTTGTCGTTATCTGGTTCTCCATTCCTGCCACTATAAACTTTATTGAGTTAGATTAGCCATAGTTTACACACGTAGCCCTTATCAGCGGTCGTTTGCCTAAATTATACATCCTGGACCGCCGAGCCAGCCTTTGTTTTACATGCGCCTTCCGTGTTTTGCGCCCCCCGGTATATGGAGTTCGGGAGGGAGCTAAGGCGCCGTCGATTTCGTCTGAAGCAACACTTTATCTAACAACAATAGCCGCCTGGAGGTGCAAAAACATCGTTCTTGCTTCGTGGAAGGGGTCTTCGGGGGTTGTTTACTGTGTACACTCGGAATTCGTGGAAGAGAGGGAAGAAATCATGTGATATGACGTGAAATTTATTGTTTCATTTGGTTCAAATGAAGTTTGAAGGGTTTGGTGAAAATGTTTCAAAAGGAAGGATTTCCACATGTACCACATGTGATGGTTAAGGCTGGTGCGATCCTATTTGTTGGGAGACATTTTTAAACGCTTATTTTCATAAGGATGGGAACAACAAATTGTTGTCCAATATTTACCAGCCATAGGTCTTCAACGCCGGTCTATGGTCCAGAAAGCTCTACCTCATCAGCATATTATTGGAGCATTCTCGAGAAGGCTCAACCTAAATAACGAAATGTTACAAATGCCAATCATAGCTTAGACATATTTTCTTGTAGAATTCATGGTTTGTCAAGAGAGGTCACCATATTTCGAAGTTTTATAGATTTGTTAATCCTTGACACATGTTAAGAATTTTAGATAATTTCATTGCACCCTTCTGTTGTTTCACGTAATTAAACACAGCTAGAAAGGATGGAAAAAGATCATCCCTTAAGACTTTTCACTGGTAATGGAATTGAATATGCGGTTTTGGGAGTATTACTGTGGACAAATTGCGACGTAGCTACAAGTATATAAAATACGGAAATATCAGTGGTTCAAAATTCAAGATTCATGATCGATATAAAATATGGATTTTCCAAAAAAAAGCACCTGCCGGCTTTCTTGTTAATTATATTCTTCTCTAACTTACTTGAGAACTGTTCAGTCAGACAGTAAATGGATCATGATGGTAATTAATAATTCTCCTTGTTGTTCTTGGGTTATGAAATGTTGAATATAAATCGGAATATGTTGTGTTTTGGAACTACACTCTACCTGATTCGTTTTCTAGGAAAATTTCGATATATTTTGTGAAATAAATATGGGATAGACGAAGAAACTAAATCCAAGTTCGACTCACTGATGACGAATCCGTCGAAAAATTCGAGTGTGTCCGTCCGGCTGTATACACGATAACTCTCGAACAGAATGTCCTAGAAACTTGAAATTTTCAGGGTAGGTTTGAATCTCGAATGCCACGGTTAATTTCGTTATTGGGCAAAATTCGCCCAGGGGTTCCGTAAATATGACCGCTCAAAATTTTGTTTTTCTGATTACTTTGAAACTATAGATTCGATCGAGGTAAAATTTTGCACTCAGATGGATAATTACGTGTTCAAGCTACATGCAGAATTTTGTTCAGCTCGCATGACTAGAACCATAGAAACCATTGAAAATCATAACTTTCGAACGGAAAGGTCTAGGGACTTGAAATTTTCAGGATAGGTTCGGATCGCGAATTTCGCGGTCACGTCCATCAATGAGCAGAATTAGACTAGGGGTTCCGTAAATATAGCCGTTCAAACAATTTTTTTCCTAATAATTTCGAAACTACTACTATTGGATTGGAATGAAATTTCGCAAATAGATGAAGAATAATGTATTCAAACTACGTGAGAAATTTTGTCCAGATCGCATCACCAAGACCATAGATACCGTAGAAAATTTTAGCGAATTATCGAAAAAGAAATGGTCACCTGAAGCACTGACATGAAATCTTGATTTTCGCCTCTGTTTGAAATTTTCTTTGACAGCTGTCAGTCAAAATCTTTCCAATTGGTTTCTAAAACTGGAGAATGCGAATCTACCTACAAGGTGGATGAACGAGCGCTCAAAAGCTCCTGACTTCACGGCAGCGCTTTTTGTAATTTTTTTTTAGAATTATATCGATAGAGTTTACTGATTAAAAAAAACGTGACTACTTTCCAGTTAATGAAGAGTTCGTAGAAAACTATTTGGAAGGCTGAATTCTTTCTTTAGGAATATACAGGGTGTCCCAAGTTCGAGTGCCTAATAGACGTTTCTTGAGAACCGAACCTATTTGAAATCTGAAAATTGGGATTATGATATTATTCGACTTTATCTACTGAGCTAGAATATTCTTGAAGCTTGAACGCTTTCACTTATACAGGGAGTGAAAATATTTTTATCGAAAAATTTTTTTTGCATTTTTTTCTCTCTTATGATCGATTATTCAATTTTAAATATATTTCTATTCGAATCGTTGCATTCATCAAAATAGTTTTTGAAATATTGAAAAAAAAAAATGAAAAAAAACGTGAGATATGCGTAGTCAGTATTATGTTCTTCATTCATATTCTCAATATCTTAAGCATAAACCGTTTTCACATTTCCGAAGTAGAAGAATGGGAGAATATTGTGCATCTCCTAAATTTTGGGAAACTCGTCACAGGGTGATTCAAATATTTCGTCAAAATTTTCCCATAACATTTTTGTTTCGAATCAGAACCCTATTTTTTCATGATTGCGTTAGTTTCTGCGGAGAAAAATAATGATAGTATTCTAACTTTATTATGCTCCTAAATTAAATAGTTTTTGAGTTATTTAGGATTTTTTCGAATTGCTGTCGTACGTAGAGATATTTTGAGAACTATTTCGACGAATTCAACGTTTCGAGAGATATTTGAAATTGAATAATCAATCATATCAGAAATGAAAAATTTTTTTTCGAGAAATTTATTTTCATTCCCTGTAGGTATAACTGAAAGTGTTTGGGCTTCAAGAATCTTTGAGCTCAGTAGATGAAGTCGAACAATATCATAATCCCAATTTTCAGATTTCAAATAGGCCCAGTTCTCAAGAAACGTCTAATAGGCAATATCATTGGTTCAAAATTCTTTAAGAGATCGACGTGATATATGGATTTTGCAGAAAAAGGACCTGCTGTATTCTTTGTTATTCATAAGAAACGAAATACAATGAAAATAATGAACTTTTCATTCCGTTGTTTTTTTCGAATTAAATGGAGTGTTCAATGTTCAAAAAAAAATCGTGACTATTTTACAGTCAATGAAGGGTTTGTAGAAAATATTTTGGAGGGAAATTTTTTTTTCTTTGGGAATATATTAACTATTGTTAGGAGGGTATCAAACAAAAGTCCTGAGACTAGTCCTGGAGCTCAAATGGGGGGGAGTTATTCGCTCATATCTCTTAAACGGTGCGTCATACTGTCAAACTCAGTATTTACAGACTGAAAGCTTTTTGAATTCTGTACAAGATTGTTGACACTACTTTATCTGTTTTCCAACCGAAAGTCGCTAATTAAAAGAAAGTGCATTTTAACCTCACGTCTTTGGACAGAAATTTCTTTTCTAGCACCTCAGCCTATCACTTTTTAGCCGTACCCTTCAAGAAAGAAGTTGATGGGCATTGAATTCCGTTCACGATGACAATTCAATTTTTTACCATCAACGGGTTCAAATTTTTTTCAGATTCACTGTTCATTCTTTGAGTGTTATATCGTTTGGTACTGGCTACATATAACAGTGGAATAACTACTAAAAAATTATAAGAAGCACTGCCGTGAAGTCAGGAGCTTCTGAGCGCTCGTTCATCCACCTTGTAGGTAGATTCGCATTTTCCAGTTTTAGAAACCATAATTTTTGATAGCTTTTTGTCTTCTTCTGATCTGATGATTGTGGGAGAAAAATGGGAAGCTGGAGTGCAAGAAGGCAATGTTCATCAGAAAACGTGGGTTTAAGTACCGTTTGGATGATTTCGCTCCATGTCTAGATCCCTGATTTTCATTCTGTTTATTGTTTGGCTCCTGACAACTCCAAAATGTTCTAAACGCCTCTTTCGAACTCCCATTTACTGGACTTCTCGGAAAATAATGACATTTGAACCAATTAGATAGAAAATTCCATAATTATCCTATAATGTACTACGATCAATCACAAATCAATGAATTGTTGCAAATCCGTCTCACGAAATTGTTCCAAATTGAACTAGCGAATGTCTGAAATCAACTGTTTTCATTTTACTGCTCCAGCAAATACGTACAGCAATCATCCCTCAATGGCGTTCCACCCCCTCAATCTTGCCCTTACTTCGTCCAGTATTGATCCGTTGCAGCATCTAAGATGGCGGTGGCAAGGAACGTCGACCCGAGTCTTCTTAGTTGGCGAAGGGGATGCTGCAACCCCTTCGTGGTAATTAAATTTATGCAAATTAATTCCCAGGATTATACGTATCCAGTCTCCCCCCCGCTAGACGTGGAACACTTACGCCCCAAGCTAACGGGGATTTTCGACTCCTTTAACGATTATTGCCAAGAAAATGTGCGTCGTAACTCCTGTATTTCGCAAATTATTCAAATGAGTCAGGTTATGAACCCATCGGGCAACGTTGGTTCGAATATGGGGAGATAAATTTGGGGTTTAGTGCTGGTGGGTTCTGTGTTGCATGAAACACTATGTAGAGAATTTATATGATGGAAGAATTAATAATACGATATGTTCCTGAAGTCCTCACTAAATTACGAGTGAAAATGTACTAACGGAAGTTAATCGCAGATCGCAAAACTAAAATTCAAGTTATCAAAAAATATTCTTGAGATTAATGACAAAATTTAATTAACATAATTATGGACCCCTATTGAATATTCGTCCATCATAATCATCTGCAATGAAATAGGATCGGTATATCATCTAGCTGAAATGAGATGTTGAAGTAAAGCGAATCGCCACTATCCGATTTTGTCCTCACTATTTATTTAGGATAGTCACTCTTGTCAGGGAACGCAGCTGAGTTAACACCATCTACATTTTTTGGTCATTCGAGATTATTGCATCCCTTGAGATCTCCTCATCAACGAAGTCATCAAAGGGAAAGTTGTAGAAAATTCAGATTAACATGATCGTGGGAAATACTGAATGAAAACTATCGAATATTCAAAGATGATCGATTTGGGAAGAAACCGTTATTTGAACAAAAAAAATTGATTAAAATGAAAAAATTAATGTGGAAATTCTAGAAAAGCACTGACGTAGAATCACTACAAAGTTTTTGGGCGCTTGTTTAGAGAAATCGCTAGAAAGGTCACCCATCCAGGTATTTCGAAATTATAGAAAAAAAACGAAATATAATTCAAAATTATAAAAGAAGGACGTATTTGATCGTATTCACCCAGTTTCCATCCAAATTTGATTGTCAGTAACTTTTACATAAACTTTTGGAAACATTCTGTGAACCAAACCAACCATCAGTCTGACAAATTTTAATTCATTACTATAAACTTCAAGATACGGAATCACAGAGTTATCACGAAATTCAGATACCAGTTCAGTAAAACTCAATTCTCTCTCCACGCGTAACCACTGTGAAGCTGAATCTGCTTTCATACATGCCTCATATGTAGACACAGCAGGATATGACGAATAGATTTTGGAATACTGAAGTTTCTAAAAAAAAAAATTTCAAATTTTTCTGGTTATACAATCCTCACGAAACTCCACATGAACCTTCGTGTTGTTATCCAACTAAAATCAATTATTGGGGAGAAAAATTAAATAGCTATATCTACGAAACTCTTCGACTGATTTTACCACTCAACCAGCGCATTCAGACCTCGAACGTACCCTGAAAAATTCAAAATTCTACTAATTCTCTATTTTGGAATTAATCGGATCGACATAATTGAATTGTACCACGAATTTTTCGTCTGATGAGTCCTTTGAGACTTTATTCTTGTTGCAAAATCGAAAATTACAAACATTTTGACAAAATGATGAAAAACACCTTCAGCATTTCCACTAAAAAAAATACCAAAAATGCTCCATATTCAAGATGACCCTGAAATTTTTTTTAAATAATCCAAAACTGAATATGAAGAAAAAAATATTGTTTTGAGCAGTTGTATGATCGATTATCGCGGAAATTATTAGGGGATAATCAATTTTCTATAAAATACCTCTGGTTATGAAGTTGAATGATATTCTTCACATTTTAGACGATTCATAAAATAAATAGAAAGTGTTCATGGATATCCTAGTGATGTCAACAAGCCACCGAAAACCTCAATACACCCAATAAAATATTCCGCTGTTGATCGTGAGCAATTATTCTCTTCAAATGTTATTATGTCGGTTGAGTAAGTCGAGTTGTAAATTATATTATATATAAAATAAAACCAAGAATGTAATCTGAAAAAATTCTATCGAAGGAATTCATTTAGGTTTTTCCACTTTCAGCGTTGTATGCCAAAATATTCACGAAAAATGTTGAATAATGAGCCTTTTTGAGCGCTCGTTCTTTTTACACGAGGGCTATATCATTTCGTCAAGACGTCTGTATTTTTCGAATTTTGAGCCGAAAATGGTCTTAATCGATAAGGTTCGACTCACTGATGACGAATCCGTCGAAAAATTTGAGTCTCTCCGTCCGGCCGGCCGTGAGCACGATAACTTTCGAACGGAACGACCTAGAGACTTGAAATTCTCAGTGCCGCAGTTGAGTTTGTTAATGACCAGAATTCTACCAGGGGTTCCGTAAATATGGCCGTTCGAAATTTTGTTCTCCTGATTACTTAGAAACAACTGCTTCGATCGAGATGAAATTTTGTACTCAGTTGGAGAATGACGTATTCAAGCTATATGCGAACTTTTGTCCAGATCGCTTGACCAGAACCATAGAAACCATAGAAAATTATAACTTTCGAACGGAAAGACCTAGATACTTGAAATTTTTAGGGTAGGTTTGGATCTGTAATGTCGAGGTCACCTTTATCAATGACCAAAATTAGACTAGGAAATCCGTAAATAGGGCCTTTTAAAATATTTTTTCCTGATAATTTCGAAACTAATGATTCGATCGAAATTAAATGCCGCACGTAGATGAAGAATAATGTTCTTTAGACCATAGATAACGTAGTTTCGCCCTAGTTTGAAATATTCTTTGATAGCTGTCAAAACTTTCTTCAATTGGTTTCTAGAACTGGAAAATTCGAATCTCAAGATTGCATAACCAAGACCATAGAAACCGTAGAAGATTCTTGCGAATTAACGGAAGAAAAATCCTTTTATTCCTGTAACAGCTGTATCGACAAAAAGAACAAAGAGCTGCGGTCATTTTTTTGACAGCTGTCAAAAATTTGCTCAATAGAAGGTGGATGAACGCTCAGAAGCTCTGACTACGCATCATAATTTTTTTTTGTATTTCATGAGATATTCATACAAAATTTTCATGATTGATGAAATAAACACGAGCTCAGAGAAAGCAGTTTTTATACATCATTGAATAACTTGTGGAAATATGTATATATGACTTAATCAAAGTGTTAAATTGAAGATGAAGCCGGTAAGAAATTGAGCTACGTTTCCGTCAACCGCCACAATCTATATATCAAAGTTAATAAACTTAAATAACGCAGCAGGGTAGACGGCCATCCTCCGAATATAAAGTTTTAACACAGGTCGTTTGTAATAACAAAGACAAAGTGGTTTAATTCCGTGCGGAATTATGGGTTCTTGTATAAATGAAATCAGGAAATGAATTCTCTTGGACAACGCGGCCTCCTCTGTAGTGATACTTCCTCTCCTTTCTCCTCGTTATTTATTACCCACTTTCCGTTCTGCCTTAGCTCTCCTTCACGCCTTCTCATCTCCACAACCCCCCTTTTATACTGGTTCCGACCTCTCGTTATTCCTGCAGCATCCTCGATAATCGCGTAATCCAGCAAATTAACACACCTGCAACGATTTCTCGGTAAAATGGAATTTGGAAGGATTCGGACTGTTTGAAATACAAAACAATAAATTTACACCCTGTATATCATAAAATGATTTATACTGAAGGACTACATTTTAGGTCTACCGAAACTGAATGAGACAAACTTTTATAATTTCCGTGAGATAATTGTATGAGGAATGAAATTAAACCTAAAATCCCCGACAGCTCGAGAATCCGATCCAATTGTTTCGAGGGTTGGAATTGGAGAAAAATAATTTAAAAAAAAATAGACCATTATTTGTGTTATTCCTACGTTCTAGTGTTTCGTTCTGCTCACTCGGAACCTCTTCAGAGTAGCCCTGAGAGCGGTTGACTTCGCCGCATTTATTATCATTTAACTGAAATGACGATAACGATGATCCTCGCTAAATTTCATATAAACCTTGTTGTTCCAATGAACTACATAGTTTTAATTCGATAGAATTGGTATTTTTCGATTTTTGAACTGAAAAAATTAGATGGCTTCTTCAAAATCTAAGAAACCCTTCTGTAGATTTTGCCCATTCACGAACTTGACCAGCACAATCAGACCTGTAAATTTCAGAAATTTATTATCTATCTGTGTTTTTTTCGAGTATTCTCAGATATTTGGCCGAAATAATAACGCTCTTCATAAAAACGAACACTTTAAATATATCAAAATTAAAGAAACTTGATTGAAAGAACATTCTATTGATGTACCGAGGTTTTTCTAATTTCCAACTCTTTGATGTGCCATTCCTGATGTTCGCGTATTTCTGCGTTCTTCTTCTCATATATTTTCCTGTTCATCTGTTCTATACCATCTTTCCTAAGCTCGTCGACCAAACTTGTCTTCTCGCCACTATTTTGAATGGCCGAATTCGCTATTCAGCTTATATATCAGGCGTTATTCATCGAACACAAATAGATATAATCACGCCACTACAACCCGAGTATATCTAACGATATATCCCAGAAGGTTTCGTGCAGAATTAGGGCTCCGTAATATTAATTTGGAAACTACAACAAAACTATCTTATCCAACATGGTAGACCTTTGTGAATATAGGCAGCAAGGTTTCGCAAGTAAGGGTTGCGAGGGGGTGGGTGGTATGGCGGCTGACATGGGTTAGGGCGGCTCCTGATCTGTATTGATCCCAGCCCCAGGATGTAAGAAGCAACCCTTACATCATCGCCCCTCATCCCGCGCCACCCGCATCCCCTAGCTATTCGGCAAGCAATCTCCCCTCGGACCCTCCTCGCCCTCTCCGACCGTTATGTAGTGTTCCCCTTTTCTCCGTTGCAGGGGCGGCGATCTTCCGCAATTCGAAGATGAGTAAGTATTTCTTCATATTTTGATTGTAGAGAAGTTAATGGGTGTCTTGATTTCATAGGTTTTCATTATTTCCACAGTAGAAGGAAAGTATTCGTTGTTTGACGAAATCCGACTCAGAGAGCTTTCATTGTTCTCTGCGAGAAATTTGTATATATGTCTCCAAATGTTTCCTTATGTTTTTCATCACACAAAGTCATTTATCCAGAAGCTATTGAATAAAGAGGCAGCGTCAAGTATAACTTGGCCTATTATAGTTCATTTGCAATTAACGTAAACACTATACTGACTTAATTTTCACTATGTTCACTGTGCAACGTTACCAAAACGTAACTCTTCTCACTGTTTCAACTTCATTCATACATAAAAATAAAAAATAATGCGATATGTTATTCACATTCAGAAAATTCTTACGACTGTGAAACTTGTCTGATCAAAGAAGTAAGGTTCCGATTTAACATCAATTTATTAGGAATGAAAATAACTGTTCAGCTGCAAATCCTATGAAAATAATAAAAGATTCGTAGAAAGCCTTTTCAACCACTCGAAGTAAATTCAACTTTTACGTTTGATTTACGTATGTTCGATGGCCTTACGTAAAAACTATTTTCCTTTTGAAGAAAAAAATTCCCGGAAAATGTCGAAACAGGTCGAAAGCTTCCGCCAGGAATTGATGAATCCTTTTTCTCATTACAACTAGAGAGCGGCGTCAGGCTGCGATCCAATCTCGAAGACCCGAGGTGTTATTAAGTATTAAGAGTATAGCGTTGCAATACTCCCTTCCATTTTTGCAAGACATCGAATTAAAAATTTACCATTGACAAACGTAATAGTATATTATTTAACGAGCGATAATTTAGGTCATAACTCAAGCAGATGAAGTTTGCAGCACGAGCCAAAGGCGAGTGCTGTAATTCATCAAGTGAGTTAGGACCATTGTTGAATAAACTATACTTTACCTTCGACTATAACAATAAATACTAAGTGAAAACAGTGAAAGAACTTTTTTTACAAATCTTGATAGTTACCTATAACAATGCATTATTTATGTTGATTGTGCTTCTTAGCATGAAGTAGAAAAACTACAGGGGCGATGCTTAATAGTTAGTGCTTAGTTCACTGAAATATGCTAAAAGAACATTCTCTGTAAACGATGACTTCAAATTCTTAACGCTACACCAATCTTGAATATTATTGTATACACCTTTATATTCGTAGTGGGATTTTTCGGCAATAAATTCTGTTTGGTAACATTGGCTTATTGTCTTATTTCTGAAGCTGTACATAATAATTCATCTTCACTATCCGAATCAATCTTTTTCAGTAAAACATTCACAATAATAATTAGTTATCAGCTCAATTTGAGAAAACGTCAAAATTATGACCTCCCCCCAATACCAATAATGAATTGTTTCCTTTCGGCCAATCGGCTTGTTTAGAAGCACAGAGCCAGGGAGTTATAGTAGTGAGTTATTATAACTCACGGTGTTTGTTTACAGAAAGTATTAATTGCCCAAAAGTAGTTGAAATCAATAAAGTTCGACGGGATCTTAATTACTCTCGTCACTCGAGTGGATTCTGGAAAAAACAAAACGAATAAATATAGAATCCTTACCCTCTCTTCAAGACCTGCGTGCGGTTTTCAAGAATTTCATAGTTATGAACATAATCCCATTGACATCTCAGTTCATTAAATTTTCATTCAGTCTTGTTGAATCCAGTCGAAATTGATGGGGTCGAAAATCTTCGAAAGAAGTGAATGTCTATAATAAAGGCAAATACGATTGAATAGATCTGAAATCAAACTTGCCAACCCCTTTTGAAGGTTTTCGTTAGTTCAAACTTTTTATGTTATTGTTAAAACTAAACTTAAAACTATTATTAAAAGTAAGTAAGATGTTTTTTGTAAAATAATAGTCAATGAAATTTGAAATAAAAACAAATTCATTTCGATCGTAGAAAAAAAAATTGTGTGCCACATGATTGCAGCTCTCGACTCGATTTCAGGACTTCCAAATTTGCAAAGGTCGCTTTTAATTAAGTACAAAGATCCTTCACACTGGAACTCAAGAATTTAAGTCTCAGCATCAAACTGGCAGAAAAAATTTTCAAATCAGTGACTTGAGATTCCCAGGGTTATGATGTGAAATAATGTGTGAAAATCAGAAAATTTCTCTCTGAATTCAACTTATTTTATCTACTCAGCGACTAGGGGTTGTCCCAAGTTTTACCCTCGCCCCAAAAAGGTACATTATTAATTGAAGGAGAAATCCCAATTTATGTGAACTGTTTTGTCTAGACGGTACGAATGAGTTTTTAAATTCATCAAAATTGACGATTAAATCCGAAAAAATTATGAAATAACCAATTTTCGATATCGTTTTTTATATCATCAGATGGAGGCCAATATTTTTTTCCATAATATCATAATTTATCTTCTAATTATCGAATTAAAGTCAAACTCATGTTATTCTTTACATTTTCGTTGATCAATGAACTGAATAGGGAATCTCTATCAATATCCTGGTGACGTCAACAATTCATTACACCAAATAAAATATTCGTTCTATTGTTGATCAAAAGAGCAATAAATCACTCTCCTTCAAGTCTTATTAAGGCGATTAAACGAGTCAAGTTGTAAAACATGAATCGAGGTTAAGTGGTAACAATGTGAATATCGGTTCATCTTTAGATTTTTCAACATTTACCCGTTGTTTTGAGCGCTCGTTCTCCTTACAAAAGGGTTATATCATTTCGTCACAATATCTGACAAGGTTCGAATTATTGATGATGAATCTGTCAGAAAATTCAAGTCTGTTCGTCCGGCCGTCCGACCGGCCGTAAGCACGATAACTTTCGAACGGAACAACCTAGAGACTTAAAATTTTCAGTGCGCGTTCAGTTCCCAAATGCCACAGCTAGGTTCGTCAATGAGGCCATTCAAAATTTTGTTCTCCTGATTACTTCGAAACTACAGATTCGATCGGGATGAATTTGCACTCAGATTGAGAATGGCGTGTTCAAGATACATGCGAAATTTTGTCCAGATTGCATCACCAGAACCATGGGAATTATAGAAAATCATGACTTTCGAACGGAAAGGCCTAGAGACTTGAAATTTCCAGGATATGTGTGGATCTCGGATGTTGCGGTCACGTTCATCAATAAGGAAAATTAGACTAGGGGTTCCGTAAATATGGTCGTTTGAAATTAAGTTTACTGGATAATTTTAAAACTACGAATTCGATCGTGACGAAATTTTGTATTTTGATGCAGAATGATATATTCAAGATACATTTTCTTCAGATCGCATGACCAGAACCATAGAAACCATAGAAAATTATAACTTTCGAACGGAAAGGCCTAGGGACTTGAAATTTTCAGGATAGGTTTGAATCGCGAATGTCGCGAAGCTAAATTCGACAAGGGGTTCCGTAAATATGGCCGTTCAGAATATTTGGTGAAGAATGATGTATTCAAAATGTGTGCGGAATTTTATCCAGATCGCATCACCAAGACCATAGATCATTCTAGCAAATTATCGAAAAAAAATTGGACACCTGAAGCACTGACGCGAAGTCTGGTGTTTCGCTTCATTTTGGAAATTTTTTCGACAGCTTTCAAAAATTTTTTCAATAGGTTTCTAAAAATGCGAATCTACCTTCCAGGTAAATGAACGAGCGCTCAAAAGCTCCTGCCTTTACGGCAGTGCTTTTCAAATTTTTTTATGAATGAGATTAATTTTGGGGGAACCTTCGACCTACACGCGAATGACCGAGGGAAATCTCCTCCAAACATTATTCACCCTGACACCCTCCACCGACCACGATTCCGCCTCCTCCACGTGCCCCATCCCAAACCCCTCCGCCCCTGGCCACTCCAACAGCTCCTTCCTTCCGTCGGCATAACCGTAGCATCTAATTGAACCTTCCATGGCAGTCTCTTCTCTCTTCAGATGGGAATCATTACGTAAAGTGTTGGCTTTATTAGACATTCTCCACATTCTGAGAGTAATTATTTCAGTCTGCAAGATATCTGTGTCAGGCTGCGTCGTAAAATGCGGTTTCGCTATTCGTGAAATTAATTTTCATGGCAAAACTAGTTCCCTTTGCGGGCCGCTTCGATTTGTCAGGACATGGAATGATCATTGTTCATAGGGATTGGGCGGCGTGTCCGCGATCGGTTGAAGCGTTGGGAAGTTTTGCGAAGTAATTTCAGGAACAGAACCTGATTGTCGTTTCTGAAATCTTTTGGACATAGATGCCTCATAGAGGATGAACCATATAGGACGAGGATGAATTTGGTGGCATGTTCAATTTCTTTGTGTTGGCATTTATGAATATCTATTGTCAGTTGCCATTCACTATGACTATGAAAAATTCTGCGTGGGTGGTACAATTTTTTTCTTCTCGAAAGATTCCAATGATGACTTATAATGAACCTGAATTCTTCCGGAACTCTTGGAAACTGTGAGGGGTTTAAATGGCATCAAATTCGAAACAAACTCAATTTCTATCCGGCATTGGTCCTCCTTGCTGAAGAATCAAGAATTTCAGAGGCAGAAAATCAAGAGAATAAGCAAAAACTTATCGTAATCGGAAAATTATCCAATCGAATCAGGAAATATATTTACAAGAAAAGGCTCTGCTTTTTACATATAGTTGAACAGTTTGATTCGTTTGAAAATTGTTCCGAATTCTACTCGGTTGAGAGCGTTTTATACAATACCCCCAAAAAAGGGGATTTGGAAGCTTTATTGTTTTTTTCTCGAAAAATTATTTGCAAAATATAAACTCGATAGTAAGAGCTCCGGATATTGAGTTATATTTTTTCGATCATTTACATAAGAAAAAAAATGTAGCAAAGCACTGCCGTGAAGTCAGGAGCTTTTGAGCGCTCGTACATCCAATTTTCGACAGCTGTCACAAAAATGCTGAAACTTAGGCGAAACTCCAGACTTCATGTCAGTGCTTTAGGTGATCAATTTTTTTTCGATAATTCGCTAGAATTTTCTACGGTATCTATGGTCTTGGTAATGCGATCTGGACAAAATTGGCACGTAGTTTGAATACATTATTCCTCAGCTAGGTGAAAAATTTCATTCCAATCCAATCAGTAGTTTCGAAATTATCAGGAAAAAAATATTTCGAACAGCCATATTCACGGAACCCCTAGTCTAATTTTGCTCATTGATGAACGGGGCCGCGATATTCGCGATCCAAACCCACTCTGAAAATTTCAAGTTCCTAGGCCTTTCCGTTCAAAAGTTACAATTTTCAATGATTTCTATGGTTCTGGTCATGCGATCTGGACAAAAAATTGTTTTAATATATCATTCTCGATTAAAAAACAAAATTTCATCTCGATCGAATCCGTAGTTTTGAAATTATCAAGAAAACTAAATTTCAAACGACCATATTTACGGAACCCCTAGTATAATTCCGCTCATAGATGAACGTGATCACGACATTCGAGATCCACACCTATCCTGAAAATTTCAAGTCCCTAGGCGTTTCAGTTCGAAAGTTACAATTTTCTATGGTTTCTATGGTTCTGGTCATGCGATCTGGACAAAAATTCACATGTAGCTTGAACACCTCATTCTCCATTCGAGTGCGAAATTTCATCTCGATCAAATCTGTAGTTCTCAAGTAATCAGGGAAACAAAACTTTGAACGGCCATATTTACGGAACCCCTGGTGGAATTTGGCCCATTAACGAACTCAACCGAGGCATTCGGGAACTGAACACACACTGAAAATTTCAAGTCTCTAGGTTGTTCCGTTCGAGAGTTATCGTGCTTACGGCCGGACGGCTGGACGGACAGACTCGAATTTTCCGACGGATTCGTCATCAGTGAGTCGCACATAGTCGATTGAGACCATTTTCATTTCAAAATTCGAAAACTACAGACATCGTGACGAAATGATATAGCCCTCGTGTAAGTAGTACGAGCACTCAAAAAAAGATAAATATGAATATCAGCTATATAATGCTGAAATTTTTCGTCTAGAGATGAAAATGAATTGAGTTTTTCTGATCTTGTGTTGATAAATTTAATATATTTCATATATTTTGTGTTCCAGCTCTTGAAGTCGATTATTTGTCACACTGACGTCTGGTTTGGTCCACAGTATCTGTGGTTCGTTTTATAACTTTTGGAACGATAGTCTCGCTTCAGGGTAACCTATTGTCAAATCTACTCGGTTGAAAGTATACAAAATTCCTTGAAAAAAACCAGGTGCGATTTGAAGACTATATTTATTTTTCCTCCAAAATATTTCGCAAAATATGAACTCGATAGTATGAGCTCCGGATATTGACTCATATTTTTTTTGATCATTTACATACAAAAAAAATAAATATGATTACCAGCTTTATAATGCTAAAATTTTTCGTCTGGAAATGAGGCATCGATGAAAATAAGTTGAGTTTTTCTGATCTTGTGTTGATAAATTCAATATATTTCATAAAATTCTGTTATTCCAACTCTTGAAGTCGATTAGGTATTCGTCACACTGACGGCCAGTTTCGTCCACAGAATCTGTGGTGTCGCGCTTTAGGGTAACCTTTTGTCATATCTACTCGATTGAAAGTATACACAATACCCCGAAAAAACCGGGTGCGATTTGAAGGCTATAGTTAATTTTTTTTTTAAATATTGTGCAAAATAGCCAACTGGATAGTGAGAGCTCCGGAAGTTGACCAAAATTTTGTTGATGAATTTTATAAAAAAAAATTTATGATGTCGAAAAAAAAATTAAATTATCGAAAAGTGATGTTCGGAATAATGTGATGTGTCAGAAATGATGATCCTGACAATCATGAAACTCCACTGTTCAATCTTGAGAACATTCAGCAGTTTCGAAATAAATTCATCACCCTGTATACATAATATGTCAGATGCTACCCAATCGAAGATTTTTACCGAAAAGCATTTCTCCTTTCTTTTCTTTTCATTTCCTTCTGTTTAGAGTAAATATTCATCATAAAATAGTCTGAAATTACTGAACTTCATATTTTATATGAATACGTGTAGGACAAACATTCATGAAAATCTACACCGGTCCCTTCAGCAGACTCTTCAAACTGTTAAACAAGTGTCTATATCAAAATCCGTTTAACAACATTCATATAATGTCTTCTGCATTCAGTCAAAATATTCCCTTGCTTATTACCGACAGTGAAACGGTTATCATAGTGGTCCAGAGGATGATGCACTGAAGAACCTCCAACCTGTTTAGTTTCTCACCACGACGATCTTGAGAAAGGTCAAAGTTTAGCAACTCTCCTGGATCTTCTATCCTCTGCAACTGCGGTCAACAAAGCAAACGTCTTACTACACGGAAAGGGTGCATATTAAGCAGACATTATTAACCTGTTTGGTTGGACGGTGTATAAGTCACCCCTTCACAATTCTACCGTCAAGCGAGAATATTAAAAGGATGAAAAGAGCTTTTCTAAGGACTTTTATACTTGTCTTTCATCTTTTTTCGGTTCTCATCTGATATTAGGAGATAATGAAATTTCTTGAACATTGTGAATCTTCTCCACCATGTCATGCTACAACATGAGAGGCAATACAGGGTCTTTCACGAGGAACCTCACCCATATTTATACGGGAAACTACTGAACGTATTTTCATGAAATTCAGCACTTATAAGTATTTCACGATGCTGATGAAATCTAAAATATTTTCAAGGCATGAGCACCTCCGGTTTTTCCGGAAATGACGTCAACTTCCGTTTTTCAAATTAGAACACCATTTTTTTATTGCAGAAATAGATTCCTTAGAAAATTTCAAGTTATTTTGATGTAACATTTTTCAGTTTTGGTTGGAAAATTCTCTCTGAGCGGGAAAATTCGAAAAAAAAATCGAAAATAGAGCTCCGCTGAAACAAGAATAACTTCGAGGTTTTTGGATGAAAAATTTTCATTTTTGGGATTTTTCAAGATGTAAGATTGATGTATCCACTTTGAAAATCGAAATCGCGGTTCATGATACAGGGGGTGAAAAAATCGCTTTCAAAGTTAGGGATGACAAAATCGTGAAAAAACAATTTTTTCAAATTAGAACCCCATTTTTTTATGGCAGATATTGAATCTACGTTAAAAAATAATGTGAGTGTATGCAGCACACCCTTGCCCTAAAATGGATATTTTCTGAGTTATTCACAAAAAACTGTTTTTCGTCTTGAATTTTCAGCTATTTCTTTTCCCTTCACGCCAAAAAGATGAAATTTTCAGGAACTGTCACTTAAACCATGTTTTAGATTTTACTACCCTAATATGCGAGAGAAAAAAGTTACAGGTTGTTCCTAAATAGATGGCGAATTTGGATTCGAATTTGTATCGGAAACCTCTTTATTTCAACTAATCGGCCATCGGTTTTCTCTCCAGTGATAAATAAATAATTCCTTATGAACCATATGCAAAAACTTACCATGTTTCACATTCTTTTTTTTTAATGATAGATATCATTAATTACATCTACCAAATTCCTCTTTATTCAGTAGCATTTTGTGTTTACTATTAATTTGGTGATAATTCGTATTAAGTTATAAAATCGATCACTATGCCTAATTTTACCAATTCTACTCATTCTACTTCATGGAGAATGTAATAAAGTTGTAGATAGAACGATTCGACTGTTCATTGAGAGGTTTCCTGACCGACCCAGACCAACGAGAGATACCATTAACAGAACCATGACAAACTTGAGAAATGTCGGATCTTTCGTTAAGAAAACTATACACAGAGAAAAAAGTGTAGTAGAAGATGAGAACAACGAAATTACAGTTCTTGCATATTTTCGTGTGAATCCTCAAAATTCTTTCAAAGATGCCGAGATTGATCTGGGATTATCTCAATCGAGTGTTTGGAGAATATTAAAAAAACATAAAATGCACCCATATAAATTCAATAGGGTACAGCATTTGAAGGAAACTGATTTCGTCAGGAGAACAGAGTTTTGCGAAGCTATGATGATTCGATTTCAAGAGAATGAAAACTTTTTGGACTGTATAATTTGGACAGATGAATCTAAATTCACAAAGAATGGTTCTTTCAATAGGCATAACAGTCATTATTGGGATGAAGAGAACAACCAACACTTCAGACAATGGAACTTTCAAGAGACCTGGAGTTTCAATGTTTTTTGCGCCATCAAAAATAATGCAATTCTCGATGTTCACATTTATGATGAGACTTTAACTGGTAAGATAGAACACTACACATGTTTGCATTATTTAAAGAATGTTCTCCCTTAGGAGATAGATATTCTGACAT
Organism: Aphidecta obliterata; assembly: GCA_963966015.1. NCBI lineage: Eukaryota > Metazoa > Arthropoda > Insecta > Coleoptera > Coccinellidae > Aphidecta > Aphidecta obliterata. Next base: position 15,156,089 of record OZ014427.1, read on the forward strand.
ATTGACTCAAATAATTGAGCCGCTAGTACAGAACCATAATGACTTATGGTATCAACAAGATGGCGCGCCTCCACACAATTCACTCAATGTGTCAAATATCCTCTACAGGCTATTTGAAGATCGATGGTTGGCGAACAATGGTCCACATCTTTGGCCACCACGTTCTCCCGATTTAACTCCTTTAGACTATTATGTTTGGGGTAGGATAAAAAATATTGTCTACTCAACTCCCCTGACTGATAAAGAGGACTGCATAGAACGAGTCAGAAATGCGTTCAGGTTTGTTTAGATTTTTAGATTCATAGTTTTGAAACTCAATTTGGTTTTTAAACACTTTTGCAGATCTCTTCCTCCCGATGAAATAAGAAGAGCAACGCACGAAGCATTCCTGAGACGTATAAATAAATGTCTAGAAATTAACGGTCAAAACTTTGAGCATCTTCTCTAGTTATAACTGCGAGAGTTTGCCATGGTTCTCCTAATAGTAACTTGAAGTCGGTTTCAAGAAGGGGTGAAAAATCTACAGCATGGTTCAAATAACAGTTCCTGAAAATTTCATCTTTTTGGCGTGAAGGGAAAAGAAATAGCTGAAAATTCAAGACGAAAAACAGTTTTTTGTGAATAACTCAGAAAATATCCATTTTAGGGCAAGGGTGTGCTGCATACACTCACATTATTTTTTAACGTAGATTCAATATCTGCCATAAAAAAATGGGGTTCTAATTTGAAAAAATTGATTTTTCACGATTTTGTCATCCCTAACTTTGAAAGCGATTTTTTCACCCCCTGTATCATGAATCGCGATTTCGATTTTTAAAGTGGATACATCAATCTTACATCTTGAAAAATCCCAAAAATGAAAATTTTCCATCCAAAAACCTCGAAGTTATTCTTGTTTCAGCGGAGCTCTATTTTCGATTTTTTTTTCGAATTTTCCCGCTCAGAGAGAATTTTTCAACCAAAACTGAAAAATGTTACATCAAAATAACTTGAAATTTTCTAAGGAATCTATTTCTGCAATAAAAAAATGGTGTTCTAATTTGAAAAACGGAAGTTGACGTCATTTCCGGAAAAACCGGAGGTGCTCATGCCTTGAAAATATTTTAGATTTCATCAGCATCGTGAAATACTTATAAGTGCTGAATTTCATGAAAATACGTTCAGTAGTTTCCCGTATAAATATGGGTGAGGTTCCTCGTGAAAGACCCTGTATATGGTAGAAATTCTTTTGTAGGCCAGACGTTGGGTTCTCATCGTAGCGTTCATTTATTTCCAAGTTTTCTTTGTTAATTGATATTGCAGAATTTAACTTTCTTGAATTTGAATTCTTCGTCTACGAAATTACGGTCAGTTTTGTTGAAGTTTTTCGATCATGAAATCCGTTTCTGAGGTATAATTCTTGAAGTTCAAACTAAGGACTGGAGAAATTACTGATTGGAAAGGTCCTATGAAAAAAATTAGGAAGATCACAAACTCACCAAATTGTTTACAGAAATTGTTCGAAATGGCCACCATTCGTTTGATGTGCTCTAAGTCTTGCCCGGTGTTATAACGAATTATTACATGGAGCAACTATCACATCAGTTTGCTCACGAATAATGTCATGAATGCGTTGTTTTAGTTCTTCAACACTGTTCACCCAACCGTTAGTGTACACTTATGTGACGAAAGGACCCCAAAAAAAAAATCACAGGGGTTGAGATCCGGGGAGCGTGCAGGCCAAGTAATCGACCCACCACGTCCTATCCACCTAAAGTCGCAAAAAACATACGCTCTCTCAAATGATTTCTCGAAAACTGAACGCATTTAATGAACACATTTAAATCTCAATACGTACCTGAATCAGATCCGGGCTGGAAATTTCTCAGATTCGCGGGTAAGTTTGATTTCGAAATAGTCGGCCCTGGTGAATATTTTTTATGAAGGATTTTTGAAGTTTTGACTTATTTTGATGAGTCTTAGCACCTGTCAAAAAAAGCACCACCTTGTATACAGGGTGTCCGGGAAAATGTGGGAAATCTCTCGGAAAATGTGAGAAATCTCTCGGATTCAGATAAAACTTAGAAAAATAAGATGACAAGTTTCCATAATTTTTTTTCCAGTGGTAGGGACCTCTTAGAATACTGCCCTTAAATTTAAATTAGCACGTTCAGTTTACCAGGGGCGGACTAGGTTGTAAATTTTAATGCTTCCATTTTCAACACCCTATGATAAGGAGTTAAAAAAAACAAATTTGGATACCTTGAACATTAAGCTAAAGAAAAGGTACTCTTGTTCATTGTCGATAAAATGAACCGTTTTCGAAGAACAAATTAATAGGAGAAGTAATTTTTTTATTTGTATTAAAAAGAACCATGAATTCTAATTTTTTTTTGTCTGCAACAAAGTGTGATACGAAAGTTATTCAAGCAACAAAAAGTTTTAGTTAACGTTATTGAATCCGACAAAATTACAAAGATTCTCAACAAGGCAGTTTTGGCCCAAAAAAAGGCCTCAACAAACATAATTTTTCAGAAATGTACTCTCACTAGAGCTTGCAACGATTGAATCTAAATACGCTAATTAGATATAATCAATTAAAAACTTCATAAGTGGATTCAAAAAATTTTGTCGAATTCAATAACATAAATTTAAACTTTTTGAGCGCTCGTACTACTTACACGAGGGCTATATCATTTCGTCACGATGTCTGTATTTTTCGAATTTTGAGCCGAAAATGGTCTCAATCGACTATGTTCGACTCACTGATGACGAATCCGTCGGAAAATTCGAGTCTGTCCGTCCGGCCGGCCGTTCGTTAATGGGCCAAATTCCACCAGGGGTTCCGTAAATATGGCCGTTCAAAGTTTTGTTTCCCTGATTACTTGAAAACTACAAATTTGATCGAGATGAAATTTTGCACTCAAATGGAAAATGAGGTGTTTAAGCTACATGTGAAATTTTGTTCAGATCGCATGACCAGAACCATAGAAACCATAGAAAATTGTAACTTTTGAACGGAAACGCCTAGGGACTTGAAATTTTCAGGATAGGTGTGGATCTCGAATGTCGTGATCACGTAGATGAACGTGAGCAACATTATACAAGGGGTTCCGTAAATACGGTCGTTTGAAATTTTGTTTTCTCGATAAATTCGAAACTGCGGATTCGATCGAGATGAAATTTTGTATTTTAATCGAGAATGATATATTGAAGCAATATTTTGTCCAGATCGCATGACCAGAACCATAGAAACCATAGAAAATTCTAACTTTTGAACGGAAAGGCCTAGGAACTTGAAATTTTCAGGGTGGGTTTGGATCGCAAATTTCACGGTCACGTTCATCAATGAGCAAAATTAGACTAGGGGTTCCGTAAATATGGCCGTTCAAAAAATTTTTTTCCTGATAGTTTCGAAACTACCGATCGGATTGGAATGAAATTATGCACCTAGCTCAGGTATAATGTATTCAAACTACGTGCACAATTTTGTCCAGATCGCATCACCAAGACCATAGATACCGTGGAAAATTCTAGCGAATTATCGGAAAAAAATTGATCAGCTGAAGCACCGACATGAAGTCTGAAGTTTCGCCTAAGTTTCAGAATTTTTTTGACAGCAGTCAAAAATTCCTTCAATTGATTTCTAAAACTGGAAAATGCGAATCTGCCTACAAGGTGCATGTACGAGCGCTCAAAAGCTCCTGCCTTCACGGCAGTGCTTTTCGTAATTTTTTGTTTATTGAATAACTTTCGTTTCACACTTTGTTGAGACAAAAAAAATTAGAATTCATGTTTCTTTTTAAGAGAAATAAAAAAGTTACTTCTTTTATTATTTTGTTTCGAAAACGTTCATTTTATCGACAATGAACAAGAGTTCCTTTTCTCTAGCCTAATGTTGAAGATATCGAAATTTGTTTTTTTTAACTCCTTATCATACAGGGTGTTGAACATGTAAGCATTAAAATGTACAACCTAATCCGCCCCTGGTAAACTGAACGTGCTAATTTAAATTTAAGAGCAGTATTCTAAGAGGTCCCTACCACTGTTTATCATATCAAATTTTCATTAAATTATATATAGTAGTTTAAAATTTATTTCAGTAAGATGAATTTTCAGTGACGTAATTTAGGAGGCCGTATCTCCGTAAAGAGGGCCGCTAGGAAAAAAAATTATGGAAACTTGTCATCTTATTTTTCTATGTTTTATCTGAATCCGAGAGATTTTTCACATTTTCCCGGACACCCTGTATATGCGTACTCTTAAACACATTATAGTTATAATTGTTGATCTGAAAATAACCTCTCAAAGATGCTTTTCCATGTTCGAATATCTAAGGCACAATTTTCCGTTCTTTGTTTCTTCCCCTTCTATCGTCCTCCCCAACGGCGACGGCCATCATGTTAGCGTTTAAATTACTTGCGAAACTTAGTCAAAGCAGAATGACTAGCAACCGAACAACCATGTAGCAACAACTTATTCTAAATGTAATCCAAACTTCAAGGTGCATCTACAGGGACCCCAGCTCGGGCTTGGCTGGGACAGGAAACTTCTTCATCCCTGGTTATTAATGAAAGTTGCAAACTCCTTTAATTAATTTTACACCATTATCCTCCGTACATTAATCAATACCGGTTTTGGCGAACCGTATGTTCGCCAAATGGCCATCTCAACTTAAATCCAGACTTATGCGGACCTTCGGGAATGTTGCCAAGGAAATGGGAATGGAGGGTCTTGGAAGATACAGTGTGATCCAGAAGGGCCACATAGCATGTCACGAAATTAAGGAACGTTAAGTTTCACAGAATTGAACTTATTATTTCCGGGCATGAATGTATTCCTGTAGATACCAGAAATAAACCGCCCACATTCTTAAACCCTAATGAATTTGAACAACCCTAACGAAACACCCCCCTAACAAACCCTTGAGTGCAAAATTCAGATTGACGGAATGAAGAAAGTTGCAGAGTCCACGAGGGGTTAAGGTGTCACAGAGGAATTCAGGGGTGGGGTTGAATATCACTTATAGTGGAGCTGTGGTGGATCCGTCCGTCAGTCAATTTGTAGGCAGGTATCTGATTTTGATCAAAGGCATCTTTACTTCACGATGATTAAATTTCATTGTGGATGAGTTCTGAACCTTCTTGTATTCACCGTGAAACAAAACAAAGGGTGGCTCGAAAAATATATACAGAAATAGAAGCAATATAAAGTACAATAGTAAGAGTTGACAATATGAGGAAATATAAGAAAATTTGATAACAACTGAGTACAAGCTTATTGAAATTGGTGTAAATCGGAGTTCAAGAATTTTTCCAGACGGAGTTGGTGCAGGTTAGGAAATATTCTTGAACTTTTTACAGAATCAATGTTTTAATTTCAATTCTTGACAAATGTACGAATTTGCCATTGTTTTTGAACTCGAACGATAAAAAATCTTAGACCCAAAACAGAATTACTTCTATCAATCTCTTAACCTCTATGCCGTTAATCATCCACATATCCTTCGACTTCCTTCAAAATCAACAACGTTCCGGAACGCTTCTAGTGGACGCAATCACATTTCCACCCCTAGGCTCATTAATATCACGTGGTCGTAGGAGGCGGGCTGGTGGAAATCCTAATAAGTTAATCTGTATTGGGAAATGGGTTGTCTTGATAACTGAATTGTCGGGCTTGAATCGAAACCAGAACCTCTATATGAGATGTTAAGATCGTCGGCCTGGAAATGTGTTTTGCGAGTGTAATTTCCGTATAAGAATTTTAGATCGCTTAAATATTCGTATTTTCGCTTGCTCGGTCACCTTTGCGTCTTCCAGCATCTTGCTTCCAAAGATAAGGCGTCCAAGAAGAGTATTCAAACAAAAAATATAAGTAACTAATTCAAATCGGTTTATTATAGAGCGTTATCATTTTGCCCAATTTGTGTAATTTTACAATTTCAGAAAGAACCGATCTGATCGAGTTAGTAGAGAAATAACGACACGAATGTGCATATGAGAAAAACATATTTTCAAAAACTCCGGTATCAAAGAAACTATTAGGAACCAAATTTTATAGAAAACTCAGCTTCACAGCTGTTCAGCGTGAAAATAGAATTGAGTTTTTCTGATCTGGTGTTGGAAAATTTCATATATTCCTAATTATTATATGTCATCTTCAAAAAATGACATTATTTTTCAGATTTCCTCATGAGAAATATTTTCATATTTCCTCAAGATAAGTTGCTAAAAATTAGAAATGATTCTTGAAAATTACTGTTTTCTGAGTCTTATAAAACTTTCAAGACCTTAAAGGAAATTTATGCTTAGCAAACTCAACAATCGATTAAGAAGAATATGCCTGCTCTCGCAATATCTTGCTGAATGTATAGATATCTTGATGAATGTAACCCTTAACGGTTCAAGAATTCCTTTCCGTGCCATCGATAAAAGGACACTAAAGTTGAAAATGAAAAAATTTAAAAATCGTATTCTCAAGGAACCGAAGCTATTTGACGGACTTTTCTGAAACTTTTTTTCTACTAACCCTTCCATCGTCTCCACGTGGTTTGTTTTAGTGTATTTATTCATTTATTTTATAATTAGTATTTTTTTCAACTTCTAAAAATGACATTATTTTTCACATTTTCTCATGATAAGTTGCTGAAATGTAGAAATAGATTCTTGAAAATTACTATATTACTGAGTCTCATAAAACTTACAAGACCTCAAAGGAAATTTATGATTAGCAAACTCAATATTCGATTAAGAAAAATATGCCTGCTCTCGCAACATCTTGCTGAATGTAGCTTTCAAGCTTTCATACAAATAATCTTTTGAAGGTTCAAGAATTCCTTTCATTGCCATCGATACAAATAATCCAATGGAATAAACTAAAGTTGAAAATAAAAAAATTGAAAAAACGTATTCTCAAGGAACCGAAGGTATTTGACGGACTTTTCTGAAACTGTCTTGAATCACTTTTTTTTAATATTGTTAGGTTTGTGCGTGCGACTTTATGTTTGTATATTATCGTTTCTCTACTCACCCTTTCATTGTTTCCACATGGTTTGATTCAGTTTATTTATTTATCTATTTTTTTTATTATTAGTATTTTTCCGACTTCAAGAAATGAAATTATTATTCACATTTCCTCATGAGAAATATTTTCATATTTCCTCATAATAAGTTGCTAAAAATTAGAAATAGATTATTGAAAATAACTATTTTACTGAGTCTCATAAAACTTACGAGACTTCGAGGGAAATGTATGCTTAGCGAACTCAATATTCGATTAAGAAAAATATGCCTGCTCTCGCAAAATCTTGCTGAATGTAGCTTTCGTACGATGAATCTTTTGAAGATTCAAGAATTCCTTTCAGTGCCATCGATAAAAATTATTCAATGGGAAACACTTAAGTTGAGAATGAAAGAATTGAAAAAACGTATTCTCAAGGAACCGACGCTTTTGACGGACTTTTCTGAAACTTTTTTTCTACTAACCCTTCCATCGTCTCCACGTGGTTTAATTTAGTGTATTTATTTATTCATTTTATCATTAGTATTTTTTTCAACTTCTAAAAATGACATTATTTTTCACATTTTCTCATGATAAGTTGCTGAAATTTAGAAATAGATTCTTGTAAATTTCTATATTACTGAGTCTCATAAAACTTTATAGAGCTCAAAGGAAATTTATACTTAGCAAACTTAACATTCGATTAAGGAAAATATGCCTGCTCTCGCAATATCTTGCTGAATGAATAGCTTTCGTACAATTAATCTTTTAACGGTTCAAGAATTCCTTTCAGTGCCATCGATTAAAATTATCCAATGGGGTACACTAAAGTTGAAAATGAAAAAATTTAAAAAACGTATTCTCAAGGATCCGAAGCTATTTGACGGACTTTTCTGAAACTTTTTTTCTACTAACCCTTCCATCGTCTCCACGTGGTTTAATTTAGTGTATTTATTTATTCATTTTATCATTAGTATTTTTTTCAACTTCTAAAAATTACATTATTTTTCACATTTTCTCATGATAAGTTGCTGAAATTTAGAAATAGATTCTTGTAAATTTCTATATTACTGAGTCTCATAAAACTTTATAGACCTTAAAGGAAATTTATGCTTAGCGAACTCAACATTTGATTAAGAAAAATATGCCTGCTCTCGCAATATCTTGCTGAATGTATAGCTTCCGTACAATTAATCTTTTAACGGTTCAAGAATTCCTTTCAGCGCCATCGGTAAAAATTATCCAATGGAGGACACTAAAGTTGAAAATGAAAAAATTTAAAAAACGTATTCTCAAGGAACCGAAGCTATTTGACGGACTTTTCTGAAACTTTTTTTCTACTAACCCTTCCATCATCTCCATGTGGTTTAATTTAGTGTATTTATTTGTTTATTCTATAATTAGTATTTTTTTCAACTTCTAAAAATGACATTATTTTTCATATTTCCTCATGATACGTTGCTGAAATTTAGAAATAGATTCTTGAAAATTACTGTTTTTCTGAGTCTCATAAAACTTTCTAGACCTCAAAGGAAATTTATGCTTAGCGAACTCAACATTTGATTAAGAAAAATATGCCTGCTCTCGCAATATCTTGCTGAATGTATAGCTTCCGTACAATTAATCTTTTAACGGTTCAAGAATTCCTTTCAGTGCCATCGGTAAAAATTATCCAATGGAGGACACTAAAGTTGAAAATGAAAAAATTTAAAAAACGTATTCTCAAGGAACCGAAGCTATTTGACGGACTTTTCTGAAACTTTTTTTCTACTAACCCTTCCATCATCAACATGTGGTTTAATTTAGTGTATTTATTTGTTCATTCTATAATTAGTATTTTTTCAACTTCTAAAAATGACATTATTTTTCATATTTCCTCATGATACGTTGCTGAAATTTAGAAAAAGATTCTTGAAAATTACTGTTTTTCTGAGTCTCATAAAACTTTCTAGACCTCAAAGGAAATTTATGATTGGCAAACTCAATATTCGATTAAGAAAAATATGCCTGCTCTCGCAAAATCTTGCTGAATGTAGCTTTCGTACAATTCATCTTTTGAAGATTCAAGAATTCCTTTCAGTGCCTTCGATAAAAATTATCCAATGGAAAACACTAGAGTTGAAAATGAAAGAAGCGAAAAAACGTATTCTCAAGGAACCGACGCTATTTGACGGACTTTTCTGAAACTGTCTTGACTTATTTTTTTTTTAATATTTTTAGGGGTGTGCGTGCGACTTTATGTTTGTATATTATCGTTCCTCTATTCATCTTTCCATCGCCTCTTAGTTCATTTATTTTATTATTAGTGTTTTTTGTTTTGTTTCAAGATTAACGAATGTGCAATTCATTGATGTCTCTGACAGTTTGAGGCATATTAGAAAAAAAATGTTGATCTTATAAGGGTTGACAGAAGTCCATATCACCCTTGACCCCTTTTTGAGCGCTCGTTCTACTTACACGAGGGCTATATCATTTCGTCAAGATGTCTATATTTTTAGAATTTTGAGCCAAAAATGGTCTTAAAAGGGTGTTAGACCCTTTAACGCGAAACGTTAATTCCGGTAGATGACAGCAAATTCAGTCAAATAAATATTGTACACACACCCAATATTTTAAAAGTTCCCTTCTTGTTAGGTAGTTCAAAATTTTGAAACATTAATTTCGCTTCTCGCACATCTGGTACCTAATTATGTTTACAAACAAGTTTATGACCCATAGTGAAGAAGTAGAGATTTGAAAGATCCCCTAGATTTCGATCTTGGCCAACGTTGAATAATTTACGTGTTTTGAGATGTGCTTTCTTATTGTAACTCCTACCTCTACGTACTTTTCCACTGATTATATTGGATATTATAGTTTTTCAATCAGAAATTGTTATTTGTTTTCCAGTATTTTCGTGGGAAATTGCTAAAATTAGATGATTCGTTTTTGTTTCTTCACTGTTTTAATGCATACAAGTAGCTCCTATTTCATTTTTCCTAAAGTTCAAAATACAAAAATTATAAAATTATAGAAAGCACTGCCGTGAAGTCAGGATCTTTTGAGCGCTCGTTCATGCACCTTGTAGGTAGATTCGCAATTTCCAGTTTTAGAAACCAATTGAAGACATTTTTGACAGCTGTAAAAAAAAATTTCAAACTAGTCGAAACTCCAGACTTCACGTCAGTGCTTTAAGGGACCAATTTTTTCATCTATAATTCGCTAGAATTTTCTACGGTATGCATGGTCTTGGTGATGTGATCTGGACAAAATTTTGCACGTAGTTTGAATACATTCTTCTTCATCTATGTGCAAAATTTCATTTCAATCCAACAGTGGTTTCGAAATTCTCAGGAAAAAAATATTTCGAACGGCCATATTTACGGAACCCCTAGTCTAATTTTGCTCATTGATAAACGTGACCGCGGCATTCGAGATCCACACCTATCCTGAAAATTTCAAGTCCCTAGGCCTTTCCGTCCGAAAGTTATAATTTTCTATGGTTTCTATGGTTCTGGTCATCTGGACAAAATTCTGCGTGTAGCTTGAACACGTCATTCTCCATCTGATTGCAAAATGTTACCTCGATCAAATCAGTAGTTTCGAAGTTATCAGGAGAACAAAATTTCGAACGGCCATATTTACGGAACCCCTGGTCGAATTTTGCCCAAAAACGAACTCAACCGCCGCATTTGAGTTTCTAACCTTCCCTGAAGATTTCAAGTTTCTAGGTAGGTCCGTTCGAGAGTTATCGTGTATACGGCCTGCTGGACGGGCAGACTCGAATTTTCGCCGGATTCGTCATCAGTGAGTCGAACCTTGTCGATTGAGACCATTTTCGGCTCAAAATTCGAAAAATACAGACATCGTGACGAAATAGCCCTCGTGTAAGTAGTTTTATTCCTTCAACACATGGTTCGGCGTGATAGACAGAGAAATGTTGTTTCTTTTTGACAGCTGACAAAAATTTTTCAATCGAAGGTGGATGAAAAAATCCTGACTACACTATAGGACAGTGCTTCTTATAACTATAATAAAAATTGAATCTTATAACACATTAAGATTCAATTTTCCACGAAAAAGAGTTTTTCTTTTGACGCAAACAAAAAGTTTTCCATGATTCCACCTTCCACCAAGGAGATACGGGGAGAATCGTAGAGATATTCCACAGCTCCAGCTCCTCTCTACCAACATCCTGACTTTTGCCAGTAAATCTTCGCCGCCATTCCTTTCGAACATAGCTCAACTTTTACCTATTCGAACTATCTATGCAAATTCTGCTAGTCCATTTTCCTTCATCGCCAGCAATTGTTTCGGAACATGTTCCGTGTGAATAGTTGTATAAATTTCCCCAGAACAAGCCCGCAGCCCCGTATATTTCATCTATCTAATAGTTATAGCATAGTCATGTATATTAATGAGCAAAACTGTACGGGCAAATCTTATTGCCGGCAGTAAGCCGATAGCAAGGGACCGCACCCGTTGAAGCCGCCATCTTTATTCCCCCGGTCCGCTCCGTCTGTCCCGCTTCATCTTCCTTCGAAGAGGCTGCACCGTTCCTCGTCACTCATTGACCCTTCCTTCCAAGAGAGTCGATATTCTGCAGAGCCACAGTGTAAGAATCTGACCAAAGAATCTCCGGACTTGAACTCCCCCACGACTGAAACTGGGACTTGGGGAAAGTTGGAATAGGGGCGAGTATCGTGTCACGCACCCTTTTCTTGTGTAATAGGGACAGAAAGGATGTAGTGGAGTGTGGTATCGACAGGGAAGAGGAATGTTTCTGTGGGGTTAGAGTGCTCTCAAGATTTCAGGTTATTTATGGACCAGCAGTTCGGAGATGTAGGATTGGATCCACAAATTTCGACTTTCCTGAATTATATACTTTATTATTTCGTTTTCCAATTTTCTCATCCATATCTATAAAGATTGTTGGACCTGATTTTTTTGAGCGCTTGTTCTACGCAAACGAGGGCCATATCATTCCGTCACGATGTCTGTATTTTTCGTGCCGAAAATGGTCTCAATCGACTCATGAATCCGTCTGAAAGTTCAAGTCTTTCCGTCCGGCCGTAAGCACGATAAATCTCGAATGGAACAACCTAGAGACTTAAAATTTTCAGTGTGGGTTCAGTTCCACGGTTAAATTCGTTAATGAGCAAATTCCACCAAGGGTTCCGTAAATATGGCCGTTCGAATTTTTTTTTCCTGATTTCTTCGAAACTACAGATTCGATCGGGATGAAATTTTGCACTCAAATGGAGAATGACATGTTCCAGCTACATGCAGAATTTTGTCCAGATCACATGACCTGAACCATAGAAACCATAGACACCATAGAAAATTATAACTTTCGAACGGAAAAGCATAGGGACTTGAAATTTTCAGATTAGGTTTGGATCGCGAATGTCGCGTTCACGTTCATCAATGAGCAAAATTAGACTAGGGGTTCCGTAAATATGGCCGTTCAAAATTTCGCACATAGATGAAGAATAATTTACTCAAACTACGTGCGAAATTTTGTCCAGATCGCATTACCAAAACCATAGATACCGTAGAAAATTCTAGCAAATAATCGAAAAAAAAATTAGTCACCTAAAGAACTGACTCGAAGTCTGGTGTTTCGCCAAAGTTTTTTGACAGTTGTCAAAAATTTTTCAATTGGTTTCTAAAACTTGAAAATACGAATCTACCAAAAGGCGGATGAACGAGGGCTCAATAGCTCGTGACTTCACGGCTGTGCTTTCCATCAATTTTTTTTTGTGATGAGACGTGGTTTTATTTGTCAGACTATGTGAATTCCCTAAACTACATATTTAGGAGGAAAGTAATTTAGTATTGCTAATTGAACTGAATGCGCGCAGAAAATGAATTCTGTGGCAAAATAGGGATATTTCCAAGCCCACTGCGATGTTACAATTATTTATAGAGGCCCTGTATTTTTCATCTATTAGGTCGAGTTGACAGTAAGAATCAGTCACGATAATTTATTCAAAACTGAAGCTATGGAAGATTGCCTTTGATTAAGGTCTTAAAGTTTCTACGAACATCTGAAGTTCCAGAAATCATCGCTTTGATGGCCGAATCTGGTTGAAAAAAAACCCTCTGGTCAAAGAACAACAAGTTTTGTATTTTGAATCCAAATATTGAAGGAAGAATCTTCGTGATAGAGGTGTTATTAAATATTATGTACTATTTCTGATTAATGTTTGCAATGGGTGGTCAATTTCAATTTCATCATGTTACATGTTATGAATAATTTTTATTTTCATTAATTTTTTTTGTGCTGTCGCCTTTTTCTTCTTCATACATTTTTCGGGTACCTCGGAGACGCCCTTCAGTATGTATATTGCCTCTTCTGATACTGCTGAGTTTTTCACACATGCTATATTGTTTGATAATTAAAACTTTGTATTGCTCTTACTATAAATATAGTATAGTTTTACTCAATATTCATTTATACAAAATGTACACCACAAAACGTCAATTTCTGAGCAGAACAGGGTGATTCATTCAGTTTTTCCGCACCGGGCCCCCCAATTGGTTCAGTCCCACCCTGAAAACGGTAATTTATATAGCTAGGAAAATGGTAGAAAAGCGAACAATCCCTACTTATGCAGGATGTTCCTTGAAGAAATGTTAATATTTAAGGGGGTGATTCTTTGACTTATTTTAAGAAAAAAACTTCCTATCAACGTATGTCCTGAAAGTCTTGACTTTTGAGATACAGGGTGATAAAATGTCGAAAAAATATCCGTTTTTTTTATAATAACTGAAATAATATTGTACACATCTCCATAAAATTTGGTATATGTCTTTAATGCACCAAGGTGCATTTTGTGATGTACAAAAATTCTTATTTTCTCTAAAGTGGCGTCCGTACGGGTGTTGCATCGAATATTTTTGAAGAACAAAAATACTACGCCACTGCTTTCCTTAAAAAAATACTTTTGAACTTCTCATTCATTTTTTAACAAATTTAATATCTTGAGTTACCTTTGTCCGACGCTTGGTTTCCGCTAAAAAAAAAGGATTACTTCAGGATCAATTCTTCAAAAAGCTGATGCGGTGTGGAAATGTTTGTGCATCGACTGAAAGCAAATTGAGAGATCAGATCTATTCCAAAATGAATGAGAGGAAGTTTTTTTTCATAATTAATCAAAGAATCACCGCCTTTAATATTAGCATGTCTTTAAGGAACACTTTGTATAAGGAAAATAATTGTGTGTTGAAAGTTGAAAATACAATTTCCGTTGATTAGCGACTTTCCGCAGAGGATATCTCAGAAACTGTTCGAGCAACAAGAGAAAGGATGAAAACAATCTCAAAGGAAATTTAAAAATCTTCCATTCTGTATACTACAAGTTTGACCGAAATTAGGACCTTTGTCCTCTACAACCCCCTTCCTTTTTGAGCGCTCGTACACGATGTCTGTATTTTTCGAATTTTGAGATTTTGAGCCGAAAATGGTCTCAAACGACTAAGTTCGACTCACTGATGACGAATCCGTCGGAAAATTCGAGTCTGTCTGTCCGTCTGTCCGTCCGTCCGTATACACGATAACTCTCGAACGGAATGTCCTAGGAACTTGAAATTTTCAGGGTAGGTTCGAATCTCGAATTCCGAGGTTGAGTTCGTTATTGAGCAAAATCCGCCTAAGGGTTCCGTAAATATGGCCGCTTGAAATTTTGTTTTCCTGATTACTTTGAAACTACAGATTAGATCGAGATGAAATTTTGTACTTTAATGAAAAATGAGGTGTTCAAGCTACATGCAATGCAATTTTGTTCAGCTCGCATCACCAGAACCATAGAAACCATAGAAAATTGTAACTTTTGAACGGAAACGCCTAGGGACTTGAAATTTTCAGGATAGGTGTGGATCTCGATTGTCGTGATCACTTTCATCTATGAGCAAAATTGTACTAGGGGTTCCGTAAATATGGTCGTTTGAAATTTAGTTTTCTTGATAATTTCCAAACTACCGATTCGATCGTGACGAAATTTTGTATACTTATGGAGAATGATATATTCAATCTACATTTCTCTAGATCGCATGACCAGACCCATAGAAACCATAGAAAATCATAACTTTCGAACGGAAAGGCCTAGAGACTCGAAATTTTCAGGATAGGTGTAGATCTGAAATGTGGCGTTCTCGTTCATCAATGAGCAGAATTATACTAGGGGTTTCATAAATACGGTCGTTTGAAATTTTGTTTTCTCGATAATTTCGAAACTACGGATTCGATCGACATAAAATTTTGTATTTTAAACGAGAATGACATATTCAAGCAACATTTTGTCCAGATCGCATGACCAGAACCATAGAAACCATAGAAAATTATAACTTCCGAAAGAAAAGGCCTAGGAACTTGAAATTTTCAGGGTGGGTTTGGATCGCGAATTTCACCGTCACGTTCATCAATGAGCAAAATTAGACTAGGAGTTCCGTAAATATGGCCGTTCAAAATATTCTCTTCCTGATAATTTCGAAACTACCGATTTGATTGGAATGAAATTTTGCACCTAGCTGAGGAATAATGTATTCAAACTACTTGCGAAATTTTGTCCAGATCTCATCACCAAGACCATAGATACCGTAGAAAATTTTAGCGAATCATCGAAAAAAAAGTTGGTCACCTAAAGCACTGACTTGAAGTCTGGATTATCGCCTTAGTTCGAAAATTTGTTTGACAGCTGTCAAAAATTTCCTCTATTGGTTTCCAAAACTGGAAAATGCGAATCTACCTACAAGGTGCATGTTCGAGCGCTCAAAAGCTCCTGCCTTCACGGTAGTGCTTTTCGTAATTTTTATTAACTGTACCTGAACTACAGTATAATTCCGAGTTGCACAGTTATGATAATATGCACCAGCTGGGTTACAATGTTATCAAAACGTCAATTTTCATTTCGAGAATCAAATGGATTAATCATCATCGATGATGTTTCCTTCCTGAAGAACCTCGATTCCAACTGCCAGAAACTCAAAATCTGAGCAACCAGCGCATCTCTTATCCGAACTTCGGTTGTTCGATTCGAATTAATTGAAACCTTCATGTCCAGATCCTTGTTAAGGAAAATGAAGCTTATTCCTGCAAGTCTCGGTCTGTGGTGATGGAAGTGGATTGCTGTAATTTTGATATATCGATCCTGTTGCTGTGTGTTTGTAGGAGTTTATCATGTGCATGGCATCCTACTTCCTATTAGTTTTGGGAACGTGACCGTCAGGACTTTCTGAATCATTTATGGCGTCATGTTTCATGATGATATGGCTGAAGTTGGTCTTGTACGTTTCCGGGATATTTTATGAGTATCAGAAGTTCTGCGTGTATGTCGGACGGTTGGTTTACTGTCCGCATATCAATAGTAATAATGAGAGGTATAGTAAATTAAGAATCAAACAGACCATACGTGGTTCATTATAGATTAGTGTTAATTTTCAGCAATGTTTTAGAAGAGTCGAGCTCAAAAGGTGGGTGTAGAGAACATTTCGAATTGTTTTCGCGTTATTAGGTGGTTATCATACTACAAGTTCTGGGATCTTCTCCTGGAGCTTAAGTGAGTGGGAGCAAAGTTCAAATTTTCAGCTTTTGCTCATATATCCCAAACGATGAAACTAATTGAAGTCACAATGGACGCTTTTTGCCAACAAGATTATTTCTATTACTTTTTTTGTAAAAGTAACTAATTAACGAAGAGTGCATTTTCATAATTCGACAAACATTCCCTGCTGACGCCTCAGCCTTCTTTTTACTTTTCATAACAGATTTCATCTCTATCAAATCTGTAGTTTTCAAGTAATCAGGGAAACAAAACTTTGAACGGCCATATTTACGGAACCCCTGGTGGAATTTGGCCCATTAACGAACTCAACCGAGGCATTTGGGAACTGAACCCACACTGAAAATTTCGAGTCTCTAGGTTGTTCCGTTCGAGAGTTATCGTGCTTACGGCCGGACGGTCTGAATGCGCCGGTCGAGTTCATTAATGGGCAAAATTCGTCAAAGGGTACTGATATTTTATGAAAAATTCGAAAAATAACGATCCGAAAAAATTCATTTTTCAAACTTCGATATGTCAGAAACCATTCGCCATATCCTGCTGGAATGTTGTGTTTACGTATATTGCATGAATTATATGAGTTATGTGAAATTTCAGCTTCTAAGCTGTTCGACGTGAAAGAAAATTGAGTTTTTCTGATCTGGTGTCAGAATATTTGATATTCGGTGATGGCATCTCCCAAAATTTATAAGAATAAGATGAAATTTTATTCACATTGTCGTTTGTGGTGTAGTAGCCATGGCAGATGATCGGTTATAGATGACCACTGGCGATTAATTGAAACAAGCGCGCAAAAGCTCCCGATTTGAAATGTTTTTTCAATATCGATATAATGCCTCCAGCGAAATGAAACTTAACATAGTCGAAGATATGCGAATACTCGAACTGACCAAAACAACGCCTTCCATCCCCGCAATGTCCTTATTGTTACACCTGCAGAAAATCTCAGCTGATTTCCCCACCCTTCTTTCGGATTCGAATTAAAATATGCGCAAAACCTATTCTGGGCCCGTCCACGTGCTCCAAACTACTATTAACATGTGATAAAAAGGGAAAAATTCCAACATATGAATGAAAATTAACGGAACCCCCAAGAATTTTCCTCAGGCAGTCGAGGGGAGGAAATATGGAGGGAAATATGTCCCGCCTTACGACCAATGGCGGCTTTTCCTCCGCGATCAATGCAAGAAAGCCTTCTGAGAACGTAAAAAGACGTTTCGTTGGGACTTACACCGGACTTTGGAGGGGTAAGACAAAACCCGGAATCATTATTCACTTCGTACAGCCCGGTTATTAGTTTGCTATGTATAAGCTAACCTCAGTGTAGCAAAAATTTCTTGCTGCTCGTAAATTATTCTGACAAGGGACTCTCCAGTATTAGCCGTTAGTTTGGCTTAGACTAAATGGAAACTACTTCTCAGTTTATGCCCGATCGAAATTAATAGGTCCTTACTTTTGAGTTATTGCCATTTCGTAACACTGCGATGTCGCCGGCGTCGTAACTTTGGTGTGGGCTTATAACAATACGAAAGATGGAAAATCATCCAATTGAAACGCTGGGAATTTCACAGAAGGGTTTCTTAACTTCAAATCACTTTGTTTTTTAAATTAATCTACTTTTTGAGCGCTCGTACTACATACACGAGGGCTATATCATTTCGTCACGATGTCTGTATTTATCGAATTTTGAACTGAAAATGTGCCGTTAGCACGATAACTCTCGAACGGAACAACATAGAGACTTGAAATTTTCAGTGTGGTTTCAGTTCCCGAATGTCTCGGTTAAGTTCGTTGATGGGCCAAATTCCATCAGGGGTTCCGTAAATATGGCCGTTCAAAATTTTGTTCTCCTGATTACTACGAAACAACCGATTTGATCGACATGAAATTTTGCACTCAAATGGAGAATGAGGTGTTCAAGCTACATGTGGAATTTTGTCCAGATCGCATGACCAGAACCATAGAAACCATAGAAAATTGTAACTTTTCAACGAAAATGCCTAGGGACTTGAAATTTTTAGGATAGGTGTGGATCTCGAATGTCGTGATCACATTTATTTATGAGCGGAATTATACTAGGGGTTCCGTAAATATGGTCGTTTGAAATTTAGTTTTCTTGGTAATTTCAAAACTACAGATTCGATCGTGACGAAATTTTGTTTACTAATGGATAATGATATATTCAAGCTACATTTCTCCAGATCGCATGACCAGAACCACAGAAACCATAAAAAATCATAACTTTCTGACGGAAAGGCCAAGGGACTTGAAATTTTCAGGATAGGTGTGGATCTGAAATGTCGTGTTCACGTTTATCAATGAGCAGAATTATACTAGGGGTTCCGTGAATACGGTCGTTTGAAATTTTGTTTTCTCAATAATTTCGAAACTACGGATTCGATCGAGATAAAACTTTGTATTTCAATCGGGAATGATATATTAAAGCAACATTTTGTCCAGATCGCATGACCAGAACCATAGAAACTATAGAAAATCAAAACTTCCGAAGGGAAAAGCCTAGGATTTTGAAATTTTCAGGGTAGGTTTGGATCGCGAATGTCGCGGTCACGTTCATCAATGAGCAAAATTAGACTAGGGGTTCCGTAAATAAAGCCGTTCGAAATATGTTGTTCCTGATAATTTTGAAACTACTGATTGAATTGGAATGAAATTTTACACCTATCTGAAGAATAATGTATTCAATCTACTTGCGAAGTTTTGACCAGATCGCATTACCAAGACCATAGATACCGTAGAAAATTCTAGCGAATTATCGAAAAAAAATTGGTCAGCTGAAGCACTGACATGAGAGACTTTTTTTGACAGCTGTCGAAAATTCCTTCAATTGATTTCTTAAACTGGAAAATGCGAATCTACCTACAAGGTGTACGAGCGCTCAAAAGCCCCTGACTTCACGGCAGTGCTTTTATACTTTTTTTTTAACATTAATACACACGTCGTTCGTATGAGGTTTCGTTTCAAAAAATTATACCTATAAGCAAAAACAATTATCACGATAGGTACATAAAGAAGTTATGTCCCATAATCAATCTCAAAATGGATCCATATGTAGGTTTGGTTATGTTAAGTTAGGATAGATTAGATTTAGTTGGGACAGTGTAAAATATATTTCTTGAAATGAATCAATATTGAGATAAGGTTAGATAAACCTGAGTTATGACAGTGTTGAAATTCATACTTCAAATGAATTAATATTTAGGTTAGGTTAGCTTGAGTTAGGACAGTGTTGAAAATAAATATAAGAATGAATCAATATTTAGGTTAGTTCAGGTTAGCAGAATAGAACAAAAAATTATAAAAAGCACTGCCGCGAGGTCAGGAGATTTTGAGCGCTCGTTCGTCCACCTTGTATAAGTAGAACGAGCGCTCAAAAAACCCACTCTCAATTGGACAAAGTTTCCGATGAAATTATTTTTATAACAAACGGGATCCATGCCTATTTTGGGGAGGGTGTGGGTATTGGTTATAAAAAAATATCGAAGTTTTTCTTCCATTCTTTCCGCTAATTTTAGCTTCAAGACTGGTTGGGGGTAAACCAGACCGTGAAGGTTTTTCGAAGAAAATAATCTGATCGCTCATGCGAATCCGTTTACAAAGTATGTAATCAGCTTAAAGGTCCAGGCGCTGTATTTCCTGAGGAGGCGTTCATGTGGAGCAATCAGTGTGGTGTGAATATCTAATTGAACATAGGCTACAGGGAAATGCCGAAGTCTTCTACTTGATGATCACCTCCAGCAAGATTGAGTACGTTTATCGATTCGTCGGGTAATAGGAAAATTTCATGTCAAGGCTAGAACTAGACCGTGTTGTCTAGGTTCTTGTTTGTTCTACTGGAAAATTATGAATCTTCTTCCATCACCTATTGAAACATATTTTCGCATTGTTGTCCCACATTTCAAATTTCTACCTTCTTTTCAATTATGTCAGAATCTTTGAGATAATTAGTAATTCCGTAACTTTTTCATCCTCATTCGGCCTTCTTGATGCCTTAATTAATTTTTTTGTCGGCGTAACCCAAGGCTCATATTACAATATCGTAAAATTCGTTGCCTTCGTCAGACAAGTGGTTCCCAAATATTGGGTCACGGTCAGTTCAGGATGAAAAAACGCGGAGTCATTTAGAAAAGTTTCCGTGAAGAATTAGGGATAAAACATACAAACAGCCGAAACAGCACCGCTTCAAGACTCGCCTCAAGCATCAAAAACAAATACATGTTACTGAACAAAACCGTTTATATCAAAGCATCGACCATCGCCTTAACCCAGGCATCGAGCATCGCCGTTGCCGAGGAAGCAAATCGATTTGATTTTCAAGACTCTCCGCAGGCATGATGCCCGAAACGAGATATATGATTAGTGCTAGTCGTATTTTTTTAGTCAGTATCGTAATTAAGTTAGAAGTGAGAAGAGGTGGATAATTCGTTTGTATTGAAATGGATGAAGAAAAATCAATAAGTGAAATATTAACTCGGCCTGCAATATGGGATAAAATAAAAAGGAGACATCACAACAGGTATATGCTAGATAAAGCGTGGACGGAAATAAGATATATCGAATTCATCAGGTGAGCTACAGAAACAATGTGAATAGAACATAAAGCCAATATTATAGCAATCTCTTTTATCGTTTTGTCAGATAAAAATATTTCATATTCTATTAACTGGGTCCAACAAAAAATAAGGGACGGAAATGAGCAATATTATAAATATATCAGGTGAGCTACATAAACAATAAACAATCTTAATAAAACAGAAAACCAATATTATAGCAAACTCTTTTATATTTTGGTCAGATAATTTTTTCGTTATATTCTATTAACTAGGTGCAACAAAAATAATAGACGAAAATAAGCAATATAACAAATATATCAGGTGAGCTACAAAAACAATGTGAAAAAACAGAAAACCAGTTTTACAGCAAACTCTTTTATATTTTTGTCAGATAAAAATATTCTATTTTTTATCAACTGGGTGCAACAAAATATCAGAAAACATATTTTATATTTAAACCACTCCTTCCTATTTCCAACACCTCACTACGACTCTGGATTCATAATTCTTATAACTGCTTTCATAGATGCCCCACTATGTGCCCTCTGATGCCTGACTTGAGGCGAGTCTTGATGCGATGTTTCACTTTGTTTTTACTCTTAATCATAATCATATTCTAATAATGAATTGATGTGACCACTACTTGATGATACTATTGTATAGCAAAATACGTGTCATTGTTTAGTAAACCTCTGAGTAGTGGAAATCTAGTCTAACAGATAATTGAATACTAAATAATCATAAAAATAAGGATGAATAGTAATAATTAATTTATTCGAATACAAATACATATTATAGTAATATAATATTTTTTTCACCCATACTATGGACAACGCAAATGATTTTTTACAGAAAAGTGAAAAGTATGAAAAATGTTGTTTTTTTGGACGAATATGAAAGCACTCTTTTCAATAAACTATATTTATAGAACAAAATCAGCAATATTCATATTTATTCGGGCGATCAGATCTGTTCGAAAAACTGGTTTCATCTGAATCCCTCTTGAAGTTATGAGATAAATTTTGAATGGTCTTAGCAATTTTGATTTAATTCTTGCCAGACATTGGGAAACAGCCTCCATCTCTCCAATAATGAACCTTTGGAATAGTTTGAGCAAACAAATTTTTCGGATCACCTAAGTTTCAGATAATAAAAAATGCAAGAAGAAGAAATATACAGACAGCCATAGGACTGCCGACAGTAGTGAAAACTTAGAACTTCGGAAAAACTGTGTTTTTCCTATTTTAGAATGAATTATGGAAAGATTATTTGAAATTTTATAATTTGTAAATCAAAATCCTGAACATTAGTCTGTTTTTCACATCTATTATCACTCCAAGCAATAATTATCTGCATGAGCTTGTTAACTTGGCCGCGATTGTTATATAGAGATGAATCCAAGAAGAGATTTTTGTAATGTGTTATTTTGTAACCTTTTGAATTATAAAATTAGATTTTGGATAACTTGTTGATCTTGTTCTAAATATCCAAAAAATCCTCTGCGTAGTTTTTTCTAGCGTAACCATAAATAAATCTTGAATACTCGTTACTCTTGTAAAAGCTACATATAAATACATCCCCGTCATTGACAAAGCAAGAATAAGTGGGAAATGTATTCGTTTCGGTATTATAGTTTTATTGTTATTAAGTAGGATCGAAGATCTAAACAATTATGAAAATGTAAATTGATCTAGAAACACAAATCATATTACAAAACTTTGTTGGGAAGTTCAAATGGTGAAATTGGATGAAATAAGTTCTATAAATTATCAATTTCAAACAATAACAAAATTTCGAGAAATAATGGTTAGTATAAAATATTATAGGATTTTTAATTTCATAAATCGTGGGAAAAATATTATCGAACCAATAGAAATCTTTTTGACCACGCTAGTAAGATAACACTATATGGAATACCCATTGTATGATATTGGACAGAAATCAAATATTAGGAAACTAAATCATATCGAATTTTTGAATGCAAACATTGATACCAATCTTGAAAATATTCAAAAATAAATGCTTTGTTTTGTTCATTTTTCTACATAAAAATATTTGCATAATACGTATTCAATCTTGCTCTGCACAGTCATTTTACAATCAAAAACACAATTCAAACAATACGGAATATAATATAAGCAAATCGATCTTTTGACGTGGTGAATTCAATTTTCTCGGGATTTGGACGATTTGGTTAAATTCGTATGGGCGCTATGAGATCTTTTTTTTTTAATTGATTGAATTACTTATCGCTGGCGCGATACGTCTTTATTTCCTCTGTCAAAAATTCAACATGCCTATACAAGTTTTCAAGTGGTAAAATAAATGCCTCCTTGCATGTATGTCAACCCTATCAAAAAAACTTTTTCACACGTTTCAATATACCTATTGTTCGTCTTAGTTGATATTTAATTTTGTTCAGATCTGCTCAGTCATCGAATGAATCTTATTGTTCGATGATAGTCCACTGACAGCGGATCTCATATAAAATTTCAGCCCTCATCAGTTCAACCCAGCAATGTTGTAGAAACCACCGAGAGAGAGCCTTTATTAGTTGTGATTGTGTCCAAGTCATAGCGACAGCAGCATCCGTATTTGGCAAGGTACATAGGAAGTTGTCTGTCGAAAGCAAACTAGCGTTAGTACGGCTTAAATAATTGCCACCTATAGGACCATAACTAGATATTGATTCAACGTATTCATCAAATTTGTACGCGTTTCACTCCAACCTTAATTTTCAGAATCGCAATCAAATCTATTGAAGGCGCATCTTCATCAACCTTCAAATTTGTGACGATTCAAGAGGTTTAATCATTTAACTCGAACAGAATCAAATTTGAAATAATTCATCACGGAAAGCGAAGTGTATATTAACACACTCTTCACATGATTCAGCTGTTTTGAAATTTCTATCGCTTTATTTCATTACTTCAAATAATAAGCAACGATCGGAATGGATCGAGAAGAAAATTGTGTGAACCAAACCGGCCGTCAGTGTGACAAATAATGTCATTTTATTGAATCGACACACACTGAATTTTGGGGCATTCCAATATTCTTGAAAACTGTTGAATTTTAACCGAGAAGAAATTCTGAAATTTTAAACGATTGTCGCCTAGTTCAAATTTCGAAAATTGTACAAAATTCACCAGACACCTGCATTCATTTTTGAGCGCTCGTACTACTTACACGAGGGCTATATCATATTGTCACGATGTCTGTATTTTTCGAATTTTGAGCCGAAAATGGTTTCAAACGACTATGTTCGACTCACTGATGACGAATCCGTCAAAAAATTCGAGTCTGTCCGTCCGTCAGGCCGTATACACGATAACTCTCGAACAGATTGTCCTAGAAACTTGAAATGTTCAGGGTAGGTTCGAATCTCGAATGCCGCGGTTGAGTTCGTTATTGGGCAAAATTCGCCCAGGGGTTCCGTAAATATGGCCGCTCGAAATTTTGTTTTCCTGATTACTTCGAAACTACAGATTCGATCGAGGTGAAATTTTGCACTCAGATGGAGAATTACGTGCTCAAACTATATGCGAAATTTTGTCCACCTCACATGACCAGAACCACAGGAACCATGGAAAATTATAACTCTGTAATATAAAGGCCTAGGGACTTGAAATTTTCAGGATAGGTGTGGATCTCGAATGTCGCGGTCACGTTCATCAATGAGCAAAATTATACTAGGAGTTCCGTAAATATGGTCGTTTGAAATTCAGTTTTTTTGATAATTTCAAAACTATGGATTTGATCGTGAGGAAATTTTGTATTTAAATTGAGAATGATATACTCGAGCTACATTTTTTCCAGATCACATGATCAGGACCATAGAAACCATAGAAAATCATAACTTTCGAACGGAAAGGCCTAGGGACTTGAAATTTTCAGGATAGGTTCGGACCGCGAATTTCGCGGTTACGTTCATCAATGAACAAAATTAGACTAGGGGTTCCGTTAATATAGCCGTTCATTGTTCAAACTATTTGTTTCCTGATAATTTCGAAACTACTGATTGAATTGAAATGAAATTCCGCACATATATTCAAACTACGTGGGAAATTTTGTCCAAATCGCATCATCAAGACCATAGATACCGTAGAAAATTCTAGCAAATTATCGAAAAAAAACTTGATCACCTAAAGCACTGACTTGAGATCTGGATTTTCGCCTTTGAATTTTTTTTTGACAGCTGTCAATTTTTTTCAATTGGTTTCTAAAACTGGAAAATGCGAATCTACCTACGAGGTGGATGAACGAGCGCTCAAACGCTCCTGACTTCACGGCAGTGCTTTTCTAAATTTTTTTGTTTGTCATTTCTCAATTACATCATACATTTCATACGTGATTATATTTGTTTTCAATAAATTGCATCATTTTCTGCTTAAAATTTCATGTTTCTCAATTTGATTAATTTTGCGCGCTTGTTTTATATATTTTTTATTCTGATCATTAATATTTTGTTTATTTGCCGATTTGTAGATTCTTTGTTTTATGTTTCACCTTCATTCATAAATTTGATTTTATTTTTAATTTCGCAACTTTGTTTTCTCGTCATTAGTTGAGAAAAATGAATTTTACCTGAATTATTTTTCAAGTCCTGGATGATTAGACTTTCAATGTATTTTTTCATTTTTTTCCAGCCCTCCTCTCCAGCCGAAATCCTGGCTGCGCCACTGGTCGAAACCACAAAAGGAAGATCCTCTCATACCTGCTTTCCTTATCGAATCAAATCAGGATGACTCCGATGCAATCCAATCCAACCCGCAACCCTACACCCCTAGCCCCCGGTGCAAGAGTTGGTAGAAAACGTTCCAATAAAGAGGCGACATGCAAGCGTTAAATGTTGGTATGATGACCCATAAAGAGAATAGGTTGATATGAGCGGGCGGTAATAGGAGCCGGGACTTGGCGATTATCGGAGATAGCCGGGGCCAGGCAAGAGCCAGCATCATCGCCGGACAAGGCTAAGAGTGTAATGAGGCGAAGGGGTTGGAATTAAGCAACCGACGGAGACTGGAAGGGTGCAGGGGGGCAAGATGAGAAGCAGTCGATCAATACTTCGCGCTGCCCTCAAGGATCTCTCGTGATTCTCTAGCTTGCTTCCTTCTTGCTCTAGCTGGTCGGTCGGGGAACGGACGCAGGGTTGAGGAGGTTTGAAGCCGTCTTGGTTTATTATTGAGTATCGAGTATCCGCAAAAAGTAGATGAATCTTGAGAAATTAGTTGGTAATCAAAGAAATATAATACATATAATTGGAGCATTTTAAATTCTCCACAAGATTGTTTTCATTGAATTTTTCGTAACTCAAACGCTTTCTGAGATATCCGCTGCCGAAAGTCGCTAATTAGCGAAAATTGTTTTTCCACCCCACGTTTTTTCCTAACATTCCCTTCTAGCGCCTCACATCTGTCAAAAAATGTTTCTGTTCAGTTGTTATTCCATTAATATGCAGTTAGTATCAAACAGTATACCCTTTAAATTGCAGCAGGGAGTTATCTTCAAGAGCTTACAGTGAATTCGAAAAATTCAGTAAGTTCGAATGAAAAACTAGAAGATATACTGGAAGATTAGGCATTCAACGTGAAACGGGCAGACGGCAAAGAATATAAAGAAAGTACCTACTGAAAAAACTATTCAGAATATTTCTGCTAACCTGTTACAAAAAAATTATAAAAAGCACTGCGGTAGAGTCAGAGGCTTTTGAGGGCTCGTTCATCCACTTTTTCGGTAGATTAGCAATTTCCAGTTTCAGAAAAAATTGAACAATTTTTTGACAGCTGTCAAAAATGTTTCAAACTAAAGCAAAACTCCAGACTTCACGTCAGGTGACCAATATTTTTTTTCGATAATTCGCTAGAATTTTCTACGTTATCTATGATCTTGGTGATGCGATCTGGACAAAATTTTGCACGTAGTTTGAATACATTATTCCTTAGTCAGGTGCATAATTTCATTCCAATCCGATCAGTAGTTTCGAAATTATCAGGAAAATAATATTTTGAACCGCCATATTTACGGAACCCCTAGTCTAATTTTGCTCATTGATGAACGTGACCGCGATATTTGCGATCCAAATCCACCCTGAAAATGTCAAGTTCCTAGGCCTTTCCGTTAAAAAGTTACGATTTTCTATGGTTTCTATGGTTTTGGTCATGCGATCTGGACAAAATATTGCTTTAATATATCACTTTCGATTAAAAAACAAAATTTCATCTCGATCGAAACCGTAGTTTCGAAATTATCGAGAAAACAAAATTTCAAACGACCGTATTTACGGAACCCCTAGTATAATTCTGCTCATTGATAAACGTGAACGCGATATTTCAGATCCACACAAAATTTCGCACGTAGTTTGAATACATCATTCTTTATCTATGTGCAAAATTTCATTTCAATCGAATCAGTAGTTTCGAAATTATCTAGGAAAAAATATTTTGAACAGCCATATTTACGGAACCCCCAGTCTAATTTTGCTCATTGATGAAGTTGACAGCGAAATTGGCGATCCAAACATATGCTCCAAATTTCAAGTCTCTAGGCCTTTTTGTTCGAAAGTTATAATTTTCTATGGTTCTGGTCATGTAGTCTGGACAAAACGTATCTTTTATATATCATTCTCCATTAAATTACAAAATTTCGTCACGATCGAATCCGTAGTTTCGAAATTATCAAGAAAACTAAATGTCAAATGACCATATTTACGGAACCCCTAGTCTAATTCTGCTCATTGATAAACTTGACCGCGACATTCGTGATCCACTCATATCCTAAAAATTCAAGTCCCTAGGCCTTATATAATAGGCCTTATAATTTTCTATGGTTTCTATTGTTCTGGTCATGCGATCTGAAAAAAATGTGGCTTGAATATATCATTCCCCCCGTAGTATACAAAATTTCGTCACGATTTTCAAATTATCAGGAAAACTAAATTTCAAACGACCATATTTACAGAACCCCTAGTATAATTTCGCTCATAGATAAACGACATTCGAGACCCACACCTATCCTGAAAATTTCAAGTATCTAGGCCTTTCCGTTCGAAAGTTATAGTTTACTATGGTTTCTATGGCTCTGGACAATCTGGACAATATTCTGCAAGTGTAGCTTGAACACGTCATTCTCCATTCGAATGCAAAATTTCATCTCGATCGAATTTGTAGTTTCGAAGTAATCAGAAGAACAAAATTTCAAACAGCTCTATTTACGGAACCCCTGGTTTGAATTCTGCCCATTGATGAACTCAACCGCAGCATTCGGGAACTGAACCCACACTGAAAATTTCAAGTCTCTAGGTTGTTCCGTTCGAGAGTTATCGAGCTCACGTCCGGACGGACGGCCAGTCTCGAATTTTTTGACGGATTCGTCATCAGTGAGTCAAGCCTTGTCGATTGAGACCATTTTCGGCTCAGAATTCGAAAAATAAAGACATCGTGACGAAATGATATAGCCCCTGTGTAAGTAGAACGAGCGCTCAAAAAATTTGATGAAGAGTTCAACAGAGAAATAAATCCATTTAGAAATATAATTTTTCAAATTTAAAGAGTTTGCAAGCAATTCCCGACAGATGAAAAAAGCTCAGTCGCTCTTTACGAGAAAGAAATAACCAAAATTGTTTCCAGTTCCGATGAAAATACACCAGACGGTTTACAAAAAAAATTATACTAAATTTGTGCTCCCATAAGTTCCCCCCTCCAGGAAATATGAGACCTAGATGACGGTCATCAGAAGTAAATAATCGGACGAAACAGGCACAAACCGACAAACCACCAATAATTGTAAACATCAAACAAGTTGACGTACATAATCAAGGATTTTGATTTTGTAATAGAACGAATCTGAATAAAGAAAATAACGAAAAGCACTGCCGTGAAGTCAGGAGCTTTTGAGCGCTCGTACATCCACCTTGTAGGTAGATTCGCATTTTCCAGTTTTAGAAATCAATTGCAGGAATTTTCGACAGGTGTCAAAAAAATTCTCAAACTTAGGCGAAACTCCAGACTTCATGTCAGTGCTTCAGCTGACCAATTTTTTGATAATTCTACGGTATATATGGTCTCGCACGTAGTTTGAATACATTTTTCTTCAGCTAGGTGTAGAATTTCATTCCAATCCAATCAATAGTTTCGAAATTATCAGGAACAAAATATTTTGAACGGCCATATTTACGGAACCCCTAATCTAATTCAGCTCATTGATGAACGTGGCCGCGAAATTCGCGGTACAAACCTACCCTGAAAATTTCAAGTTTCTAGACCTTTCTCTTCGGAAGTTATAATTTTCTATGGTTCTGGTCATGCGATCTGGACAAAATGTTGCTTCAATATATCATTCTCGATTAAAATACAAAATTTTATCTCGATCGAATTTGTAGTTTCGAGAAAACAAAATTTAAAACGACCGTATTTACGGAACCCCTAGTCTAATTCCGCTCATTGATTAACGTGCCTGCGAAATTCGCGATCCGAACCTACCCTGGAAATTTCAAGTCCCTATGCCTTTCCGTTCGAAAGTTATTATTTTCTATGGTTTCTATGGTTCTGGTTATGCGATCTGGAGGAATGTAGCTTGAGTATATCATTCTCCATTAGTATACAAAATTTCGTCACGATCGAATTTGTAGTTTTAAAATTATCAAGAAAACTAAATTTCAAACGACCATATTTACGGAACCCTTAGTATAATTTTGCTCATAGATGAAAGTGATGACGACATTCGAGACCCACACCTATCCTGAAAATTTCAAGTCCCTAGGCGTTTCCGTTCGAAAGTTACAATTTTCTATGGTTTCTATGGTTCTGGTCATGCGATCTGGACAAAATTTCACATGTAGCTTGAACACCTCATTCTCCATTTGAGTGCAAAATTTCATCTCGATCAAATCTGTAGTTTCCAAGTAATCAGGAACACCAAACTTTGATCGGCCACGGACAGACTCAAATTTTCCGACGGATTCGTCATCAGTGAGTCGAACATAGTCGATTGAGACCATTTTCGGCTAAAAATTCGAAAAATACAGACATCGTGACGAAATTATATAGCCCTCGTGTAAGTAGTACGAGCGCTCAAAAAGACCCTTCTCAGGGCTGCCCTGAGGACAGACGTTTGGAACGTTTCCATCAACGATTCGAACAGCCCAAATAACTTCCCATTAAACAGACCATCGTTAATGAGATTTAGAGAATATTTGAGTATCGTTCTTTGTAAGTTGGTATATTGAATGGTACAGGTTCCGTCTCATTGTCAGCCGGAAGTACTTCTGCCCCGTATCGATCCAGCAAGTCCGAATCTAGCATTCGGCGATTTGCTCCATGGCAATGCATAAAACGGTCCTGTATGGAGGTAATACAAGTGGATCCAATGATTCCGCGCTTCTGTACGAAACGCCAGTTAATATTCCCGCTCAGGACATGCAGAAACAGCAGCACTCCCATCGTTTTTACCAGGATAATGGTGGACCAGGAGCCGTGGCGGAATGCGGCCTGTGCGGAGAGAGAGAATAAATAGTGCACCACTATTTATTGGCCGGTTATTCTCATTGTTTTCGATGCATAAATTCTCGGATGAATCCGGTTTTCACTCCGACTTGTTGTTTTATGGTCATCTACGTTTACTACGACCGCATATTAATTGCTAATTAACATTATTACCACTTCTACGGCGAGCGTTCGATCTGGCCGGGCTGACAGGAGCGATCGTTCGAAAATTCGCCAAAGCCTGCTCAAGAAAAGTGTCCTGGAAGGCACTGGCAACTAATGCATAAAGTAAATGGGGGCATTGCCATCCCTGATATTTTTTTTTCCGCAGGTTCACTAACTTTAAAAACCTGATATGTCAGTTTGTTAATAGAAAACTTATGCTTTCGAAAGTGTCCATCAATACTACCTAAATACCTCGTCAAACTCAGCGCTAATTCTAAAAGTCGTGGTTCGTAACTGGCTAGCTCGCCTGGCAAAGCATTCTTCATTTCAAGCTACCAGGCTTACATAAGAATACAGGGAATACAGGAATATTAAAGGTGGTGCTTTTTTTGACAGGTGCTAGAACTCATCAAAAGATATCATTTCGTCGAAAGTTGATCATATAATAGTACCTATATTATTTAACGAGCGTTAATGTAGGTCATAACTAACGCAGATGAAGTTCATCAAGTGAGTTATGACCATTACCGCAAGTTGAATACTATACTCTATCTACGACTATAACAATAAAAACTAAGATACAAGTACAGAGAAAGAACTTTATTTACAAATCTTGATAGTTACCTATAACAATGCATTATTTATGTTCATCGTGCTTCTTAGCATGGAGTAGTAAGTCCATAGGGGCAATGCTTTATAATAAGTGTCAAGTTCACTTAGAAATGCCAAAAGAACATTCTCTGTAAACGATGACTTAATATTCTTACTGCTACACCAATCTTGAAAATTGTTGTATACACCTTTGTATTTGTTTTGGGATTTTTGGGCAATAAATACTGTATGGTTACATTGGCTGATAGCCTTATTTCTGAAGGTGTATATAATAAATCATCTCCACTATCTGAATTCATCTTTTTCAGCAAAACATTCACAATAATAATTAGGTATCAAATTAATTTGAGAAAACGTCAAAATTATTCAAGTGACATTACTCCCCTCAATACCAATAATGTGCTGTTCCCGTTCGGCCAATCGGCTTGTTCAGAAGCACAGAGCCAGGGAGTTATAGTAGTGAGTTATTATAACTCACGTTGTTTTTTTACAGATACTATTAATTGCTCAAAAGTAGTTAAATAATGAATCAATTCAATATGAGTAGATAAATTTGAGAAAAGTGTAAACAATTTGGTGCATTAATATCCTAATACGTCTGTGGATCATGTTATATCTCTATTAGAGAACTGTGATGAATCATATGCATGCGATCTTTTCTCGGCACCAAAATTTATCGCAAATTTGTATATTCTCCTTCAACTTTTCTGAAGCCATAGCACCAGTTCCTACCAGCACAGACACAAAACTTTGAACACAACGAACTACAGCGCGTAGCAAGGAAACCTTCCAGCCTTTCTTTCAAATTAGATACATTATATAGAGTTTGGATTGTAACGGACTTATATGGTAACAAACTCTGAAATATGTACAATTTTTTAAGAAAATAAGCATTCTGAGGGCCGGTTCCTTTCTCCTTCACATCCGAATAAATAACTACTAGGTACTTGGCGAATGGCTATCGGTCGAATAAATAAAGAGATACTTCCTATTCGGAGAATAACCTATTAGCGTCCTTTCACTTCAAGTTAGGTGATAGATAACTATTCGCCAGATAGCCAGTTTTGCCAACCATATAATATTGAAACTGGAAGTAATCGAGAAACAATAAACATGGAAAAGAAAAAAATCACTCTATTTTCTAGTCGGTGAAACAGTATTACATTTGAGTTTTCAATATTTTCACCGTTTTAAGTTGGGTTCTAAGTAATTCTACAAGAGGCAAGAGGTACTTATATGTGTGCTCAAACGGAAAGAGAAAAGAGGGAAATAAAAAAATTTAGAAAAGCACTGCCGTGAAGGCAGGAGCTTTTGAGCGCTCGTACATGCACCTGGTAGGTAGATTCGCATTTTCCAGTTTTAGAAATCAATTGAAGAAATTTTCGACAGCTGTCAAAAAAATTCTGAAACTAAGGCGAAACTCCAGAATTCATGTCAGTGCTTCAGCTGATCAATTTTGTTTCGATAATTCGCTAGAATTTTCTACGGTATCTATGGTCTTGGTGATGCGGTCTGGACAAAATTCTGCACGTAGTTTGAATACATTATTGCTCAGCTAGGTGCAAAATTTCATTCCAATCCGATCAGTAGTTTCGAAACTATCAGGAAAAAATATTTTGAACGGCCATATTTACGGAACCCCTAGTCTAGTTTTGCTCATTGATGAACGTGACCGTGAAATTCGCGATCCAAACCCACCCTGAAAATTTCAAGTTCCTTGGCCTTCCCCTTCGGAAGTTAAAACTTTCTATGGTTTCTATGGTTCTGGTCATGCGATCTGGACAAAATGTTGCTTTAATATATCATTCTCGTTCAAAATACAAAATTTATCTCGATCGAATCCGTAGTTTCGGAATTATCGAGAAAACAAAATTTCAAATGACCGTATTTACGGAACCCCTAATATAATTCTGCTCATTGATGAACGTGAACGCGACATTTCAGATCCACACCTATCCTGAAAATTTCAAGTCCCTAGGCCTTTCCGCTCGAAAGTTATGTTTTTCTATGGTTTCTATGGTTCTTTCTGGTCATGAGATCTAGAGAAATGTAGCTTGAATATATCATTCTCCAGTAGTATACAGAATTTCGTCACCATCGAATCTCTAGTTTGGAAATTATCGAGAAAATTAAATTTCAAACGACCATATTTACGGAACCCCTTGTAAAATTTTGCTCATAGATGAAAGTGATCACGACAATCGAGATCCACACCTATCCTGAAAATTTCAAGTCCCTAGGCGTTTCCGTTCAAAAGTTACCATTTTTTATGGTTTCTATGGTTCTGGTGATGCGATCTGAACAAAATTTTGCATGTAGCTTGAAAACCTCATTTTCCATCAGAGTGCAAAATTTCATCGCGATCGAATGTGTAGTTTCAGAGTAATCAGGAAAACAAAATTTTGAGCGGCTATATTTACGGAACCCCTCGGCGAATTTTGCCCAATAACGAACTTAACCTCGGCATTTGAGATTCGAACCTACCCTGAAAATTTCAAGTTTCTAGGACATTCCGTTCGAGAGTTATCGTGTATACGGCCGGACGGCCGGACGGACGGACGGACAGACTCGAATTTTTCGACGGATTCGTCATCAGTGAGTCGAACATAGTCGATTGAGACCATTTTTGGCTCAAAATTCAAAAAATACAGACATCGTGACGAAATGATATAGCCCTCGTGTAAGTAGTACGAGCGCTCAAAAACATGAGGTAGAAATGGGAATTCTCCTATATGAAGAGGAAATCAAAAGAAAACAATTAGAGAATATTAATTATGATGTGAAATAAAAATGAATTGATAATCCCTATAGGGTTTTTTTATTCACTCATTTTTCAAATTGTATGTACCCTTCTTTTCATTGAACTTTGAATTATACTCATTGCTATTTACGATTCTCAGACTTATTAAATATAAAAATATTGAATTTTTAATATAAGAAGGTAACAATAAAAGTTGATCATAGCCAATTTGTTGGAAGCCTAAGAAAATGGCCTTATATTTAAGAAAATTGAAAGAAATATTGAATTATGAAAATAATATCCATTCGACAAATTTTTTTAAAAGTTGAATACCACGATATCAGAAAGATATTCTTATTTGATGTTACGTCTATGGTTTTGCATATTCGAATTTTATAGTGGGCTAGTTCTTGCACCAATCGAAAGAGCTGCTGCTTTTTTTCCCATATGATGGTACAATATACAATTTATTTTCGAACGTTTGATGTTTATCTGGTTTCGGACGAAAAACTTTTATTCCCTATATATTATTATTATTATACAATTGATTTGAGTTGAGGCAAAGCCTCAAAAGGGGAAATAAAAATTACATTATATGGAAGAAAATTTACTGTAAAATAATTTATAAAATGCGCTGATTATACAAACTTGTGTTTCCATTTTCAAATAAATTTGCAAAATTATCAAGAATAAAACTACGAGGGTCACTATCTCCACTCGTATCTTCATTATTTTGATCTCCTGGAAATTCCTTGATGGTATCGTATCCCTTGAAAATATCTTCATTAAAATCTATTGCTGTGTTATGCAATACCGCACAAGCCACTCTTATTTTCTGAGCCAATTCAAGCTGACATCTTATTCCAGTAGATAGTATTGGAAATCGTTCGATGATATTCCTTGTTCGGATATGCGCTTCATTGAAAATGGCTTGGACTTCATTTTCTGTATTGAAGTGATGATGTACTGTTTACATGCATAGCCTCGATCAGCAATTAAGAAACCATTTCCCATTTGCCTGTTAACAAATCTTATTTTAATAAGAATTTTGTATTCGAAGAATAACGCTAAATAATAGTGAAGAGATGGTCATTTCTCTTAT
Source organism: Aphidecta obliterata (assembly GCA_963966015.1). Lineage (NCBI taxonomy): Eukaryota > Metazoa > Arthropoda > Insecta > Coleoptera > Coccinellidae > Aphidecta > Aphidecta obliterata. The sequence goes on from OZ014427.1 coordinate 15,191,281, forward strand.
TCTACGAATAAAACTTATTCTATAGGATAAATTTATTTATTCGGATGTGAAGAAACCGGCCCTGAGACGAATGATATTGTTCAAATGAAATCATTCTCGTTTTCATCCCCATCACAAGTTCAAATTCTTGAGTTGGTATTCTTTTTTCCTGTGTTGCCATCTATCCCACAGTGGCCAAAACAACCCCTCTTTAAAACTATTAAAACATTCCTTTTTTCACCACACTCCACAATGAGAGCGCTAGCTACCACAACCCCCGTAAAACAGGTTTAAAAATAGGGGTTGAAGTGGAAAACAGAGAAAGAGCGTCGAAGGAATTAAGGGGAAAGTAGTGGGGTAGGTTAAAGTTGGCTCCGCCTTTAACATGGCATCCTTTGATGCTAATCGCAAGGGAAACCGGTAGAAGAGTCTAACGGTGAAGCAACGTTGCCACCGGTGAAGCCTAGCTTACGGCAAGACTGTTCCGCAACAACCCCTGTTCAAGGGGTCCAGCTCGATATACCCGAAATAAAGCTGATAATGATCTTGTGTTGCTGGGTTGAATCGAGTCTGATAAACATATTTATAATGGGAAATGTTTTTTTCGAGAGTCAGGATTAGGCACCTTTACCAAAATAATCATCAGTGAATAACTCCCTCACTATAATTCTGTTATAATACGTACTAAATAGATCTTTATCTTTGCAAATAAGAGAAATATCAATTTTGCTGAACGAATCTCACATTACCTTATCTTACTTTAGAGCATCTAACCTAACCTAACTCTCAACTGTCATAAATTTTTTTCGGAATTTTGATTCTTATCTTCCTTTCCCCTCAAATACGCCAATGGTCTGAAACAACCTGAAGATCTTGAGCTGACCATGGTATATCCAGAGCTATAGGTCGCCATCCTCTCCCAGAATCTCAGTTGAGCGAACTAACAACATAAACACAATCTAAGTGTTTTCGTTTCCACACGACTCATTTATCGGAAAATTCGAAAATACATAAAGCCCCCGAAAGTTTGTATACATGTTGATACAATTTGCGAAGTTGGATCCATTCATATGAAAACTTTCCTCAACTATCCCACCGACTACAAATAATAAATTGAAACTTGAGCGACTATTTATCGCTAACTTTGATGAAACAAAGCTTCAGTTACGACACGAATAATGAAAATATGTTTGGATAATTCACCAGTATATAAATACACTGACTCGTACGAAGGCTTATTGAAAATTGGAGAAAGATGAGAAATGTTAGAAACATTAATTGAGGAATCATAAATTCAGAACGAATGGATAATTTTAAAAAATACCAAAAAGATGAACGAAAAACCTCTTGAAATTCATGAAATCTTGAAACTGCCTAATATGATAGGACAGAAGGAAAAAATCGAGTGAATAACTTAACAAAATCAATTCTAATAAAATGAATAGGTACTTATATATAGCAAATACACAACAAATGGATAAATTTAGAAAATACCAATAAGATAAACGAAGATCCTCTTGAAATTCATAATGAAACTACCTAATATGATAGGACAAAAGGAAAAAACAAGTGCATAATTAAACAAAATCAATTCTAATAAAGAAATTACAGCACTAATAGAAGATATTTCAAATAAATAGATACAGGCTCAAACTATCCAGTTCGGTTGACCACTCTCATTTTCGAGGAATTTTATTGAAAAAAATTCGGTTAGGACGTACCACTTGAATATAATAAAAATAATGTAAAAATAAGTGAGAAAATGTGAGTAAACTACGTCAGAAAAACTTACTTGAAGATTCTACCTTCACCTTGATTTTCAAAAAAATTTTATACCCTCTTCTTCGGTTTTCTAGTAGAGATCCCAATACGGACCTGGAAGATACATACAATAATAGATAACATTCCTCCAGATCAAGAAATCCAAGTGAAAATTTTCTGCCATCACTTTTCTGATACCATCGAACAAGATGAGTCTTTTTCAGATTAAGAAGGTTGTCACATTGAAAATTCTGTATTCAATGTAACTAAATTCAACTATGATCACTCCTCAAATGCGTGGATTCAAAGTGGGCAATTATCCCTTTTCCGCCAATTAATGTATTACTATAATATAAGCCTTCTTTTACATTTTATTTTTTCTCGTTAATATTTGCCCCCTTTCGCAAAATCCTGGCTCCGCCCTTGACACCTATTCCATACTTTTCCAATAAAAGAAATTTAAAAGTTCCTCGATCTGGTAGTGAAAAATAATAAATTTTTCAAATGAATCGACTTTGCCTATGAAACAGTTAACACTTGCTTCACACCCTGTATATAGGATAATAATTGATTCTTCAGAAGTTAGTCGTTCTATCATCATTGATATTTTAATTCGCGCCCGTTATAAAACATAATTCAAACTTTGAATCGATTCACCCTAGAAACCGTTATCCTCCCAAACCAGTTCTTCTGGCTTTAGCGGATAAACGCGTAAAAATCGGCAGATGTTCTCTTGCTACTTTGGGAAGCTGCACCAAAGCCGCGTATCTGGACCAGTCTAGCGGGTACTGACCACTGTCCACCCCTTTATTATTAAAAAACGTCGTCTGGTAGTCTCTTTCACCGCCGAGCTCTATTCTTGAAAACCAGTTTTGGGGATGTTGGGATATACGTTGAGTTTTATAGATGCTCAGTTGTTAAACGTTTTCGCGGTGTTGAGATGTTGAAGAAGGTGTTTATTGGTTTATGTGTGACATGAAAATGTTTAACATGCATTTTAGTTGTTTTTTTAGTTGTTTATAAGTGAAGTCTTCAAAAAAGTTTAGGAAATTTTTTGATATTTTTTTCAACATTTTCGGTAAGTTCGATAGCCATTAAGTATGAATTCACGAATTCATGAAAAAAAAGGAATTCGATATTTTAACTAGTCAAAAATTGAAAGTTATGTATTTATAACTCCAAAAATCCAAACTGAAAAAAGAATAATTTTAATTCATTTGATAACTTTTTTTTCATTTTTTACTCAAAAGATTCTGGGACAAAATATTCCAATGTAAGATATAAATTGACATGCACATTGATCGAATCTTCCTCCTGAGAATCAACAGTCAGAAAATATATAGGGAACATTTTTCAGTAAATTCAAATTTTATCACGTTGATTTCATGTTGGACCTTATTGTGCCATCTAGTGTCGTAATGTTCAAATAGGCTGCAGCGAACACATCGATTTTCCTTGAATTTTCCGAAGGTCACTGTAACGAGGGAAAACTGTAATCTTGGCAGAATCTTAGTTGAAGAAAATGACGTAAACAGATAACTGAATTTGGTACAATAACATCATTAATATCAATAGCAAAAAATTATTATTTTCATATTTTGCTTAGTTTTCGAAAATTAATGAAACCCACTTAATTGCATATGCCTGGATACTCAAGAATAATGAGCAAATTGTTTTTATTTGGAAATTATCAATGTTTCACATTTTTTTATTATGAACAACAACAAGAAATGTATACTGAATAAAATACAATTCTAAACAAAGTTTTTGAGCTACTTACGAAAAATCATGAAAACAAAGCATTTGCGCATTTATGTTTATTTGAACTTTTTGTCTTAAAATCAGCGAAAGAATCTTTCTTCAAAAGTTTTCTTCAAAACTTTTACCAGATGTTTTGGACGCAACTATATTAAATTTCTTTTAATTCCTTCACTCATACTTCTCTATTACTGAATTAGATGTATACAAAGTGTCCAAATTCATCGTTAATATATTTCAGGACGTAATTATAGAGGTCGAATTATGGAAAAACTACGTCCTAAATTGCACTCCTATTGAGTTAGAGCCCCATGACCCCCAAAAACCTGTGTTTTTTACGAATATTTCATCAAATGAAATGAAATTCAGTATGCAGGGGTTTTTGGATGAACCAAATTGTCTAGTGATAACAAAGGATACTTATTTCTACCAGTGGCGAATATAATTGGGGGAACTCCTGAACTGGTGATCTCCTTCAGTTTTTAATCAAAAAATTATAGATTTTCCAAACGTTTTTTGAAAAAGAAGGTGAACTTGGTGAAAAGAATTACGAAACACTATTCTCGAAAAAACAACGTTTGTTATGTGATGTGATGCATTCTTACAGAGCCACTGAATTGGGAGTCACTCCTAGAATTCTTGTCCAAACCCCTCCTTCCAGATACCGAATTTAATTTGTATATTCCAAATTTCGACAGAATAATCATTTTCAATGAGTAAATATCGGTCTTTTTTGAATCCGGAACGAAATTTCGCATTAATTTTTGAAAATCAAGCTTTTATACCATTCATTGAGTCATAGCCACACAGACAAAATTATTGAATTCCCATTAATAGGCAGGTATATAAAACCAGCCCAATTTCTTGGACTAAAATGAAAATTGATTTTTTTTATTGGAGTAAGAAGAGTAAGAATGAAATGACCAAAATAGAACAGATTCTCAAAAAAAAAAACATAATACAGAATATGTTCATCGATCATATCAACCAGCAAAAAGCTCATCCATCCACACTTATTATTGAATGGCAAAATATAACACCCCACTGCAAATTTCATAAAATTGCGGACTTAATAACTGCGATTTATAAAATTCCAGTAATCAAACGTTTGGAACGATTGCACGAAATTGGAATCAACAGGTTGATCGCACGTGTGGTTAACCAAAGTCAGTCGATATATGTAGGTACCTATATAATAGAGTAGAACAGTTAATTTCCGTCAAACGTGGCATTGCCTATCAGGAAAACTGAAGAATTGAATAATTTATAAATCTACTAGCTATGATCAAGGAAACAGTATGGCATTGAAGCACCATCAAACTGATAACAGAAAAATAAGAATAAACAAGTCAGAAATCAATCCACTGAATTGAATACTCTCTCATGGTCAGAAAATATCTAGAATTCTGTGAGAGTGAATTATTCAAACAACGTCCTATCCACTTGTAAACATTACGAAATTCGGAAAAGTCACAAAAATCATACGCTCTTTCAAATGATTTCTCGTAAACTGAACGCATTTAATAAACTCATTTAAATCTCAATACGTACCGTCAGAGACGAACTGGAAATTTCATCTTCGCGGGTAACTTTGATTTCGAAATACTCGGCCCTGGTGAATATTTTATATAAAGGATTTTTGGAATTTTGACTTATTTTGATGATTACTAGCACCTGTCAAATAAAAAGTCCCACCTTTGAAACTTCCTTGTATAGCAGGTCACTTTTGAACAGATGTAAAGATGAGATTGAAACTGATTGAGGTCTAAAGGTGGAAATATTCAGAATATCCAAATATTTTTCCCAATTCAGGAGTGGTGAAAATTCACCCTCTAACAACGTTTCTCGTTTAAAATTCTATCGGCAAAACAGAATAACATTTCTTGCAGTTCCAGACGCCGCCATTATTATGATTATTATATACAAATAATTCAGGATCGTGGCATTAAATCATCCGAGAACACGTTCGAATCAAGATTTATCCCCCAAAAAACATCGTTAACTTGTAACGAATTAGGCCTACATAAAGCTTCCTTATAAATCATCGATGTTGCTTTATTTCCTGCAACGCCCATAAATCCCCTTTTCTTATTTCGGGCGCCGAAGCGACGCCACCGAAATCCGAGAGCTGTGGCGTCCAGACGCTAGGCTATTGCAGCCCCATCTCGGTTTGACGTAGTAGTAAAATGGAAGGAGATGAGGTTCGAAAGATGCTATCGATTTTCATTTTTTCATTTAATACTCTCTTTCTCAATAACAATATAAAGAGTTCATTAAAATTATCAATTTCGAATATGTATTTCGAACCCCGCTGAAATTTCCGTTATTTACGTTTTGGGTTGTGTGGGATCTGAGAATCGAATTCGTCCGTCTGTCGAAATTCACTCGAAAACTCGAGCTAATTGCATGAAATTTGTTACAAAAGTTAGTTCATCGAGGTATTCAAATAAAGAAACATTGGGGAAGATCTATCCAATATTGAATCATGAAATATGTTTTGAACTCTATGAATCACTCATCATGAACAGGAAAAAAAAATTTGGCAATTCCAACAATTTTACAGAGTGAATAACAGACACTGCGAAGGGAGGATAACTGACACTAATGACATATACAGGGTGTTTCTTAGGGCGAGGCTTTTTTTTTCAAAACAGATCATTTCGCCGGATGGTGATCATATAAAATATTCAATTTGAAAAAAGTGCAAAAATCTTCGGCATCAAGATCTTAATACATCTCTGGATCGTGTTATCTATCTGTTAGGAGATCTGCCATGAATCACTGGGCCATATTCATTTCAGCAAGTAAATGGAGTGCTGGATTTTATCGCGACTTTTTATTGTTATGATAAGAATATTAAATTTTAAAATTTCCGAAATCCACTAGAAAATTGTCGAAAATCTTGTTTATTATTTTGCCCAGGACTCTATTTCAATGAGGGTTCCAAGGTGAAAAGCAATAGTATCAATACAAATTATATTTTTGTACAACCAAACTCAAACAAACTAATTCTGACAATTGAAAAATTTTAAATAAATAATAAATCCTTTTGAACTACATATAAATGAGCACACTCACAGAATACATCTAAGTCTAAATAAGGTTCCTCAACTTTTCCTACAATCCCTGAACTCCAATATTATGTTGATCTCAGTTTCCTTCGGCTTCCCCTTTTCCTTCCAATTAAGTTAATACTTCCATCAAAGTACGTTGATATTTACATGTTAATCAGTTTCCATTATTCCAGGTTTCAATCCAATTCGCTATAAACAAATATTTCGATGATTTTTCGTTTTCCAATCTCAATTCTAACAACCCTTTCGAAAGATCAATTTCGACTCTGACGTTTCTCTATCAATTGTCCACTCGCCTCCTTTCTTTCTTCACAAATTATTTCGTATCCTTGGTATTCCAACATTCTGGATACATCTTTTTTTTCCTTTTTTGAAATTACGTTCCTCTTCACATTCACTTCTTCATTTCATATACATAACTAAACTAAACATAACTATTTGAAATTAATAATTTCAACAAATTCATATTCTTCTTAGTTTCAATTAATGTGAACCCTATTTGAAAATGTAATATTACAATAATTTATAAATTGATAACATTTCCTAAATTGACTATAAGATGTTTAAAGGTTCTTGAACTTTGGTGATATTTTTGAATTTATTTTAATTTGAATTTTCAAAAACGTTGATAAATATAATCATGTTTCAATTTCCATAACAGTATATTCTCTTTCAACTTTTATTAGGACATTTTTCCTGAACGATGTAATTCTTGAAGTAAAAACTGAGGAGAGGAAAAATTACTGATTGAAAAGGTCCTTCAAAAAAAAATTAGGAAGTTCACAAACTCATCGATAAAATTGATCCAAATTGTTTACAGTAATTGTTCGAAATGCTCACTATTCGTTTGATGTGCACAAAGTCTTGCCCGGCATAATAACGAATTATTACATGTAGCAACTATCACATTTTCAATGCGTTGTTTTAGTACTTCAACACTATTCACCTCACCGTTTTTGTATACTAATGTTTTCAAATGCCCCCAAAAGAATAAATCACAGGGGTTCAGATCCGGGAAACGTTCAGGCCAAGAAATCGTCCTATCCACGTATTTGGAAACACATCACGAAATTCAGAAAAGTCACAAAAATCATACAGATTTCCCGTACCCTGAACGCATTTGATAAACACATTTAAAACTCAATACTTACCAGATCCGTGCTGTTAATTCTTTTGATTTCGAAATACTCGGCCTGGTGAATATTTTATATAGAGGATTTTTGGAATTTTGACTGTCAAAAAAAAAACCTCACAGATTCCAACACAAATATATTGAACATGCTACCCAATTATTTCTTTTCAATCCATCTACTTGAAGCGTTAATTGATCTTTCTTTATTTCTCTGAGAGCCCTCATCGACAAAAAAGAATACACCTTTCCGCTAACAAAGCATAATCTTTTCCATATTTTCTCTTTCTCTATTCTGTATTCTTGAGTTCTTCCCTCCATGTTTAGTCATCGAATAACTCCGAACGGCTAGTAGGCTTAATTGTTAGCGAATTAACGTGGTGAGCATCAAACAAAGTGGTCATATTATTAGCATTGAGAATCTGGACCAAGTTCAGATGTTTTGCAGAGATGGAACTCACCCCATCCTTTGGGTTATTAAGAGATGAATCATATGGTTAAGGGACTGCGTAAGGAGGATCTTTGTGTGTTAAGATGAAGAGGGGCGAGCACCCCTAGCAATTACGTTATGAGGGAGGGCGCAGAGGGAAGATAAGATGCTAACCGAAGATGTGATTAAAGTTGGCAGAACTGTATATAGAAGTTGTGTACGATATTATAACGGCGAGGTTCATGTTGGAATGAAGGGGTTTTCATATTTGTTTGAGATGTTGGCAGAGATTATCGCTAGCAGTCAGATGGAATTTCTGGGGATTGTATAGGGTGGAAGGGAGAAGGGGGGTTCATTCTAGGTGAAGAACGCCATCTTCGGAATCAATGTTTTTGAGCGCTCGTTATACTTACACGAGACCTATATCATTTTATCACGATGTCTGTATTTTTTTTAATTTGGAGCCGAGAATGGTTTCAAACGACTATGTTCGACTCACTGATGACGAATCCGTCGAAAAATTCAAGTCTGTCCGTCTGTATGCACGATAACTCTCGAACTGAACGATCTAGAAACTTGAAATTTTTAGGGTGATTCGAATCTCGAATCCCGCGCTTGAGTTCGTCATTAGAAATTTAATTTTCCAGATAATTCCAAAACTATGGAATCGATCGAGACGAAATTTTGTATTTTAATGGAGAATGATGTAGGTATTCAAGCTACATCTTTTCCAGATCGCATAACCAGAACCATTTTAAATTCCAACGAATTAATGAATAAAAAATTCTTATATTTCTGTAACAGGTGATTCGGCATAAGTGACAAAAAGCTGATGTAATTTTTTCGACAGCTTTCAAAAATTTCTTCAATTGGGTTCTAAAACTGGAAATTGCGAATCTAGCTGCAAGGTGGATGAACGAGCGTTCAAAAGCTCCTGACTTCAGGCGGTGTTCTTAATTTTTTTTTTCATAAATTTCTTCTGTATTCCGAAAACTTCATTATTGTCAAATCTGTCACTACAAGTGTCCTGTTATTTCAGCCAATCCTCACGAATAATGTACTAAAAGTTATCGTTGTCAGTTTCACATTTCATGAAAATTCAAATTCTGTAAAACTCAGTAGAAATAGGTGGAGAATGTGCAGACGCGTATATTTTGATTTGAACGCTCTTTCAACAAAGTTTCTAATCATTGAAACGTTAAAGCTTAGAACCTTTGAATGATTGTGCTATTCGATACTGTATGATTAGACTATGTATGAGGTTTCAGTATCTGTAGAGGTGTTACATTATTCCGACCATGTTATCATCTCAATCGATTATGTTGGACCCACAGATGGCGAATTCGTGGTCAAACTCGATTCTGTCCATTGTACCTTCCGTCCAGCCGTAAACACGAATAACTTTCGAAAGAAAGTTTGAAATTTTAAAGAAACGTTCCAAATTAAGTTCGTAAATGGGAAAAATCCGCCGGAGGGTTTCGTGAATATAGCCATCTGATACTTCCGAATAGAAACTCTGTAGTTAGTTATAAAATATCGACATGAAGGTTTGTGTCGTATCACCAAAAGAATGGGAAATTGTGTTTTTCAAAAACATCGGTATCTCAGAAACTTTTCTCCATATCCTGCATTTGGGGATCGATAAAATGATATAAAAGAATCAGCTCCATTGATGAGTTTTTTCTGATCTGTCATTGAAAAAATCCAGAAAATTATTATATACATATTCTATGATTCCATCTCTTGAAGTTCATAAAAATAAATAACATTATTATCGGCCAAAATTTTTGGGTCGTTTCATAATCTTTGCTTCGATAGTCTTGCTTCAGTACCTTTGACCTCTTGTCAAATCAAAAGGATTATAGATTCGTTGATTTTTATCCAAACGACATTTCAATCATTTGCAGTTGGAAATAAAGTTATTTGATGATTCTCAAAGATGCCCAAGTCCCTCAATTTGTTTGTCTCCAGGTTTCCAGAAATATGCGATAAAATTGATCAAAATCAGAAATCTCGAATTTCGGATGAAAATATCGTGAAAAGGTAAAAACGATTAATGGATAATTTCAGAGCATTTTCCAGTATTTTCGACAATTTTGAAATTCCTGGATGGCTGACCGCTCTAGCGAAGAATTTAAACAAGCAAGCAAAAGCTCTTGACTTTACATCAGTGCTTTGAAATTTTTTATTCTCTGGCATTATTTCAAATATTTAAAGGCTAAAATCTTTCGTCTCTCTGGCAGATCTTTGGAGCTTGGAACGGATATCTTCAAAGGGATCAACATTAATTTTATGGCAATATTTTTCCCATATTATTTTATGTGTTACATTCCACATGGTTTTTACTACATTTTCTTTCTCCTAAAGAACTAGGTCAGTCATTTTGGTTTCTATTTTATAATATTTATTCCTCAAAGATTCTTAGAATTGCTTCTTCATCGCCTTTGATTTATCGTATTGATGGTAGTTTAGTAGTATACTTTCATAAATATTTGGATCACAATGGTCTCCAAACCGCGCCATTATCATGAACTTCCCATTTTGAAAATTCTGACATTTTCAACTTATTTCTCAACACCAGATCAGAAAAGTTTTATTCTCCTTTCACGTGAAAGAGTAAATACAAAAGATTTTTCTTTATTCATCTAGTGATACGATACTTACAAATTCACAAAAGATTTTTCTTTATTCATCTAGTGATACGATACTTACAATTTCCTAATAAACCTTAGCGTCGTTATTTCATAAGTAACTGCAAAGTTTTTTTGAATTATTAAGGAGAAAAATCAGATGGCTATCTATATCTACGAAACCCTTTCGATGGGTTATGTTCATCTACGAGTTTAACCGACGTATATAGACCTCAAACGTACCCTGAACATTTGTGTTTACAGACAGACAGGACGACAAAATTGATTCTCGGCTCGAAATTCCAAAATAACAGACATTTGTTCGAAATGATATTGATCCTATTCATAGCAACAAGCGCGCAAACAGGTTAGGCTGTTTCTTATAATATATTTGATCAAATCCAATTTCCTTACGGAGTTCCCCCTCTCAGTTTATTCCCTTATCTTCCAAAGCAATAAAACGAAAAAAAACTCATAAATATTATGTCGCCTTATGTAGAATGAAATTCTCAAATAATGATCTTATACTGGCGATACTGAATAAAAGTAGGCAATGGTAGGAACCTCCAAAAAAGTATAATTCAAATTATTTTAGAGATCGGAGACTCTACCCCCCAAAGAAAATTTCATATTCATAAACAGTCGTGAGGATCTGAAGGGAGTGCAACTGAGCAATTACATCCTGTCTTCATAATGAAATTTCTTCTCCCCAAGTGAAACGCTGGCATGACGACATCAACAGCGGGCGCATCGGTATCTTATTTCCTTGAGCTGCCAAGCTCAGTCTTCCACAATCGCAGTCTTGGAACAGCAGGACTCCTGCAGGGCGCCTGCAAATGAAAATCAGTAATTGAGAGATATTCAACTTCAATTCGTAAGAATTGGCGACCATATTGATCGAAGAAATTATTTTCGAGGTAGATCCATCCATGCAGAACTAAATTATGAATTGAAACATTCAACATGTATTGTTATATCGCCAAAAATTATTCAAAGAAAAATATTCGAATGAAACTAATTTATGTACAGGGTAGATTTATCTATAGTAGCACGATCCTGAAAATTTGTAGGGACTTGGGAATCCAACCAAAATATTTTTAACCTATTCCAAGAAATTTGTTTCGCGTTGGAAAAAGTTATTTCATCTATTCTTTTGTTTTAAATCCATGTACTTTTTTCTCGTGTAAGATATACAGAAACGATATAAGTAATGTTTTTTCAAATAGAAAAAGAACATGCAAAAACTATTCAATTCATTGTGATAGGTACTTTTGAATGAATCAACCAGCAAACAATCTTTCCCTAAATAAATCTACAACGTCGAAAACAAACAGACAATACAAACTAGAACACATAAACATAATATTTAACGTCTTCCTCGGCGGTACAAAGTTACAAAATGAACTCGGAAAACAGCTATAAAAATGATAAACGCAATAAAAAGCCGGGGAGCTCCGCTACATTCTTGACACATAACCATTTTACTTGAGAAACTCTGGGACTTATGCACCAATATGGGCCTTAATATCACCAACATAAAGGATACTTTATGGAGCGTCCCGTTCTTTATAGAGGGTAATATTTCCAATACATAAACCCCTTTCTTTGGCGCAGCCTCTCGAAGGGCGAGCGGGGAGAATGAACGAGCGGCCCCCTCTACAACGTACGCTCCCCTAAGGCAGTTTTACAGTCTAAGAAATTATTAGTTCACCCTGATTTCATATTAATTTGGCAATGAGGAATTTCGATTATGTGGGCTCACCACAATTTCGATAATGCATAAAGGTTGGTTTACAGTGGTTTCATGCAATCTACTTTGTAAAGTTTCTGTATTCGGAACTTGAGACATGTTATATTTAATATATTGTGAATCAGAATATAAACACAAAATAAAGGCTTGTCTTTTTATGTCAAATTAGAAATTTGTGTTTTAAAAATTCCGAATCACTGTAAGTTTATTTTTCAAGGGAAGACTCCGAAAACCTCATATTTTATTTCATTATGCAAAAAAATTAATTGAAATTGGTCGTTTCAAATCCAATTCAGCTGAGTTTAATGACGTGAAGAAACAGAACAGCTCGTTGAGATTTTCTACATTCTACAAAAAAAAAATCACTATTTTTTAAATTCCAGAAATTTCCTCAGTTTCCATGAATAAGGAAGCGACAAGTTTTTGGAAAAATAGTATATTATTCAACAAGCGGTAATGTAGGTCATAACTCACGCAGGTGAAGTTTGCACAACCCGGATAAATAGTTTTTTTTTATTATTTTCTGGAAGGGCTGGATGCGTCGGAAGTTGTCCGATTTCAGTTCACAACACGGATATTGAAAGTAGAAGTATAGTATTATACTACAAACTTCAATCTTAATTTTTCGTTAAAATGTTGCAAAATAGGTGAAAAATACGTGGAAACATGACCAAAACCGGCCCAGCGCTCGATCGATGAGTGGGGGTAGCCTGCCGACGCGGGGAAGTGCGTATTATAATAGAAGCGCGCTACGGCCGGGCGCGAATTTTTACATTTATACCGCCACTACTCAACCGCAATCGAGTGTTCGGCCGGTTTTGATCATGTTTGCACGTTTTTTTCACCAGTTTTACAACATTCAAACGAAAAATCAAGATTGACATTCGATAGTACTATACTTTTACTTTCAAAATCCTTTTTGTAAATTAAAATCGGACAACTTCTGACGCATCCAGCCCATCCGGAAAATGGTGCCTAAAATAATTCAAATCGCAATAACGCAAAAATTATTTCTTCAACAACGTCCGGGTTGCGCACACTCAAAAAACCTATTAACCTCTACTTTCATCCGAAAACCCAGCGCTAAAACGAATTCTGAAGCGAATTTCTGAAAAAACCCTGATTATTACGGTTTTTCTGGCTTTTCTACGGTAAAAATGACCCAATTGAGTTGCATCAATACTTATTTTCTTCTTCTTTTCTTTCTCTACAATTATGTTGTTGAAAATGTCAGCATCGCTCCATTGGTTCAGATTTTAAACCAAAAAACTATAAAAACACAGTTTTTTTGGTGTTTTTCAAAATTACAAGAAAAGTAATGATATTTGCTAGTCTAAAACATATCACTAAACATCCCCGAGGTTTTCTTCTACGATTTTTCTCACGAAAAAATCTCTATTGCCTGGTTCATTTATGAAATGGAGCGGTAGGTTGAAACCTCTTAAGTACTCTGAAAATTGCAAAACACTAGGCTCCTTCTTCCGATAGTTATCGTTTTTACGGATAGCCAGACGGACGCTAAGATGTTGAAGATGTGAAACTAAGAATACGCACAGCATGCCGAGACATTCAAGCTGAAGTTTTCCAAAACGTAAAGGCCGAATTTGAATTTGGTTATATTTTTGTCTGAAAATGTTTTATTGCAACTTTTGCTATCGTAACTACATATTCTACTCTTTTTTTTCGAAAGAAAACAAAAAAGGTCAAGTGTATGACATTTTTTAAAAAGCAATAAAATTTTTTTCAAAACATTCAACCCTTCTTCCCATTTAAGGTTTGAGGGGTCATCATACTCACTGGGTTGATTGCAACCAACCGTCCTCCTACGAACCAAAGTTTACCTCTGTTTGCATTTTTTCTGATTTTGCATATTATAATGGTGGTACCTTTTCGAATTGACACACCGTATATCGCCAAACATATTGTTTTGTCCAAAAATGTTTGCCGATATAACCTCACGTTTACTGAATAATTAAATCTAGTCAAACAAACTCATTTAAAAATCCGGAGATCATATCCATTGGAAAGTTGGAAAACCAAATATTGATATAATGTTCAATCATATCAATCAATAAATAAAGGGTTATGTTCACAGTGCGACGCACCTATTGAAATAAAAAAAATACGAAAAGCACTGCCGTGAAGTCAGGAGCTTTTGAGCGCTCGTACATGCACCTTGTAGGTAGATTCACATTTTCCGGTTTTATAAATCAATTGAAGGAATTTTCGACACCTGTCAAAAAAATTCTCAAACTTAGGCGAAACTGACTTCATGTCAGTGCTTCAGCTGACCCATTTATTTTCGATAATCCGCTAGAATTTTCTACATTATCTATGGTCTCGGTGATGCGATCTGGACAAAATTCCGCACGTAGTTTGAATACATTATTCTTCAGCTAGTTGTAAAATTTCATTCCAATCCAATCAGTAGTTTCGAAATTATCAGGAAAAAAATATTTTTAACGGCCATATTCACGGAACCCCTAGTCTAATTTTGCTCATTGATGAACGTGACCGCGACATTCGCGATCCAAACCTACCCTGAAAATTTCAAGTTCCTAGGCCTTTCCCTTCGGAAGTTATAATTGTCTATGGTTTCTATGGTTCTGGTCATGCGTTCTGGACAAAATGTTGCTTTAATATATCATTCTCGATTAAAATACAAAATTTTATCTCGATCGAATCCTTAGTTTCGAAATTAACGAAAAAACAAAATTTCAAACGACCGTATTTACGGAACCCCTAGTATAATTTTGCTCATAGATAAACGTGATCACGACATTCGAGATCCACACCTATCCTAAAAATTTCAAGTCCCTAGGCATTTCCGTTCAAAAGTTACAATTTTCTATGGTTTCTATGGTTCTGGTCATGCGATCTGGACAAAATTTCATATGTAGCTTGAACGCCTCATTCATCATTTGAGTGCAAAATTTCATCTTGATCAAATCTGTAGTTGAGACCATTTTCGGCTCAAAATTCGAAAAATACAGACATCGTGACGAAATGATACAGCCCTCGTGTAAGTAGTACGAGCGCTCAAAAATGACATGGACATTTTAATGCAGCCACACGGAATAATTGAAGGCGCTAATATCCCTCAAACTTCACGAATTCCCAAACGTTTTCCTACATATCGAAAGAATAATCATTACGACCACGCCAAGCCACAAATAGAACATTTCGAATGTGCAATATGAAACGAACATAATCATCAGTTCCAGAGACTGGCAGTTTCCTCACGACTCAGTCGATACGATATAACCCAGGAAGTTCGCATATAAACACCCTGTAGAGCCCATTATTCCGCCTGCATTCTTACGAGGACTGGCAATCCAATCTAACCAGCAAACTACTGCAATCAAGCATGAATATAATGGCAGTAAAACTTCGGCTGCGAGGGCGTAACGACATCTCCAAGCCCGTGGAAGCGACCAAAACGGGCCAGAGGAATAACTAGCGACTACTGTGCGATTATGAGTGAGGCTAATCCAAGTTGAAATCTCTTACGAAACGATTCAAACAGTCGTGTAGAGGAAGGCTATGAATAAATTAGAACAGTTTCGGAAAGGGGGGAGGTGCTGTCCCGTCTTGAAGGGATGGCTCCTTGGGGATGCCGTTGCTTCGAGGTGGTGTTGATAAGTGCCCCATTGTAGAATTATTGACGAAGACAGCAGCAATACTAGATCTTTTGAATTTTAAAGAGTACTCGATTATTATTAATCATTGGAATGAATGAAAAGTTTTCAAAAAAACCTAAAAAGTTCTTCTAGCCCCAGACAATTCGTTCAATTTTGAATTTGATGGAATATAGGATATATCTTTCGTTGAGAAGTATTGTATTTACACTGCGATAAAGGTAATCAGTAACTCAATAAAATGTTTCAATCTTCAAGTATTTGTATATCTAATAAAAATATAGAATCATAAATTTTCAACACAATCTGTATGGGGTAGGGTATCTATATGAGGTTGATAATAATTATGATGAAGATATTTATTTTTATAATAATCATCATACAAGAATTAGGATCAACAAAATGAAGAAAAAACTTCAATACAACAACAAAATCCACTAATTTTCAAATATGTACAAGCAGTAGGAAAGGTTTACTGTTCATTATCAATGATAGCATTGCTTTGGGAAATCAATCAAATTCAGTTTTATTCCTAATTATTATTGGGAGAAAATTATACAGTTTCCCTGATAGAATTAATTACAAAGGGCTGCGTTCTGTTATTGTGAACTTACATAAAACTACTTGTAGCGTTCAAAGTAATACAATTTTTTTCAAAATAACATCAATGAAATGGTTATAAATATCAATGATGGTAGGAGAAATCATTTTGTATTTCAATTCTAGTCCAAAAAGTCAAAAAGTACTGTATCAAAATTTCATTTTCATTTCGATATCAATTTTCTTCCTTAATTTTCCGGAAAAAATTTTGAATGACTTGCTGCGATTATTGCCGAGGCAAATTTCATATCTGAAATAGAGAATTGTTTGGAAAACTTGGCGAAAGTGGCCGATTACAACGACAAGTGCCTACCTACAAACGAAGGCTTTATCAGGGAAAGTTCCATGGACATCCTTCGCTTTTTCCGAGAGTTAATTCGAGAAATAAGAAAGAATTTTGACGTTTTTTTCGAGACCGGAAAAAGTCCAATCAATAATAAAGTTCGTCTGACATTAGTACATTGGAATGTATGAAAAAATACATGAATAAAGGGAAGGTAGACCATGTTATGAGTAGATTCACTAATAATAAAAATAGGCGAATACATATCATTATATAATTTTGTTTATTCCATGTGCATTGCTGGAACTTGCGAGTATATTTTGCAAAAGATAATATTTATTTTTGATATTATCATGTTTTCATTCAAATGTTTGCTAATACTGTGCTTTTAAGTTTTTCCATATAAATTTTATTTTTTTTCAATATTTTTATATAGTATTTCAATCATCAAAATTTTTTGTTGTTCACTATAATTTATTTACTTTTCAGTTCATAAATTTGCCACTATCCCCTCTTCCCCTCACCCCAGTGATAGTGTTCAAAAATGTTTATGCTCCTAAATTAAATAATTCCTGAGTTATTAAGAATTTTCTAAATTTATGTCGTACGTAGAGACAAATTCATAAAATCTGTTTCATAACAATAATCTGTGTTCATATGGAATTATTGGTATATTTTGTCTTTTATGGGCATAGATTTTTGTTAAAAAACAGATTTTATAACGATATAAATTCAGAAAATCCTTAATAACCCAGGAATTATTTAATTTAGGATCATAAACATTTTTGAACACTATCATCATTTTTCTTCGCAGAATCCAACGCAACCATTAAAAAATTATGAAAAGCACTGCCGTGGAGTCAGGAGCTTTTGAGCGCTCGTTCATCCACCTTGTAGGTAGATTCGCATTTTCCAGTTTTAGAAACAAATTCGAAAAATTTTTGACAGCTGCCAAAAAATGTTCGAATTGAGGCTAAACTCCAGAATTCACGTCAGTGCTTTAGGTGATTTTTTTTTTCAATAATTCGCTAGAATTTTCTACGGTATCTATGGTCTTGGTAATACGATCTGGACAAAATTTTCCACGTAGTTTGAATACTTCTTCATCTATGTGCGAAATTTCATTCCAATCCAATAAGTGGTTTCGAAATTATCAGGAAGAAATTAATTTGAACGGCCATATTTACGGAACCCCTAGTCTAATTTTGCTCAAAGATGAACGTGACCGCGTAATTCATGATCCGAACCAACCCTAAAAATTTCAAGTCCCTAGGCCTGTCCGTTCGAAAGTTATAATCTTCGAACGTTTCTATGGTTCTAGTCATGCGATCTGGACAAAATGTAGCTTGAATATATCATTCTCCATTGAAATACAAAATTTCGTCATGATCGAATCCGTAGTTTTGAAATTATCAAGAAAACTGAATTTCAAACGACCATACTTACGGAACCCCTAGTCTAATTTTGCTCATTTATGAACGCGACAGCGACATTCGAGATCCACACCTATCCTGAAAATTTCAAGTCCCTAGGCTTCTCTATCACAATGTTATAATTTTCTATGGTTTCTATAGGTCTGGTCATGCGATCTGGACAAAAGTCGGCAATATCATAATCCCAATTTTCAAATTTCAAATATGTCCGGTTCTCAAGAAACGTCTAGTAGTCACTCGAACTTGGGACACTCTGAATGTTTTTCACGATATTTCCATCCGAAATTCGAGGAGTTATATTTTGACAAATTTCACGTTAAATTCTAGAAACCTGAAAAAACGTATTGTAGGACCAGGAAATCTTCGAAATCATCATTTCCCCATTTTCAACTTCAAAAAATTGAAATGTTTTTAGTGAAAATCAATTGACTCTATAAACATTTTGATATTAAAAAAAATAAACAATTTCCTGGCACATGTTTTTGGAATTTTTTCTTTCATGTGGAGGAAAATGGAAAAGCTTATGAAACGAACCACAGATTCTGTGATTCTGTGAACCAAACCAGCCCTCAGTGTAAGAAATAACGTCATTCAATCTTTTTATACTTCAGGAGATGGAATCACAGAATTATCAAATTTTTCAAATCGAAAAATCAGAAAAATCTGGAAATCTGTGAAAGAATTTTCGAACATTTTTTTTCAAAACCTCTTGATCCCAGTTACTATTCGCCATAACCTGCTGAAGTTTTATGTGTACATATAAGGCATGGATGAAATGATTTATACAGGGTCTTTCACGAGGAACCTCACCCATATTTATACGGGAAACTACTGAACGTATTTTCATGAAATTCAGCACTTATAAGTATTTCACGATGCTGATGAAATCTAAAATATTTTCAAGGCATGAGCACCTCCGGTTTTTCCGGAAATGACGTCAACTTCCGTTTTTCAAATTAGAACACCATTTTTTTATTGCAGAAATAGGGTAAAAGGTACAGTTGTTGACACCCTATCAGTGATTGACACCCTCATTTTCATATTTGAATCATAAGAATTGGATGGAGGCCTTAAAAACATGGAGCTTTGAAAAAAATATTTCAATTTTTCAAGTTTGGACTGTTAGTATTAATTTGGGTTAGGTTTGCATTCCTAATTCACCATATATTTATCAATGTGCAGCGTGCTGACGATCATTGCAATTAGATAAATACTGCCATTTTCTCAAGGTACTTAACTCAAGTTCGTAACATTTTTTTAATTGTTCTAATTTTTGTCTGAAGCATAATTTTTGTTTGAATTATTGAAACTCTTCAATAAATACTTTTTCATAACTTAAAATCAATTTGGTTGAAGGTTTCGCGTTTTTTTGTGGGTGTCAATAATTGCCTTTGAAAATATGTGGATGAATAGTGATTGACATACTATGTCAATAACTGTCGTATTCAAATTTTGCAAAATTAGTCCGTATTGCCTACTATTCAGGCCTCAATTTCTCAATGAATACTGAAAAATGATTGAACTTTATCTAATTTTGTTCTAGATAGTTGTTGACACCAGTGTCAATCTCTGTGAATTTCCACGTGTCAATAACTATATTGCAAGTTCAACTAGTTCCTACTTCTTGTCCCTACCCCCTGAATCGATTTTCCACGCTTCATTCTCAACAACATGGCAAAAGCAAAAGAAGGAAGCAATTATAAGAAAAAAAATTACGAAAAGCACTGCCGTGAAGGCAGGAGCTTTTGAGCGCTCGTACATGCACCTTGTAGGTAGATTCGCATTTTCCAGTTTTAGAAATCAATTGAAGGAATTTTTGACTGCTGTCAAAAAAATTCTGAAACTTAGGCGAAACTCCAGACTTCATGTCGGTGCTTCAGCTGATCAATTTTTTTCCGATAATTCGCTAGAATTTTCCACGGTATCTATGGTCTTGGTGATGCGATCTGGACAAAATTTTGCACGTAGTTTGAATACATTATTCCTGAGCTAGGTGCATAATTTCATTCCAATCCGATCGGTAGTTTCGAAACTATCAGGAAAAAAATATTTTGAACGGCCATATTTACGGAACCCCTAGTCTAATTTTGCTCATTGATGAACGTGACCGTGAAATTTGCGATCCAAACCCACCCTGAAAATTTCAAGTTCCTAGGCCTTTCCGTTCAAAAGTTATAATTTTCTATGGTTTCTATGGTTCTGGTCATGCGATCTGGACAAAATATTGCTTCAGTATATCATTCTCGATTAAAATACAAAATTTCATCTCGATCGAATCCGCAGTTTCGAATTTATCGAGAAAACAAAATTTCAAACGACCGTATTTACGGAACCCCTTGTATAATGTTGCTCATAGATGAACGTGATCACGACATTCGAGATCCACACCTATCCTGAAAATTTCAAGTCCCTAGGCGTTTCCGTTCAAAAGTTACAATTTTCTATGGTTTCTATGGTTCTGGTGATGCGATCTGGACAAAATTTCACATGTAGCTTGAACACCTCATTTTCCATTTGAGTGCCAAATTTCATTGCGATCAAATCTGTAGTTTTCAAGTAATCAGGGAAACAAAACTTTGAACGGCCATATTTACGGAACCCCTGGTGGAATTTGGCCCATTAACGAACTTAACCGAGCCATTCGGGAACTGAACCCACACTGAAAATTTCAAGTCTCTAGGTTGTTTTGTTCGAGAGTTATCGTGCTTACGGCCGGCCGGCCGGACGGACAGACTCGAATTTTCCGACGGATTCGTCATCAGTGAGTCGAACATAGTCGATTGAGACCATTTTCGGCTCAAAATTCGAAAAATACAGACATCGTGACGAAATGATATAGCCCTCGTGTAAGTAGTACGAGCGCTCAATTACACGGAGGATGCTATTATTTCTGCCTTATCAGCAGTAAAATCAGAAGGAATGTCCAGAAAACTTGCCTCCCAAACCTATGGCGTTCCTCGTTCTACAATAATTTTTTGGTTGAGTGGAAAACTTGTTGAAAAAATGAAAAGCACTGACGTGTAGTCAGGAGCTTTTGAGCGCTCGTTCATCTACCTAGTAGGTAGAATCTTCCTAAAAAAAATTTCTTTGAACATCCACTTTTGGTCATTGATAATTTTGTTCATTGATAAACGTGACCGCGATATTCGAGATCCACACCTATCCTGAAAATGTCTAGTCCCTAGGCCCCTCCGTTCGAAAGTTATTATTTTCTTCTGGTCATGCGATTTGGACAAATTTTGCATGTAACTTGAACACGTCATTCGCACCATCTGGGTGCGAAATTTCATCGATCGAATCAGTAGTTTAGAAGTAATCAGGAGATCAAAATTCCCTGATGGAATTCTGCTCATTAACCAACTCAACCACGGCAGTCGGAAACTGAACCCACACTGAAAATTTAAAGTCTCTAGGTCGTTTCGTTCGAAAGTTATCGTGCTTACGGCAAGATTCGAAAAATACAGACATCTTGACGAAATGATGTAGCCCTGGTGTAAGTCCAACGAGCGCTCAACAAATCACGGACCTTGCCCTGTATTAACCTATGAAGAAGATCTCAAATTATGTGATAGAATAGACGGGTGTGCCAAAAAAAATAAAAAAAAAATTATTTCAAACATAAAGCTTGATGATGAGATTCATGAAGAATCCTTTATACAGTCATGAAACAGTCCAATATGGACATGGATTGTACATCTGAAGACACAATCTGTGATAACAATGAAAACCAAGTTGCTATAAACGGCTACTGGAGAACCAACTGCCAGGGCTTGTGTCCTATTTGCAAAAAGAATTTGGATTTAAATGGTATTAAATAATTAAATGCATTTCCTGTGCATGAAAATTCCATGTTTAATGTTTATTGAAATATGTCTTCATAGAGAAGGTTTCCATTTCGAATATTTTTCAATGCAAAACTTATAAATAAATCTTATGATGAACGATCCATTACTATATATTATACCTATCCACATCCTTGTTCAGCTGATTGAAAATATGAGAGACAACAGTATGTCAATAACTGTATCAGGTGGTGTCAACAATAGATTTTACAGTGTCAATCACTGAAAATTGACACATGATGTTAACGATGTGTTTTAAAGCTTCTTCTGAAAAGGTTTTTCCACTTTCGGTTGTTAATTTGAATCGAGTATAAACCAACACATAACCTCGGAAAAGAAATATTTTCATTTCATACCCAAATAACAAATTATTCATATTCTATTGGGACAGTTGGCTTAAGGTGTCAATAACTGTAGTGTTTACCCTAGATTCCTTAGAAAATTTCAAGTTATTTTGATATAACATTTTTCAGTTTTGGTTGGAAAATTCTCTCTGAGCGGGAAAATTCGAAAAAAAAATCGAAAATAGAGCTCCGCTGAAACAAGAATAACTTCGAGGTTTTTGGATGGAAAATTTTCATTTTTGGGATTTTTCAAGATGTAAGATTGATGTATCCACTTTAAAAATCGAAATCGCGATTCATGATACAGGGGGTGAAAAAATCGCTTTCAAAGTTAGGGATGACAAAATCGTGAAAAATCAATTTTTTCAAATCAGAACCCCATTTTTTTATGGCAGATATTGAATCTACGTTAAAAAATAATGTGAGTGTATGCATCTTACCCTTGCCCTAAAATGGATATTTTCTGAGTTATTCACAAAAAACTGTTTTTCGTCTTGAATTTTCAGCTATTTCTTTTCCCTTCACGCCAAAAAGATGAAATTTTCAGGAACTGTTATTTGAACCATGCTGTAGATTTTTCACCCCTTCTTGAAACAGACTTCAAGTTACTATTAGGAGAACCATGGCAAACTCTCGCAGTTATAATTAGAGAAGATGCTCAAAGTTTTGACCGTTAATTTCTAGACATTTATTTATACGTCTCAGGAATGCTTCGTGCGTTGCTCTTCTTATTTCATCGGGAGGAAGAGATCTGCAAAAGTGTTTAAAAACCAAATTGAGTTTCAAAACTATGAATCTAAAAATCTAAACAAACCTGAACGCATTTCTGACTCGTTCTATGCAGTCCTCTTTATCAGTCAGGGGAGTTGAGTAGACAATATTTTTTATCCTACCCCAAACATAATAGTCTAAAGGAGTTAAATCGGGAGAACGTGGTGGCCAAAGATGTGGACCATTGTTCGCCAACCATCGATCTTCAAATAGCCTGTAGAGGATATTTGACACATTGAGTGAATTGTGTGGAGGCGCGCCATCTTGTTGATACCATAAGTCATTATGGTTCTGCATAAGGAATTATTTATTTATCACTGGAGAGAAAACCGATGGCCGATTAGTTGAAATAAAGAGGTTTCCGATACAAATTCGAATCCAAATTCGCCATCTATTTAGGAACAACCTGTAACTTTTTTCTCTCGCATATTAGGGTAGTAAAATCTAAAACATGGTTTAAGTAACAGTTCCTGAAAATTTCATCTTTTTGGCGTGAAGGGAAAAGAAATAGCTGAAAATTCAAGACGAAAAACAGTTTTTTGTGAATAACTCAGAAAATATCCGTTTTAGGGCAAGGGTGTGATGCATACACTCACATTATTTTTCAACGAAGATTCAATATCTGCCATAAAAAAATGGGGTTCTAATTTGAAAAAAATGATTTTTCACGATTTTGTCATCCCCAACTTTGAAAGCGATTTTTTCACCCCATGTATCATGAATCGCGATTTCGATTTTTAAAGTGGATACATCAATCTTACATCTTGAAAAATCCCAAAAATGAAAATTTTCCATCCAAAAACCTCGAAGTTATTCTTGTTTCAGCGGAGCTCTATTTCATCACCATCAGCATCGTGAAATACTTATAAGTGCTGAATTTCATGAAAATACGTTCAGTAGTTTCCCGTATAAATATGGGTGAGGTTCCTCGTGAAAGACCCTGTATAGAAAATCATGTTCCATGTAAAAACAAAATTGATGTGTTTTTAATATATTTGATAAATTCTGCTGTCCTCAGTCGAAATCCCTGCGATACCTCTTCACATATTCAATAAAATTCGGAGAGAACTAAAGTTTTTCAAAATGTGGCGTCTTTCTTCGGAACCTCAAAAATTCATTGGCAAGGTGCAAGCACGAAAAGAATGACCGAAAGCACGACTTGTTTCAATCGAAAATTACGTCAATATAAATTGTTATGCAAAAATCTGAAGTAAGTAATAGTTTTTCCCTATTTCATTGTTGCCGAATCCCGTTATACCCAAAGTTCCGAAGTTCTTAGTTGTAGCTTATCGAGCCGTGGCCATTTCGAAGAGCGTCTAATCAGTGTGGGTCTTGTCGGATCCTTAGGGAACACTTCCCGATTGCGTCTTACGCTATCTCCAGTAATTGCCCTCGCCTCCTAGATCTAACTGTTCCAGGATGCTCTTGTTACTCCGGGGGGTCGAGATACGAGCAACGGATCTAATCGCCCAGACAGGGGCGAATCCTCCAACCCCAGCGGAATCGGAACATTGATGCATTTTTCCCTCGTTCCAATTCGAAAAAAAGGGGAGTCTATGAGGAACATGGCTGTGTCGTGGTGATAGAAAGAAATGGTTGTTTTATTGTTTCAGTTCAATATTTTCCTGGGTAGTTGGGGAAAATCGCTGTGGATACTGCAAAGTCGGCAAAAAATGATAACGAAGACATTTTTTTCCCTTCAGTTGGTAGCTTAGTGGCCTTGTTTAGCAGTGAAAGATATTGCGGCAATCTCTTTCAATCACCCCTCAATCATAATACATAATGAAGTCTTAATTTTCTTCTCAGTCATCATTTTTTCATTTTTTTCAAATACTACGTTGGCCGAATTTTCAGGGCAAGGGCAAATTGAAAATTGTTCATGCTTTGATTTAAATGACGATTACTAACAATACCTAGTGGTCAACATTTCTGAGGACTTTATCTAAATGATAAATGAAATTTATTCGAGGCTCTGTGTTGAATTCGACTCTGTTTCGTGCAGCTATGTAGGAGAATATAATGGTCATATTTGTCCTATCATCTTCAGCTTCGGGACTTCTCCCAATCTGATACCAGTCTATGATATCCAATAAAACACGGAATTACTGTCGCTATTATATTTAGCATATATTACGCTATAAACCTTATCAAACTTTATGTACCGTTCTGAAATAAAACCTAGGTGTTTTCAAGCCCCTTCAACTCAATATTGTACAAAATACAAAGTGATTCTTTTTATAATAAACTATAAGACGTAAACACATCAAGTTATTTGAAAATTCCCTTATGTACCCTGTTAAGTTCATAATTTCGGCTATTTTGAATTTGAGCTTCGGGGACAATTCTTCGAACTGGTTTGTGTATAGAAGATCCGTAGTTTACCACTTTTGGAGCGCTCGTTCTATACTTACACGAGGGCTATATTATTTCGTCACGATGTCTGTATTTTTCGAATTTTGTGCCGAACATGGTCTTAATCGACAAGGTTCGACCCACTGATGACGAATCCGTCGAAAAATTCAAGTCTGTCCGGAAGCAGGATAACTTTCGAACGGAACGACCTAGAGACTCGAAATTTTCAGTGTTGGTTCACCTCACGAATGCCGCAGTTATGTCGAAAATGGATAGAATTCCACCAGGGGTTCCGTAAATATGGCCATTCGAAATTTTGTTCTCCTGATTACTTCGAAACTACTGTTTCGATCGAAAAGAAATTCTGCACACAGAAGAAACTACATGCGAAATTTTGTCCAGATCGCTCGACCAGAACCAAAGAAACTATAGAAAATTATAACTGGAACGGAAGTACCTAAAGACTTGAAATTTTCAGGGTAGGTTTGGATCTCGAATGTCAAGGTCACGTTCATCAATGAGCAAAATTATACTAGGGATTCCGTAAATATGGCCGTTCAAAATATTTTTTTCCCGATAATTCCGAAACAACTGATTCGATCGAAATGAAATTTTGTACTCTGATGGAAAATGACGTGTTCAAGTAGAATTTTGTCCAGATCGCATTACCAAGATCATAGAAACCGTAAAAGATTCTAGCGAGAAAAAATCCAGTTATTCATAATTGACAAAGAACTGCTGTAATTTTTTGACAGCTGTCAAAAATTTTGTAAATAGAAGGTCGAATTCAAGAATGAAAATTGAAAAATTTTTACTAGATAAACTAATAAGCAAGCCAACAAGTCAAGTCAATTATTCAGACGAATGAGGCTTCAGCTTGAATCCGTTGAATTTCCATGTGTGACTATTTATGCTTGTAATGTTTACGGCGTTGTCATACATGTGTATTTCGTTTTCGGAGAGCCGATAAGACAGTTTATGATCTACAGATATTTGAGGCAGTTGATTTTGGAACGGACAGGTGGCGTGATTTGGGATGTTTTCTCAGTACCACTTTGCCTTATGTTTTAAGGTCTTTTGTTTCATTCATCGAGTTCATCATATTGCTCTTCGTACTGATGAGATCTGATATGGATCGAAACCGGTCTACGATTGCAAATGATGAATTTCGTTGGTATCTGGGATACATGAATTGTCTTGTTGGCTTGCTTATTAGTTTATATAGTAAAAATTTTTCAATTTTCATTCTTGATTTCGATCAATTCAGATAAACAGCCGTTATTATTCTTTAAATAGAAGGCCTATGAACGAGCGCTCAGAAGCTCCTGAATACCACGTCAGTGCTTTTATTTTTTTTATGATTTTAGTTAGTTCGATAACAATTTACTATAAATTTAAAGTAACTTCCCAATGACTTGGAGACTCGATTAAAATACAGAATTTCATCTCGATCGAATCCGTAGTTTCGAAATTATCGAGAAAACAAAATTTCAAACGACCGTATTTACGGAACCGCTAGTATAATTTTGCTCATAAACAAACGTTATCACGACATTCGAGATCCACACCTATGCTGAAAATTTCAAGTTCCTAGGCCTTTCCCTTCGGAAGTTATAATTTTCTATGTTTTCTATGGTTCTGGTCATGCGATCTGGACAAAATGTTGCATTAATATATCATTCTCGATTAAAATAAAGAATTTCATCTTGATCGAATCTGTAGTTTGGAAATTATCAAGAAAACTAAATTTCAAACGACCATATTTACGGAACCCCTTGTATAATTTTGCTCATAGATGAAAGTGATCACGACAATCGAGATCCACACCTATCCTGAAAATTTCAAGTCCCTAGGTGTTTCCGTTCAAAAGTAACAATTTTCTATGGTTTCTATGGTTCTGGTCATGCGATCTGGACAAAATTTCACATGTGGTTTGAACACCTCATTCTCATTTGAGTGCAAAATTTCATCTCGATCAAATCTGTAGTTTTCAAGTAATCAGGAGAACAAAACTTCGAACGGCCATATTTACGGCCGAACCCCTGGTGGAATTTGGCCCATTAACGAACTCAACCGAGGCATTTGGGAACTGAACCCACACTGAGGATTTCATGTCTCTAGGTTGTTCCGTTCGAGAGTTATCGTGCTTACGGACGGACGGACGGACAGACCCAAATTTTCCGACGGATTCGTCATCAGTGAGTCGAACATAGTCGATTGAGACCATTTTCGGCTCAAATTTCGAAAAATACAGACATCGTGACGAAATTATATAGCCCTCGTGTAAGTAGTACGAGCGCTCAAAAATTAGGTCCGACACACAGATGAAGATTTCGAAGATATATTCAGTTATGTCCGTCAGGTCGTCCACAAACACGATATCTATAGAAGGAAGAGTTTTGGAATTTTCAGGGTACGTTCGAGATCTGAATGCGCTGGTTTGTTGGTTAACTCTTTGATGGGCGGATTCCGCCAAAGGGTTCCGTGAATATAGCCATCTGATTTGTTTTTCCCAATTATTCGAAAAATATAGATCAACACGAAAGTTCATGTAAAATTTCCTACTTATCGTATCACAAGAAGATTCTAAAAATAATCTTATATCTTGTCGAAATTTGGGTTTACATATGAGGCATCGATTAAATGAGTTATATCCAAATTTGGCTTTCTAGCAGTTCCATGTAAAGAGAACAATAAGTTATTCTAATAAATTCAATACAATTCGGAAGTTTATTAGAATAAAATGACAGTATTTGTCGAACTGACCATGAACATTGGAGGCCATTTCGATACACGTAAAAAAGATTGAATGTTTCTGATATATATTCAATTGAATTCGGTGGTTCCACTTTTTGGAGTTAATGAAAATAAAATGACTGTATTTTTGAGCGCTCGTACTACTTACTCGAGGACTATATCATTTCATCACGATGTCTGTAGTTTTCGAATTTTGAGCCGAAAATCGTCTCAATCGACTATGTTCGACTTACTGATGACGAATCTGTCGGAAAATTCGAGTCTGTCCGTCCGTCCGTCCGACCGTAAGCACGATAACTCTCGAACGGAACAACCTAGAGACTTGAAATTTTCAGTGTGGGTTCAGTTCCCAAATGCCTCGGTTGAGTTCGTTAATGGGCCAAATTCCACCAGGGGTTCGGCCGTAAATATGGCCGTTCGAAGTTTTGTTCTCCTGATTACTTGAAAACTACAGATTTGATCGAGATGAAATTTTGCACTCAAATGAGAATGAGGTGTTCAAACCACATGTGAAATTTTGTTTAGCTCGCATCACCAGAACCATAGAAACCATAGAAAATTGTAACTTTTGAACGGAAACGCCTCGGGACTTGAAATTTTCAGGATAGGTGTGGATCTCGAAAGTCGTGATCACGTTCATTTATGAGCAAAATTATACTAAGGGTTCCGTGAATATGGTCGTTTGAAATTTAGTTTTCTTGATAATTTCAAAACTACAGATTCGATCGTGACGAAATTTTGTATACTTATGGAGAATGATATATTCAAGCTACATTTCTCCAGATCGCATGACCAGAACCATATAAACCATAGAAAATTATAACTTCCGAAGGGAAAGGCCTAGAAACTTGAAATTTTCAGGGTAGGTTTGTACCACGAATTTCGCGGACACGTTCATCAATGAGCAAAATTAGACTAGGGGTTCCGTAAATATGGCCGTTCAAAATATTTTGTTCCTGATAATTTCGAAACTACTGATTGGATTGGAATGAAATTTCACACCTAGCTGAAAAATAATGTATTCAAACTACGTGCGAAATTTTGTCCAGATCGCATCACCAAGACCATAGATACCGTAGAAAATTCTAGCGAATTATCGAAAAAAAATTGGTCAGCTGAAGCACTGACATGAAGACTGGAGTTTCGCCTGAGTTTCAGAATTTTTTTGACAGCGGTCGAAAATTCCTTCAATTGATTTATAAAACTGAAAAATTACGAAAAGCACTGCCGTGAAGGCAGGAGCTTTTGAGCGCTCGTACATGCACCTTGTAGGTAGATTCGCATTTTCCAGTTTTAGAAATCAATTGAAGGAATTTTTGACTGCTGTCAAAAAAATTCTGAAACTTAGGCGAAACTCCAGACTTCATGTCGGTGCTTCAGCTGATCAATTTTTTTCCGATAATTCGCTAGAATTTTCCACGGTATCTATGGTCTTGGTGATGCGATCTGGACAAAATTTTGCACGTAGTTTGAATACATTATTCCTGAGCTAGGTGCATAATTTCATTCCAATCCGATCGGTAGTTTCGAAACTATCACGAAAAAAATATTTTGAACGGCCATATTTACGGAACCCCTAGTCCAATTTTGCTCATTGATGAACATGACCGTGAAATTTGCGATCCAAACCCACCCTGAAAATTTCAAGTTCCTAGGCCTTTCCGTTCAAAAGTTAGAATTTTCTATGGTTTCTATGGTTCTGGTCATGCGATCTGGACAAAATATTGCTTCAATATATCATTCTCGATTAAAATACAAAATTTCATCTCGATCGAATCCGCAGTTTCGAATTTATCGAAAAAACAAAATTTCAAACGACCGTATTTACGGAACCCCTTGTATAATGTTGCTCATAGATGAACGTGATCACGACATTCGAGATCCACACCTATCCTGAAAATTTCAAGTCCCTAGGCCTTTCCGTTCAAAAGTTACAATTTTCTATGGTTTTTATGGTTCTGGTCATGCGATCTGGACAAAATTTCACATGTAGCTTGAACACCTCATTTTCCATTTAAGTGCAAAATTTCATCTCGATCAAATCTGTAGTTTTCAAGTAATCAGGGAAACAAAACTTTGAACGGCCATATTTACGGAACCCCTGGTGGAATTTGGCCCATTAACGAACTTAACCGAGCCATTCGGGAACTGAACCTACCCTGAAAATTTCAAGTTTCTAGGACATTCCGTTCGAGAGTTATCGTGTATACGGCCGGACGGCCGGACGGACAGACTCGAATTTTTTGACGGATTCGTCATCAGTGAGTCGAACATAGTCGCTTGAGACCATTTTCGGCTCAAAATTCGAAAAATACAGACATCGTGACGAAATGATATAGCCCTCGTGTAAGTTGTACGAGCGCTCAAAAATGCGAATCCACCTACAAGGTGCATGTAAGAGCGCTCAAAAGCTCTTGACTTCACGGCAGTGCTTTTCGTAATTTTTCATTCTGGCAATGAACATTGAACGCCGGTTTGGTACACAGAGACAGGCGCGCTGATTTCCCCTCAGTGCTTTTCTCGGTTCCTTGTCTTCCTGTTTTTTTGTTCACCCGATGTTCGGTAACAATTCCATTAACGTGAATAGAAGACCTAACCTGATTCACTCTAAGTACCCCCCAAATCGATTCTGGCTTTCTCCAGACAACGACAGATTCCGTCATAATTAGCCGCAAGAAACGCCAGACGAAGCTCCCCAAGTTTTCCTTTCATAATCTCACAAGTATTTTCAAAGCTTCGCGAAATTCACAATCACAAACTTTCAGGGCAATCAGTATGGGGTTAGAACCCGTAATCTGAAAACTTGGTTTTTAGGTACATTAAGATTCTTTTTTATTATTGTAAGAGAAACCCCAAAATATACTCTAATGGAAACTGATGGCACTGAAATCGATACACTTACATCAGTGTCCTACAACTATCGGCAATATTTATGCAAAATAATCAATAAACGGGTATCAATCTACAGAATAACACACAAAAAACTTTATTCCGAATGCAATTCGAAAACTAACAACTAACCATCATTTTCAGATGAACCACCAACCACCCCCAAGAAGTTATGATCAGCCTGGAGTCATCCACCATAAATGAGGCATCTTCAATATCCCAACAATTCGATAATTTCGAGATTCCCACCGCCAAACCCCATATCGGCTATAAGGGCCATTCTCTGAATCATCGATAGGGTAATAGTATCGGATAAAAATGGCGGATGGGGCGCGGGGGGAGGAGAGGAGCGACCCTTACATCGAAAGGGTCCCAATTCTGAGATGTTACAAGTTGTGCAGCCCAACTTCCACAATTCCGAGACCGGCGTTATGAATATTGAGACGACCGCGAGGTATGGAATTAATCAACATAAGATTCCATGGAATACCTCAAGGGGACGGAGTTCGATACGAATGAATACTTCATAATCGAGTTGGGACCTTCCAGATGTACAGTACGTTTCGAGAATGGAGCTATAAGAATGGGCATAAAACCAGTGAATTGATACACAACAATAACCTAACACAAGAATGAGCTTAAGAGCCATTTTTTGCTAATTCCTTATGTCAGAACCACAGTCCGCATGGTAGGCACAGAACATTCACATCATGATAAGTGTCAGTTTATAGCTGTCAAATTTGTTTGAGGTTAAATTTCAAGCGCATATAATTTGTCTCTTAGTAAACTTACTTGGAAAAAGTTATTTTATCATATACCTATTAATGTCAAAAATAACAGTAATCCTCTTAGCCTAACATATAATTTCTTCGTTCGTTTTTTTCAAAATCGTATTTCACTATTACAGATTCTATGATAACCGCATTTCCTACAGAAACTCTTTACATTTTAAGTTATCCCTTTGTACGAAACGTCATGTTATTCTTCTTGAAATCACCTTCACAATTTGTGACATCAGTTTATTAAATTTTACCTAATCAATGATATTGAGTTCGATAAATCTTATGCCAATCAACTGACACTTCAGAAATCTGGACCAGAGCAGATTAATTCTGGACATTTTCTAACTTTCTAGATATGAGTTCACCATGTTCATAAAGACGCAAAATTTCGTCATCCTTTATGAGGGCATAAATAAGTAATTCAACAGAAAATAAAAAAAAATTGACAACTAAGGACTATGGACTATGAACACTCAAATAAAAAGTTTATGCGATAAATCTCTCTCTAAAATTTTTTGACGCATGTAGCAAAAGAAGTAGCACCGATTCAATAGAGAAAATATGGACAATGTAAAACGTGCTCAAAAGTGTAGAGAAGTAGGTGAACAACACTTTGAGCAATTTCTTACCCGAAATTTTTTTTTTCTCACTTTATTTTGATTTTGATTAAATTTTTTCGTTTATTTCTTTATTCCATCCATATTTGTAGATTATAGATGGTAATCGCGAGTTGGTTATGAGGAAATTAAATATTTGACAAATTAATCATTATTATCAGTGTAAGAAATTTTTTCCATCTTTCAATACTCTCAAAACAGACATTTGAACAAGTTATTCTCAAATCTCAATAAAAAGTTATACCAAGATTCATATGAATCGAGGAGTTAAATTATTTAAAATAAATAATAAAACACTGAACTGATATTCAGAATGTTGAATGCAAGAAATGTAAAATGATTGTTGTGTTGCTTCGTGAGAATTATAGAAAGGATATAAGAATTGGTAAGAAATGGAGTGAAAATATATTAATCACCCTGAACAGGGCCGTATCTAGGTACTATTGCGCCTGTGGCAATATATTAGACAGCGCCCCCTCATTTTCGTAGATTTTTTTTCATCCATCATATTTTCTTATAGTATTTTTTTTCATAATGCTAGTCATATATTTCCGTAAGAGTTTCGAAATAATACACATTTTTATGGAAAAATTTTTTCATTAAAAACATTGAAATACACATTTTAAATGAAATGCATAAAAATAAAACAAATTCTGAAAATTATGTTATAAATACGAAAATTTATCTTAAAAGATATAAATTCTACAAAAGAAAATTTAAAAATATGTACATACTGCAAACGTAAAATAAAAATAATGTCATAAAAAATAACGAATACTTAGTACAACTCACCTTCAATAGCACAATTTATAATGCTCGAATCCAAAAGCACAATGGCACAAAAAAGTCAGAATATAAAAAAAAATCTCAAAACTTATAACACTTCAAATCTGTATACACACTAAACGAACATTAAAATTTAAAATCTTTTGCTGTTCTCTTCACAATTGAAAGAAATCAATATTTATATAGAATAGAATAAGATTCCCCAAATTTTCTCCCACTTCTTGAGCTCAAAACTCTGATTGGAGAATTTTTGGCAAAACAATGTGGCCTAAAAATCTAAACAAATCGATCATTATGAACTATCATCATCAAAGAAGCCGCCTTTCAAAACAAGCTGGATGCGATAAAAGATATAGAGTAAACAACTCATAAAAGGGCTGTGCTTGGAATCGCATGACGATATTGCATTTTCATTATGTACTTTGAATATCAATGTTTCGAAATGTTGTGATCGAATAACTTACTTACGTAACCGTGTTGTCATCTTTCGAATTATTTTTTTTTGCTTGGCGCTTCTTTTTTTTTATTTTTGTTTTTTTTTGGCGCCCCTTCGGACCTTGCGCCCGTGGCAAGTGCCACCCTTGCCACGCCCTAGATACGGCCTTGACCCTGAATGATAGTTCCAAGCAATTCTTTTGATTTTTTGTTGATCATAAAGGTGGGGTAAATTGTCGGTGTTTATATACAGGATGAACTTATAATGGGTTCAAAATTATCCTACCCCGGTCCTAATTTTTTTATTTCAGAAATTCAAGATTCAAGATCATTTAAAAAACTAGCATATAGTTAGATCAATGACAAAATCAAGCTGATTGAATAAAGAATTTCGATTCAAAATTCCATAACTCAGGAACTATTAGGAATAGAGTTTTGTGTTAGAAAATACTCAAGAAAGGGAAATGTGGTATTGTACATAAGCAGTCTGCATTTATTATGTCATATTCAATTGTTCATTCATATCATTGCTACCCTTCTGAAATACCATAAAGGTTATTGAAATACCACAATTTTGATGTATAATGTTTGGAACTTATGAATAAATCGAATAATTATCATATACATCTCTTAATCACAAAATAGATCTCTGATTGATTTGGGACATCTTAGTGAGGCATCTATGAGAGCAGTTGTAAGAATTATGAATCCAGAGTCGTAGTGAGTTGTTGGAAATAGGAAGTTTAAGGTTCAAATATAAAATATGTTTCCTGATATTTAGTTGCGCCCAGTTTAGAATATAAAATATTTTTATCTGACAAAAATATAAAAGAGTTTTCTATAATATTGGTTTTCTGTTTTATTTACATTGTTTTTGTAACTCACCTGATATATTTGTAATATTGCTTATTTCCGTCAATTATTTTTTGTTGCGCCCAGTTAATAGAATATAAAATATTTTTATCTGAAAATATAAAAGAGATTACTATAATATTGGCTTTATTTTTTATTTAAATTGTTTTTTTGCCCACCTGATATATTTGTTATATTGCTTATTTCCGTCCATGCTTTATCCAACACATATCTGTTGTGATGTCCCCTATATCTTTTATTGCTGGCCCTATTTCACTTGATTCATTCCAATATAAACAAATATTCACCTCTTCTCACTTCACTATGTTTTTACCCTAGCTCAACTAAGACACGGGTTAAAACACAATCAGGCAAGCACCAAACATATGTCTCTTTTCGGGCATCATGCCTTCGGAGAGTCTTGAAAATCAAATGGATTTGATTCCCCGGCAACGGCGATGCTCGATGCCTGGCTTAAGGCGATGGTCGATGAACGATGGGCAATTACATGTATTTATTTTTTATGCTTAAGGCGAGTCTTGATGCGATGCTTGAAGAGATGCTTCCCCATGTTTTTATCCTAAGAAATCGGGGAACATGCGCTCATTTCTTATCGTACCTAACCAGTCCCAATACTGATTTATAAACATTCACAACGGAAACTAAAAATTAGGGAAGTAAAAAAAGGTTTCCTTCCAACGATTCCAAAGGTTTATTAGCAGAAATCTGCCTGTGTTCGACACACCAGGAAGTCCGGGATCAACCCCCATCTATTCAAAACCCCCATTCTCCAATTTTCCCAATTCGAGTAAGCCGATATCGGGGAAGATGCAAGTGGGGTAAGTTTAATTAGTTCGACAAGCGTAATGTATATATTACCTTCCAGTAAACCAAGAAGACCTGAGGGCACCGCTAGTCCGTTCCAGTCTAAGAGTTTGACAGTTTTGCCGAAGCTTCAACTTGCTCTGTACGAGACTCACTGACTTTGCAACTTCTCTAAGCTTCCCTAAGCTAAGAGTTTAGTTACTAATTTCTGCATAGAGCACACACAAACCCTGCAGGTTGCGAAGTTTTCTTGGTAATACTTGTTCCTCATTGGAGAAGGAAATTTGCTCCGGGCATTATACATTATTTATTGGCCATATTAATATTGTACT
This sequence comes from Aphidecta obliterata, assembly GCA_963966015.1. NCBI lineage: Eukaryota > Metazoa > Arthropoda > Insecta > Coleoptera > Coccinellidae > Aphidecta > Aphidecta obliterata. The sequence continues at coordinate 15,227,330 of OZ014427.1, forward strand.
ACGGATACACGTAGTGGATACAAGAAACTGTTTATGATTGTATCTACTGTTATGAACTGCAATGAGTGTGGTAAACGAACTGATCACTTTAGGTAAGATGATATTACCTACCTGTTGAACTGAATGAAAATGTATATCTACTCCTTGGATGGAAGGAAAATTTAAAAGAGAAAATTTATTGGATTGTTTTTCTGCTGTAGTTTCTCCCTTCAAGAATTTGAAAACTTATGTTTTCAAAAAGGTGATATTTCCACCTGAAGAACAGCTTTTTTTCTTGTGAAGAAAACCTTGTGAATTTCACAGAAAGGCATCGGTGGTTTATTGAATGTCTTTGTGTTTGCATCCGTGAATATCTGTCACTAGTGTCAATTGTCATTAAATTGAAGTGTCTGTCATTCACTCTGTCAACTTGAAAAGTGTTCGCCAACAGTATTTATTCTTGATTTCAAGATGATAAGGGATAATGGTAGTTTTACCTCAGAATAATGCATTTTCAAAAGCATCTCGAAGCCTTCTGATGTCGAGTATTGAATGTCACCCCATATGTCTTAAACGGGACTGAGGTAAAAAATCATTGAATTGATGAGAATCTCAAAAAATAACACCTTGATCGTCTTTCGAAGACAAGTTTTCGACGTATAGACCCCTAACTGTAACTGTACCTTCCACCTAATCAATTTACCCGATAGGACAGGAAAGCAAGGAGTCCTCCGTCTGGCATAAGATGGACCATTAATTGAATCATGACGAGGATGACGCCCGAAGGGACACTCCGTCTTTCATCTATCTGCAGTAGTTGCTGCCAACTTCGGCGGGCCACAAAGGTGCCGAAACTTCCATTGATGTCTGCAAATGTACGGCCACTTCGGTTTTAATTAATTTTCGACTATCTGGTCATCTAGCATGAACTCCCTAGTCGGATATGTTCATTTCTTCAGGTGATCATGGGGTTTATCGACATGCGATGTCGAACTTATGACATTTGACGTGGTATGTCAATAAATTATGAGGGTAGGAATTCTTGGAACAATTTTATTGAGTGGGTATTTTGGATGAACAACGTTCATAAATCGCCTTTTATTCGGGATATATTTTGAACGAAATTTCCAAATTGTACACTTTATATGAATAAGAACATATCGCACCCGTCGTAGAATAAGGGTACAACTCAAGAATTGATTTTGTTGGGAAATCGTATTTGAAGTTTTGGTTTACCGAAGTTTTTTTGGGCGCTCGTTTTACTTACACGAGGGCTATATCATTTCGTCACGATGTCTGTATTTTTCGAATTTTGAGCCGAAAATGGTCTCAAACGACTATGTTCGACTCACTGATGACGAATCCGTCGAAAAATTCGAGTCTGTCTGTCCGTCCGTTCGGCCGGCCGGCCGTATACACGATAACTCTCGAACGTAAATATGGCCGTTCAAAGTTTTGTTTTCCTGATTACTTTGAAACTACAGATTCGATCGAGATGAAATTTTGCACTCTAATGGAAAATGAGGTGTTCAAGCTACATGCAAAATTTTGTTCAGCTCGCATCACCAGAACCATAGAAATCATAGAAAATTGTAACTTTTGAACGGAAACGCCTAGGGACTTGAAATTTTCAGGATAGGTGTGGATCTCGATTGTCGTGATCACTTTCATCTATGAGCAAAATTATACTAGGGGTTCCGTAAATATGGTCGTTTGAAATTTAGTTTTCTTGATAATTTCCAAACTACAGATTCGATCGTGACGAAATTCTGTATACTAATGGAGAATGATATATTCAAGCTACATTTCTCTAGATCGCATGACCAGAACCATAGAAACCATAGAAAATCATAACTTTCGTACGGAAAGGCCTAGGGACTTGAAATTTTCAGGATAGGTGTGGATCTGAAATGTCGCGTTCACGTTCATCAATGAGCAAAATTCAACTAGGTGTTCCGTAAATACGGTCGTTTGAAATTTTGTTTTCTCGATCATTTCGAAACTACGGATTCGATCGAGATGAAATTTTGTATTTTAATCGAGAATGATATATTAAAGCAATATTTTGTCCAGATCGCATGACCAGAACTATACAAACCATAGAAAATTGTAACTTTTGAACGGAAAGGCCTAGGAACTTGAAATTTTCAGGGTTGGTTTGGATCGCGAATTTCGCGATCACTTTCAGCAATGAGCAAAATTAGACTAGGGGTTCCGTAAATATGGCCGTTCAAAATATTTTTTTCCTGATAGTTTCGAAACTACTGCTTGGATTGGAATGGAATTTTGCACCTAGCTGAGGAATAATGTATTCAAACTACGTGCGAAATTTTGTCCAGATCGCATCACCTAGACCATAGATAATGTAGAAAATTCTAGCGAATTATCGAAAAAAATTGGCCAGCTGAAGCACTGATATGAAGTCTGGAATTTCGCCTAAGTTTCAGAATTTTTTTGACAGCTGTCGAAAATTCCTTCAATTGATTTTCAAAACTGGAAAATGCGAATCTACCTACAAGGTGGATGAACGAGCGCTCAAAAGTTCCTGCCTTCACGGCAGTGCTTTTCGTAATTTTTTTTTTTCGTGCCGTTCAGGTCATATTCTGTGGTGGGAGAACAGTTATTTCGTTATGTATTTTGAATCGTGAACCGTGATTATTGTGATTTCAGAAAATGATTCGAATCACTTTGCTATCAGTTATCTCGAAAAAAACCAATGAACCAGGAAACTCTATACATGTGTCCATCTATCAACCATAGGATGCATTAAACTCTATTACACTAGGAATGATTTTGCAGGGTTCTGTAATAGACTCTGTTGATAAAATAGGGAAGAATCACGGAGTGGGCGACATCTACTTTTAATCGTTTGAAATACCCGAAAGGTGAACAACAAACTAACGTGTGTGTGTTTATATGGAAAAAGTGTGAAATATTTGTATGATTTCGAGTCATTTATGTATCGAAAGTGATATATTTAGAGGATAATTTATGGACAATTGTTTCAACTAAACTGTATACGAGCTGAAAATGCAGCGGAATGCAGCGGATTGTAAGAGGTAATGTGGGAATAAGATCACAAAAAATGTGCTTTGTTCCTCAATGCTCGTCATATAGTTCTTCCGAAATTTCTTTGCATAAATTCCCGTTGATTGATGATTTTTTTTCAATAAATTTATATTATATAGTGGTCATTTGCTATCATATTCACGTTCACCATCATAATCAAAATGTCCGAAGTGCTAATCTCGACTTTCACAGGCATTATTATTAATTCCACAATCTTATAAAAAGACTTGTTATGAAGACATTGATAAACGTGACCGCGACATTCGAGATCCATCTATCCTGAAAATATCCACTCCCTAGGCCTTTCCGTTCGAATGTTATAATTTTCCATGGTTTCTATGGCTCTGGTCATGCAATCTGAAACAAATGTAGCTTGAATATGTTATTCTCAATTAAAATACAAAATTTCGTCACGATTGAATCCGTAGTTTTGAAATTATCAAGAAAACTAAATTTCTAACGACGATATTTTCGGAACCCTAGTCTAATATTGCTCATTGATAAACGTGACCGCGACATTCGACATACACACCTATCCTGAAAATTTCAAGTCCCTAGGCCTTTCCGTTCGAAAGTTATAATTTTCCATGATTTCTATAGCTCTGGTCATGCAATCTGGAACTAATGTAGCTTGAATATGTTATTCTCAATTAAAATACAAAATTTTGTCACGATTGAATCCGTAGTTTTGAAATTATCAAGAAAATTAAATTTCTAACCACCATATTTTCGGAACCCTAGTCTAATATTGCTCATTGATAAACGTGACCGCGACATTCGACATCCACACCTATCCTGAAAATTTCAAGTCCCTAGGCCTTTCCGTTCGTAAGTTATCATTTTCTATGGTTTCTATGGTTCTGGTCATGCGATCTGGAAAAATTTGTAAGTAGCTTGAACACGTCATTCTCCATTTGAGTGCAAAATTTCACCTGGATCGAATCAGTAGTTTCGAAGTAATCAGGAGAACAAAATTCCGAACGGCCATATTTACGGAACCCCTGGTTGAATTTTGCCGAATAACGATCGTAACCGCGGCATTCAAGATTTGAACCTACTCTGAAAATTTCAAGTTTTTAGGTCGTTCCGTTCGAGAGTTATCGTGTATACGGACGGACGGCCGGACATCTCGATCGAATCGGTAGTTTCGGAGAACATTATTTCGAATGGAATTCTGCCCATTAACGAACTTAACCGAGGCATTTGGGAACTGAACCCACACTGAAAATTTCAAGTCCCTAGGTTGTTCCGTTCGAGAGTTATCGTGCTTACGGCCGGACGGACGAACGGACAGACTTGAATTTTCCGACGGATTCGTCATCAGTGAGCCGAACTCTGTCGATTGAGATCTTTTTCTGCTCAAAATTCGAAAAATAGCCCTCGTGTAAGTAGAACGAGCGCTCAAAAAGGAAATTGTTTCTCCATCAACGTTTCACTAGCATCTAGCATTCAACATGCGTCAAATTAGTCAAATGTGTTGCAGATTGCAGAGGTTTTATTTTTTATTCATTAATCCCAAATTTCCTGCGTCAGCAGTGTTTGAAATCCGGGGACTCCCCGTTTACTCAAAACACGAAATCGAAAAACATATCGGCGTACATTTAGGTATGTACTTCACATGTTTCTATCAGAATACAATAAATAATTCCGAGTGTTTCGCGTTTTCATGCAATCAACAAGGAAACTGTGTGCTGTGAATGAAGTTCAAATATCAGTTCAGGTTCTGGATATCCATCTAAGTGGTACTTATGCTTAAAAACAAAAGTAAGGTTAGCTGATAAGATGAGTATAAAAAATAAAAGCACACAATATTGATATGACTGTATGACTCATAGATGAAAGAATATTACTTTATCTCTGATACCACTGCGATGTGCGGTGTAATTATTGAATTGGTTTATCCATAACTTGTGAAATGGATCGAAAGCCAGATAGCCGTCAGAAAAATGAACTTCGTGTTTTATCGGTAAAGTTTATTTGAAATATGTACTTTGTTTTGAGGAAATTCTTGTATGTTTTCTTTTTAGTCAATATATCCATGCCTTGAGGATCTCACGAATGGCAACAAAAAAAAACCTATGGACATTCGTATCAAATTAGAACCCTTTAAAAGCTGTGGCTGCAATGAAACACTAGTTACGGTGCATTTACATGTTATTTGTTCCCTGTTGTATCCAAAAGAGTAAGAAATATATTCTATTTTTCTAGTAGTGAATTTGCAATCATGAATATATTAAATTTCGAGGTATTATTAGGCGAAATTCATTTTATCTCAACTAGGCTTGTCACTTCAACGTTCAGCCTCTTGACTAAAAGAGGCTGATTCTGGACGATATTCATGCATGCATGTCTTTGACAATAATTTGTAGTGTTTTGAACAACATTGTAACATTAGTATTATGACGCAGAAAATTTGTAAAGTATGCTTATTTTGTTTTTCAGATTACCAATCATCTCATTAGAGAAAAGTATAGGCCTCACATCTGAAAACTTGAAGCAACTCAGGCAAGAGTTGTTTGAAATAACTTTGCGAAAGAGAGGACATGAATCAATTTTTGATTTGTGTCAGTATGTACAGTTATTTTTATATAATCAAAATAACGAATTGTTAATTCAGAGACAAATAGAAGAGGAAAAAAAACTCCAGGAGAAACAAGAAATGGATAGAAGGGTTAAGTTACTTAAAAGTTTTATTTTAACGCAATAACAAAAATAATGGTATACTAATGGACCATATGATATGAGATAAGAATTGCTTCAATATTATTGTATTGGCATCCCTGGGTGTCATTTAGTACATACAAAGATCAGATAGTTGGCTTTTGAAAACGCATTATTCTGGGGTAAAACTATGAATATACTTTATTTTATAATTTTGAACGAAAAAATTAAAATCTCGGCTAACATTTCCTAACAAATTGACAAAAACAATGATAACTGACGCTTATGTCAGATATTCACAGGTACCAACCCAAAGAACTTGAACATGCCACCAAATTGTTTATTATCCAATATTGTCCATTGGAACTCAAAAAATGCTGTATACTAAAATAAAAGCTTATTTTTAGGCCAGAGAATCAGATGAAGAATTATCTAGAATCATAAAAGCCCAAAAGCCTGAAAATGTTGTATCCAGTTTATCACCCGTAGGAAGGTAAGAAAAAATTAAGTTCACCGATATTGTATAGAGCTTTGTTTTAATTTCAAAAATAATTTGTTGATAGGTGGAGTTTGGATTCCTATTTTTGCTTGTTCAATGATAATATGTAGTAATGAGAAATAATATATTTTCAGAAGTAATTCTTCGGAGGAAAGTAACAGAGTATGTTCTCATGATTCTATATGCAACATTTCTATAGGATCGATGCAAATTATAACTGGGAATTGTTCGGGTGAGTTTTCTTGAAGGACTGTGTTAAAGAACAATATTGTCAAAATCCGGACAAACCATTTCAATGTATTCAATCAATCAATCATTGAAACATTATTCATGATAAACTAAGAATATAATCTGAGATGCTACAAGTATAGGTATTTTATATTTTTTTTTGATGTCGGGGCTTTTTCAAATTGAAAAGAAAGGGTAGGAAAAAATATCTCTTATTCTTATTGATCTTCCACGGCTCTGGCCGTCTGATATTCATTCGGATATACAGTGGAACTTCCCTAACTAGAATCTCCAAGGGACAGTACTTTTACTTCGAATTACAGAAAAATGTACTAAATTGAGGGTTTTTGAATTCAAATAAGTATACTTACATATGTTTTGCAGAGGTAATACAAAAACACGGTTACATATACATTATGTAATTCTAATCTGAAGAAAAATTGTTATCAATAACCTCATGAGCACGCCAAAAAATCGATTCATGTAACCCCAGAGAACATCAAATCCATCATTCCCAACTATAGACCGTTTTCGCCTTATTAAGTCTCATCCGTATAGATTAGCGATGATAAACTTGATGTGAGCGACGGAATGCCTTTAAAACCAAACGCAGCGGACGATCGGAGAAAATTTCTCAAATGTCGGCTACTCTCCACTCGGAATTCCCCAAAGTTGCAGTGGGTGTTTCCCAAAAAATTCGAGTTATGCTTGGTTGCCGCCTTGGTTACTGCTAAATTTCAGTGCGAGTTATGGAAACTCTTATGGAAAAAAAATACATAGTGATGTTGTAAAAACCTCTTTGTTTGTGAAGGAAATTCGACTTGGAGAATTCTTTGAGTTATAGGAGTTCCACTGTACTATAAATTCTCTTCTTCTAACCAAATTGTTCACGTTTATCTTTGAATTTTTAAATTAAACACTCAAAAATATTTCAAAAATCAGGGGAAAATATACAGTGTTGATGGAAAATTTCTCATGCATTATAGAGCATTTTGGTCCCAATCATTCTGTTCACAATGGAATCGATAAAGAGAATGGTAAAACCTTTACCGTGCATGAATGGAAACTTATAAACCTCAAAAACAATTCCGAGGAAATCCTCGAACAAATCAAAGCCATCGAGGAAGAATTCAACTGTAGCATCAAGTCTTTGAAACATGAGAATTTAGCGTCATACTATAATATTTCTTGGAACAGACATGAAGATGGTTACATTATCCAAACAGTGGAGGAACAGTTGAAAAGTGAGTAGAATATCACTTTTGTTTCAGGAATACCAATTGTCTAATCTTGTTTACAGGTCCCAACTGCAATACATCGTTCATCAAATGTAAAATTAAGCTTGATATTCAATATATCAGAAATATCGCGAAAAGTGTGCTCGAAGTTTTAGATTTTCTCCATAGTAGAAATGTAGTTCACGGAGACATTGGGAGCTCATGCATTCATATAGAAGAAGGAGGTAATATTTATATAATATTAATGAAAATTTTTTTTCAATTTATACTGCTCTCATCCTCATCCATCTGATCTGCAGGTATTGTAAAGGTAGCAAGGTATGCAACGCATCGAAGATTATCTTTACTGGTAGAAAATAAACCATTGGTGAACTATAATAAGAGGAATGATATTCAAAAGTATGGAAAATTCATTCTTGAAATAGTTACAGGACCTTCGATGCCTGATGGAGAACAAATCAATATACCTCCTGATCTTTGCGAATTTCTTAAGATGTAGGTAGATTTCTGATTTCCCTTCCTATGATAAATATGATATTCTCTCAGGTGTGAAGACGAAGATCAACAATGTACAACTGCTGAGTTACTGAAACATAAATTCCTCAACCAAAACTCTTTGGGATTTGGTCAAGGAGATGACGAATTAGAATATTTTGAGAATAATGATAATTTTGAAATGCAGAAGAGAAACCTACCCAGCGATACTTCAACAAGTTTCGATCAGTGCAGAATATCATCAAACTTCGAAGAGATAGAATTTCTTGGGAAAGGAGGTTTTGGTAGTGTTCATAAGGTAAATTAAAAGATAATAATAGATCAGGGAAACATTGTCCTTGTTTATGTGAAAAACAATGATTATGATTATTGAAGAGAGCACCTCTCTAATCTTTGGTGCAAACATTATGCAGTGCCGACATCTAGGCGCCACAGGTGACCCTTCATAAATGAATGTGTGCAAAACTTCATCAAAATCGACAGAACTGACAATATTAAAAGAATTCCAATACATAGATACCGGTTTTTCTATACACATGAAGATTTTTTTATCAGACTATGATTTCTTTCAGTATAAAAACAACATTGATGAACGATTCTATGCAATAAAAAAAATCCAGTTGAGCACAAGAAGCGAACATACAATTGAAAGAATTAAAAATGAAGTCAAGTTGCTCTCTAGGTTGAATCATGAAAATGTGGTGAGGTATTTCACTTCATGGATGGAGGAAGTTGAAGTAGATGATAGATCCAGTTCATGTGATTCAGTATTCTCATCAGAGAAAGAAGAAAAAGTGAAATATATACGAAGACCCGATGAGGTGAGTCCCTCATAAATTATCGCAGAAATAACCTGAATTTGAAAAGTAGGAAGTCTGGAAATATAATTCATTACAATTTTATTCAAGTTATACAATAGTAGTTTCATAATCATGAGTGAAGTCGTTCAGTAAGAAAAAATTCAAATTTCAGTTGGCCCTGATGAATAAACTTTCAACATATAGTCATCTCCAATCCCAATCCTTCTCTGATTCTGACTCCAGTGATGAAGATGAGGATGATAATTATAGGCAAGTCAGAATATCTCGATTTATAGAGTGTCCCTACGAAAACTTACGCCCCCTTCATATTTTGGTGTGCCCGAGATAAGGAGGAACAGCATGGGGATCTTGGTAACCGTAAGAGTTACACATTAGGTCAAATGGGAAAAAGTTGCGCAGTTAAGGGGTCAATAAATAGATGTTGAGAAATCCCGAAAATGTCGTTTACTTCCGGAGATATTCGGAAAAATCCGAATTTTGGCGACTTTTTTAATTTTTTTCTGAAGTTATTTGAGAAGTTTCTAAAGAACCAAAGGCACTTGCTCAGTGCCAATTTTTAACCTCTACGAAATGGCGTTCCCAAAAGCTCCGTACGACGTTTCGTTTGAAAGAAATCATCATCAATTTTGTTTTTTCATATGGTACAAAAAAAATGTACACTCTGTATGACATAGCATTTTTCGTTGCCAATGCAACGACGTACGGCAAAATATGTTTTTATTCAGAGAAAAAGGCTCTAAAAAATGTAGGTAATCTGTTTGAACATATGATATCTTCTTTTAAAGTGCCGCTCCTATCGGAGATGCATGATGAAATGCAGCAGTCTGTATTTCTCATTCCTCATTACGTGACCAAAATATATGTATTTGCTATAGCATTTACTATTTACGATCTTTAAAAATAATTATTGCATTATCTTAGTTCTTATTATTTTAGGTTCAGTTAGTTAAATATTAGATTATGTTGAAAAACTATTCATAAGCATTTTTTCTGAATAAAAATATAGAAAAACATAGCGTGCCATACGTTTTTGCATTGGCAATAAAAATGCTATGTCATTCAGGGTGTAAATTTTTTTCGTGCCATATAAGAAAACAATTTTGATGATGGTTTCTTCCAAGCGAATCGTTGTACAGAGATTTTGTGAACGTCATTTTGAAGAGGTTAAAAAGTGGCAATGAGAAAGTGCCTTTGGTTTTTTCGAAACTTTCCAAATAACCTCAGAAAAAAATAAAAACGAAATCGCCAAATTTCGGTTTTTTCCGAATATCTCCGAAAGTAAACAACATTTTTGGGATTTCTCAATATCTATTTTATGACCCCTTAGTTGAGCAAATTTTTGCCTGTTTGAACTAATGTGTAACTCTTACAATTACCCAGATCCCAATGCTGTTCATCCTTATTTTGGGCAAACTGTTTGTTACTATCACCTATATGTATAAAGATGAAGGCTCGAGAGAATTTTCAACAATTGATGATAATTTTCCTGTTCTAGTGAAAAATCGGAATCTGGTGATATAATATTTCTAAACCCAGAAAACGAAGCTTCTGCAAATAAAGACATTGTAGAAGCCCAGGGAACATCTGAAAGAAAATCTTTTGATTTGAAAAGAACCTACATGTACATTCAGATGGAATTTTGCGAGAACAGTACTTTAAGATCTGCTATCGATGATGATTCCTTATGCGGAGATGATTCCAGGGTTGAGCGACATTTCAGGGAAATTCTTGAGGGTAAATTCTCCAGTTAATAATAAACAGCAACTACAATCAGGTTGATGAAATTTTGAGCGTTATCTCGCTCCAGGCCTACTTGGAAATTAATTGATGAAACTCAGCTGCTTGTGTCAAAAAAGTCTATAATCTCCTATCAAGTTTTGAAACAAACGAGTGAGATAGCAAAAAATTATAAAAATGACTGCCGTGAAGCCAAGAGCTTTTGAGCGCTCGTTCATCCACCTTGTAGGTAGATTCGCATTTTCCAGTTTCAGAATAATAACCAATAACCGCGGCATTCGAGATTCGAGCCTACCCTGAAAATTTCAAGTGTCTAGGTCGTTCATCACTGTCATCACTGAGTCGAACCTTGTCGATTAGGACCATTTTCGGTTCATAATTCGAAATATACAGACATCGTGACGAAATTATATAACCCTCGTGTAAGTAGAACGAACGCCCAAAAAGACTATATTTATGCATTGATGATAAACCGCTTTTTTCATTCTGAACTTAAACAATCATAAACACACAAAACTGTCAAAATATGCTCATGTATACTGGGTGTTTTTTCGCTTTTGGCCTAGAGAGGAGGTTTATTTTCCTTATGCTTATCGACTTGGTTCAGGTTTAAATTTCTAATTTTTCAGGCTTGGAGTATATTCATAAGCAGGGCATGATTCACAGAGATTTGAAACCCGCAAATATTTTTTTTGATTTGAATGATCAAGTGAAAATTGGAGATTTTGGATTGGCCACAAGTAATATAAAGTGGAATTCGAAAGAAGAGTTTACTCGAAAAAGTGAATTAGATTCTTTGAAAGAAAAGAATAGAAGCAAAACTGTAAATGTAGGAACATGGTTTTATGTAGCTCCGGAACTTGCCAATGCTAATGCTAAAGTCGATTATGACGGGAAAGTTGATATTTATAGTTTAGGTGAGTTCTTATCAATGATATTCTCCAAAAAAATGTTTACTAGGTCTCGCAATGAAATAGTGATTTTGACAAACAGGGATAGGGGATGATTCACAACTCACAAGTAAAGAAACGAACTCTGACAGGAAAACGTGAAAATTAATGAGAGAAATTGTACCAGTTTTGTATTCGGCTCTGGAAATATAAGAGTGTAGCATATCTAAGTAGCATTTTTTCCCTTTATTTTATTGCATTTTCTAATTGTACATGAGAAATAACATAAACTCTTCAAGATATCCCAGTCCTGAAAACATCATCGACAAAGTTGATCGATGCCAGGATATTTCAATGTATTCATTGATACTGCTGATTCAAACAGGGTGTTCTGAATATTAAACTTCACTTATATAAACACTGAAAATATGACAAACTTCAATATAACTTTGAAAAAAAATGTTGTGCTGTGAAAATAGTAAGCATGGTTTTAAAATTTGTATCGTGTTCTCATTGGTTCACAGGTATAATATTATTCGAAATGTGCTACAAACCATTTCCAACTGGAATGGAAAGAAACTCTGTGTTACTTGCATTGAGACAGAAGGATGTTAAGTTTCCAGAAGATCATGAATCGACCTTAGTGAAAAAATATTCTACTATTATAAGGTGAATATTGAACTTCGACTTCCCTTTACCACATCGTACGAAAAATTGCGTACATATTAAGTTTTTGGTGCACATTTCACTGAATGTTTATACAAAATTTAAACATTTTTTTTCCTGTTGAATAAGATAAATTACGGGAGTGACTGTAAAACTTAGTACACCCTGTACATAAACGAACTTGAAGAAGTAATTTTTGGCATATTCTGAGCAAAAAAGTAAATTTAACATATTCTCTCAAATTCTTTGTTCAACACCCTTGATATTATCAAGGGTGTTGAACTTCGGAAATACCTATAAAATATTTTTATTTCCCGAACAATTATCTGGATTTCTGATTTTTGATCTAGAGGCAATAAATAAATGGACTTATTTAATGATGGTAAAGGTTATTGAAATAATTATTACTTGGTGTTTTCTTGGTACCCCCCACATGTACATTGTCCTGATTTTTTTAGACTAACAATGATTTTCAGATGGCTCTTAGAACATGATGTTTCAAAACGACCTACGGTAGAAGATATACTAGAGTCGAAACTTGCACCTCCTCCTGTTTTTAAGAAAACAAATCGTGTGATGAATCACATAATTGCCAATCCCCAAACTAAAGTTTACAAATCTTTAGTTGACAAACTTTTCAAACAGAAATTTCCTCTCGATACAGATTTACAATATGATTATGAGGAATCATCCACCTCATTTCGCAAGAACATGGATACGAATTACGACTTAGTGAATACCATTGCTGTGAAGGTATGCTTAACAGAATAGCATCAATAGAAGTTTGCTAAATTATATTTTCTTTCAGGTTTTCACGAATCATGGGGCTAAAAACATGTCTACTCCCTTTTTTATGCCTTTTAGCAACAATAACACATTTCAGAAAAAAGAAATGTGTGTTAAGCTCATGACCCATGGTGGAAATATTGTTTCTATTCCGTGTGATCTAAGGTCAGTGCTAATATGTGCTTTCCAGCCACCGTCTGGGGCGCCCCAGGAGTGCTCCAAACCAAAGTATGAAATAAGTTTGACCGTTCCAGTGCCGGAGCGTCAAGCCCTCGCGCTACCTTCCCCTTCCCCCTGGTGCATAACCCGAATTTTCGGGGCTTCAAGCTCTGACAGCTGTTCAACGCCAAACACGTCATTTTTCAGCGCTCGTACTACTTACACGAGGGCTATATCATTTCGTCACGATGTCTGTATTTTTCGAATTTTGAGCCGAAAATAGTCTCAAACGACTATGTTCGACTCACTGATGACAAATCCGTCGAAAAATTCGAGTCTGTCCGTCCGTCCGGCCGTCCGTAAGCACGATAACTCTCGAACGGAGAGACTTGAAATTTTCAGTGTGGATTCAGTTCCCGAATGCCTCGGTTAAGTTCGTTAATGGGCCAAATTCCACCAGGGGTTCCGTAAATATGGCCGTTCAAAATTTTGTTTCCCTGATTACTTGAAAACTACATATTTGATCGAGATGAAATTTTGCACTCAAATGGAAAATGAGGTGTTCAAGCTACATGTAAAATTTTGTCCAGATCACATGACCAGAACCATAGAAACCATAGACAATTGTAACTTTTGAACTGAAACGCCTAGGGACTTGAAATTTTCAGGATAGGTGTGGATCTCGAATGTCGTGATCACGTTCATCTATGAGCATCATTATTCTAGGGGTTCCGTAAATATGGTCGTTTGAAATTTAGTTTTCTTGATAATTTCAAAACTACAGATTCGATCGTGACGAAATTTTGTATACTAATGGAGAATGATATATTCAAGCTACATTTCTCCAGATCACATAACCAGAACCATAGAAACCATAGAAAATCATAACTTTCGAACGGAAAGGCCTAGGGACTTGAAATTTTCAGGATAGGTGTGGATCTGAAATGTCGCGTTCACGTTTATCAATGAGCAGAATTATACTGGGGGTTCCGTGAATACGGTCGTTTGAAATATTGTTTTCTCGATAATTTCGAAACTACGGATTCGATCGAGATGAAATTTTGTATTTTAATCGAGAATGATATATTAAAGCAATATTTTGTCCAGATCGCATGACCAAAACCATAGAAATCATAGAAAATTGTAACCTTTGAACGGAAAGGCCTAGGAAATTGAAATTTTCAGGATGGGTTTGGATCGTGAATATCGCGGTCACGTTCATGAATGAGCAAAATTTGTCTAGGGGTTCCGTAAATATGGCCGTTCAAAATATTTTTTTCCTGATAGTTTCGAAACTACTGATCGGATTGGAATGAAATTATGCACCTAGCTGAGAAATAATGTATTCAAACTACGTGCAAAATTTTGTCCAGATCGCATCACCAAGACCATAGATACCGTAGGACATTCTAGCGAATAATCGAAAAAAAAATTGGTCAGCTGAAGCACTGACATGAACTCTGGAGTTTCGCCTAAGTTTCAGAATTTTTTTGACAGCTGTCGAAAATTCCTTCAATTGATTTCTAAAACTGGAAAATGCGAATCTACCTACGAGGTGCACATGCTCGTACATACGAGCGCTCAAAAGCTCCTGCCTTCACGGCAGTGCTTTTCGTAATTTTTGTTGTTTATTTTACGTTTTTCTGACAGTTTGGTTTTGGCATGTTCCCGTGACAGCTAGGGCGTAACGACCTAATGCGTCAAGCCCCTTAGTAACACGCACCTGGCTGGAAAGCAGTTAATATGAATTACGAGTGTATTTTCTCAAACATAAATGAACATACAAACTTTTCAAATTTTTATCATGAAATAACTTAATTTTTCCAGAGTTCATTTTGCCCGATATGTAGCATGGAATTCTTTGTACTTGGTTAAAAGGTATTCCATTGAAAGAGTTTTTCATGAACAGAAAGTGTTTGGCGTCAGTCCTAAAAGTGTTTATGAGTGTGCCTTCGATATTGTCACTCCTACCGCAGGTAAGTGATTTGTTCTATTGATACTGTAATGAATATTGTCCAAATTCTTCTTAAAATAATTTATTTACAGTTCACTAATGTCACTAATACTAATTGATTTCAACACTCAATCATTTATCTGCACGCGCGCTATTAAGTCCTATACTGTATTCTCTTAGGGCCGATGTCGACTTATATATTGGAAGGGAACAATCGTGAAGCTTCCCGATGTCTCCAGTATTTTCTCGAAGAGTCGCGGTCGTTCTATTCGGTTCTAGAAGGCGACAGGTCCGGCTTAAGTTCGTTACATTGCCCCCTTCTTAAAGACATTTCGTCCCGAAATATCATCCTCGGAGTGTGACGAGTTCTGCACGACTCTCCATATCTGCATCGCGAAGTTCAATGGAAATGACATTCCACGGTCTTCATGTTTGGTCGTGGAAGATGGTTACAGCATACCAAAAATTCGACGCCGCTGAATTTGAATATTGTCTCCAACATACTCCTTATGATTATCCCGTCCAGCCTATCGAGTCCACATGACAATTTCGGAATTGCTATCTTCACCAGATTCTGGTCTACCATAGTGTCTCTTAGCTTGGTGAGACTCTTCCAGACATCCTCATAAGACGGTTTACCATGGAAGTTCTTCTTGGTAACTAGGTAGAAGATGTTTCTCTCGCCCTTTTTCAACTGTAGCACCCTTCCAACTTCTGGATTCTGCTCTCGCAGTGTTTGTAGTTGACCGAATTTCATGGAGAACACGACAGCAATGCCCCTGGACATTCGTAGATCATTGCTACGCAGTCTGTAGAGCGTAATAAGCAGGCACCTTTAAAAGGTCTCGTGGCTCCTCTCTAGTTACACAATGTAGCACTTTTTGTCCGTTTGAAAACAAGGACATAAACTTCTCTATGTCATCTCATCCTCTGGTGGTTTGAGGGTGCGAACTTGGTCGTGATTTCCAGCGTAAGGGGCCAATCGATTGAAGTGGACGACCCTTGGTTTCCCTCGTGGTGGCTTCTGAATTCGGTAGATAAGGTCGTTTATCCTTTTCATGATTTTAAACAGACCTTCCCAAGGGTTCTGCAACTTCGGCGATAGTCCACGACTACGTTTGGGGTTGTGCAACCAAACCAGGTGACCATCTATCGCTGGCGATCTGGATGTTTAACCGGACTCGTTCGTGGATATCGTCCATTCTCTGTCTCAAGTTGCTGACATAGTCGTCTCCAGCAGTGTCTTGTCCCGGTGGTATCCCAAACCGCAGGTCACATGGGAGTCGTAGTTCTCGGCCCATTACCATACTAGCAGGGGTTTGGCCAGTTGATTCATGTACTGCAGATCGATAGGCCATCAGGAACAAATGAAGATACTGGTCCCAGTCTCTTTGATGGTCAGAGACAACCTTGGACAAGTAGAGGTTGATTGTTCTGTTCATCCGCTCCACCATTCGATCGGACTGCGGATGAAGCGCTGTGGTCCTTGTCTTATTGATGTTCAGCAATTGACTCATTTCTTGAAATACTTTGGATTCGAAGTTCCTGCCTTGGTCTGAGTGCAGCTCCAATGGAATACTGAATAGACATATCCACTCTTTCATCAAAATGTCGGTGACGGTGATAGCTTCCTGGTTGGGAAGGGCATAAGCTTCGACCCACTTACTGAAATAATCAATTGCCACCAGGATGTATTTATTTCCATGGTCTGATTCGGGAAATGGGCCGGCAATGTCGATGGCGATTCTCTCAAACGGGCTGCCTACATTGTACTGACGCATGGGGTCCTTTGGTCGTATTCGAGGTCCATTGCTAGCAGCACATACAGCGCATTTTCTGCACCAGTCCTGAACATCATCCCGGCAACTAGACCAGTAGAACCGTTGCCTCACTTTCTGCAAGGTCTTCTTCACCCCCAGATGTCCTCCGACGACCCCGTCATGGATTTTTTTTTTATTTCAACTTTATTCAACAAAAATCATCGTTACAATTCACAATGAAGTTGGGAAATGTCAAGGAAAAAAAAAAGAAAGAAAATTTCCCGAAGCACTTCCTGTCTTCGAATCCTGGGTACCATTATTTGGCGTCGGTCTTCACCACCGTTTTTGGACTCCAATACACGCTTCAGTACCCCATTGTCCAGAGTGAAAGAATTCCATTGGGACCAGTAGGATTTAACAGCTGGCAAGTAACCTGCAATTTCCTGCCATGATGGTCTTCGATTGCACTTCTTCCAGCTGATGACCCTAGTTCTACGAAGTGTTGCTACTTTTTCTTCTGCACGCCGGCAATGAGAGCCGTCATCTGGACATTTTCTACGCACATGTCCTGTTTTTCCACAATTCCTGCAATTTATCGGTCTTCTCTCAGGTGACACTTCCTTGATCACTTTCCTTATGGCAGCTTCCTGGTAAACAGGCTCCTGTGACTCTTCCTCAATAATTCGGATTTTGCCTTGACCTCTACAGAACTGTGGAGGTTTCATGGAAAGCTTTTTAACTCCAGAATTAACCTTGAAATCCGGCATATCTTCCTTCAGGTCCAGTATTGAAATCTCGTTTACCCTGTCCGTGGTTTGTGCAGCATTAACTCATTAACATTAACTTTTTTCCATTTCCTCCTCGAATTTATCTATCTCTGTTTTCATTTGCTCCCTAATGTTATCCATCTCTGTCTCTATTCTTTCTTCTAGAACACCACATAGCTTCTCTTCCAGGCACTTCGCATCTTCATGAAGCTGTTCCTCCAGGTTCCTAGAATTTTCTTGGAGCTTCTCCTCTAGATTTCTAGAATTTTCTAGAAGGTTTTCTTACAGAGTTTCCTGCGGGTCTTCTTTCAGGGTTTTTTAAGTTTCTTAAAACTATTCTTCCAAATTTCTAGAATTTTCTTCTAGATCTTTCAAAGATTTGGTAGTCTCTTGAAACTTTTCTCCGAGTTTATCCATTATTGAACTTAAATCAACTCCGGAAACTTTGAATAAAAATGTTTCGGGGTCATCACCTTCTTGTATAAGTCCTTGTGCAAGTCTTGCTTGAAGAACTACCTTTTAACCTGTTGTTTCTAGTTCCCTTTCTTCCAGTTCCTGTTTTAACTCCGCCACTTTCAATTCCGCAAGACGCACTTTTTTGGTCATTTTGTCTATTTTACGTTGAAAGTTCTTTCAGTTATTTTCCGCAAACCAGCTATTCACTACGCTAGCACTTATTTATTTGAAAATCGCACTTCTGACACCAATGAAATGAATATTGTCCAAATTCTTCTTAAAATGATTTATTTACAGTTCACTAATGGTACTAATACTTAATTTATTTCAACACTCAATCATTCATCTGCACGCGCGCTATTAAGTCCTATACTGTATTCTCTTATGGCCGATGTCGACCTATATATTGGAAGGGAACAATCGTGGAGCTTTCCGATGCCTCCAGTATTTTCTCGAAGAGTCGCGGTCGTTCTATTCGGTTCTAGAAGGCGACAGGTCCGTCATAAGTTCGTTACAATACTATGCGTAGTTTGAAAGATAATAAATGATTTTTGAAAAAATCTTAAGGAGCTATTGTTCAAGTGAGCCGATTTTTCCGAGAACGGCAGGGTTTGTCAATATCAGATCACGAATAAAACAATAATAACACAATATTGGATCTCCACTGTTATATTTTCCTAAATTACACAAATACGGACAACTAGCATCTTGTTTTGCCCTCACTTGAATTTTAAACTAAATAAAAAATGAACAATGAAAGAGTGGTGAAAAGGACAATGTTTCATCGATATTTGTTTGATATATCTCTCACTTCTCTCTATAACAACCTTGTTGTATCCACTGCTGTTCGATGGGATAGATAAAAAGAATTGTGATGGAAATGAATAATTTTATTGTGAAATTATGCATTTTTTATAAACTTGAATTTTTTTTTATTTTAAGGTAAACATCTCTTACCTGATGGAGAAATACTACATGCAGTGTTTGAAATTTTAAGGGAATTATCAGTGTTTGACAATAAAAATGTAGTAATATACTTGAACCATGCATTATTGTTGAAGGCAATAATGATTTATTTTCGTGTAGACAAAAAATATCATTTCAAAATCTTAGAAATATTTCATGGGCATCAGGTAAACCTTTGAAAATTAATAATGCTTCTAAATAGGTCTCATGTAGTTGTTCAATTTCTTGTTATTAACTTCAGGAATGGTTTAATGGAATTGCATTCTGAAACCCAATTCAGGATTTTATACAATTTTTTCACTTATTACTTCTGAATAGAATAAAGGTTTATGAATTGAACAGATACATATCGTCGGCCTTATTCGTTAACCTGCTAAGTCCATTTCGCATAGTTTACAGGATAGAGAGAAAACTGAAAGATATCTTTTCTATTTTACATAAAAAGATAATGAAAATCCCTTTGGTTCCTATAATGATTCTAGTATATATATTGATATCCACCTCATTCCTTATGCCATAAGGTAGATAATCGTCTAAACTTTATGACCAACTCAAAAAGAAAAATTGATCAAAAAAGGACTTAGCAGGTTAACGAATTAGGCCGACGATATACTCAAAATTGTTATTGACCTTGCTTCATAAATATTCATGATTTACTCAAATTCTCAACGCTCATTTTACCAAAATACAACGTTGTGAATACTTAATTGGATATGCTGCTTAGCAGGAATCATTCATGGCGTGTTCAACAATAATTTAATTCGGTTTTGGTATCGAAATAAAAAAATTTTTAATATTAATATACCTTTTGGATATTTTAAATTAAATTTCCCATTTTCAGATTAAAAATAACAATTTGAGAAACAAACTAGCCAATTTAAATTTGACTTCATCTCAAATCGATAATCTGACTGGAATATTTTTCTCCAAAAGTACTCCAGGTGAAATGCCACCTATCGTGAAAACGATAAAGACTGGAAAAGTGAAAAAGAGTAAAAAATTGGCTTTAAGAGCCGAAAGAGAACTGACAAAACTTATTAACATTGCAAGAGAGATGGGCGTTGAAGTAAGTTGGTTTTCTTCAATAGTTTTACTACTTTTCTTAATGGTGGTAATATTTTCAGTTTGATATATGTATTGAACCAGGACTGATCCACAATGTTCAACAATTTTCTGGGATGATTTGTAAATTCTTTTACAAAAAAAGTCATAGACGAATGGTCACATTGGCTGCAGGCGGGAGATACGATTCAATGATTACTCACTATCGAAATTTATTGAAAGGAACCCATTTAAAGAAACATGCCTTGCAGTCCGCCGTTGGAATTTCATTGTTTCTAGACAAAATCGTTGCAGTACTGCAGAAATTACAAGCTCCTGGAAGTATTAGTCGGAAGTTTTTTGACGTATTGGTTTGTTTAGAAAATGAGTGGCCTCCACATCTACTAGTAGAAGTATGTATATTTGCATATGGAGTTATTTTCTGGTGCTCGTTCTACTTACATATATCATTTCGTTACGATATGTCTGTATTTTTCGAATTTTGAGCCGAAAATGGTCTCAATCTACAAGGTTCGACTCACTGATGACGAATCCGTCGAAAAATTCAAGTCTGTCCGTCCGTCCGGCCGTAAGCATGATAACTCTCGAACTCTCAAAAGCACCTGACTTCACGGCAGCGCTTTTCGAATTTTTTTTAATTCTTCCTTCCAGATTAATCTAGAAATTCGTTATTCCAGTGTCTCAAGCTTAAAATATTTTTTTGCTATATATGAATGAATGAATAGGCATCTTTGAAAAAAAATTATCCTACTAAAATCGAAAAATTTGTTAAAACCCTCAAAATTAGCCAGAGACAATTCTCAAACTATTGGCAAAATACTTTGAAAGTACTGGTAATCACTGGCGGATTCAAGGGGGGGCACGGGGGGCACGTGCCCCCCCCCAGACGGAATTTTTTTGTACTGTGGAGATTCCATCACAGTACATAATTAGAAAAAATGTTTGCCTTCCACCCCTTGTGCCCCTCCAGAAAAAATCCTGTGCCCCCCCAGAAAGAAATCCTGGATCCGCCCTTGCTGGTAATGTCTTTTTCTTCAATGATTATTCAGGTTCTGAAGAATTTGTCATCACTTCAAATAGAATGGATATTGTTTCAAACAAATTCGAGAAAAAAAGCCGACAAATATGGTGAGGATTTGCATATTCCTCACATAGTTATGTTGCTAAACGACTACAACGAGAATAAAATTGTGCTGAAAAGCTGGAATGATGACAGGTTAGAAGGCTGACGTATTTCTTTAAAGAACTGCAATGAATGTTGAATATTCCAGATCCATATGTTGGGAAAAGCAATGTAATATAACAGAATTGGTTAAAGAACTCAACAGAGTCATTGAAAAACGTTCGGTTCCTTCAAAAAAACATCTTGGAAATCAAGTGAGTAGTACAAACGTTCGAAGAAATTAAGTTACTCATTAATGTTGTGTACATATTTTTTCGTTTGCGTCAGTTTTTATCTATATCAGTAGATTGATTTTTTGGGTAGCCCCATATCCCTCAGATTATAGATAAGTAAATTTTTCACTAAACAACATTTCAGTTATTTACAGTTGGAAATGGGGGTAGGTGATACTCTTCAAAGATTTCCCATCCTCACATTACGTTTTTTTTCAGGTTTCCAGAATTTTACTTGAAATTTGTCAAAATCTGACGTCTTGAAATTCGGATGACAATATCGTGAAATGTGAAATGTACCGATTAAAGCTGCGTTCACACTGGGTCGGCACAGCGACTAGGCGATTAATGTTTATAACCCTAAATCCCGTAAATATGGCCGTTCAAAATATTTTTTTCCTGATAATTTCGAAACTACCCAGTGGATTGGAATGAAATTTTGCACATAGATGAAGAATAATGTATTCAAACTACGTGAGAAATTTCGTCCAGATCGCATTACCAAGACCATAGAAACCTTAGAAAATTCTAGCAAATTATCGAAAAAAAAATCACCTAAAGCCTGACTTGAAGTCTGGAGTTTCGTCTTAGTTCGAAAATTTTTTTGACGGTCAAAAATTTGTCGAATTCGTTTCTAAAACTGGAAAATGCGAATCCACCTACAAGGTGTATGAACGAGCGCTCAAAAGCTCCTGACTTCACGGCAGGGCTTTTCGTCATTTTTTTTATTACAGAATTGTTAAATATTTTCTGGACTAACCAAGTGCCATAGCCTCTTCACTGTCGAAGTCATTTACCCACTCCATCTTTGATAGCCTTGAAATGTTCATTAGGAAACGGTAAAGCTTTAATGCATGCTCCCAGTCTCTTTTTCCACTGGTTCGAGATTTATTTCACGAAATTCATATTATTCTCGTGCCACTTCGAGTGGCTGCTCAGTGCGCTCTTAGTAAGGCGGCCAATTGTCTCGGCCGTCTACAACGCGACATTATATTTGATTAACTAGATACCTTATCCAAGAAAAATAAAATATGCGTGATAACTAGATTTTGGTGAATATATGCAAATACCTACGTTCATGGAATAAATACGCAAATGCATATAATTTGGTCTCTGGTATAAGTATGTATTTCGTTAATGCTCTAGTCAATTATAATTGGATTTATGTTTTTCATAAGATTTCGATCATATTTTAAACGAGCAACCATTACTTGTATACCCAAATTTAATCTTGAAATATTAAATTTTCCAGATAAAATTCAAGTTGGAGTTGGATGATATCTCAGAACTTTTCGCCATGGACCAGCATTTTTTTCTGCTAGAATCGTCAAACAGGGACTGACAAACTGCCGCAGTCTCTGCACTATCGAAGACATTTGGCGACTACATCTTCGATAGTCTTGAAATGTTCATTATAAATAGTAAGGCTTCAATTCACGTTCCCGCAACCGCGATTTGCACAGAATCTAGGTTTATTCGTGAAAACTTTATAATATTGTCCTTCCAAAACAATAGGCTGCCGAGTACTCTCTAAGATATAGGCTGGCCATAGATTTGGCCAGCTACGATGGCCACCCAAAAAATTGAAAATATAGCGAAGATATATCACAAGAAAAACGAGGATACAGAGCTGCGATGCAACAGAGACGCTCATTCAGTGGCGAAGCAAAACTTTAATTTGATGTGGAAGATACATTTTGCGAGGCTTAGTGGTGACGGAAGAAAACGTTTTAATCGAAAAAACCACTTCAAATGTTAAACATCTATTTTCGATTCGGAAGTTTCTTTACTAACAGGTCTGTTCGAGAAGCTCCATCATACCTCAACTCAAATTGTGATTTGTTAGAGCTCTTTCAGCATTTCTTTTTTTTTGCTGAGCCAGATTTTCATTTCCTTCCAATCCTTCCGATATCTCTATCTCGCTTAGGGCGTGGTCCTGACATCTTATGATAAATGAGAAGGTCGTATATTGTATTTGTAACCTATAAAGAAGAACAATTATAACATAGTACTTTCCTAAGTACTATATATAAGAACCATAAAAATATTCCTTCTCAGTAAATAAGTACAAATACCTTGTCACTCACTTTTGCTTTTCTTCTCAAACAAAATTTTTAAATTTCCCGTGTTGATCAATGTCCTTTTAGCAATTATAGTTCAATGATGTGCCTATATATTTATCGTTTTCGAACATCAAAAACCACACGCGATTATTCTAACTTCAAAATCGAGCAGAAATACAAAAGTTGGCAGTTGAGAATTGTGAAAATATAACGTCAACATCATAGGTCCTGGTTTGTGAAAATGACTGGAATTTACTTCCCTTCGCCTTTAATATAATTTTTCCTTTCTTCTTCTATTGATTATTTAGAGAGGTCCTCCTTTCTTTTGCATGGTTTTTTGCTATTCGTCCATTGACTTCTTTGCAAGAGGTATTTCCTCTTGTCTGTGGTTCTGACAGGCGTCAACATTCGTGAGGACCCCTTTTTATGCAGACGAAGCCATTCGGCTCAAAAATCCCTTATCAACAGTAGCAGAAGGAACTCGAAATGTTGCAATAAAAAGTAACGAACATCTGCGGTATATTGTCAGTAAACTGAAGAGAAAAAAGATTCTAGCGCCACTCTTTCAAAAAAATATACAAAATATTCACAGAGTTGACTACAAATTACCCAAGTATGACTAAAAAATCTGTTTATATCACGACGTATTGCTAGTTTTTTATGATCCGCGGTCTAGGTGACGCCCTTTCAAATATGTTCCGGGGGAGTCCCCCTTCCTCCACCCCTATAGCGACCGCCCTGCGCCCTAGATTTTTGCCGCCTATGTGCTCATGCATGTCATACTCTGTGAAATAGCACGTCTAAATTCTAAATCAGACAGATAGATTATGAAACAAATCCTGAATTCAAATAATATTAGCATTGTGTATAGATAAAGACAATTATTATATCATAAACATGTATCATTGATAGAGCTCCCTAATTGAAACATTGCTATGCTCCTAAAGTAGGGGTGGCCAACTTGATGAGACCCAAGATCTACTATTTACTCATGAAACCCTCAGAGATCTACCAGTTATAAAATTGTCAAAATTTTAAATGAAAAAGAGTACCTATAGTTCAGTGGATGAATACGAACGTTTATTGAAAAGGAAAATATGAATAGAATGAAAATATTATACGTGTACACAATATAAAAATTATGGGAACATATTATGCATCCAATAAAAATATATGTACCTAACATGAACAAAATGAAAATTTATTTTCAATAAAATAAAAATATTGGATTTTCAATACATGAAAAATAATTTTTAATTAATGTGAGCACTGTGCCCGACCTTCTTCATTAAGCTTATCGAAGTCGGGTTTGTAGTTGGAAATTGCCAACCTCAAAGAATCCAACCTGTTATGCCTATCTGTTAAGCTAGAACGGTGCTTACTTTTCGAATATTTAAAATAAGAGAGTGCATCAAACTAACCTAAGTATGGTCTAAGGCAATAGACAAATGTTTCGAGAGGTATCTGTCTGTTCCGCGTATTAATTACAATCACTGCCGCGATCGACCAGTTGGCCACCCCTATAGAATGTAGACGTGCGTTCTGCCCTTTGAATAAAGAACCACAGGAAAGAGCATTAGACCTGAAAAAGTGGTACCAAACTGGTTGTTGCATATGGCCGACTCTTATTTCCGGATTGCAGTGGCGTAGAGTATTTTAGTAGGGTAGAAACTAGAAAAAATTCCATTCATTTTAGTTGTTAATGTTAATGCTATCAAAGAATATTTCTTGAAGCTTTTTGTGTGAGCTCTTTCGCAAATCAATAAAATTTTTCGAGAAAGCCATATGAATTGAACCATTATTTAATTTGCATTAATTATTTAATTTCCATTTACAAGGATGTAATGGAAAGTTTCAAACATGAAATAAAATGAAAAAACGAAGGAGGATGAATAAAAGAGTAGAAAATATATGAAGATACATTTATTTCCCTCTAAATAAAATTAATTTTGTATACCTACATATTTCTGATATTTCCACCTTCTATTGCAATCTCATAAATTACAAAAAAAAAATTGATACTCGTTGTGAAGTATACCATACAGACACATTTAATCAACAATATTATTCTTCATTAGCTAGCAGCTCCAACTTTATCAGTTGAGACCATTCGCGGCTCAGAATTTACAAAATACAATTTATTATAATTAAATGGTGAAACATGGGAAATAACAAAAACCAATCTCAACCTTATCCACGTTACGCCCATGTGCGTTTGTTTACGATGTTGGTGGAGAAACACCACATCGATGAGTCATTAACTGGACGTTCGATATGGCTGTTTCCGTCTCGCTCTCATACGTAGAATGTCAAATGTATCGTAGATAAAATAACTTGTTTGTAATTATAGTCCATTTAAGAATTATTGACATCGAAGCAGGCCATGAACGTCCAGTCGAGGCTTTATTTCTAGTTACTAAAAAGTAACTAAATTTCATCATAGAACATAAATATAACCTAGAAAAGTGTTGAGTATACGAATATTACGAATTATCGAATAATTAAGCCGGAATATTTCGATTGCAGTTCAAACATGGGAATTCAGGTTTGAAAGCGCAAAAATATCGTGGAATGCTTTCATATGAAATTATCTGAACTTATCGTTCATATAAAAGTCAACCATGGAAATTTGAAGATCATTCAAATAAATATTTATTTTCACTCAGGACCATGCAATATTTATTGGTATTGGAAATCTTGCAAAATTCTGACCATATAACTATAAGAGTACCATTTTATGTCAGGATTCAAGAAGGATAATTAATGGAATTCTAGCAGATAGCTAGTGCTGCAACAGAAAAAAATTTTTGGATACTTTGCAAGCACAGGCCCAAAAGAATGGATTGGAAAAAACGTTATAATGTATTAAGAAATAAGAGAGAAACAAAAATTAAGAATCTATGTAGTACATGAAGAATTTTGACATTAATTTTGTGCCGAACTATCAATATATGAACCAATTTATGAATTATTTATTGCTCGGTGTTGAATACTTTGAGAAAGTCAATTTTTATTTTCATTCATTAAAACTGTCCATGAATTATTGAAAATATTATAATTGATGAGCAATTTTACAATTATTCAGTATACTTTTGAATTGGGAACAATATAGCTTGTGAACAGGGTACCATACAGTATAAGTATAATAAATAAACTTAAAATATCTATGAATGATACAAGAGCAAAGATAAAAATATCATTGAAAACTTTGTGTCCTCGTAGTGTAGTGATTTGGATGTGTTTATTGAATAAGCTGACATAATCCTATTGATGGGCATCCTTTTGCAGGGAAGATTTCAATTTTTCAATAACCCATTTATGAAATAATTCACCATTCATAGTAATCCTTATCATTAATACCACTGTCAAGAATCGGATCAAATCCAGGTAAAAATCCATCAATTGTTCCAGCATTCAAAATAGTGCACCTTCTGCCTTGAATATACTCGGCATACCTTTTGGATTATTTTCTAGTGTCCACTGCCGAATTTGAATAGCCAAATTTCATCTAGATAAATGAATTTTATGTTTTGTTCTATGCATTCTCGGTATTTATCACAATATCGATCAACTTTTTTGTATTTGTATCCAACTTTTTTTAATGATATAATATAATGTTGACTTCGATCAATTGAAATCTAGGTGCTCTTTGGCCAGTTCGAAAAGGATATCTAAACTGATATATTCATTGTTTTCAATTCTAGCAAAAACAAAGTCATTCAATGTCTCTTTGAAGGAATAATCATATCGCACAGGTTTTCTTCCACTGCTAATTCCAGGCTAATATTCTACGGACAGGGCTTGGTGAAATCTGAAAATTTAAGAGACATTGATCAATCAGAATACACTTTGAGTAGGTGAATATCAGTTTACCTGAAACACTAGCGGAAATATATGCCAAATCTTTGAAAAACTCGAAGTAACACCGATGAACTGCCTGGCGTTCTCTTGTAAGGCGCGATGTATCCTGGTCAATTCCAGCCATTTTAATAGCATAAGACAAAAAATACTCAAATTCAGAGCAAATTTTTATAATTACATATTCACCAATATCTTCGATAAAATCATCAAAGCAAGATTTCTATGGGTAATGTTAGTGTTATTCCTATACCAACCTGAATTCAGCAATCCAAAATATTACTGAATAGTCTATTACCAACTTAAATTCGATTTTTCACAGCCAACCGAGATGTCAATAATTCTTAAACGGACTATAACTGTGCCGAGTATGATATAGGACATAGGAGCGTCTATGGTACATCGTAATTCATAGATAAAGGAAGGTAAATTCCTATATCTATGCTCTGTATCCGCCCTCTTCTTGTGATATATCTGTGAAATGGTTACTTGGTTCATAAAGAAATAATTCGATCTGCAATTTTCGAGTTACAACAATAGTGTCGTTTCAATGTAAATCATAAGTCGATTTGTTATCGGAATAAAACATTTCTCATGAGAATAAATTCTCAAAAGACCCAAGGTTCATTATTGAAATAATGAACGTCTTTTCCTAGCAAAAAATATCCCAACTATGGCTGAAAACCAATTCATCAAATTCCTCATGGAAAAAAAACAAGATAGTGAAGTTCCGAGTTTATGTTGATCAGTTTTTCAGTTAAAAAATTTTTAATCTAATCCTTCGCTTTTTAGCCCTTAGAATTCATGAATCGGATTTTCCCACATATCTATCAAAAAATTATTCAGGCTTTACTATGGGAAGTTTTTCCCGAAAATGTTTCAGAGATAAATAAACTTTTCAGAAATCAAGCCTAGAATATACAAAAAATAATTTTTATTCAAAACATTGACTAAATATTACTATAAAATTCAATTTCATTCAACAATGCCAAATCATAAGATTTGTTTTTAAACTTTCGATATATTAAATTACATAACAAAACTATTGGAATAGAACAAGTACAATGTCAGTCATGTTTACAGAATGAATCTTGGCACAACAACTCATTATGCAATATGGCAAAAATAATCATGACCAGCATCTTAAACTAGTGCCAGCTATGTTATTTTGTCTTCAAGAAACTATTGATATGAATTGCAGCAAAATAAACTAAGAACTCAAACAAATTTAGATTGGATATAATTTGGGTAAAAAATTAGTTTTCAGGAGTTTTTCTTCTTAATTTGTATTTTTCACATGTGAAAAAGCTGTATCACTTTTTCATTCATCTTGACCAGAGCTAAAAATCAAAAAAATTTAATCAATATCAAATAATGTATGACGATGGGTCCTATTTTGCCAATCTTTCCTATCAAATTCTAAGGTAAAAAAGTAGCGACCTATTCTGAATGCCGCTATTAATTGAAGACAAATAACAAATATCTGATATAGGAATAATTGCTATGCAGGTGTCAGTTTAGCTGGCATAATTCGAACATGTGAAACAACCTTGGCCACAAGTTCCTTTCCATAATTGGCAAACTTCAAAAGTAATGCATTTGAGATATCCCTGACTGGTATCCAGTAGTACATCATTCCCAGTTTCTTTTTCAAAGCATATAATTCAGCAGAATGAAGTGAATCACAATAGTCTTTTGTCTCTATCAATATAGATTTTTCTACAGGTGTCAATTGTGCAAAACCTATCCTCACTAAATTTTCTCCAACATTCAAAAAAGGACTTTCGTTCCTAGTTGTTAACATTTTGACAATTCTACTCTCTTTTTTTTTTAGATCAGATTTCCTAACCATCTGAAAAGAAGAAAAATTACTGATCAATGAAATCATAAAAATATAATTGTCTTGTACTTACTGGGTTTATGTTAGGAAGCAAGACTTTACAATGAATAAAATGTTTGTCTTTTATAACAGGAACAAATATAACTTCTGAATTCACTACAATTGTTTGTAACCAACTGATTCCTAAACCATTAACTTTAATTCCTAATATTTTCACTGGCAACTCTCCTTTAGGAATTATGGGGAGAGAAATCAATGGTTTATGTTCAACCATCAAAAGCGCCCCATCTGGATCTATTCTTTTAACGAAACCAGTAAGTTCTCTTTTTTCCTTGATAAACTTATTAGGTATATCTTGTGGTTTTTTGAATCTGCTGAACTGAAGGATTCAAAACGTAAATAATTACATATACTATTCGATAAGAATTTCAACTTACAGGTCTGACTTTACGAATTGCTGCGCCGAGACCTATCAAAGCAACGGAATAGCACCCCAGCTAAAAAAAATTAGATTACATTCACAATATTACCTTCAAATCAATTATACTAACTTGGACTCCAACAATTTCTTGGTCCATTACATTTTCGTATCGATTTAAAATTTCTTTCAATGTATCCATAACTTATGATATTGATCGTTCGAAGCGAAAATAATTTCTTATTTCTCTATTTATGCACACAAAAATCTCTATCCGAGTTTATTCCTATATTCAAAACAAGGTTGTGCATTATTATATAATTGTCAATGTCATGTGCTTGTCAAAAATGTCAAATATAAGGTGGAGGTCGTAGAGCCAATACATATTTTAGGTACATAGTCATGGTACTTTGGCACTACATTTATTCACAGAGTAAACACAAAAATTTTGCAATATAAAATATAAGAACATTATATTATAATAGGCCTACCGAACTGGGAACCACCAATGAGCAATAAGCATGAGTATTAACTTCAATTTCTATTGGTTGTACTTAAGTTAGGTATTTAAAAATTCAGCGTTATACTTGAAGAATAAGGTATTTCTCTAAGTTGATTATAAAAGTGCGCATAAGGAAAGTTTGGCTTTTAATTCTCTCGACATCGGTACATCAGGCAATGTTCAACGAAAAAGAAGAATTTTTCATAGTTTCAATGTTTCTAACCTACGCCACTGATTTATGTCATTATTTCTTGGTCAAGTGTCAAGTGTAGTCGCCATTTGTGAAAAGTCTTAATTATCATCAGAAGATATTGTAAGTTTTAGCTATTTTTTCGCCTAATTAGAGTCACGATAAATATATTTATTGAGTATATTAGAGAATTGTGTTGAGTTCGACATAGAAAAGTGCTCATTCATGGGAAATTCAGATCATTGTTTGTTGATTAATTCAATACCATTTTTGACAGAAGAAATTGTTCCTTCTATTATCCTATTTCACTTCTCGTAACAAGCTTGAGTTAGAAGAATTTCATAGTTCCATTTTTAATTCAGTTTACAATGTTACCTGGGAATGTTGATCCACGAAGACCCGACAAAGTGCAAAGATATAAACCTAGCCCAGTTAGTTCGAATGGTCAAGGCGAAGATCTCACCCCAGACTATATGAATATT
This sequence comes from Aphidecta obliterata, assembly GCA_963966015.1. NCBI lineage: Eukaryota > Metazoa > Arthropoda > Insecta > Coleoptera > Coccinellidae > Aphidecta > Aphidecta obliterata. The sequence goes on from OZ014427.1 coordinate 15,258,271, forward strand.
TTGGGTAAGTTACCCTAATTGTTTATTTTTATAATGTGCATTCTTCCATTAGTCTCGAGTTGACAACACGTTCAGTTCTGCAATAGTCTCTTAGTGGGGAATTCATTTGATTTCAATTATCTTTGATTTACAGTACATTATTTCTTTTCTGTGAATTTATTTTTATGATAAAATATATCTCTAATCACTATAATATTATTAGGAGAATTTAGTCTCGACAAAATTCTTGTCCCATGAATAAACAATTTATACTGCATTTCTCTGTGTTTGCTAGAAAATTGAAAGTAGGTGTAATTTAGGTGATGTGAATAGATTTCATAAGTGATTTTTCTCGTTTGTATCGGTCAGTCTACTTCAAATTTGTGTTTACTAATATTGTTTAACAATTGGAGTTGTAATTCGTATATTGTCTCTTCAATGCCTGGGTGTGTAATAATTATTTTGAGATGAGTTCTATATTGAAATTTCAATACCTCATCATGTTTCAGTTGTATCAGGTTTTCAGTACGTTCTGCATTGGATATTAAATTTTATAAGGATAGTTTCAGCTAATATGATTTAGAATATCAGTAGTACTAGTCTTCATTCTCAACCATGCTGGTGTGAAAAAACTGACTAATTCCTCATACATTCTCACAGTTGTAATAATTTCTAAATAAATAATAATAGATAAGTATAATTGAGGAGCTTGTGTGCCAAAAAGGGGATATCTTTTTTTTTTTTATTTTTCAGGAGACCAAAAAAACTTTTGAGAGAACTTGCAGTGTTAAAACAACATTTTTAATTAAATGAGTTATACAAATGGACTGCTTTATTTTCTTCCTTCTTTGAAATCAACAATTTGGCGATATTTGCCAAAAAAAAATCGATTTCAAATTAAATCATTTTATTTCAAAAATGTAGTGAACTCGCACAGATTTGTCAAAATGGATAAATCCGCTTTTTCAGTTTTTGTTTGCGAAATTTGGGATATAAAATATTTCGTTCCAAATGCTAAACTTGATACATATATACTTTGTTCGGGTAGGATCTGAATGCATATACCGATAAATCCCATAACGGGGACTACCATAAAAGTGGATATTTCCTGTTTTGCACATGAACTCCTCAATTCATTTGTGGATCTTTTGGAATGTATGATATTTTATTAGACTTTATCTGTTTTAGTCAATAGTTTTAACTTTGCTTCATATATGATTTGAGTGGGCATTAAATCTTAGCAATGCGAAATGGCCAACATTGAAAACATTTCAGAACAAGTCTATGCTTTTTGACACCATTTTATGGTTGCTAGTTTACAAAGTTTTGTAGTTGAAATTGTCAAATATTCTTCTCAAAACGGGAATATTTGAATTTTGAAAAAGTCATTGTGGCTTCTTCAAAATTCAACAATGTATTATGTACGATATGTAATAAAGAGCAGCCATATTGAGTGTGAGTTGGGTACACTTGGTGTGTTTAGAGTGATTAATTTTTGCATTCCGTAGGTCACCAGGCGACCACGGCAAATGCAGTGGAGTCCCATGAAATAAATGCTGGTGGTGAACCCCAAATGGAGGAGCTCCATGAAGAAGGTCACGAGTGTGTACCAATAACCACTACTAATGCTACTAACGTGATACCCACAAGCCCTCAATATGGTGTTGCGATTATTTCCAATGCAGGTATAACGTCAACAGAAACTTCCTCAGAAAATATCATACCAACAACGGAAATAGTTCCGGACACCCTCTCTAAACCGCCAGATGATATCAAGGATCCTCAGTCAACTCCTAGTAGGAACGATAGGTTTAAAGTAGTGAAAATTGCTAGTTTAGAGCCTTTCAAAAGAGGTAGGTGGAAATGCATGGATTACGTGGATGAAGTCCCGCCACAGACTAGCCAACCTTCCAAAGTAACACAGTCGGCAGGAAACCTTCAAGTGGGGGGTATATATATGCAAACACAGAGCTTGCCTCCTCAACAAATCCAACAAATCTTGATGCAAGGAGGTTATACTAATGGCACCCAATTCTTTCAAAATGTTCCAGCACAAATGTTACCCCAAACTCAATACTTTTATCCTACCGGAACTAGTATACCTCAACAGAACATTCAACAGCAGATTGTGAATTCAGCAGGAGTGCCAAGCAGTATGCCTACTCAGTTCATCAATTCTTCCCAACAATATTTCCAGCCTCACATGGTGCCGAACTCCACAACTTTCACGATACCTCAGAACTATCAGAACATTCAATACGTACCAGCCAACATGATACAAAGTCAAAACAGTGCTTTCGTGCCTACTTCGCAGGGCGTTCAATTACCGATGAACTTTCAACAAAGTCAGACGTTCGCTGGACAACCAAACATGGGACAGGCGAACATCTCGCAGCCAATCGTTAACGGCCATGCCTTTCCCCAGCAGAACGAACAAAATGCGAGTAGTATACCGACGCAAACGGCCAAAAACGTGATTCTGAATTCCACTGTTCAACAACCGGTGGTAAGTCAGTCACAAATGACCCAGCAGAATATGCAGAGTCAAATGCCCATTCAGACAAACTCTCAGCCGGTTTCTGTTGTTCAAAGTCAACAGTTTCAGCAGCAGCAAACTCAGAACCATCCGATCATGTCGGTGCAGCAAACTGGCATGCAGCCAGTTCACCAGGTTGTGGCGATTTCATCACAAAATTTTGACCAAAGCATAGCCAGTAACGTGTATACTAATCCTCAATTTGCAACAAGTGTTAACAGTTTAACGATATTAGAGAACGTGGAGAATTCCTCGGAGAACATAAATGAGAACGTTAGTACAACAGAAACAAGTGGTGACAATCCGGACGATCCTGCCAAAACGAACCCAGTTGTTAATGCAATAGATAATAAGATTGAGCAGGCCATGGATTTAGTGAAGAGTCATTTGATGTATACGGTCAGAGAAGAGGTGGAGGTGCTCAAAGAAAAAATTGCTGAATTAATGGAGAGAATACAACAGTTGGAGACTGAAAATAACTACCTTCGTTCCCAGATACCCAAAAATCATGTGCTCAGTCTGCCAACATCTAGCACTAACACGCCTGTTGCTTCTTCTAGCACCACTACGTCTCAAAACACAGTTCCATTAGTCACTGCAAGTCAAAGTACTAACACATCTAACCAAAATAATAACACGACTGAAGTCCAGCAATAGATTTTGCTGTTAATTTTCCTTTACCTTTTGTTTCGGCCAGTTGAAAATCTGGTTTCGTAACATTGTATTTACCCTAAGTTCTCAAGCAATTTCAAACTATTTGAAGTTGTACTTGCTAGAATACATCATCGGATGTTACAGGAATTATCAACTCTGCTTATAACTGATCCCAAATTATTCTGAAGTTCATATTCGCTTTTGAAATACTAGGGGACCTCAATAACTTTTTTTCTGTCAAAGCTATCTTTTTCAAACGATAGGTGGTACATTCTAAAATATATAGGTGTCCTAAAAACACAAGTAAGTTTTGGTTCTTCAAATGGCAAACCCCCACTTTAGTGATTTTTATGGAATGTCTACTTAATTGTGGATATAGCTTACCCGGGTTTCTGGACATCCCTGAATTTTTTTTTGACATATGACAATTCATGTGATGAAAGTAATGTTGAATGGTTCCGAACCTTTTTTTTTGAGTCGATGACAACTCTATCTTCAAAAAATATTGCAGATAAGTCTCGGAAACCTAGATGCCTTATATCCACAATTTACTAGCATATCCACAAATATAACTAAAATAAAAAATAGTTGTATATCTTGAGAAATGTGCCACATTATCTGATCTGAAAAAGATCAAAGTCGATAGTTTTGGATCACAAAAAATTGTTGCATGCGTCAGTGGGTCACCCTGTTTATTCAAATAATTCAAAAGTTTAAGAATACTCAAACAAAAAGTTAGTTTTCTTCAAGAAATCAAAATAATAACGAAAAAAATTAGGTTGAAATCAATCTCGATAATTTTTTTTGGTGTTTTTACGACACCCCTCAAAAAAACGATAACTTTATACAAGGAAATACTGAGAAATTTTGACATGGGATTTAGGAGATGATACGTTATATAAAAAAATGCTCAAACAAATTTTTTTTCGTTCGCTCCTGCATTGAAGTGGCGATGATGCAAATAGGAAAAATTATATGCCCTTGTAAACTGAAATTTCTCTGAGCATTTCTTTCTATCTACGATATTATCACCCAAAATGTCCATATTAAGTTTTTCTCTCACATCAAAAATTTTCACTTGAGCAGGAAAATTCTGGTAATTCTGATTGATGCTTCTTTGTTTTAAGCAAAGGTAGATTTAATATTAAAGTGGAAGATTATTTTTTCTAGATCAAAGCTCTTTGCCTAAAATATTTATAATATGACTTGATAGTGGTGACCAAACTTGAATTTCATATTTTTTTCCTCAAATACATACTTTATCAAAATCAAATAAGGAAGTATATATTTCACAGTATTAATAAAATAGATTTTCATGTTCTATATTTCCGTCAAGCACTTTGGCACCACGTCAGTTTTTCAAAAGTTAGGTGGCTTTCTAGTCAATTTGCATTCATATTTATTATTATTTTAATTTTCGTCACCATAGTCTTGGTATTTTAGATGCAAATATTTCCTCATAAAAATTTATTTATTTCAATTTTTCATCGAAAAAATTATGGACAAATGGTAGAAAGGACGCAAAATTATTTAACACTTGATTTGTTTTTAATGAAAAGTATATGTCTGGAAAAGTAATTGCCAATGACTTACAATTCAGTTCAATTTCTACGTTTTAATCGTGTGAAGCTATTATATAAAAATCTTTTATCAAAACTCGGATAATTGAATTACGCCATTGATATAATAATCAATGATATTCGTCCGAATTTTTTGTGTAGTTTTCTATTTGTAATTTTTCAATAACTATTATACTGCCATTTGATTCCAACCAAAATATCCGGAAATGCTGAGGAAGTTTATGTTCAATTTGACATTTTTGATTGGCCGATTTAATTCCAATTGTTGTAAATTTTGTACAATGTGTAAATTATGTAAATTGAAGTAAAAGTGAACAAAAAATTGAATTGGATTATAGCATGAAACCAAATTTTTAATTTGGTGCTACTGGAACTGTGATTATTATTATTTATTTTGTTGGTTGATTTCAAAATAAATTGCTATACTATTTTTGTAAAAATTAATTTCTCTGAATGAAATTATATCAGTTATATATTATACATGTTAAAAATAACTTCTCTGTACGCTATCATAGCAAATGTGTAAGTAATAAATGTAATGATCGTCTATCAGTGTACAGATTTGTGACATTAATCATATGGCAATTTTTTATGCATATTTGTTCAATATAATTTCTGAGTGTTGATTTGCTGAATAAATTGATCTATCTCTAAATTTAAGGTGACAGCTGAATGAAAATTGCTACTCCTGAACCCTGTAAAATAGCATTTGTTGGAATGCTGTGTGTTATTAAAAATTCCCTGTTCTTTTATATTCACAGCATGAATAACTGTTTTACCAAAAAGATATTTCACCAATATGTACTGCTTACTTTCGATATTAACCCAACCTATGGATAACTGAAAAAAAATGCTGTGTAAATGGATTAATTCTGTAGTCGGCGGAAAACTGATTGAATTGTTTTAAAATAATTAATCTTCATGGTGTAAACATCGTGTCGCTCGAAAATTATAGTATATAATGGGTATATACTCCACATTCATTGCTGAGGCACCCTTAAATAAGTAGGTAGAGCATTTTCAAAGTCTATGGAAAAAAATGTAGATTATGGCTGTGTTACAATATGAAATTGTTTTTCTTCAATGATGAAAGAAGTGTAGGGAATAATATGTTAAATAAATATGCATGAGGTGAATTGTAGAGTTTGAATTTCTCCTATTAATTGGTTTATTGCTGTAGAAACTTTTGTTTTGTGATCGCAATAAATATATTTTTGGAGTGAACAGAGACTGATAGAAAAACTGAATTTGTATTGGTCATTTTTTTATTATGGATTTGTAATAATTAATGCCCTTTTCTCTTTGGAAATATTGGATGGAACAATTTTCCATTCTTTTGGAATTTTTCTTCAAACGCCATTAAATATGAAGTGCTAGTCCTGATCTTTTTGTTTTCTTAACAGAAATCATTTTTGAAAAGATCTATGTGATACGCTCAGAATAATATTTCCAAGCTTGTTAGTTAGAAAGACTGGCCTATGTTTATTTAAGCATATTCATATTTTTTTTGTTATTGTTTATATTTTATATAACTTCAGATTTGTATTGGAGTGCAGTTATGGTAAAAACTATGTGCAGTAGATTCATCATTAATTCAGTTCGATTATTTGAATTTTATTGTTTTTGATCTGACAAAATACTGAATATTTCAGATTTTCTCATTTATTGCCATCACAAGGTTTGAGGATATATGTATAAATATTTCATTTCCTTTCCTATGAATTATATATACTATAAAGAATATATGTGTTGTATTGTTTTTCTATCGAATACGTTTTTATTCAAATCACATAAGGTAAACTATATTTTATTACGCTATTACAAATATACAGAATAAATACTATAGTGATGAAACTGGTTTATTTTCAATGTATTTTTTTTTATATATGGAGTGTTCCAAATTCGATGGCCTATTGGACGTTTCTGGAGAACGGGGACTGATTCTGAAAATTTCTTTTTTTTGGGTAAAAATGACAGTGCTGAAAATATTTCAGATTGATAGAGCAGAATCAATTACTCAAGAAACCAAATTTTCAAAATAATCCGTTCTCCAGAAATAACGTATAACAGACCATCGAGTTTGGGACACTCTGTATATAGGATGGGCCTTTGAAAACGGAACAGAGAAGATAACAGGCGGAATGAACTGATTTCGAAAAAATGCTCGGACACGAGTTTTTATTCGAGGGAACTTTTAAGATAAAATTCACTATCGCTTCAACCCTTAGGGTTGGAGCTCCAACCCCTAAATTTTGAATAGGGTAGATGAGGTAAGTGACACCTCATTTGAAAGGAGTTCAGCATATACATTTTGAGAATAGATCATTTGATCCATTCGTCTTCGAGATATTTAAATTTTGTAAACTGGTCTTTTCGGCATGCTATGTGAATTAATCAAATTTTCACTAATTTTTCCTGTGTTTACGATGATAATCGTTAACTGTCATACACTAGGCAACATAATGATTATTGTTTATTACTTTCATCAAGAACTAAGTTAAAAAAATTACGAAAAGCACTGCCGTGAAGGCAGGAGCTTTTGAGCGCTCGTACATCCACCTTGTAGGTAGATTCGCATTTTCCAGTTTTAGAAATCAATTGAAGGAATTTTTGACAGCTGTCAAAAAAATTCTGAAACTTAGGTTAGGCGAAACTCCAGACTTCATGTCAGTGCTTCAGCTGATCAATTTTTTTCCGATAATTCGCTAGAATTTTCTACGGTATCTATGGTCTTGGTGATGCGATCTGGACAAAATTTTGCACGTAGTTTGAATACATTATTCCTCAGTTAGGTGCATAATTTCATTCCAATCCGATCAGTAGTTTCGAAACTATCAGGAAGAAAATATTTTGAACGGCCATATTTACGGAACCCCTAGTCTCATTTTGCTCATTGATGAACGTGACCGCGATATTCGCGATCCAAATCCACCCTGAAAATTTCAAGTTCCTAGGCCTCTCCGTTCAAAAGTTACAATTTTCTATGGTTCTGGTCATGCGATCTGGACAAAATATTGCTTCAATATATCATTCTCGATTAAAATACAAAATTTCATCTCGATCGAATCCGTAGTTTCGAATTTATCGAGAAAACAAAATTTCAAGCGACCGTATTTACGGAACACCTTGTATAATGTTGCTCATAGATGAACGTGATCACGACATTCGAGATGCACACCTATCCTGAAAATTTCAAGTCCCTAGGCGTTTCCGTTCAAAAGTTACAATTTTCTATGGTTTCTATGGTTCTGGTCATGCGATCTGGACAAAATTTCACATGTAGCTAAAACACCTCATTTGCCATTTGAGTGCAAAATTTCATCTCGATCAAATCTTTAGTTTTTGAGTAATCAGGGAAACAAAACTTTGAACGGCCATATATACGGAACCCCTGGTGGAATTTGGCCCATTAACGAACTTAACCGAGGCATTCGGGAACTGAACCCACACTGAAAATTTCAAGTCTCTAGGTTGATCCGTTCGAGAGTTATCGTGCTTACGGCCGGCCGGACGGACGGACAGACTCGAATTTTCCGACGGATTCGTCATCAGTGAGTCGAACATAGTCGTTTGAGACCATTTTCGGCTCAAAATTCGAAAAATACAGACATCGTGACGAAATGATATAGCCCTCGTGTAACTAGTACGAGCGCTCAAAAATGGTTTATTCCTTGGCAAAATGACCAGTACTTTACCAAATTTAAATTTGAATATCTCGAAGACGAATGGATGAAATGAGAAAAAATTCGTTATTCTGAACTCAAGATATAAAATCCTTTCAGATGAGGTATCACTTACCCCATTTTCCATATTCAAAATTCAGGAGTTGGTGCTCTAACACTAAGGGTTGAAGCGATATGGTTGTGAATTTGATCTTAAAAGTTTTCCAGCTCGAATCAAAAATCGACGTGTCCGAGCATTTTATTCGAAATGAGTTCATTCCGCCTGTTATCTCGTCTGTTTCGTATATAAAGATTGCTCCAAGTGCTCTATTAGTTGTTGAAAAAAACCTGAACTATTTTGAAACTTCCGAAATCATAACAAGTCTTCGTGAATTCTTTTCGGGGTTCGTAATACTTCCAGTTACACCGAAAGTGACTTTCTACATACTTCATTTCAATTTTTTCTCCTCTTTCGGTAAACTCATACAAAGATTCACAAAAGTGTCATTGTTTTTCGTCTGTGTCGTCAAGTTCTCCTGATTATCTCGAGAGAAGGGTGATCTGAGAGACTGAGACAGATGAAAAAATTGGGTTCCTTTTTTATTCATGAGTAAATCGAAAGAGGAGGTTATTGTTAAAGCTTTGGTTATTTTATCGATAGGTTCAATAAAATATTGCATAAAATATGTATTTGGCGGAAAAGTTCTTTTCCTACCAATTGAACCCTCGTAGAGCTTGATGGGGAAGTGGGAAATGACGTATTCGTAAAGACAGGAAGTGTCACAAACCTAAAAATATTCTCGAAAGATAGAACCTTTTTATGATATTCGAAATGGGTCTTATACTTTTTGAATGGTTAACAGCACCCTGTATTTATTATAATCGATACTCATAACCTTTTGTTCTGTTAAAATATTGTGGTGAATATTTTTTGGAAACATTCTATGACCAAATATAGAATGATCTTCCTCGAAATTAACAATTGCTGGAGGTACATTCTAATTAATTGGAAGTTCATTTTCATTAATCATCCATATATCAGAAATTATACTTAAAGTGAATTTTTTCTTTCACCTCAGGTATGATTTTTAGCATGTGTGCTTTGATGATGAGGTTGAAATGGTGTGCCTGGGTAGCTTTGTACTGTTCCTGTATAAGTTTTGCCAATACGAGATTGGCTGACGACACTAAACAAGTAAGTGTAAATATAATTATTTAATTTTTGAAAAATCATTCAAGAGCTCCTGTTGCTCAAAAAGAAAGTTATATTTTTTGTGTTGAAAACACCTTTCCCAAATTCTATAAATTTCGAATGAAGCAGTTTTGGCTTAATCAAAGTGCCAGGTTCTTCAGTTCTGTTAAATTTGTTCTTACATATGAAGTTTTGTTGTTCTTTTTTTGTATTTGTTGGTACATAAATGTAAAATATTCAGATCTAATTTTTTTTTGTTATTTTTGATATCCTCTTTATCGATCTTTCAAAACCAATACATAATAACATTGAAATAATCTGAACGATTAAGTTATACCGAAGGCTGCTTCAAATCATAACATTAACCAAGACATAATAAATTTCGTATTTCCTTTTCAGGTGCTCAGTTCCTTCATGTTATCAATTTCTGCAATAGTAATGTCTTATCTACAGAATCCACAGCCGATGACACCTCCATGGGTATCACTCATGAACTAAAGATTTTTTTTGGAAATTAAAGATTATAATTTGGTGTATAAGTAAGGAGAAATCATAGATTCAAATAAAGTTAAATGAGGAATGTATCTCTTATTCGCAAAACTGTAAAATAATACTACAATTCTAACGAAGCTTTCTGGGAGATAAAATAATGGTGTTGCACTCTAGAAAGAGGCTGAAAGAATGCTTGGCAGATAAAACTAAATAATTTTGTGTACAAAATACGTAAATTTTGGTTGCGATAAAAATGATCAGTTTTTCAGTCATATCAACACTAAGGTTGTGGCTTTATCACATTTTTTTTAAATTCATTAAGTGTAATTCAGACTTTAGGAGAATGCCGTATATGGCCAGACTAGAGAATGGGAGATAATCGCACGCAATGGGGTCCCAATATTAATTATTGTCGGTTTCTGATTAGCCGATTCTTTTCAAATTTATTGTTAACAAAAAAATGTGTGAGGCTTGATGAATGAATCTAAACTCCAAATTGCATTTATTCTCACATATTTATTTACAATTCAAACATAAAATATCATATTCATAAGTTGATTGGCTCAGTATAAAATGGCACTTGAGTAGCACACGTACAAATACTCTTAAAAATTTGAGATAACTAACAAATCGGAAGAATATGTCGAAAAGATACTTTACACTGTATTCTATAATATATTTTATGGTTAGTTTGAGAGGGTACTATCAAATTATCACAGATTCTTTTACTTCAGTAGCGAAACTTAACAAAATAACACTGTTTCACTATTGGTTAACTGAACCATTATTTACATAAAAAATCTAAATTTATTCACTTTTTCTTCCCAAATAGCACCATCTTTGTGTCGATAGACATTTCAACAGTTTCATAAACAAGGAAAACTTCAGTTGAACTCAACGAGAAAAATGATGAAAAAAAAACATTACTAGATGACACATTTTTTTTTCGAGAAACAAGAATAATTTGTAGAAAGGGGATTATTTTGCATAATTAGTTAGGCTTGAATGATCAACTGAAATAATGTTTCATTAAAATAACAATAACATGAACAATTGAATCCAAGATTGCTCTGCTTACACTCATTAAAGTATGTCTTCTATTTAATAGCCCAAATAACTTTTCATCAAAGGGACCATTGTGATCGATCAAAAAAATGATATGTTCATTATATAACCGCAATAACTGTTGGCGTTATTGCCATTCGAATTAAAATAAAATGATAAAGGTTTTACATCGATTTCAAATGAACAATAAGTATTCATTTGATATATGAATATCTGGTATTTTATACAAGATGTCAAAAAAGGGAAGGAAGGTTTCATTTTGGTCTCGTTTGTTAAGAGGGTACCTTGAGGAATACGAGAGGAAACGACGAATCTGATGTAGGTACAATATTCGCGCAAAATGAACCATATCGGATAAGAATTACTTTGGTGGCAAGTTTGACATTCTTGCGTTGGTATCCCTGGATATCATTTAGTTCAAATCAAATACTCGTTAACCAAGTGGTGGAGCTTTTGGAAACGCATTATTTTGTTTCGTATATCATTTATGAACATAAAAATATCACTTGGACAATTTGAAAGAGTGAATGGCAGACACTTGTAATGGATGACACTAATGACAGACATTCACGGATTCCAACACAAAGAATTGAACATTTCACCAAATTATTTCTTATCCAATATGTTGACGAGTTTAATATAATACTTTTCAGATTAGAGTGGCCAATACATCTAATTATTGCCTCGGTGTTTATGATTTATATTTATATTTTGCTTATCATGTACCTTTTTTGGACAACTAGTATTTAACATATTTATAACGCGACATCTCTGTATTTCTGAACATCGTCAACGGATGCGTTACTCAAAGAGTTCTTACTGGTCAATTTATCCATCTGTTTTTTATAAATTAAGAAATCTGGACCGTCGAGTGGCCCGTAGTAAATAGGAACACCATAGTTTTCGATTGGTTGTGCATAAAATCCTGTGCGGTTCCTTATTATATGGCCATTTTTGTCAGTGCTGTCCAAGGCATCCATAGATGCAAACCTAGGAAGTTTTGTCCTCTGTTGACGATTGATATTGCTCCTCAAACTTAGATTATGATTAGGTGGAACCGCCGAACTAGTTTCTCTGATTGGCGGCGGATATTGAGTCCATCTACTTAGTCGGTACCTTGACAAGCAGGCGTTATCGTCTATAGCTCTGAGGTCCATCATGGATTGAGATTTTTTGGACATGGGAACTTAAACAAGGAGAAAAACGGTGATTTTCAGTGTTTGAAGGTTTTTTTTTCAGTTTCGTACCCAAAAAGTAAATTTTGACTTAGGGTGAAAGTGAATTTTTTTCTTCAAATGATTCCAAAGATTAATTATTGGATCGGTTACTTTTTCTTGACAAATCTATCGTGTTATAGAAAAAATATATATCTTTATAAGTATAACGAAGTAGAAGTAGTGAAATATAAAAAACTCACCTGAATCATCATGATCTGTTTGATTTGGTACGAAAACACTAGCATTGAATTCGCTTGGTGTTGTGAAATAGTAATTTTCCAAAGGAACATTAATGTTATTTGGCATGTTTGCACCGTTCCAATTGTGGGGAGAGGATAATGTCCTGTAAGAATAAGTTACCTACGTCTAAAAATGAACAACCTCATTATAATAAACTCAATTGAAAATATGGGAATAAGAAAATTGAAAATAACACCCAGATATTTCTTATTGACAGTCCCAAAACTGTTACAGCGCCTTTTAAAGGCTTTGATTCAGATTAGAGGTGGTGAGAAACCTTCTGGACACACCTACCATCATTTTTAGCTTTGATGTGAAGAGCTCTGAATCTGTCATCATTCCTCATTTAAAGTGTTCATTCGGATTTCACAAACCTTTTCATTCCTATGGAGTTCAGACTTTCAACGGATTGAGCATAAGCGTTATTTTGGTAATATTGACTATTCAAAGTAGCTGTCCCCTCCAATTGTACAGGCACGCCTTGGACGTTGAGTTCCCTCAATCTTTGATCGACTAGTTCCTCATCTTTCCACATTGTGTATAGAGATTGGACCAGCACCAATTGGACAACGTTCACCAAGATTCTCACGAGCCAACATATTAGCTCTGTGAGTCCATAAAGACTCTCTACTTTCTGGAAAATTATCAGTCAGAAATAAATGTCAGTAACTTCCAAACGAACTTACCCAATACTGTACACTCATGTAGAAAACTAAGCCAGCTTCTGGGAAAGTAAGTATCGTAACGGCGAACATCCATGCCACAAGACATAAGGTATTTTTCTGGAAAGAAATATTGAGATGATATAATATATGTAGGTAGGTATATACTGCAACACAAAAATGAGTGAAGATCTCAAGCAAAAAATGTGATTTTTTAGGTCTTTTTGCTTTTAAATTTTTGATGAGGAAGTGAAGCAGGTTGTCTTTAATTCTCGTCGATACTATACCTGCTCATTTTAGTGAAGTTTAAATGCCAAGAACATTTTAATTCCCGAGTGAAAATTTCACAGAAACTTATAGGTACATATCACAAAAAGAGAGCGGATACAGAGCTGCGATGCAGCAGAGACGCTCCTATATCCTACTCCAAGAAGGCGAAATCGCGAAGATATTTCTCTGGTACAAATTTTTGATATGAAAATTGCGTATTTCTTCCATAAAGTATCTATGTATTTAAGAATTTAGACGTGTGCTTCACATGACATAGGGGCATCTCTTTTGATATTCTGCTCTTGTGAGCGTGAGGAATGCCATTTTCGAGAATATAGCGAAATATTCAATACAGTTTCATAATAGGATAGGTTATACGCAATTTTATTGAAAGGTACTTATGAATAAACTCATAAATAGGTACATACTTAAGAATTCAGTATCTCGCGGTCTCCTAGGATGCGATTATTTTTACTCAACAAAGCGTCCCACTCTTTATAACAACTCAATGTTGAATAACAATACAAAAATCTAAACATCAGGTACAATTAACATTTCTTACTCATTCAAATATTCACTCATTTCACCTTCACCTAATCGAATTCTAGTATGGCATACGTTTCGGTGAAATATTCGTATATCGGTAAGGTTTCACATTCTAAATAGCGATAACTGAATTGAGTTAATTAATTCAAACTTCCTGGATTCTTTGACGGCCAATTTCGAATTCAAAGTATTCTTCAATGCACTTTGCATTCAAGTTCGTTACATCCAATTTTATATTCGGAATATTGAACGTCTGCGCTGTCGAGAAAATCTTTGGGTATGATAAAACTGTTACAGGGTCGTTACTGGATAACCGAAGTATTACCCTGGCCCAAAAATTCATCCCATTCATCAAGAAAATTTTTAGTTATCAACAAGCATTGAAATGATGTGAATTTAAAATTTTCCGCAAAGATTTTAGAATACGACGCAAAAAGTCGAGAAAAAAACAATATAAAACAATTTCCCCCTTTTTTCAACACAATTTATTCAGATTTCATTGTTGGAAAAAATTTTCGAACAAATTCATCAAATTTGAATTGAAATTGAATATATTCCGAGAAAATGGATTGGCAGGAGGGGTTTTATTGAATGGCCTCCAAAATATCCAGATTTAACACCATTGGAATTTTTCCTTGAGGGATTATTTGAAAAGTGTTTGTTAATACAACAAAGCCTATTTCTTTATTTTATCCTCGCCAACGAATAGTGTTAGAATGTGATGGAATAATCCTTTTTTTTTTTAATTTCGACCTTCAATCCAATGAATATGTTGTCACACTAAGAACTGTTGGAATAAATAACTGATCATTTATACAGGATATTCTTCTCTCTATGTCACTTGGTATAGAATGAATCAGCAATGATGTCCACATCCAAGCTCTTCAAAATTTCAATCGTATAGCCCACGATGATTCCAGAATGTAGGTTGAAAGGAACAATGCACTTGGTTAATTAAAAATACACTTGTTACACTTGAAATGTATAAAGCTCATTGCTCAATAAATCAATGAAGGTTTTTGCGAAAACTGCTCAACAAGTAGGGAAGAGATCATCATTAGGTGTATCTACGAATCTTCCATCTTCGTTATGGCGAGTTTTAATGAATGTGCATTGCCCATTCCAGGGGCGGCTTTGGTTAATAAATCGAAGCTGACAGCAGAGCAAATTGTTATTCCGACCGATAAAATCTAGAATCGATTAACGAAATGACCGTATGTATTATGTGGAAACTTTAATGTGAAGTATTGTGTTGTAATTCGTTTGGGGCTGGTCAGTGTTGAAATTTATACTCCTTATTTTTCAGTCCAGATGGAAATTTCATCATAAGTTTTGGTTGGGAAGAAAACAATGCAATTTATGCTAATAGAGATCTCAATCTTTTCTATTATAAGTTTGTAACGTTGTTCATTTAATTGAAATTCAAAAATGTTGAATTTTATATGGGCAACATTCATTCAAACTGCCTGTAATCGAAGCCCAATGAAAAAACTGCCAGAGCTTTGAAACTTTCAAAAAAATCAATGAATCTTTCTGGTTATTTTAAAATCTGGAACGAATTTTTTTGACATTTTCTCTCAATAAATATGATTATGATGGGGGTGAATAAGGTTAAACTTGGGACACCCATTACCCATAAGTCACAAGTCAAATACTCTAGCTGTATATCAAATGACACAACTAAATAGGTGGGAGCGTTTTCTTCTCATCTTTGATTTCCTGATTTTTTTCAAACATTGTTACTCACCGTGGCCAAACCATGTACCAGCAAGGCCGCGAACAAAGCCATCGTGAAATACCCAGCGCAGAGCAGGACTGCAGCAACAGGAAGGTTCGAGCTGGATTCCAGAATCCATAGCAACTCGAAAGCGAACGCTATCAGGTAGGCGATCTGAGGAAAGAAAAATTATCTCAGTTTATAAATTCCGCATACGAAAGAGAAAGTAACACTCAATAACGGTCGATATCGGAAGCTTAATCCGGCATCTTTATTGAGTGATTCGACGATTATTATGATATAATGAGAGCCATAAATCCTCGATCTTGTTAGAAATTTTTTTCACAATTAGTTAGTTATGCAATGATTTATAGATGTGATTAGAATTCGGAAAGCTTGTTCATTTTTTAATCTTTCAAGGTGAATAGCCGAAATTCATAACTGTATACCAATGACAGACTTGATATGGACTTCCTTCAAGACTCTCTATATATGAGATCACAGTCGCATAAATTCGGTTCAAATGTGTTTGTAATTGAACTACTTACATTGAGACAATATTATGTATGCGTAGATTTTTCTAGAAAAAAATATGTAGTGTTTGAATAAACGGCGCTTTAAAACCATACAATTTTGCGAGACATTCAAACAACAAGAACTAATCAATAATAATTTTCACCTTCATTCTATTAACGAAAGTACCAATAAAATTACGAAAAGCACTGCCGTGAAGTCAGGAGCTTTGAGGCGCTCATTCATCCACCTTGTAGGTAGATTCGCATTCTCCAGTTTTAGAAACCAATTGGAAAGATTTTGACAGCTGTCAAAGAAAATTCCAAACAAAGGCGAAAATCAAGACTTCACGTCAGTGCTTTAGGTGACCAATTTTTTTTCGATAATTCGCTAGAATTTTCTACAGTATCTATGGTCTTAGTAATGCGATCTGAACAAAATTTCCCACGTAGTTCGAATACATTATTCTTCATCTATGTGCGAAATTTCATTCAATAGGTAGTTTCGAAATTATCAGGAAAAAAATAGTTTGAACGGCTATATTTACGGAACCCCTAGTATAATTTTACTCATTGATGAACGTGACCGCAGATTTCGCGATCCGAACCTATCCTGAAAATTTCAAGTCCCTAGGCCTTTCCGATCGAAAGTTATGATTTTCTATGGTTTCTATGGTTCTGATCATGTGATCTGAAAAAAATTTAGCTCGAATATATCATTCTCAATTTAAATACAATATTTCGTCACGATCAAATCCATAGTTTTGAAATTATCAAGAAAACCGAATGTCAAACGACCATATTTACGAAACCCATAGTCTAATTTTGCTCATTGATGAACGTTTATGTGACATTCGAGATCCACACTTACCCTGAAAATTTCAAGTCCCTAGGCCTTTCCATTACAAAGTTATAATTTTCTATGGTTCTGGTCATGCGAGCTGGACAAAATTTTGCATGTAGCTTGAACACGTAATTCTCCATCTGAGTGCAAAATTTCACCTCGATCGATGCTGTACTTTCAAAGTAATCAGGAAAACGAAATTTTGAGTAGCCATAGTTACGGAAACCCTCGGCGAATTTTGCCCAATAACGAACTTAACTGCGGCATTCGAGATTCAAACCTATCCTGAAAATTTCAAGTTTCTAGGACATTTTTCGACGGATTCGTCATCAGTGAGTCGAACATAGTCGATTGAGACCATTTTCGGCTTAAAATTGGTAGGTAGTACGAGCGCTCAAAAATGAGCTAAATGCAAAAAAGAAAACAGAGAACAGCTAGAAACAAATATAATAAGTTGTACAATGCAAATAAGATATAAATACATGGAACACACAATCTGAAACAAATATCCAGAACCTTTGCCGTTGCTCAAGTCAAATTTAAAATTTGTAATTTTATGTGACAATTAAGCTTAACTTCACACTCAAAGATAGGCTACACCTAAACACGAGTGGTAGACAAACGGTCCTTAGGGTTCTACAGGGTATTCGAAATATCACTTTTTTTTGCCATTTTAAAATTGATATATGTATCTTGTTTTTTTCAAATACAACACCTTGTATAGTCATCATGTTGCAGATTTGATTCTCTTCATTAGATGTGAGTATTTTATTGATCTGAGTTGATGAGTTCTCTCATCATCATCGTATGTATATTTCAATGTGTGATTTTTATCGAGAATAAATAGTATTCTTAGTATGATGTTGTCTATTCGACATCAGTTCCATCAATAAATTTTGGAGAATTCACCGTGAAAGTTGAAAGTTCACAAAGCAAAATATAATTCGGAGAATTACATTTCAATGAATCTAATATTCAAAATCTTAAGCATAATTTGAATGAACATCTAGTCGAGCATTAAACATTTTTTATCATTCATGTCGAAAATTTTTCGAATAGTATCGGGCAGCAATAAAGAATTATTATTCTGATGCATTAATCGAAGAAAGTGGAAATATATGGAAGGACTATCAAATAACAATAATTCAATTCGTATACCGCCAGTATAACGGAATTTTGATCATGACATTGCTCACAGAGGTTAATAGGAAATAGGTACGATTTCCTAATGAATATTAATTGATTTCTCTGGCATTAATCAGAATAAATCAATTTCGATTTTTCCGCTCAAAACCATTGAAATGTTAAAAAATCGAGATGAAAACAACTTTCAAACACATGAAAATCGGATGAAACTTGTTTTTTTGCACCATTTGTGGAACTAATCACATTTGAATGAACAATTGTTGTTATTGAGATTATTCAAGCATAATCGAAGAAAATTTTCCGTTCGTATAAAATAATGATTGTGTACATGAAACAATGCCAGCCAATTAGCCTTTTCAATCAGCATTATCGCATTGTTCGCATTGATAGCACCATTTTGCTGGTATCATTATACTAAAGCAGACCATGATGGTACCAGAATAATGCATGCGGATTCTTGGGAATTTTTATCTTTAACCGGGTTTTTATTGTTGAACGCCAATACCTATAATGAGCGAAATTTCAATTTTTCATGAGGAGTTTCTTTTTAATAAGAATGTGTAAATAACTATATCGAACTGTGAACAGTGAAATGTATGATGTAGAAAGTTAATAGCATCTGTTCAACGAACAATGGCTATAACGTCCTAAAATGGGAAATTGATCATCACATTTCTTGAATGAAAAAATTCTCATTAAAATATATTCATTTCAATTGTGAGAGTTGCTCGTGACATATTCAAAGTACATACGTATTCTTAATCAATATTGGTGTGATATGGTCAGTATATGAATGGATTTGTTCCTTTAGAGGTTTAGTAACCTTCCTAAAGGGGAAAGCTTAGGGCGTATAATGCGAGGAAAAATACTTAGTGGTGACGAAGGTGAGAAGTTTGCCTGGACGAGCTGTGAGTGAGCGTTGAAAAGTGAGTCGCTAGTTTCTAGGAGACGTCGTGCACCGGATTAAAACACCCCATCACGTCGGATTCACCGTTGGGAGTCTATAGGGTAGAACACCTCGCTAAACTACTGTTGAACTTGGACTCGCATTTCCTTGTTCGAGACAGTTCATTATTTGGATATTGTTTTTTGTTGAAACATGATCTGAGAATGAACAACTATCGAACTAACCTTCTATAACAGTAGAAATAACTCATTACTCATAAACGTCAATTAAGATATTGATATGGTATACAATAACGTTATGAGTCAACATTAGCAAGCACTTAGTATGGAACCTGCTTCCCGTTGAGAAAACCAAGGTTAAACTGCAAGTTTCAAATCGCTCTTTAATTTATCGATCAAATCTTTGTGATTTAAACCAAATGAACGGAATTTCCTCGTATAAAAACCTGAGAATTGCGCCAAGGAAAAATTTAGTTTTATTCTGTAACAGGGTTACAGCTAGAATTCATAACTAGCCGAGTAAAATACCTATACCATCTGCAGTTTTTTTACGGACAGAAAGTATGAGCTAAAAACAATTAAATCAAATCTAAACAAAACGAGTTACTTTCAAATGGGGTGACATTGATTGTTTTTTTGAATAAATCATTAATTAAACTAAAGCTACACTTAGCTTTGCCTGAAAAAAATTCCCGGCTCTCCTAGGTCCTGGGTAGGCATTGTAACTGTGTCCTCACGCCACCGGAGGTACACCACAGTTAATCATTTACCCAACAGTGAATGCTGGAACCGTACTCCAGGTCAGAAAATTTCTTTCACGACCGGAGGATTTGAACTGCGTACATTCATTTTAATGGAAATTAATAACACAAAATAATCATAAGAAACATGACATGGCCTATTTATTTACATTATTAAAATAATCGTCCGTGATTGAAAATTTTATTGATATTTTAGTATTGTATAAGGTAGTGCATTCAGAAGGTATTTCTGATCCAAAAAATTTAATGTTAGCAATTTCAATGACATGCCACCGAAATACCAAGAACGACAAAATAAATCTTGAAATATCGATAACGTGTTCCACATTTAAGAACCGATTGTTCAAAGAACAATGCAACTACTAATTTTGAAGACAGATATGTTATTTGTACTCGAACGAATATTTCTATCACTACTGCATTATCTTGAGTAAAGAGTTTCACTTATCTCAACACAAATTGTTCTTCCTTCTGTTCGTAATGCACAAATTACTGAATATCAAATATTGAAGAATGGAAACACCATTACATAATATTTTCCACGATTCTCACACCAATTGAACATGTTCCCAAGATTTTATTCTTATAGTAAGCACTTACGAATCTTTGCAGACAATGGATGTGGTTCAACAATTTACACCTATTCAAGTTCCCTAGCCTTGTATCTACAATAATATAATTTATGAATTATTACTCAAACGACATTTTGCAAGAAGGTAGTGAAAGTCTCTGAAAAAATGTCATTGTCTATCATTCGTCCGAAGCAATTTAAACACAAAGAGATATTTTATTCGTTACGAGTGACTGAAAAAACAGTAGTCTTCATCTCTGAATGAAGAATCATTTCATATGATTTTCGGGATTGCGTAGCCGGAACCCTTATAAATTCATCATGTCTGACCGTTTGTCACCCGCATTTTAGCTACTCTTTTGTGTGTCTCTTATGAATCGCAGTAAAACTAAGGAAAAACAGTTATTCATTTTGGGTTTTAATTTCCAACCAAAAATCTCTGGTATCGTTAGAAAGTAAAATCCAATTTCAATAATACTACTATTTTTCTAGACGCCCTTCATCAGTTCGTGAGTTAAGAGTTTTCGAAGATCACTCAGAAATTTGTGATTGTTTGAGATCCAGATTTTCCCCATTTTTGTTTTTTTTGGTAGAGGAAACGAAGTAATAATGTGGAAGGAACAAACCTTTGTGTTAAATTTACAGCGTTTTTCATTCAGGATACACTCACGAGTTCAATTTCTACAATCTAAAAATGGTCCGCATTCCCAACATGTTACAATCAATGTTAATTACTAGGTTAAAACGAATATGTTGGTCCGGATTTTCAGTGTTACTTCACAAGCGCAAAGTGCATTAAAATGTACCTTACAAAATAAAATGGCTTGCTACTAACCGATATGAAAGTAAAGAATTTAGTCTACCAGGAAAAAGTTATTTTATCTGAAATTTAAAAACATATCTGGTCATATACAGGGTGTGGCGTAATGAAAGGATAATATGGTACCTGCGTTGGGAGGAAGTACAGAAAAAAACAATTAAAATAAAAAAAATTAAAATTAAATAAGCAAAACATAAAATTTGAGTTAAATCTCTGTTGAAGAAAAAACTATGCATGCGCTCCAAAAATCATAGTTTATATTCGATAGCGCAACTATCCAGGAGTACTATCCAAAAAACAGATTTTCTCTCCAGAACATAAGAGAATATTCGATGGTTTTCCACACTCACTAAATGCTATGCTTATTTTGAGCGCTCGCACGAGGACTAGGTATATCATTTCGTCACGATGTCTGTATTTTTCCAATTTTTAGCCGAAAATGGTCTTAATCGACAAGGTTCGACTCATTGATGACAAATTCGTCGAAAAATTCAAGTCTGTCCGTCCGTCTGGCCGGCCGTAAGCACGATAACTTTCGAACGGAACAACCGAGAAACTTGAAATTTTCAGTGTGGGTTCAGTTCCAGAATTTTACCGGGGGTTCCGTAGATGTGGCCGTTTGAAATTTTGCAGAGTAATTTTTGGAGAATAATGTATTCAAGCTACATGCAAAATTTCGTCCAGATTGCATGACCCGAACCATAAAAAATTATAACATTCCAACGGAAAGACCTAGGGACTTGAAATTTCCAGGATTGGTGTGGATCTCGAATGTCGTGGTCACGTTCATCAATGAGCAAAATAAGACTAGGGGTTCCGTAAATATGGCCGTTCAAAATATGTTTTTCCCTATAATTTCGAAACTACTGATTGGATTGGAATGAAATTTTGCGCCTAGATGAAGAATAATTCAAACTACGTGCGAAATTTTGTCCAGATCACATTACCGAGACCATAGATACCGTAGAAAATTCTAGCGAATTATCGAAAAAAAGAATTGGTCACCTAAAGCACTGACCTGAGGATTCGAGTTTCGCCTTGGATTGAAATTTTTTTGACAGCTGTCAAAAATTCCTTCAATTGGTTTCTAAAACTGGAAAATGCGAATCTACCTACAAGGTGGATGAACGAGCTCGAAAGCTCCTGACTTCACGGCTTTTCAAAAAAAATTTTTTATTCACAGTTGTTGGTGGTTTCGTACAAATCTTTCATCTACCTTATATCACAACCGTCTATACCAACATTGAAGGAGCCTGTGATTATATACACTTTTCCTTGATATCTTCTTCAATTTTACTGAATTCTTGGTGTGCAATATCAAAGAAAAATTCAAGGGGGTACTAATATTCGCGGAATATTCTTATTTCAATGGAAGTGTAACCAAATGAAACTGCCTTCAAACAATATCGACAAATACAAGACTTACCAAGAGGTAAACAGTGAAAAATCCAGCTGCTATAGGCACACCACAACAAAAACAAGAATTCACTAGAGCCATGGCTATTTTGGCATCTACATTTTGGTCTTAAGAATTCACCTTTCACCACCACCGTGAAAAAATCACTTAAAAAATTCGCGCCCAACAAACGTAACGATCTAGAAGAATTAAAAAGCTGGCCTTTTCGCAAATCTTAATTTACGTCATTGCTTCTACATAGTCCTACCACCTGTAATTTGAGTGACCGTCTACCTGCCAGCGTTTCATGGCAAAGGTGAGGCAACTGTGAATGAGTAATACCAAGTGAATTTGTTGCAATTTGAATATTTTCTTCACGTGCGCGTTTTCCTACTTTCTCCTCGATACATGGTGGTTTTCTTGAGTGGGAAGAGGTTCTGAGCTTCATAATATTATTTCGATAAAAAATTGAGTGATTTTATGTTTTCCAAAGAACTCGAATATAACGCTTTCAATAATTAATCCGTGTGGAATAAAAGTGATTCCTAATATGAATTTTCAATCTTTTTAGTTTCCTCAGGAGAGCGAAACCTTGAAGGAAGTTAGGCAACCAAGATTAACCTAACCTGTCGATTGGCCTGCCTGAAAATTTTCAATACTGAAGACAAATTCGAAGTAAATGGGGAATATTTATATTGATCGATTGATTTGAAAATATACGTTCTCGATTCTCCCAGGTCCACAAAGGGTTATATTTGTGTTTTACTGTATACAAACTATTTTCTATTGGTGATTACATAACCTCAATAAAAATAAATATTTTGAATTTGAATTTATCGTGCATATCCTTCAGTGAAAATTAATATGAAGGCATCCACTATGACAATATACAATAACAAAAAATGTACAGAAACTTTTATTGTGATAACCTTATTCTTCAGTCCAGATATTAGTTAAGTAATGAATTATATTCATATTCTTTCCATTGGACCGATTGATAAAAAAACAATCAGTTCATGAACCGCAATGAAGAGTTTCTCTGGAATACTCCTAATTGAAGTGCATAGATGTTTTTGGATACTACATTTATTCAAAGTCTTCTATCCCGATAGCCATATACAGACTATTCGTTTGGATACCAAATAAGGCAAAATGCACTACAATATTTTATTCAATTTGAACTTAACATAAAATGCAGCTAAGATAATTCAATCTGCTAACTCAGTTTCGCAACTAGTGGTGATGAGCTGCTTCCTCCTTTTCCTTCCTCTTTATTTCTGCCCATTTAGATACATTTTCAGGAGAGTTTACTGAAAAACAATGAATCGTGAAATTAACCGATGACCACGATGAAAAAAGTCACAACTCACCAAGTTTATGAATTTTATAGAATACCGGCACACATACCAAACAGGAAATAGCGTAGTACTTCCAGAGCCATTGATTTTGGAAATGGAATTTGAATGGGAATTGGGCTATCTGAGCAGACATTGTATAAGGATATTTCATTGGTCTACTTGGTGGTTTGTCAGCCATTTCTGCAACTATGATTAAAACTCTATATTGTGGATCATACGGTGCAATGTAAACGAGTAATCGATTTTCCGATAGAACTAATGAAAGAAAAAAGGTGATGAAGATATCACTAGGCATTCAGATAATAGGTTATAGAATGAAAATTCATTCATTTCAGGTAGGAATTATTCGTACAATTCAAAGAAATCTCGGCTACTGCAATGTGTAATTGAAATGAAATTAATGAAGATTTCAAAATTACCTTTTCGCCCAAATAAGCTACACTTCTAATATATATTATATAATTTTGTCAATTTTGACTGTTCCTGTTTCAGAAAAAGCTCTTTGGTTTTCAGAGTATTTGACAGATAATCATAGAAATACATTCAACACCGAATAGTCCGAATATCACATAAGGTCTGTTCCCTTTTACATACTCTAATATCATCTCAAAGCCAAGCACATTCCAAAGGATAGAAGAAGAAAAAGAAATCATCTCATTATTAGAAGTTTGAGATTTTCATTGAATTCATGATATATTTAGTAAAAAAAAATTACGAAAAGCACTGCCGTGAAGGCAGGAGCTTTTGAGCGCTCGTACATGCACCTTGTAGGTAGATTTGCATTTTCCAGTTTCAGAAATCAATTGAAGGAATTTTTGACTGCTGTCAAAAAAATTCTGAAACTTAGGCAAAACTGCAGACTTCATGTCGGTGCTTCAGCTGATCAATTTTTTTCCGATAATTCGCTAGAATTTTCCACGGTATCTATGGTCTTGGTGATGCGATATGGACAAAATTTTGCACGTAGTTTGAATACATTATTCCTGAGCTAGGTGCATAATTTCATTCCAATCCGATCAGTAGTTTCGAAACTATCAGGAAAAAAATATTTTGAACGGCCATATTTACGGAACCCCTAGTCTAATTTTGCTCATTGATGAACGTGACCGTGAAATTTGCGATCCAAACCCACCCTGAAAATTTCAAGTTCCTAGGCCTTTCCGTTCAAAAGTTAGAATTTTCTATGGTTTCTATGGTTCTGGTCATGCGATCTGGACAAAATATTGCTTCAATATATCATTCTCGATTAAAATACAAAATTTCATCTCGATCGAATCCGTAGTTTCGAATTTATCGAGAAAACAAAATTTCAAACGACCGTATTTACGGAACCCCTTGTATAATGTTGCTCATAGATGAACGTGATCACGACATTCAAGATCCACACCTATCCTGAAAATTTCAAGTCCCTAGGCGTTTCCGTTCACAAGTTACAATTTTCTATGGTTTCTATGGTTCTGGTCATGCGATCTGGACAAAAATCCACATGTAGCTTGAACACCTCATTTTCCATTCGAGTGCAAAATTTCATCTCGATCAAATCTGTAGTTTTCAAGTAATCAGGGAAACAAAACTTTGAACGGCCATATTTACGGAACCCCTGGTGGAATTTGGCCCATTAACGAACTTAACCGAGGCATTTGGGATCTGAACCTACACTGAAAATTTCAAGTCTCTAGGTTGATCCGTTCGAGAGTTATCGTGCTGACGGACGGACGGACGGACGGACGGACGGCCGGACGGACAGACTCGAATTTTCCGACGGATTCGTCATCAGTGAGTCGAACATAGTCGATTGAGACCATTTTCGGCTCAAAATTCGAAAAATACAGACATCGTGACGAAATGATATAGCCCTCGTGTAAGTAGTACGAGCGCTCAATAACCCCCCATTTTTCGACTCATCTCTGTATTTCAAAGAAAATTTGGTGCTGTAATGTTTTGCAGTTTTAGTTACCCAGTCTGTTAACAGAACGAGTGCTCGGAACACTTACAATATACGAACACGAGGGATCGCATACTAATCACTAATCCTACCTATTTTTGGCCAGCACAATGATCGATCTAGTAGGAAGAACTCTACGTTCCGTGAATTCCTGAATTCTCTCAGTCGTACGTATGAAAATGGTGGGGCTGTCGAAAGGAATTCAAACAAAATGGTTGCGAACCCAAATAACGACAATTTATTGTTCTGTTGGGAACGGCTTCCAACTTCAGGTCTTATCACAAGAATCGGGAAAGACCTGCGAGAAAACACGTTCTGTACAATGGATGGCAATAAGAGACAAATATATTACAATCAATGACAAATACTCCAGTTACACTCCATTGGAGGGTTTAATCGATAATAGGTGGATGGGCCTGGCTGACTCTCCATCGGCCAGTTCCACACCCAAATAAACAGTTCACAAAGGGTGGATGCGACAGTATTACACAGTAAATGAGAAGCAGTACCAGCATAGATGGTATACAGGGACGGTATTGTCATAAAAAAACATGAGGAACAGCATGATCATTCATAATGTGGCGACTCTCCGCACGTCAGGAGGATGGCGTTGCAGGCAACGCCACACCGCCTTGCCTCTCGCGGGTCTCTCCATATACTTCAGTCTACGTGAATTCAGTGAAGTGGCAGTGAGTACCCTTTTTCTTGAGTCTTTCTGAGTTGCTGGATCAGCCCTACTGATGAGTCCACCAGCAACGAAGCGCTTTTCATGATACGCGCAACCGATGACGACATGCCTATGTAATCGATTAATTGTTTTATGTGAAAAAGGATTTTATTTTTCGATTATTAATCAGTTGTATTCGATAAGCGATACGAGATACTCGAATACGGAGAGGGAATAAAGGACAGTAAAAATCGATTTTGAGCGTGTGAAATGAGTGCGGGAGTTATGAGACATCGATTATGACACACGGGCGTTAGGAATACGTGATGTGTTCAGTGTTTAGATGTGATAAGTCGATCAATGTTATTTTAAATCAATATTGAATAGTTCTTGGGACATTAAACAAATTTTTTTGAGAATATTTCACAACCGAAAGTGACGTTATTATCGATTTTCATTTCAGTCGATATAGAGTTCGATTCAACCACATTCAGCAAGTCAATTCCATTGAATCCTATCGAATGAAGGAGAAATTCACACAGCCGAGCTCAATCCTTGTGATATTCGAAATATACAGTATGAGTGAATGGTCCCCTTAGCGGGGAGTGAGAAAGCCAACTGGGAGAGGGATTTTTTTCCTTCAACGCTGATAGGCTCAAGTCATTGGGGAATAAAAAACAACGAAAAAAATCAAATGTTATTTCATTTTGTATCTGTCATTAATCCTAACATGTTGCAGCTATCTCGTCAAAGAAGATGAACTCCAGAAGAAAAATGAAATCATTAGAGTAACTGGAATAAAAAAACAATAAAAAAAATCAAATTTTATTTCATTTTGAATATTCCATTAGTCCTAGAATGTTGCAGATCATTAGCTATCTCGTCAAAGAAGATAAACTCTAGACGCCAAGGAGAAGAATAGAGGACCGAACACAGCCGAGTTCAATCCTTGTGATATTCAAAATTTCCAGGATGAGTGAATGATTCCCTTAGCAAGGAGTGAGAAAGCCGACTGCGAGAGGGGTGTTTCCCATCTACTAGCTGATAGGATAAAGTCGGGTGTTCATTGAAGAAAAAAACCATAAAAAAAATCAAATTTCATTTCATTTTGAATCTTTCAAAAACTCCAGAAGAAAAATTACGAAAAGCACTGCCGTGAAGGCAGGAAATTCGCGATCCAAACCCACCCTGAAAATTTCAAGTCCCTAGGCCTCTCCGTTCGAAAGTTATGATTTTCTATGGTTTCTATGGTTCTGGTCATGCGATCTAGAGAAATGTAGCTTGAATATATCATTCTCCATTAGTATACAGAATTTCGTCACGATCGAATCGGTAGTTTGGAAATTATCAAGAAAACTAAATTTCAAACGATCATATTTACGGAACCCCTAGTATAATTCTGCTCATAGATGAAAGTAATCACGACAATCGAGATCCACACCTATCCTGAAAATTTCAAGTCCCTAGGCGTTTCCGTTCAAAAGTTACAATTTTCTATGGTTTTTATGGTTCTGGTGATGCGAGCTGAACAGAATTTTGCATGTAGCTTGAACACCTCATTTTCCATGAGAGTGCATAATTTCATCTCGATCGAATCTGTAGTTTCAAAGTAATCAGGAAAACAAAATTTCGAGCGGCCATATTTACGGAACCCCTTGGCGAATTTTGCCCAATAACGAACTTAACCGCGGCATTTGAGATTCGAACCTACCCTGAAAATTTCAAGTTTCTAGGACATTCCGTTCGAGAGTTATCGTGTATACGGCCGGACAGACTCGAATTTTTCGACGGATTTGTCATCAGTGAGTCGAACATAGTCGTTTGAGACAATTTTCGGCTCAAAATTCGAAAAATACAGACATCGTGACGAAATGATATAGCCCTCGTGTAAGTAGTACGAGCGCTCAAAAATGAAAATATTAGAGTAACTATTCGAAACTCTTCTCGCCCCTTGCAATGACGAAAATTTAAAGGTCTGAACTCTTTTTAAACAGAAAAAATTATTTTTGGTTCGGAGTATCGTAGATGAATCCCTAAAGTGATATCAATTGGTAATGATATGGATAATTGAAAAATACAAATTCTTATTCAATAAATTCAGGTTTTGCAACAATGAAATGTGAAATAATATTGTGGGACATTTACGTTAGACGCAAGAGGATTTCAAAATTGTTTTTCCCAGTGCATGATAACCTTACAATGGTCAAAGACGATTACAAAAGACCCCTAGAAGAGCTTATTATTTTTCCAATTATTCAAACCATGATTAGAAAGTGGATTCTTGTACTCAACAATTTCTATAAGCCGTATAAGCACATCTAATTTTTAATAAAATTGATTCGATTTAAAGAATAATGATTACGATATTCAATAATTGTAGTCGCATACTCAGTTCAACAGAAACAGTATTAATTAGGAGTAAGTTAATCATTAAGATTTTATGATAATATAGTTTTTCATTTACAATCAAGAGCAAAGTTCAACATCATTTTTATAAAATCGAATTTTTCATGTGACTGATTGTAAATAATCTCTTTTCGGAATACATATCATAAAACATTTATAAGAAATAAAATCTAGTTACAACAATATTAAGCGAAGACCATCCCATATGTATCATTCCTTAGGTCAACTATGTACGTTACTTATATTCGTTCCCGCGCAAACTAACCTGCTTGCATTTTTGAAAACTTTTTACTTTTCAAAATGTTTAGTGGGTTTAAAAGTTTTTTCATATATATCTATTTTAATTACTTAGTGGATAGTTTGAAGATTTATTTCAGGAAATTGATACCGTTTGATTTTTTGAAATGTTCGGACGAGGGTAATTGTTTCTTTTTTTTTGTAGAAATACAAATTCATAATGAATATTTATATAAGACATTTTTATGATTATATTTGTTCATGATGTAATATAAATAAATGGAGGTTCTCAATAAATTCAATTTAATTTCGAGTTTATCACTGATGACATAAAAAAAACACAACCCTGATGATCACATAGGTATATTCAATTTAGTATCTGGAAAGAAATTGAATTTTTTCGTTTATTCATATTTTTGGTTACTACATATATCCTTTCCAACTCTCATATCTTGGATAATTTGATGACGCATTTTCTTTCTTGTTTGTCAATGAAAATATATTCTCTTTGATGGAAATTTTCCTTCACATCATTTTTGCATTCCAGCAGATATACATGAAGTTAGAAGTAATTTGAAAAAAATTTCATCTTCTGCTTTTGATACACAAATTCATTTTTTTTATGTTGACTCTTAAAATCAATAATATCGCATAACAATATCTTATTCACTGATTCGGAACATATTAAATGCAAGAAAAACCCGAGCCTTGAACGTAATTGAAGGTATATTAACTTATTATGGTCATTATGAGATAACTGCCTTAGAAATGTTTTCATCGGGAACTGCATGATAACTTCTGACCCAACTAAATTATCTTATAATAGAATGAATTATTTCATTACTTCAGGTCTTGCACTCACCATGTCGACAACCAGGGGACAAATCCTCTCAGGAACAGATATTGCACGGTACATAAATAAATTAAAATCATTGACAATTTCATTACACTTCAAATTTTCCAGGGAAATCCGTGAAAATCTAAAAAAAGATGTGAACAAGTTGAAGGACTTACTTCCAGACTTCTCCCCTGGTTTGGCTATTGTTCAAGTGGGAGGAAGAGAGGACTCAAATGTATACATTAGGATGAAAATAAAGGCTGCTAGTGAGATAGGAATTAACTCGGAACATGTGAAGTTATCAAGGAATACAAATGAAAGTCAGGTATATTTTAATTTTCCCTATTGATTTTTTTCTATTAAATCTCCTTTCAGTTACTTTCAAAGCTAGAACAGTTGAATAATGATCCCAATGTCCATGGTATTATTGTACAGATGCCGTTGGATTCGGATAATGAAATTAATTCTCATCTCATAACAGATGCAGTATCACCTGAAAAAGATGTAGATGGGTGAGTTTACAATAAATTCATAAAATAAATCTCAGTCATTGAACAGGAAAAAATTAATGAATATAATTCACTCTCTGGCGCACAAAGCACAAGGTGAATGATTCCAATTGGTCCCTAAGAATAAGGGCCAAAATAAGCCATTACACATTTTCAATATAAATAAAAATTAAAACATAAAAAAGTACCAGAACAAAGAAAAACCATATAACATTTTTTTTGGTGGAGTTCAAGAAATATATCAACCAAGCCTTAAAAAAAATCGATTATTTCAACATAAATTTTCGTTTCACAATTAGATTGAACACTATCAATGAAGGAAGATTGGCAGTTGGGGATCTATCAGCTTTTATTCCATGCACCCCAAATGGAGTTATAGAACTAGCAAAGCGATCTGGAATCAAACTAGCTGGGGCAGAAGCAGTAGTTCTTGGAAGAAGTAAAATAGTAGGAACGCCAGTGTCAGAATTATTAAAATGGAACCACGCCACAGTTACAGTTTGCCATTCGAGAACCAAAGATTTGAAAGAAAAAGTGAGACCCCTTATTAAAAAAATATAATTTAAGCTTGTGCAATCACAATAGTATGAACAGTTCATTGAATTTTTAAGTCATTTTTGATTATTTAGGGCAGGCTTATCATGCTGGATTCAACCTCAGCAAATTTTTGTGAGCAGTTATTGAATAGTTTCCAATTTCTTCTGTTTTAGTGCCAAAAGGCCGATGTTTTAGTGGTGGCAATTGGTCAACCAGAACTAGTGAAAGGCGATTGGATCAAACCGGGAGCAGTTGTTATCGACTGTGGAATAAATGCCATTCCAGGTACATTTTATTATTAAACATATGATAAGGTTTTAGAACAATGGATTTATGAATAACAGTATTTCAAGTTATGAACTGCATTTCTACAGACAACAACAGAAAGTTTAAACAATTGGCACGATTATTCCGTCGTTAACTGTCACCTATTAAATTTTATCTACACGAATTTCGATAATATTCAGATCCATCGAAGAAATCGGGGCAGAGACTGGTCGGTGACGTTGAATACGAAGCAGCAGCAAGAAACGCATCTTATATAACACCAGTGCCAGGAGGAGTAGGACCAATGACAGTTGCTATGTTGATGAAAAATACCGTCCAAAGTGCTCAAAAGGCTGCTGCACGTTTGTTGAAGACGTCGTGGAATTTGAGAGCACTTCCCCTAGATCTCAAAAGACCGGTACCAAGGTAAAATTAAAATATTTATTAACTTATAAAGTTATGGAACCCATAAACTCATTAGGAAAAGATACTGTCACTTAGTATACAGAGTGTCCACTTTTAAAAGGGCCAAACTTCAGTGGGAGATCATACATGAGATTTGCAACACAAAATGTCATATAACCGTGGTCGAAATGTTGACGGTTATTCTTCAATTTAACATTACTTGATTTGAAGTTTTGCCATTAAATCAATTATACTTCAGTTATTCTTGTACCCTCATCAAAGTTACAAGCTAAGAATTTCTGTGTGCCGACAAATTTTGTATTTCTGAAGTCAACAAAATCAGTCTTATTTTTCCAATGGTTTTATCGATGAAAAATCATCAATTATGGACATGCTTTCTTTCCAGCAAAAATACCCCATTTAGTGTGCTTTCGAATGACATATGTCATTACCACGCCGCCAATAAGAATTTTTTTGGCACACAAAAATTCTCATCTTGTATCAAATTCAATGTTGTTTCCAGATATGTGGTCAACTTTGATGAGGCTACAAGGATAACTGAAGTATAATTGATTCAATGAAAAAACTTGAAATCAAGAAATGTTAAACTGAAGAATAACCGTCAACATTTTGACCATGTGTTATAAGACATTTTTGTTGAAAATCACATGTATGATCTCCCCTTGAAGTTTGACCCTGTATAAATCATGATATGAGCAATGAAAACCATGAATTATTAAAAAAATTAGCAAAGCCATTCATGTCAAGTCACTCAAAACTCTTGAAGGCTCAAAAAATTAAATGAAAATAACAATATGTGGGTCTCTCTCATTTGTACATAAATGTCAGGTCAATTCGTAAAAAATTGAAGATGAAACTAAATTTTATTCTTCACAAAATTATGAAGCATCGGACGGTACAAGAAATGCCAATCATCTGTACAGTGACTTCTTTTCCAAGACATCAAGAGGGTCAAAACATTCGACATACTTTGCAATGAATTCATATAATGAGTAACCCAAATATTTGAAATATAAAAGAAAAAAAACATAAAAAAAGAAAAATACCATAAGTTTGAATGAGAGTTGAAAAATATATTATGAGAAATCAAATAGTTATTGTTGTAATGTGTGTTAACAAACTCTGTTTGATCTACAGTTTTCAAGTTTTTCCATAAAAACAATTATACTTCAGTTATCCTTGTAGCCTCATCAAATTTGACCACATATCTGGAAACGGCATTGAATTTGCTACAATATGAGAATTTTTGTGTGCCAAAAAATTCTTATTGGCGGCGTGGTAAGGAGATGAATATCAAGATTCTGAAGTCAACAAAATCAGTCTTATTTTTTTCTCAATGGTTTTATCGATGAAAAATTATCAATTATGGACACGTTTTATTTTCAGCAAAAAATAACCCATTTAGTGTGCTTTCGAATGACATATCAACTTTTGTGCTTGCTGCTTGTCTTCTGTCATAATATCATGGCTAACAAGATAACAACCCAAAAGTCGAAATATTTCAAACCTAAATTTGCTCTATTTTGAAGCTCTTTATAATTTAATATTGAAGTTATTCTCATGGAAATCATGAATTTATCTGTCGAATCAAAACGAATAAACTAAATTTTAATATTACAGATTTTATGAAAAAATTTGAACAAAACAGACCACTTATAACAATTGTCCAGAACGTATTGAACATATTGGACATTTCGAACATTGTTTATAATTAGTAGTCGTCTGTTTTCTTTACATTTTTACATAAAATCTTTATTTTTAGAATTTAGTTTATTCGTTCAAATTGTTTTGATTCTACAGATGAATTCATGATTTCCATGAGAATTACTTGAATATTCATTCATAAAGAGCTTCAAAAAAGAGCAAATTTGGGTTTGAAATATTTCGACTTTTTCGATGTTATCTTGTTAGCCATGATATTAGAGCAGCAAGCACAAAAAAATGGGATATTTTTTCCTGGAAAGAAAACATGTCCACTTCAGAATCGTGATATTCATCTCCTTACCACGCCCACAATAAGAATTTTATTGGCACAGAGATATTCTTATCTTGTAGCAAATTAAATCCTGTTTCCAGATATGTGAACATGTTGTCAACTTTGATGAGGCTACAAGGATAACTGAAGTATAATTGATTTTATGAACAAATTTGAAATATTTCCTGAAATAAAGAAATGTTAAATTGAAGAATAACCATCAACATTTCGACCATGTGCTATGACATTTTTTGTTGCAAATCTCATGTATGATCTTCCCCTGAAGTTTGGCCCTTTTAAAAGTAGACACATATTTTTCTGAATTATTCATCTCCACTTTGGGAATAAAAACGGTAACCAAACAATCCCAAATTGAATCTTAGGGTACTTTCTAGTTAGGGAAAAGATTTGTGGAAGACCTGTGCAAACGGCCGTTATTGGTTAATTGTTTAATATTGTATACCATTTCAGTGATATCGAAATAGCAAGAGCTCAAGAACCAAAGAACATATCTCAATTGGCCCAAGAAATTGGTCTATACCCAAATGAAGTTTCACAGTATGGAACAAAAAAAGCGAA
Organism: Aphidecta obliterata; assembly: GCA_963966015.1. Taxonomy (NCBI): domain Eukaryota; kingdom Metazoa; phylum Arthropoda; class Insecta; order Coleoptera; family Coccinellidae; genus Aphidecta; species Aphidecta obliterata. The sequence goes on from OZ014427.1 coordinate 15,292,783, forward strand.
AATCTCTCTCTCCGTCCTGAACAGACTGCATTCAAGAAAGAATGGCAAATATGTGGTTGTCGTAGGGTATGTATGACTTCAGTAATCATGTTATCAATTTTCATCTTTAATTTTTAGAATCACCCCCACACCTTTGGGAGAAGGAAAAAGTACAACACTCGTAGGTCTTGTCCAAGCATTGACGGCCCATAAAAATCTGAACGCCTTCGCTACCTTAAGACAGCCTTCTCAAGGTCCCACATTTGGCATCAAAGGTGGCGCTGCCGGAGGAGGCTACTCTCAAGTTATCCCAATGGAAGACTTCAATTTGCATCTGACAGGTGACATTCATGCTGTTTCAGCTGCCAATAACCTCCTAGCAGCACAATTAGATGCTAGGATGTTCCATGAAGCTACACAAGATACAAAAGCACTTTATAACAGACTTGTACCAACTAAAAAAGGTTCGAGGGATTTTAGCAATATCCAATTGAGAAGACTGAAAAAACTTGGGATCAACAAAACCGATCCCAACAGTTTAACACCGGAAGAAGCAGAAAAATTCGCAAGGCTAAACATTGACCCTAACAATGTTGTTTGGAAGAGAGGTAATTCTAAAACTCCAATATTGCTCGACACCTAAAATCTTAATGTTTTTTGTAGTTTTGGACATAAATGATAGGTATTTACGCAAGATAACAGTGGGACAATCTCCCACTGAAAAGGGGCATATGAGAGAAACAAACTTCACAATAAGTGTAGCTAGCGAAATAATGGCCATATTAGCCTTAGCCAAAGATTTGACAGATTTCAAGCAGCGCTTGGCGAACATGGTCGTCGCTTTTGATAAAAACGGAAATCCTGTAACAGCTGATGATCTGGGCGTCACTGGAGCATTATTGGTTTTACTCAAAGAAAGTATAGAACCCACTTTGATGCAAACCTTGGAGGGAAGCCCTGTTTTGGTCCATGCCGGTCCTTTTGCGAATATAGCTCATGGTGCATCATCAATAATTGCTGACAAAATTGGTCTTAAACTCGTGGGAGAAGATGGATTTGTCGTTACAGAAGCAGGTTTTGGCTCAGACATCGGTAACACTTCTTGAAAATCGCAGCAACTCTCACCTAATCTTAATTTCATTGAAGGTATGGAAAAATTCTTTGACATCAAATGTAGAGCTTCTGGGGATGTTCCAAACGTCGTTGTTTTGGTTTGTACTGTTAGGGCTTTGAAGATGCATGGAGGTGGATCACCAGTAACTCCTGGAGCTACATTGAAACCAGAATATTATCAGGAAAACTTAGAATTGACTCAGAAAGGTTTATGTAATTTAACCAAACATATCAGCAATGGAAGAAAGTTTGGTGTTCCTGTGGTTGTCTCAATCAATAGACATGCGTAAGTTCTTAGCGTTTTATCTCAGTTTGTCGATATTCAACACTTGAAATGAAAATATTGGAAAAAATATGATCAAATAGAACAAACAGAACCTCTCGATTGCAAATTTCAAGAAAATTTTGTGTTCTATCAAAACTTATCAAAGAGAATATTGAAAATCGACAATTCAAAAGAACTATTCAAGTTTTGTTATATGGTCGAAGCCATCTTATCAACTCTCATTTAAATCGTTTTCTAGAACTGACACAGAAGCAGAGTTAGAGCTAGTTCGTAAAACAGCTTTGGAAAATGGGGCTTTTGATGCTGTTATTTCTACTCATTGGTCAGATGGTGGATCTGGTTGCCTTAAACTTGCAGATGCAGTTGTTGAAGCGTCTAAAGAGCAGAGCAAGTTTGAATTTTTATACAGCCTAGATATGCCCATCAAAAGCAAAATATCCAAAATTGCCACAGAGATGTACGGAGCTGGAAATGTTTCCTATTCTGAATGTGTGTCGCAGAAAATTGCAAATTATGAAAAACAGGTTATTACTGAGTTTTATTTAGAAATTACATGATTTTTAAGGAACTTCAATTTCAGGGTTTTGGTATGTTGCCTATATGTATGGCTAAGACATCAAATTCCCTAACGGGAAACCCAAATATAAAAGGAGCACCCACTGGTTTTACTTTAGACATTCATGATATCACTGTATCTGTAGGTGCAGGATTTATAATTCCAATTTCTGGAGAGGTAAGATCCGTTTATTGCAATTATGTTAATTTTGCTTCTTTTTGAAAATTTTTAGATTTCTACCATGCCTGGATTGCCAACCAGACCTTCCATTTATGATATAGATCTAGATACTGAAACTGGTGTTGTGGAAGGACTATTTTAAAATGTTACAACTTTTCCCTTGATTTTGAACCAAAAATTGTTACCAAAATAAATTCTTAACGATTGTTTTCGATTTTGTTTTTTTATTCATTCTTCTCTTCAGCCAATTCTCTATCACGAAATTATTATTTATTGAACATGAATAAAAATAGATTGATAATATTTGTCATCATGTTCCATTCTATGTGTTTGTGAAAAATTACTGTATGTGTCATACAGACAATGAACACAGAAGTCAGTTTAAGTACACCCAAGGAAATTGTTTTTGAGCGCTCGTACTACTTACACGAAGGCTATATCATTTCGTCACGATGTCTGTATTTTTCGAATTTTGAGCCGAAAATGGTCTCAATCGACTATGTTCGACTCACTGATGACGAATCCGTCGAAAAATTCGAGTCTGTCCGTCCGGCCGGCCGGCCGTATACACGATAACTCTCGAACGGAATGTCCTAGAAACTTGAAATTATCAGGGTAGGTTCGAATCTCGAATGCCGCGGTTAAGTTCGTTATTGGGCAAAATTCGTCAAGGGGTTCCGTAAATATGGCCGCTCGAAATTTTGTTTTTCTGATTACTCCGAAACTACTGATTCGATCGAGGTGAAATTTTGCACTCAGATGGATAATTACGTACTCAAGCTACATGCAGAATTTTGTCCAGCTCGCATGACCAGAACCATAGAAACCATAGAAAATTATAACTTTGTAATGGAAAGGCCTAGAGACTTGAAATTTTCAGGATAGGTGTGGATCGTTAATGTAGCGTTAACGTGTATCAATGAGCAAAATAAGACTAGGGGTTCCGTAAATATGGCCGTTTGAAATTCAGTTTTCTTGATCATTTCAAAATTATGGATTCGATCTCGACGAAATTTTGAATTTAAATTGAGAATTATATATTCGAGCTACATTTCTTCCAGATCGTATGATCAGAATCATAGAAACCATAGAAAATCGTAACTTTCGAACAAAAAGGCCTAGTGACTCGAAATTTTCAGGATAGGTTCGGATCGCGAATTTCGCGATCCTTTTTATCAATGAGCCAAATTAGACTAGGGGTTCCGTAAATATTGCCGTTCAAACTATATTTTTTCTGATAATTTCGAAAATACTTATTGGATTGAAATGAAATTTCGCACATATATGAAGAATAGTGTATAATTTTGTCCAGATTGCATTACCAAGACCATAGATACCGTAGAAAATTCTAGCGAATTATCGAAAAAATGGACCCAAAGCACTGACGTGAAGTCTGGATTTTCGCGTTGGTTTGAAATTTTCTTTGACAGCTGTCAAAATCTTTCCAATTGGTTTGTAAAACTGGAGAATGCGAATCTACCTACAAGGTGCCTGTACGAGCGCTCAAAAGCTCCTGCCTTCACGGCAGTGCTTTTCGAAATTTTTTTTCTGTATATTCAATATAATTTCGGTTGTACCATTTTTTGAAGTTTATAAAAATAAAATGACAGTATTTGTCATACGGACAATGAACACTGGAGGCCGTTTTGGTGCACAGAAAGAAGCGCAATAATAAAAAAAGTGATACATAGATGTGTATGTATTTGTAAATCACTTTGAAAAAAATTTTTTTGTCTTTGGGATTCGCAAATTTTACTTCTTATGTATTTATAATTTAATAACATAAGTTTAGAATATCATAGCCTTAAACAAACTGACTTTCCTGTGGCCAATTATACAGTGGAATAACTTGAAGTTACACAATATTAATTTTTTATGCTATGTCAAAACCATAGACCAGTGTGCATGGTTGTGTCAGTTGATTGAAGTTTAACCTTTGACACATGAGTCAAAACTGAAAAATTATTCCTTGTCTCCTTATTCCATATTATTGTTATTTACCTATATGAAACCACAAAGTTGAATTTCAAGACCATCTACACAGCTTCAATCTTGTCATCTGCCGATTCCAAGTTAACGGGTATCGACTATATCAATAAGCAGCAGGGTTTTTGAATAATTTTCGTGAGACTTTTTCAAACTCAACACTCAAAACTTTCACAATGTAGAGGCTGGAGATTAATCCGCCATGCTGTTGTTTTAGGTTAACCATCGGCGAATAAACATCCATGTGAACCTGCTGATGGTCCACCGTAAACATTGAATATATTTATATTCAATATTAACAAACAACTATAGTTTAAAATAGTTCAACTTACAGGAAATTATTTGATTTTAGCGGCAGCTCGAAGCTTGGCAGAACGACTTCTTGGATTTGATTCAACTTCTTCCATCGTAGGTGTTAATACATGTTTATGGAGCATTTTCCAATTTTTTTCCATCAATTCTTTCATCATTCCTTCTTCTGTGTTAACCATATGACTGGAGAATTTGAGAGGAATAGGATTGGCTGTATTTTCTACCAAATTACCCATTAAATGTCTCTTGACTATAGTATCTTCCAAGGAATGAAATGTTATAGTAATGAGTCTTCCACCCAGTTTTAAATAGTGATGGGCTAATATCATTCCATAATTTATTTCATTCAATTCATTGTTGACGAAAATTCTCAAAGCTTGAAAAGTTTTTGTGGCATTATGGCTACGCCGTTGTAGCTTATCTAACTTATATTCAGAAATGAAACAGGAGTCAACTAAATCAGCTAATTCTTCAGTCGTTTGAAGTTTCTTGAAGAGATATCTTGCTTCCAATATTGTTCTTGCAATTTTTTTAGCTTGTTTTTCCTCACCATATACCTTCAAAATTTTGTAAATATCACCTTCACTTGCCTTAGCCAGAACATCAGCAGCAGTTGGTACATTTTCACACCTATTTGAGTCCATTCTCATGTCAAGAGGCCCATTTTTAGAAATGGAAAATCCTCTCTCTCCTGTATCAAATTGCATAGAAGAACAACCACAATCCATTAATATACCATCAATTGAGTTTTTACCAAATTTATGTGCACCCAAAAGCTTAGGTAAATCAGAAAATTTTCCTAACAATGGTATAACTTGATTAGGATATTCTCTAGATAAATCAATGGCATAATTATGTGCAACAGGGTCTCTATCTAATGCTAAAAGTTTTATACTCGGTGCAGATTCAAGAAGTTTTCGGCTATGACCTCCAGCTCCGAATGTCATATCCAAAATGGTTTGTTTTTGACATGGTTTGAGATAATCAACAGCTTCTTTAAGCATAACAGGAATATGAGGATCTTTAGTTTCTACACTAACATTACTGAGTCTTTTGAGGAAGAATTTACTGTAAAATTGGGGATTCGATAATGACTTCATTTTATTAGTCTCCTTTTGATTTCATCGAGAAAAATCTACTGAAAAAATTATTGCTTTCTTCGTTAAGTTCTTTCAAAAACTCATTAGATAATGCAATATGACACTGCTCTCTCGTTAAGCCTGTTGCAGAAGAAATTGAATGTCTTGGATACTTTTTGCTATATTCGTTATTCACCAGTTTTTCTAATGATAAATACTGTTTATCCCAGTACTTGACGTCTGCTTCAAATTGATTTGTTTTATATGCCTTATTGACTTTGTCCCTCAAGAACTGCCCGAGATCCCTAAAAAATTGCTCACTCAGTTTTCTTATCGATACCAAAATTAGTTATTTACCTTCCTGCTTTAGTCTCATCAACAGGCCATTTTTCTAATACTTGCAAAATTCTTTTGAAACAACCAGTCGCAGCAGCCATAATATTGCGAAAATTGAAAAATGAGATGAAAATGAGGTTAGGGCTGAATAATGAGTGGATTTCATAGAGATAAAGTTTTCTTTTTTTTTTAGTGAACATGATATTTTATATTTAATAATAAAGCGGAAATTCTTCAAGATCAAAGACTTTCATTTCAGTGGGATCTAGTAATGTATGAAATGAATTTATCGATAAAGATATTTCTTTACCTGTTATTAGTATATAACATCAAATCATCAAACCTCCTGTTTGTTTTGGATTGAAGTTTGTTTTTGAATTGTCAACTTTTGATTTTTCTGATTAGAAAGACTTGACGTTTGACTTTCTATGGTCTGATGAAGGAAATCTTGGCAAATTTGCCCTAGTTGATTTTACTTGAGGTGCCTTTTGGGTCTTGTGGACGGCAATTTTGCAAATTGTAGCTAATGTTCTAAGGGAGGAAGCTGGTTCTACAATTGAGCGAATAATATTTCAGCTTGCATTGGAACTCTAGGTTACTAAAGAATTAGGATGTCTGGTATACTGAAAATATATTCTCGTCGAATACCGCAATGTATTAGAATCTTGAAACATTTAGAAGTGGGTGCCACTGAAGTAAGTGTTCGAAAGATTTTACTGTTCCTTCAATATTCAAGGAAAAGCGTGACTTATGCAATAATACCATTTTTGGTTTGAGGGCTATACACATTGTTATGTAACGTTTTTTTTATTTAAGATCCATTTCAAACATGCGGGAGGATTAGTTTCCAGGAATGTATTCACTCTATCAAATAAGACCTGTGCTTTGAATGTCAAGTTAGTAAAAATTCAACTTTTATAGATTATAATCAAAAATTTGACTGTGATTTCAAACACTGAAATTTTTAGGTCCAAAAGCATATGTTCTTGTACTGAAAGGTATTTTCGAGCTTCTGCTACCCTTTTGGATGTAAAGGTTGTCAAAGTACCCCCATTTGCTGATTCCGTATCTGAAGGTGATGTGAGGTAACAACTTTAGAATATAAATGCGAACACATTTGTAAAACCTATTTGTACAGGTGGGAGAGGAAAAAGGGTGACCAAGTTGCAGAAGACGAAGTAGTTTTAGAAATTGAAACTGATAAAACATCAGTACCTGTCCCATCCCCTGGCAGTGGAACTATTGTTGATACTTTTGTTGAAAATGGAGCCACTGTTAAGGCCGGACAAGAACTTTTCAGTATCGACATCACTGGTCAGGCTCCCACTAAAGCTGCTCCACAACCAGCTGCTGCCCCTCCACCACCAACACCTGCAGGTGAGTTTCATCAATTATTGGCAAAAAAGACTAAGAAATCCAAAATGTTAACATTTTTAAGAGACCTTTTATTTTGAGTGCTATAAATAGAAGGTAATACTAATACTATTAACCTCGTTATTTTGTCCATATACATATATAATATATTTTTCATTTCAAATTTTCAAAGAAGAGGTTTTTGTACAGACTTAGAAGTGCTAAAATGAAATATCTCCTACCCTTGTTAGTGGCATTTTGTAGCTTTATATCTTAAAAATGGGTTATTTCACCACTTCTTTTTCGGACTAGTGAAAAGGACTTCTCAATAGGTTTGTTTTTTCTATGCATGCAGCTGATGATACTGAGGAGAAAGGAAAATTCAGTAAAATTTTAAACATCATTCCTGGTCTCGGTATTGGAGGTATGAATTTGCTGTTTGAATTTTATTATTTATTACAGTACCAATGGAAAGTATTCCATTCCAAGGGAGCTCAAAATCGCAAAAATCTGGTTCAAATGTGCTTGTAGTTGAAATATAGTGATAAAAAAAAGTACAGTGAAATCCGGTTATAACGACATTGAGAGGACCGTGAATATTAGGTCGTTATATCCAAAAACTTTTATAGAGAACGCAGAAATGGGATTTATCTTTTTTTTTTATTTCAAAATGTACTGATTAAATGCTTCCTTCATTTTTTCTTTATTTTTCCATATCGTTGAAGTTGTAGAATGTGCAACGCCAAATGGGTATTACTCTCTCCATTTTCTATTCGAGCTACTATAGCTCCCTTCTCTCAAATTGAAAAATATTTTCTTTTTAATTTGGACGTTAAAGCCATTCTAGTGTAGTCAATCGCTCGATGAATAAACTGAAGTCAATCAATTAAGAACTGCAACTGCTTATGTCTTCACAACGTAACATAAAACGGGGATTCCCCTGCATCGCTCGAGTATTTCCGGAAGATCACGTGCCTGCAGCGACGAATTCTTATTGGTACGTCGTTATAAACGGAAGAAATAGACAACAAGCTTGGAAAATTTTGGTCGCTATAAGCGACTTCGTCGTTATTAACGAAGTCGTTACAACCGAATGGTTTAATGTTGAATTACTTAGAATTCCAAACAATTGTCGATAATTTCGTCGTTATATACGGATTTTCGTTATAACCGGTGTCGTAATAAACGGCTTTCACTGTATGCATATTTATTTTTGGAAAGTTTGTTACTGGAATTTGTTCTTGCTTCTTTGTAGTAGCCGGATGAATTAAATGAAAATCTTTCTCTTCCACTTTTTCCATCGTTTGTGGTCTTTCCTCCAAAAATAAGTGACATCACATGAATTTTAGTTCTGGCAAAACGTTTTTGGTTTCATATTCTTTTCTTTACTCTTCAGTGGTTCTTATACAGATTATCTCAGAAGTCAACGACAAGCCGGAATCGGGTAACTGGCTGAGTGATAATATTCATCAGTGAAATATTGAAACAAATCTAAGTCGTGTATTTTTCAAATTATATTGCATTTTTTTTTATTCGAGAGAATGCACATCATGTGATGATTTTTGAACTCCTGTTGCTACAAATCATTACTTTTCTTTCTTTTCTGTTATCTTGAATAGTGCTTCTGTAACCTTTGATTCTAAGCCAATTGCTCCAGCTTGGAAAATAATGTCACTCTTTGCCGAACCAAGTATTCAAAATTAATATTTTGCCCAAATTCAACTGACTGTACTGAAAAAAAATTGTACTACATCAGTTTGGCAAGTGACTTCAAAAGTTAGCGCTTTTAATGAGGATTCTGAAATGGTATAACAATTACTACATTATTCCTATAGATTGGGCAAAAGAGGTTTTTCTTAAAGAAACTCATTTTTGAACCATTATCTTTCAACTCACTAACAGTGATTCTACCATAACTTTAAGAATTTGGTTTGAATGAGATGGAGCGATTCCTGCCATAAAGAGTGAGACAGATAGTGACGCCACTTTTTGGTATTGGCACACGCAATTCTAAAATTGTATACATATTATTATTTCTCAATAAAGATCGGGATATCAGATGGGCGAATGTTCCATTATTGACGAATTGAACTGCTTCCGTAATTCTCTCCCGAAGCTCAACTGCATTTTTTACTTTTTCTTTCACTGCTCCCCAGTAAAAAAAATCTAAGGAATTTAAATCAGTTGAGCGAGCTGGCCAAGAGATTGCACCAGACCGCCCTATCCATCTGCCCGAATATTCTTCATTAAGGTATTCTTTAACTGAGAGGCATAGTGTGCAGGGCAGCCATCTTGTTGAAACCAATTTCGTAAATGATTTTGTGAAGATTCTGAAGAAATTTCAGCATTTAAGACCTCTTGAAAATCAAAAGGTCCTATTACTCTTCCGTTCAAAATTCCAGACCACTTGTTCACTAACCAATATTGAGATCTATCTTTTCTCATTAAATTCGGATTTTCTATGTGCCACTCGTGTAAATTGTGTAGGTTCATGTTACCATATTTCTTGAATGTCGATTCATCCGACCATTAAATTATCTTAAAGTTTTGATCTTAAGGCACGTATTGGATACACTAGAAACATTTTTAGTAACTTGAAAGAAATTGTTGGAAACTGAGTTTCTTCAATAAAAACCTTTTTTTTGCACAATCTAAGAAATAATTTTGTGAGTGTTATACCATACTTTTGAAGTCATTTGCCAAACTCATGTAGTACAATTTTTTTAAATTTCAATCTGTTGAAGTTGGGCGAAATATTAATTTTGAATCCTCGGTCAGCAAAGAGTGACATTATCTTCCAAGCTGGAGCAGTTCGCTTAGAATCAAAGGTTACAGGTTACAGAAGCACTATTCAGAATAACATAGAAAAAATAAAATTAGGAAAAAGTACAAAATTGTTACAAAAAGAGTTCAAAACCATCATATTTCTCAAATGAAAGAAAATGCAATATAATTTGAAAAATGCGTGACTCGGATTTTTTTTAATACTTTTCTGATGACTATAATGACTTGGCCTATTACTCGATTCCGGCTTGTCGTCGACTTCGTCGTATAGCTTGATTAGAGGAATGATTTGAGATATTTTTCGAAATTATCAAAGGAGATGATGAATTGGTAAAATTGTAAAATAATGGCGAGGAAATGATAAATCTTTGTGCTGAATTGCATAATTTTTTATTGACTTATTCTTTCCATTTTCGTCCCTTCGATTTCGAACTCTGAACCACATTGCATTATGAAGGCCTACCAGCATTTCTACACCTTCAGCCAAACTGTTCCCGAATTAAACATATCCAAAAAAAAAGAGGAAGGTTTCTACCACTCCCAACCCTTGACGTGGCTCTATAAAAGAAAGTAGAGAAAATGGATGTGGAAAATTGAATTCTTTTATATTTTTAGCTCCCAAGGCCGCACCACCACCGCCATCCGCTGCGCCACCTCCGCCAGCTGCTGCTCCGCCCGCAGCAGCCCCCAAACCACCACCAGCTGCTGCCCCCAGACCAGCGGCGGCACCTATGACCGCCATCCCAGTGGCTGCCATCCGGCATGCTCAAGCGATCGAAGCCGCCACAGTTAAGATACCACCACAGGACCCAACCAAAGAGATCACTGGCACGAGATCCGAACAAAGAATAAAGATGAGCAGGATGAGGTTGAAGATTGCGGAAAGATTGAAGCAGGCACAAAACACAAACGCGATGTTGACCACTTTCAATGAGATCGACATGTCGTAAGTTTGACAATTTTCTAGTATTTGAATTGATCATTGCGACAATGTTTTTTTTAGTTTTCATTGTTTGACTATGCTGGAATAATTTCACATTGTTTTTTTGCAGCAACATCATTGATTTCCGTAATACAAACAAGGATGCTTTTCAAAAGAAGTATGGTATTAAATTAGGCTTTATGTCCTTCTTCTTGAAGGCATCGGCGTATGCTCTTCAAGATCAGCCTGTTGTAAATGCTGTTATCGATGGAAGTGAAATAATCTACAGGGATTACGTAGATATCTCTGTTGCGGTGGCTACTCCAAAAGGTTTGGTGGTGCCAATCATAAGGAATGTGGAAAGAATGTCATACGCTGATATTGAATTGGCTATGAACGCATTAGGAGAAAAGGCCAGAAAAGGTAAATATTCTCCAATGCATCTTGTTGTTATCTGTCATTATTTTGAACAGATAACAAGTTATTATTCTATTTAAAAATAAATTTCTTAAATTTATTGAAGACATGCTGTTCGAATTTCTCATAATTGTTTTACAGGTAAATTGGCTGTTGAAGACATGGATGGGGGAACCTTCACTGTTAGCAATGGTGGAGTATTCGGTTCATTGATGGGTACACCCATCATAAATCCTCCTCAGTCGGCTATCTTGGGAATGCATAAGACACAAGAAAGACCAGTGGCAATAAAAGGACAGGTAATGATTTGAAGTTCCTGTTGCAATTTCTAAAGAAAGTGGAAGTATATAAAGATGAATAACATATTTTCTCACCTTTTGTCCACAGATTGTGGTAAGACCAATGATGTACGTAGCATTAACTTATGACCATCGACTGATTGACGGTCGTGAGGCTGTTCTCTTCCTCCGTAAGATAAAGGATGCGGTGGAAGATCCTCGTATTATTTTAGCCGGTCTTTAAGTGGAGAAGGTAATTGATTGTTGAGGAGCACACCGAAAAATAATAAGCACCCATCCATTGACTTAGGGAAGAATTTCTTCCATTTCCAGGACTTCTCAGAAGTTCTTGGAAGAAATTTTTATTTAAACTTTTCTAAATTTATTCCATATTGATTTCAACGCTCCACTTAACTATTTAAGATTAAATTATGTATTTTTGACTGCCTAATGGAAAACTTCAACTCATGGAAGAAGTTTGTTGATAGAAATCAATTTTGTAATAGATTTCGTCATGAAAATCTTGATTTATCCATAATTTATTGATTTTATCGTTACCACAAGTTGTTATCTCATACTTTTTGTTATTTCGATTTGTACATTTTACAATACCAAGTCATTGAAATAATACTCTTCATGATGGATTTCTACACGAGTAGGGGATCTGCTTGAAATAAGAACTTATTGGTTGTATTGTATATCTTCTCTTTTCAAAGTAATTTTGGTTTTTATTCATTGAAGGACCATGTAAATGAATGTAAATTTTCCCAAACTATGGCATGTATATTGTTTATTGAATATTATTCTACCAAATTATTAGGTGTTTTATTTCAATGTTCCTTTAGGAGATCGGAGCTTCTGAGGGGATAAACATTAACTGAAGAATCAAGGATCAGTTCTTTAAAAATGAGATGTGAGAAAACCCTGTAGATTCAACAAATATAATATCTCCAGATCACTACCTTCGCTAGATTTCACGAAATTTTTTATTTTCTGGAGTTTACGTCTTACTGACTGAACCAGATCTTGCCGGAGGCATCCTCTAAACTTCAACGCTAAGAAGCTAGATGATCATCTATCGATTTATTTCGCTCTTAAACAACAAGTATGTCTAAAATTTTTCGACTTATTAACGAAAAAGTATAGAACTTTGAGAAATAGAATATTACATAACATTACTGGTTTGTAGAGTGGAAAGTGATCCATTTCAAACTAATGGGAAAAAGGACTATATAGCTGTACCTCAGAGCAAAAGGGTATCAAGTCCAAAATTTCAATTTTCTGTTTTTTTGGCCCACCTAAATTTAAATTTCGCGCTCTATTTAGTGGTCTACATTCAAAACGATTGGACTTGAAAAAAATTACGAAAAGCACTGCCGTGAAGTCAGGAGCTTTTGAGCGCTCATCCACCTTGTAGGTAGATTCGCATTCTCCAGTTTTAGAAACCAATTGGAAAGATTTTGACAACTATCAAAGAATATTTCAAACTAAGGCGAAAATCCAGACTTCACGTCGGTGCCTTAGGTGACCAATTTTTTTTTCGATAATTCGCTAGAATTTTCTATGGTATCTATAGTCTTGGTAATGCGATCTGGACAAAATTTCCCACGTAGTTTGAATACAATATTTTTCATCTATGTGCGAAATTTCATTCCAATCCAATGGGTAGTTTCGAAATTATCAGGAAAAAAATAGTTTGAACCGCCATATTTACGGAACCCCTAGTCTAATTTTGCTCATTGATGAACGTGATCGCGAAATTCGCGATCCGAACCTACCCTGAAAATTTCAAGTCCCTAGGCCTTTCCGTTCGAAAGTTATAATTTTCTATGGTTTCTATGGTTCTGATCATGCGATCTGGAAAAAATGTAGCTCTAATATATCATTCTCAATTTAAATACAAAATTTCGTCTCGATCAAAACTATAGTTTTGAAATTATCAAGAAAACGGAATTTGGAACGGCCATATTTACGGAACCCCTAGTCTAATTTTTCTCATGGATGAACGTGACCGCAACATTCAAGATTCACACCTATCCTTAAAATTTCAAGTCCCTAGGCCTTTTTATTACAAAGTTATAATTTTATATGGTTCTAACCATGCGAGCTGAACAAAATTTTGCATGTAGCTTGAAAACGTCATCTGAGTACGAAATTTCACTCCGATCGAATCAGTAGTTTCGAAGTGATCAGGAGAACCAAATTTCGAGCGGCCTTTTTTACGGAACCCCTCGGTGGATTTCGCCCAATAACGAACTCAACCACGGCATTCGAGATGCGAACCTACCCTGAAAATTTCAAGTTTTTAGGTCGTTCTGTTCGAGAGTTATCGTGTATACGGACGGACGGACGAACAGACTCGAATTTTTTTTTTGATAATTTGCTGGAATTATCTATGGTATCAGTTATGCGACCTCGACAAAATTGCACGTAGTTTGAATACATTTTTCTTCATCTATATGCAAAATTTCATTCCAATCCACTCAGTAGGTAGTTTCGAAATAATTTGAAAAAAAAAATTTTGAACGGCCGTATTTACGGAACACCTAGTCTAAGTCCGCTCATTGATAAACGTGAACGCGCAATTCGAGATCCACACCTATCCAGAAAATTTCAACTCTCTACGCCTTTCCGTTCGAAAGTTTTAATTTTCTATGGTTCTGGTCATGCGGTTTGGACAGAATTTCGCATGTAGCTTGAACATGTCATTCTCCATCTAAGTGCAAAATTTCACCTCGATCGAATCAGTAGTTTCGAAGTAATCAGGAGAACAAAATTTCCAAAGGCCATATTTACGGAACCCCTGGTCAAGTTTAGCCCAATAACGAACTCAACCGTGGCGTTCGAGATTTGAACCTACCCTGAAAATTTCGAGTTTCTAGGTCATTCCGTTCGAGAGTTATCGTACTTACAGACGGATAGACTTGAATTTTTCGACGGATTCGTCATGATTCGAACCTTTTTTTTGGCTGAAAATTCGAAAAATACAGACATCGTGACGAAATGATACAGCCCTCGTGTAAGTAGAACGAGCGCTCAAAAAGTAAAATATTAAATTCGAACGGGTACGAAACATCCTCTTCTGAAAGAAAAGCGTTTCTCATAATCATTTCCGCTATTTCATTCCCCAATCAATTCGAAAATCACCATAAAATGCAAAGAAATTTATGAGAATTTCGGAATCAGTTTTTGCATCAGAGAGCAGAAGTATGCAATTTTAATTATAGCCAGTTCGTAACAAGTACATTTAATCTGATTGATTCGGCCGATACCGATGATACTTGTATGGAACATTTACGCCAATGGAGGGTTGGAGAAGAGAAAATTTGTTATCGTGTTCCTGGCTTTCATAAGAGGAGGCTAGGGTTTAGTCCCAAGATTAACAGAAAGTGAAAATGCATGTGAAGCTCGGATTTACAAAAAATTGCCAGTAGAGGAGAAATTGTTGTGTTTCATGAACAATTCAAGAGAAATGGGTTGGTCATCGCTTAAACATGTACAATTCATTTGCATGTGTTGCCTCAATACCTATGTCGCTTCCCATTCAATAGTTGTATTCCTGACGTGAACGAAAGAACAATGGTCGCAATTTAAAACGAATGAAAATGATGTTTTCATTGTTGAATCGGCGCATGAAGCGGCAATGAAACAATCCAGGCGGATGATTAGAATAAAGGCTAGATCCATTTTTATTTTATTGCTCCATCTGTTACGGACTTCCCACGATTGGACTATCTATAGTCATTATTTATTCCCTGGGTTTCCATGATAAGGCACAATGAATGGTAAATAATATTCTAAAAGTTCAATACTCGCGCGATAATGGTACCCGTGTCGACTGGCTCGAATCGGCATTTCCAATAAAATGTGGGACGGATAAAGTTTTCTTTCCGATTCTTTTGAAATTTACTGACAATGTAGCTTATTTACTGCTCCCCATTTCCCAGTATATATTGTTTGCCTCAGACTCGGTTCTGTGCAAACGGAATTGAATAAGTTATGAGCGCGGGGTCCCAGTTTTCGGGCTTCGTTTATTATGTTACGAATGATAAGGTCCGTTACCCTTGTTTCGACTTTTTCAGTTGAAAAACTGGAATGACTGCGGGATAAGCAGCAGGAAGGATGATGTTCATCCTCTTCCTTCCATCAACAAGAAAGAACTTTGGTAGTTTCGAATTGCCGAAAAACGTTTTCTGTGCTCAGAAGCAAGAGTGCACATTTGAAATTATGTCTCAAGATACAATTGGGTGTTTTATTTCACGAAAAATTCCACAGGATTTTGTGGCAGAAGTGTCCGATAATTCTCGTGTAGCGTGAAATTAATTTCTGCAATTCCTCGCCAAAGAGGTCGGTTGACATGTCATTACGCACATTGTAGAAAGCAACCGGCATGTTTATGTACCATGGAATTACTTCCAAGCGAAGACCATGGAAAGATTAGACATTCCTGAAACGCGTAAGAGTGGACCCTTTTATATTTTCAGAGCGGTTTCATTAAAATAGCAGCAGGTCGTCTCGGGTTTCGTCCTTTGAAAAGTAACGACGCGTACGCCAGAGGAAAGTTGCATCTTCGAAACAGAGATGACCTTTGTGTTCCATATCTATTCATAACCGCAACTTTGTGAAGTTCGTTTGGTTTCTCTGTGGTAGCGTGAAGACGGAATATTGTATTATGCCTTGGCACGAGAGCGTAAAAGGAATATTAATTATCGCCCTATTGTTCTTTATATTGTTTAACTTTCTAGGAACTAGAAACGCAGAAATATGTCGAGATTTGTGCTGTTTGATCGCGCCTGCGGATTTCGGCTTATCGGCGGAGGAAAAGGAGGGGGATCTCCTGTGTAGGCTTTGATACCATGCGCGGATTTGGGTTACGCCGACAAACAAAACTACTTAAGAAAACTACTCGATAGTTTTCAGTCCGCTCGTCGCATCTTCGAGGGCTATTAAGGTGTATCATTTGGATATGGCATACTTATCTGCCAAAAAAATTGTTTTATGATGACCACCTCAAAATGAATCATTTTCTGAGATGGAATGAAAAAGGTTGTTGTTGTTGTCATCGTAAGAATGAAGAAAGAGAAACGGTTATTTCTGAAATTGGAAGAATTAACTTGGTGCATCAGTTCGTTTTTCTTTGAAAATTGCTTCAGAATGAAATAATAAATGTCCTTTCATCAAGTTTTCCAGAGATAGTAATGATTCAGCCAACTGCAAATTACTCTTTTAAATTCCTTTCTTGGAATCCCTCACGTAGACGAGGGTCTATTTCTGCCATCACGCAACACCAGCAACGTGTTTCAAACCATCACGTAGTAATATCAGCCATACTGGCCTGTTACAGACTGATATACAGAGTGAATCTTGGGCTTGTAAATAGATTGTCTTTCTGCTTTCAAAACAATGAAAACATTCAGGGAAAATTAGACCCTTGATACGCATGATCTGTTAGTTAGCGAATCTCCTAAATCCTCCTGAAATTTTTACAGGTTTCGTTTCGGGTAGAGAAAAATCTAAAAATTGAATGAAACTGTGAGAGCTGATTGCAAGAAATTTGGTACAAAATCAGTTGTGATCCCCCTAGTTCTAAAATTCGATCGATGAAATAAGAAGACTAAAAACCATGGGTTGAAAAGAAATGTTTGCGGGAAAACTATCCAATATAAAAGTCTGAATTTATAGATGTGAATAGGTTTGATGTTACTTAAGATCTGCAAAAACTCTATTTCTGATAATGAGTTCTGAAATTTTGAGTCCTGTTGCAAACTGAAATAACTTATATTGCCTGAGAGTAGCATCCTGTATATAAAGGCATGAAGAATATCCGACTGTTTTAATAACAAGTAATAACACACCAATTTATCCTGAGAACAAAGTAAGGGGGATGAAAGGTGGCGCTGAAGCGTCATGATATTCTTCGCTGCTCTGCCGTTTCCTGGGATGTGACGGGAATAGGGGAATCGGGGATGAAACGGTGGCTATTTTAGGAATGTGCGGCCGGTGAATTTAGCGATGCCAAAAATGCGGAATCGATTCCGATCAGCTGAACCTACTCTCAACGGCCTCAACCGAAATTTACGCTAGGATCGACAATTTTTTCGAATGTACCTATTTGAAAAATTAAAAAAAGCACTGCCATAAAGTCAGGAGCTTTTGAGGGCTCGTTCCTCCCCCTTTTAGGTACATTCGAATTTTCAAGTTTTAGAAACCAATTGAAAAGTTTTTTGCTGTAAAAAAAAAACTCAAAACTGAGGTGAAACTCCAACCTTCAGGTGACCATTTTTTTCGACTATTCACTAGAATTTTCTACGGTATCTATAGTTTTGGTAATGCGATCTGGACAAAATTAGCACTTATTTTGAGTACATTATTCTCCATCTATGTGCAAAATTTCATTCCAATCCAATTAGTATCGGGAAAAAATTGTGCTCATTGATAAACGTGACGCGACATTCGCGATCCAAACCTATCCTGGAAATTTCAAGTCCCTAGGCCTTTCTGTTCGAAAGTTAGAATTTTCGATGGTTTCTATCATGGTTCTGGTCATGCGATCTGGACAAAATGTAGCTTAAATATATCATTCTCCATTTAAATACAAAATTTCATCACGATCGAATCCGTAGTTTTGAAATGATCAAGAAAACTAAATTTTAAACGACCATATTTACGGAACCCCTAGTCCAATTCTGCTCATTGATAAACGTGACCGCGAAATTCGAGGTCCACACCTATCCTCAAAGTCCCTAGGCCTTTCAGTTCGAAAGTTATAATTAGCGATCTGAAATATGAATCCACACTGAAAATTTCAAGTCTCTAGGTTGTTTCGTTCGAGAGTTATCGTGCTTACGGACGGACGGTCGGACGAACAGACTTGAATTTTTCGACGGATTCGTCATCAGTGAGTCGAACTCTGTCGATTGACACCATTTTCGGCTCCAAATTCGAAAAATATAGACATCGTGACGAAATGATATATATACCTCGTATAAGTAGAACGAGCGCTCAAAACGCATACAAATAGTGAAATAAGATAACAAAAATAATTTTAATACGAATTGAAATCAGAAGATAAATAAATTGAAGTCGGGAGATTGTGCGCGCTTGTTTCATTTCATCGCTAGAGCAGTCAGCGAAACCTACATCGACCAAAATTTCAGCAGGATTTGGCGAAATATTTCTGAGATACCGAAGTTTTGAGAAGAATTTTTTTTATTATTTCCTAAATTCCTTAAATTTCACATAAACCTTCGTGTCGTTATATAACAACTAACCACAAAGTTCCAATTCGATCCAAAATCATTCAGATGGTCATATCTTCGTAATCGTAACCCTTCGGCGTAACGCTTTTCTGAGGGGGGTTTTTGTTTTGTTGGGGTAATAAAAAAATATTTTTCGTTAGATACATAAATTATTTCAACTAAAAGAACCTCATAGTAAACATACTACTAACTTGAAGATGAAACTGCTTGATAAAGAAAGAAAATATTCCTCCTATATCTTTAAGGAAAGAGAACTAATGAAAAAATTATTCTGTATGATTTTCGCAGTCTACGGAATGGGGGGTGGTGGAGAGTCACTAAAGGAAATTTTCTTAATTTTACTCATAAAAGATATTTACAGCGATTTTTTTATGATTTCAATAAATGTATCTTCAAACTAAGGTTCCGATAATAATAATAATTTGTCAAAAGCTTTAATGCCTGCGGAAAAAGTTTCTTATGATTCAAAAGCAGAACATGGATTCAATATCAAGCATTGGTCATTGTCAGTTGTCAGTTCTTGTATTTTTGAGCGCTCGTACTACGATTTTGAGCCGAAAATGGTCTCAAACGACTTTGTTCGACTCACTGTTGACGAATCCGTCGAAAAATTCGAGTCTGTCCGTCCGTATACACGATAACTCTCGAACGGAATGTCCTAGAAACTTGAAATTTTCAGGGTAGGTTCGAATCTCGAATGCCGCGGTTAAGATCATTATTGGGCAAAATTCGCCGAGGGGTTCCGTAAATATGGCTGCTCGAAATTTTGTTTTCCTGATTACTTTGAAACTACAGATTCGATCGAGATGAAATTTTGCACTCTAATGGAAAATGAGGTGTTCAAGCTACATAGAACTATAGAAAATTGTAACTTTTGAACGGAAACGCCTAGGGACTTGAAATTTTCAGGATAGTTGTGGATCCCGATTGTCGTGATCACTTTCATCTATGAGCAAAATTATACTTGGGGTTCCGTAAATATGGTCGTTTGAAATTTAGTTTTCTTGATAATTTCCAAACTTCAGATTCGATCGTAACGAAATTTTGTATACTCATGGAGAATGATATATTCAAGCTACATTTCTCTAGATCGCATGACCAGAACCATAGAAACCATAGAAAATCAAAACTTTCGAACGGAAAGGCCTAGGGACTTGAAATTTTCAGGATAGGTGTAGATCTGAAATGTGGCGTTCACGCATGAGCAGAATTTTACTAGGGGTTCCGTAAATACGGTCGTTTGAAATTTTGTTTTCTCGATAATTTCGAAACTACGGATTCGATCGAGATAAAATTTTGTATTTTAAACGAGAATGACATATTAAAGCAACATTTTGTCCAAATCGCATGACATATTAAAGCAACATTTTGTCCAAATCGCATGACCAGAACCATAGAAACCATAGAAAATTATAACTTCCGAAGGAAAAGGCCTAGCAACTTGAAATTTTCAGGGTGGGTTGGGATCGCGAATTTCACGGTCACGTTCATCAATGAGCAAAATTAGACTAGGGGTTCCGTAAATATGGCCGTTCAAAATATTCTGTTCCTGATAATTTCGAAACTACCGGTTCGATTGGAATTTTGCACCTAGCTGAGGAATAATGTATCGCATCACCAAGACCATAGATACCTTAGAAAATTTTAGCGAATTATCGAAAAAAAAATTGGTCACCTAGAGCACTGACTTGAAGTCTGGATTATCGCCTTAGTTTGAAAATTTGTTTGACAGCTGGCAAAAATTTCCTCAATTGGTTTCCAAAACTGGAAAATGCGAATCTACCTACAAGGTGCATGTACGAGCGCTCAAAAGCTCCTGCCTTCACGGCAGTGCTTTTCGTAATTTTTTTATTTATTTTTGGAATACATGCTTGTTAATTTAATTATTTTGAGTGTTTTTCACACTTTAATCATTTTTGGGTACATATAAATGGCATTCGTCGAAATTTTTTGATACAATAATTTTATTAGGCTTTTTTATGACGAACAAACTTCTCGTCTAGTCCGCTAAGCATACTTGTAAAAACATAGTCGAGCATCACATGAAGACTCGCCTCAAGCATCAAAAACAAATACATGTGACTGAACTAAACCGTTCATAGTGAAGCATCGACCATAGCCTTAAATCAGGCATCGAGCATCGCCGTTGCCGGGGAATCAAATCGATTCGATTTTCAAGACTCTCTGCAGGCATGATGTCCGAAACCAGACATATGATTGGTGATAGCCGTATTGTGTTTCAGCCAGTGTCGTAGTTAAGTTAGGGTAAAAACATAATGAGAAGAGGTGAATAATTTGTTTGTATTGAAATGGACAAAAAAAAATTAATAAGTGAAATATTTATTCGGACTGCAATATGGGATAAAAGATATATATTTGGCAGATAAAAATATTTTAAATTCTTTTAACTGGGTGTAACAAAAAATAATGGACGAAAATAAGCAATATTACAAAAATATCATGTGAGCTACAAAAACAGTGAATAAAACAGAAAACCAATAATATAAAAAACTCTTTTATATTTTTTTCAGACAAAAACATTTTATATTCTTTTCACTAGGTGCAACAAAATATCAGAAAATATATTTTTTATTTATACCTCTACTTCCTATTTCCAACACCTCACTACGAATCTGGATTCATCATTCTTACAACTGCTTTCATAGATGCCCCACTATGTGTATTTTACCCTACGACCCCCGATGCTCGAAGCGGCGTTGCCAATTTCTTGTGCACGGCTCGGAGTGGTAGAAGGCTGTGACACATCGTTTGGTATATGACAAAGTCCGTAACACGGTGATCGATAAATCACCTTCTGGTTATTTTTGGACTATAAAACTGAACCCACATATTTATAATTTCGTATGGACAAATGGGGTCGGCAATAACATGCAGCATGAACCAACATCACGTAATCCCACTGATATTATATCAATCACATGTCCACATTAAAATTTCTTCCAGGATTATTTATTAAATTACATCCGCAGATAATGACAGAGATTGTCAAGTGAACACGTACGTTGCGTGACGGCTAGATAGGGGCTTTGATATAGGAGACTTCCCTTTCAAAACTATTTGGCATCAATTCATGTCATTAAAGCTCTTTCGAGTATAATAACACGGGTAACACGGAGCTCCAAAGGCTGAGGTATAATTTAAATTCCCCATTGAATATTCGGGGATACGTGCATCCTCTTTATATCAGCTATTTTGATGCCTTGAATGCTGTGTGATTGTGATTGTGTATGCAATTTGATTCGAAGTTTCGTCGAAAGTTCCTGGGAACTTGACGACGATCCGGCGAACATGATTGGAATTATTCAAATAGATCTTACTATTATCTACGCACGCTTGCTCACGTTGTATAAATGTACTAAGTAGTAATAATAAGTTTATTTCAATGATTTTCAGTATCTCTACACCCTCTGCCTTGCAAAATCTCGTGATATGTAGAAATCCCCGAATTTCCGTGGACTAGTAGCGAACTAGTAACTATACTGATCATGTACTATTAGGCAAAGGTATATTTTGATGGCAGTCACGAAAATTTAATTTGAAGAATGTTTTCAATTTATGAAGCTTTCCGATTGATCTTTGGGAGATGATTGCCTTTTGCTAAGGTTCTGTAGTCGTCTTCGAACATCTTGAATTCACAATTCATCGCTTGGATGGCCGAATCTGGTTGACAAAACCCTCCTGGTCGAAGTTTTGTATTTTGTATTTAAACATTGAAGGAATTTCGAAGAAGAAAAGCGAATAGGTTTCAAAATAAGCAAGAGAGAATGATGTAGAGGTCATTCTCCTTCGAGGGACCTGTTCGGCAACAGAGGAAAATCTTCCAGAGAATGGTTTCAAAAGGTTATGTCCTATTTCTGATTCATTGTTCGAATGGGTGGACAGATTTAGATCGATTTAACATATTTTATTTATTTCATTTATTTCATTCATGTTATTTATTTTATTTTTTTAATTTTATTAATTTTATTAATTTTATTAATTTTATTTATTTCATTAATTTTATTTATTTCATTTATTTCACTTATTGCGTTTATTATATTTATTTCATTTGTTTTATTTATTTCATTGATTTTATTGATTTTATTTATTTTCTTTATTTTATTTATTTTATTTATTTCATTCATTTTTTTAATTTTATTGATTTTATTTATTTAATCCCTTTTATTCATTTTATTTATTTCATTTATTTCATTTATTTTATTTATTCATCATTATGAATAATATTTTTTTTGAGCGCTCGTACTACTTACACGAGGGCTATATCATTTCGTCACGATGTCTGTATTTTTCGAATTTTGAGCCGAAAATGGTCTCAATCGACTATGTTCGACTCACTGATGACGAATCCGTCGGAAAATTCGAGTCTGTCCGTCCGGCCGTCCGTCCGGCCGTCCGTCCGGCCGTCCGTCCGTCAGCACGATAACTCTCGAACGGATCAACCTAGAGACTTGAAATTTTCAGTGTAGGTTCAGATCCCGAATGCCTCGGTTAAGTTCGTTAATGGGCCAAATTCCACCAGGGGTTCCGTAAATATGGCCGTTCAAAGTTTTGTTTCCCTGATTACTTGAAAACTACAGATTCGATCGAGATGAAATTTTGCACTCAGATGGAAAATGAGGTGTTTCAGCTACATGCGAAATGTAGTCCAGATCGCATGACCAGAACCATAGAAACCATAGAAAATTGTAACTTTTGAACGGAAATGCCTAGGGACTTGAAATTTTCAGGATAGGTGTGGATCTCGAATTTCGTGATCACGTTCATCTATGAGTAACATTATACAAGGGGTTCCGTAAATACGGTCGTTTGAAATTTTGTTTTCTCGATAAATTCGAAACTTCGGATTCGATCGAGATGAAATTTTGTATTTTAATCGAGAATGATATATTGAAGCAATATTTTGTCCATATCGCATGACCAGAACCATAGAAACCATAGAAAATTGTAACTTTTGAACGGAAAGGCCTAGGAACTTGAAATTTTCAGGGTGGGTTTGGATCGCGAATATCGCGGTCACGTTCATCAATAAGCAAAATGAGACTAGGGGTTCCGTAAATATGGCCGTTCAAAATATTTTTTTCCAGATAGTTTCGGAACTACTGATCGGATTGGAATGAAATTATGCATCTAGCTGAGGAATAATGTATTCAAAGTACGTGCAAAATGTTGTCCAGACCGCATCATCAAGGCCATAGATATCGTAGAAAATTCTAGCGAATCGAAACAAAATTGATCAGCTGAAGCAGCGACATGAAGTCTGGAGTTTCGCCTAAGTTTCAGAATTTTTTTGACAGCTGTCAAAAATTCCTTCAATTGGTTTCTAAAACTGGAAAATGCGAATCTACCTACAAGGTGCATGTACGAGCGCTCAAAAGCTCCTGCCTTCACGGCAGTGCTTTTCGTAATTTTTTCATTCTGCTATTGCCTTTTTCAGATTTGATTTTTCCTTAGAGAAAAGTCTCTCGTTTGAAACTGAAGAGAGAGAGCAAATTTTGTTTCTGTTTTTGATGAAAATCCCTTCAATTTGAATATATCAAATCCATTTTGCCAAAATTTTCGAATTTCGAGCCGAGAAAAGTCTCAATAGATTAGAATGGACGACTCACAGATGAAGAATTCGTGGTCAAATCCAATTCTTCTCGTCTGTCTGGAGGTCCGTCTATCCATAAAAACGATGACTCTCGGAAGAAAGGGCCTAGCGTTTTGAAATTTCCAGGCTACGTTAGAGGTCTGAATGCGTCGGTCGAGTTCGCAGTAAGGTTTCGTAGATAGCCATCTGAATTTTTTCCTGAATATGTATGTAGTTCAAAAAATGCCGATGCGATCGAATTGAAACTTTATGGTCAGTTTTAGAATATCGAAGTTCATGTGAAATAGGTCTAGATAAAATGAGTTATATTAAAATATCATCTTCACAGCTGTTCCACCAGAAAAGAAAATAGAGTTTTTCTGATCCGGTATTGAAAAATTTGATGATAATTCTGCGATTCCATCTCTTGAAGTTCATGAAAGTAACTTCGCACTGGTGAAGAATTCAAACAAGCGCGGAAAAGCTCTCGTCAGATATAATTTTTTGATACGAGTGAGAATGATGATATCGCTAAGTCTTCATTTATGAAGACTCCACGAATTCCAGATGTTTCTGAGAGACACACTTATACTTCTTCAAACATCGACCCTCTTTACTGTCACTTTATCTTCGTCTGCGTCATTGTGCGCGAGACGCAGGATACATGCCGAATAGATAAGGACTCACTCTTTCATAATGGCAACACTAAAGCTGGGTCTACACGAAAGGACTCGGTGATTCAGAACTTCATCAACGACTCCATTGCTTTCTATCAGCGATTGCTGATCCCCTGACTTGGAAGCGAGACGTATTATTTCAAAAAAACAGAGTTTTGAATTCTTCCAACCTAATCGTTTGAGGCCATTCTCGGTTCAAAATTCGAAAATAACAGACTTTGGGCAAAATGATAACGCTCTTATTTATAGAAATAAGCTCACAAGAAGGATTTAAGTTGTACAATAACTGTGGATCAATATGATTCAAGAATTTAAGTCCTCATATGTAATCTTTTCATTTTTGTGTTTTTGTGTCATATTAAAATTCATTCTTGTTAATGTTCAGATTATCATCATCCCCGATTACAGTCCACTAACTTTTTTATAACTAGCTATTTTTATAAAGCCAATGCTTATTATCTCAAGGAATTATTCATGATTACTTTCGCGATAACTTATTTATACTTCTATCTATTTCTATCCATTTTCGGATTATACAGGGTGTTTCCAAATTAGACGTAGACGTATACCAACTTTCAAATCATACTTATTATTTAATTTCTCAAAAAACACAAAAGTCAAACACATATTTCAGAAACTGTAGATTTTCGGTTATCAATAAATATGGCTCAAACGACAGCCAATGAGTGATACTATCACGTCCTCCAAGGTTCACGTCTAATTTGGAAACAGCCTGTATATTTATTGTGTAATTTTTTTTTTGAGTGAATGGAAATAACTTGTTTAGTTAAATATTGTCTTTCTGATAGCTAAAATTGTAAGAATAGCATTTAGCTATACTTTCACCTAATGAAGACGATTTATTATTATAATTATTATCATCTATCTTCGAAATCTAGTAATTTCAATTTAGTAGAAATTCCAGAGAGTTAATAAAGCAAATGTATATTCAGTAGTTTCATTTCATCTCCCACAGTCCCAATAAACTAATCAGAATTTTGCACGAATGTTGAAGAATGTTTTCGATGACTTGTGAGTGTTAGTTGTTTTATAACCATAAGTTCATGATATTTTTCAATGAATTTTCGAACAATGGAATATAAAATTCGATATTTTATTTTCTGGATTAATCAATGTGTCGTGGGGTTCATTCGAGGACCTCCTATCTATGGCCCCCTTAACGTTGTTTAACCAGAAGCCATAGTGCCGGTAAGAACGTTCCTTTTACATAATATCAGAATTACTGGCGCTTTTATGTCGGATGGAAGCCCTGCGGCCGAAATGAATAACTATTGTCCGCATTGCCCTATTTTTTCGCTTTGCAATACTTTACGATGGAAATATATGTATTTGACATACGAACTGGGATTTATATCTTCACGCTTGTTACGGTTGTATTTCACGGATCGGAACTGTGTTGTATGCGTTCCCGTTCAACATGTTAAAATTAATTGCCCATTGTTATGGCGAATGTAGATATTTGAATAATTGAAACTGCAGTTCTAGCGATTCGAATAACGTAGAATTTTTTTCCAAGTCGGATGATTCGACTATGCAAATTATGTATCATGCATTGAAGAAAAATTTGAACGGCTTTCAGTATTCATTGTCAGTATTTTTATAAACTCCAATAGATGGAATCACCGAATTATATTGAATACATCAGAAAAACTTAATTTTCTTTTCACATGGAGCGCAATGTGGAAAATGAATCATCTTGTGTACCTAAATACAAAGTCGAAGAAAAGCCGCAACCGATATCGCTGATGACCACTCCACACCATGCATACTCCGTAGAGAACTTTCTGCGAAATAACCAAGGCAATAACTTCGGCAATAATCAAGTTATAGATCTATTAAATACTTCATAAAGTTTCGTCGGGGATATAACATGAAAATCGATAACTTGTCCCGGGATATCGAAATCGATTGCCTCAAGGTAGAATGTCTGCGAAGAAGTCATTTCCTGCAGCGATTGCCTCTAATTCCGAGAGAGGACATGACGAAGCGATCTGGGGATTCCAAGTCCCACGAATATAGGGAGGGTTATTTAATACAATAAAGGGATGATTCGATTAAGTGAGTCTCCCACATCTAGCTAGCACAACTATTTCGGCACAATTGATCAAAGAAAACCATTTCCATAATAATTATGTGTGAAGCCTGCGATTTAGGTGCTTCACTTTGCGTAAGCAAGTTTTTTCGCCACCGACTGAACAAGTGGAAATGATCACAGGACTTCCAAGTAGGTGAGTAGGATAATAGAAGAGATGAGTAGTAGATTCTACCCATCTCTACCAGGAGTTCTCGTGTTTGTGTTGATTCAGTGTGTAGAGCGTAGAACCCCGAATCCGAATCATCCGGAGGCTTTGAGATTTGAAGTCGACGGTAGCATTGGATTCGTGATCATAAAAAGAAATTGAACCCTGGATAAAAAGTACGATTCTTTCGGCTAGGTGAATCGATCCAGTTATCCAGTTCGAAGGGGTAGATTTGGTGGGTCTTATAACTCATTATGTGGCCAACTCTACTCTCTACAGTTTCACCTCATTTCAAATGACCATAGATTAGTTTTGGGCGACCGCTCTGACGATTTAGTGAAACAAGCGCGCAGAAGCTCCTGTCTTTTTTGAGCGCGTCACGATGTCTGTATTTTTCGAATTTTGAGCCAAAAATGGTCTCAATCGAATATGTTCGACTCACTGATGACGAATCCGTCGGAAAATTCGAGTCTGTCCGTCCGGCCGTCCGTCCGTCCGTAAGCACGATAACTCTCGAACGGATCAACCTAGAGACTTGAAATTTTCAGTGTAGGTTTAGATCCCAAATGCCTCGGTTGAGTTCGTTAATGGGCAGAATTCCACCAGGGGTTCCGTAAATATGGCCATTCAAAATTTTGTTCTCCTGATTACTTCGAAACTACAAATTCGATCAAGATGAAACTTTGCACTCAAATGGAAAATGAGGTGTTCAAGTTACATGTGGAATTTTGTCCAGATCGCATGACCAGAACCATAGAAACCATAGAAAATTGTAACTTTTGAACGGAAAGGCCTAGGGACTTGAAATTTTCAGGATAGGTGTGGATCTCGAATGTCGTGATCACGTTCATCTATGAGCAACATTATACAAGGGGTTCCGTAAATATGGTCGTTTGAAATTTTGTTTTTCCGATAATTTCGAAACTACGGATTCAATCGTGACAAAATTTTGTATTTCAATCGAGAATGATATATTGAAGCAATATTTTGTCCAGATCGCATCACCAGAACCATAGAAAATTGTAACTTTTGTACGGAAGGGCCTAGGAACTTGAAATTTTCAGGGTGGGTTTGGATCGCGAATTTCACGGTCACGTTCATCAATGAGCAAAATTAGACTAGGGGTTCCGTGAATATGGCCGCTCAAAATATTCTGTTCCTAATAGTTTCGAAACTACTAATTGGATTGAAATGAAATTTTGCACCTAGCTGAGGAATAATGTATTCAAACTACGTGCGAAATTTTGTCCAGATCGCATCACCAAGACCATAGATACCGTCAAAAATTCTTGCGAATTATCGTTTCAGAATTTTTTTGACAGCTGTCGAAAATTCCTTCGATTGATTTCTAAAACTGGAAAATGCGAATCTACCTACAAGGTGCATGTACGAGCGCTCAAAAGCTCCTGCCTTCACGGCAGTGCTTTTCGTAATTTGTTTTATCGAACATTGTTCTAGCTTGCCTGGAGAGTAATTCAGAATCATTCATTTATTTGTCACTCAATTTTGATAGAAACCTCAATTATTTTAATAGAATTAGCCGATACTTGATGGAAATCCGTAATCAAACTTACAATAGAATAACTAAGGGTATATTTTAAACTTACAACAAAATAATTATTGTACTCCAACAATGAGATCTAAGTTTTACACCCCTGTCTCCAAAATAATATTTGGCCACCTAAATTAATAAACGAGCACCAAAAAGCCCACAACCAGAACAAGAATTTATGAGCACGTGAAATGTTGAAAAGTTAGCATAAATATTAAAGTCGTACCTAATGTGAAATGTGAATCCCAAAAACATGAAATAATATCCAAAATTAATGTATTATATCCAATAAAATTCTATGAGCAGAAAATAAAATTAAACGAAAACCCAAACTAAATAATGTTTGCCAAAAATTATCAGTGCACACTAAATATACTATATAAACCCCATAATAATGGTTGAGAATAATATTTATTTATTTTCAGACAAACGTGTGATATGTGAGATTGATAAAAAATAATATTCATTTCAATTTTTTTCTTACTGAAGCAATATTATTGAAGCAATATCGATATCGATCACTATATTGAACGTGTAAGGACGATATTGAAACAATAATATTGAAGGCAACAATATTGGAAGAAATAAAATCCGTTTGATTTTTATTGAAGTCCCTTCAATATATTGCGTTGCTCTCTATGATATTTGGTGACACAAGATAATTTTCGGAAAATCATATCGATATTACCTTCTTCGGTGTTCGGTTAAATACGATCCAATAACTAATATGATTTCCACTACATTGAGTTAAATTCCACGTGTTTCGACGCAAAGCATCACCTTCACAGGTGGTTAAGGTATAACAGTTATACCTTATGCAATTATGTGCAAAATAAGTGTGAAGCCAAAATAATTTTCAGGCATTATTTTGAATAGTTCATTCATTTATCACTCGAATTTAATTCAATGATAGAAAAAAACCATTCAGACCTCGAAGTAACCCTGAAGTTTTCAAAAATTGAGGCCTTTTTTTCGGAAGTTATGATGTTTACGGAGTGACGGACGGACAGGTGGACAGAATAGAATTTGACCATCTGTGAGTCCAACCTAATCGTTACTCGGCTCGAAATTAGAAAATTACAGGTATTTGGGCAAAATGATAACGCCCTTGTTCATAGAAACAAGCGCACAAAAACCAGAACCCTGCAAATATAAATATAAATATACTCGGTGGAGACTAAGCCTCTTGAAAAACCCTTATGCAAAATATTCCAAACCACTGCGGCGGACTTTTCAATTGGATAACTGCCACGCCATTTCCTTTAGAAATCACCTCATACGTTACTTCAAATGACACATGCACCAAAATGCACTAATGTGCATATCCTGTTTCGTTGTTATGCAAAATCGCCAGCCGCCCATTTTCATGATTGAATGGCGCGACCTTACGCAGGGCTGCCGTTTAAAGTCAGCTCTATCCTCAAGGGTTGGAAATGATGATTATCTGCCGTTGACTCCTTTTTCCACCTCATTCAACGTGAATGTCAAGAACCGTTGAGGTTTCTTTGATGAAAAAAATCGATTTTGGTGAAGTTGTATACCACTTTCAGAAATGTGTAAATCTTTCTTTTTTTTTTTTGAAATACTGATTGTTTGTATGATAATTTATTCGAATAACGCAGAAAATATTTGTCTGCCTAGTTTGGCGTACACTGACGACTATCAGAGGGGCAATTTCCCCCATTGCCCCTTCCTGTTGTATCCGCGCATAAATGATATGATCATATTTTAGTTCAGTCTATGTGGAGAATCAAAATCCAACTTATTTCAATGCCTCACAGATACTAACCGTAAAAATTTTTGGGTACTGGCAGCTTTTGTATTCATAATCCCTTCTTTGTATGTTCATCAGAATAGTTTTGCTTATTATAATTATATTTTTTTGATAGCTAATTCCAGCTGGGGTGTATCGGCAACCCCGGCAAAGAGGAACGTAAAAAATTCAAACCAAACGGGGAGAAGCCTTCATAATCACTACTCGTCAAGCAATATCTTGCACACGCCGCCAACGCCGAAGGGATGGAATTTAATGACTTATCGAAGCGTTAAGTATACGTGATATTTTTCGACAGGATCCATTAAAATTTAAGGACGAAACAGCTGCGATCGATAAAGGAGCTGACATTTCGGCTCTCGCATGGAAACGATGTAAAAAATTAATTATATTCGGAATTTTCAATACAGTTAGTACACCGCTGAGAGAAAATGTCCGTGGTTTCGAATCCATATTTGATGAGGAGATTACTAACAGTATCATGCAGGTTCTCGTTTTAATTCGATCCTTTCGATGTGCTTTTGGTACATGAATATCAGATTATTTATGGAAAAATCAATCATCATGTCAAAATCTTATTTATCGAGAAAAAAAGTTCAAACATCCAGTGAAATGTACACTAAAAATGCTAAAAGTGAAAAAGAAAAATTATAAAAAGCACTGCCGTGAAGTCAAGAGCTTTTGAGCGCTCTTTTATCTTGTAGATTCGCATTTTCCAGTTCAAGAAACAAATTGAAGAAATTTTTGACAGCTGCCAAAGAAATTTCGAACTAAGGCGAAACTCCAGACTTCACGTCAGTGCTAGAAGTTTCTACGGTATCTATGGTCTTCGTAATGCTATCCGGATAACATTTCGCACGTAGTTTGAATACTTTTTTCTTAACCTATGTGCAAAATTTCATTCAAATCCAGTCAGTAGTTTCGAAATTATCAGGAAGAAAATATTCTGAACGGACATGTTTACGGAATCCCTAGTATAATTTTGCTCATTGATAAACGTGACCGCAACATTCGAGATCCAAACTTACCTTGCAATTTTCAAGTCCCTAGGCCTTTTTGTTCGAAAGTTATGATTTTCTTTGGTTTCTATGGTTCTGTTCATGCGATTTGTAAAAAATGTAGCTCGAATATTTCATTCTCCATTAGTATACAAAACTTCGTCACGATCGAACACGTAGTTTTGAAATGATCAAGAAAATAAATTTCAAACGACCATATTTACGGAACCCCCAGCCCAATTTTGCTCATTGATAAACGTGACCGCGACATTTGAGATCCAGACCTATCCAGGAAATTTCAAGTCCCTTGATCACGTCATTTTCCATCTGAGTGCAAAATTTCATTTCGATCGAATCAGTAGTTTCGAAGTAATCAGGAGAACAAAATTGAAACAACTATATTTACGGAACCCCTGGTCGAATTTTGCCCAATAACGAACTCAACCGCGGTATTCGAGATTCGAACCTACCTTGAAAAATTCTAGGTCGTTCCGTTCGAGAGTTATTGTGTATACGGCTGGACGGACGGACAGACTCGAATTTTTCGACAGATTCGCCATCAGTGAGACGAACCTTCTCGATTTAGACACTCTTCGTCTCAAAATTCGAGAAATACAGACATCGTGACGAAATTAAATAGCCCTCGTGTAAGTAGAACGAGCGCTCAAAAATAATGATCTAGGTTTACCATCGATCTCAAAATCTAATTTATCAAGAAATAAAGTTCAAACATATAGTGAAATGGACACTAAAAATTGAATATGAAATTATCTGTAAAAATTTCGAAATACTACGCTGAAAGTGAAAAAGAAAAACAGAATATGAACCAACTTTCACATTTTTCGATCAAATTTCGTCGTATTTCGTATACTCGTATATTTTGTTGGTTATATTTCCTCGTACACAATCAGCTTATACAAATTAAATAAAAATGTGGCAAAGTACGTGTCCGACTATCGCGCAATCGTCCTTAATTATTTCTTTTGTCGGCGTAACCCCAAATATATAGTTAAATCGTGGCATCTGTTGTCTGTGTAAGACATGTGGTTCCCCAATATTTGTTCATAAAAATATATGACCGTATGTACCTATATTGCTTTATTTAAGCCATACTTTGGACAATTCAAATTGATTTTTAGAGGCCAATGGGAACAACGGAAAAAGCTGATTGGTAAAAATCCAAGTTTGGCCAACTCTGGCTCAGTGTCTCAAAATATGCACAGGAGTTATATTACTTTTTTAGAATATTGTTATGAGTTTCCCCTCTTCTGAAATTTTTCTTCCGAGAACTGCACAAATGAAAAAATAAGAAGATAATGATATGAGGTCTCTGTTTAGATGTTTTCATCTTCGTAAAAATTTATGCATGCGGAGAAAAACTGTTTTAGCAAAAATCTTGAAGTATTACTTCAAATATTATTATATTTGTGATTTGTTTTCGTGTTACCCTTCCTTCTTTGCAAAATCCTGAATCTCACCTTGATAATTCGATCATCGTTTCGGCAGTTTAAATGAAACCGACGCATTCGCCATTTTGCAACAATTGTCAGTCTCTGGCACTGTTTAAGATATCGGAAGTATTTTTCTCAAGAGGAATGAGGTAAAGACCTTTTTTTTCAATTCGGATCATTGTCAGTACTCCAAACATCACCCGATCACTTGGGAATAATGCGATTGTAGAAAGTTTTTGCAACGTTATCTTTGCAGTTCTTTCAATAACTTTTCATTCATTTTGACATTAATTTTGAGGCCGACGTTAAGAATATTCTTAAAATGAGTAGAGGTTTATCTTACCCCATTGAAAACAGGCAGAAAAAAGAATATTTATTTGAGGTTCCTTTCTTTTTGCTTATATTGCTATAAATTCCAAATATGATCTCCCAAGAAAAAAATACGAAAAGCAATGCTGTAGTAAGTAAAGAGTCAGAAGTCATCCACCACTTAGGTGAAGATTCGCATTTTCCAATTTTAGAAACCAATTGAAGAAATTTTTGATAGCTGTCAAAAAAATGACAGCAGCTCTTGGTCAATTATGCCGAATCAGCTGTTACATAATTATAAGGATTTTTTTTTCGATAATTCTCTAGAATCTTCTACGGTTTCTATTTTCGATAGTTTTGGTAATGCGATCGTAACTAAATTCCGCACGTAGTTTAAATAGGTACATTATAATATGTGCGAAATTTAATTCCGACCGAATCAGTAGTTTCGAAATGATCAGGAAAAGAATATTTTGAACGGCCATGTTCACGGAACCCCTATTCTATTTTTGCTCATTGATGAACGTGACCTCGACATTAGAGATCCAATCCTACCTTGAAAATTTCAAGTTTCTAGGTCTTTCCGTTCGGAAGTTATAATTTTCTATGGTTCTGGCATGCGGTGTGGACAAAATTGTTTTCATTTTGCATGTAGCTTGAACAAGTCATTCTCCATCTGAGTGCAAAATTTCATCTCGATCGAATTAGTTGTTTCGAAGTTATGAGGGGAACAAAATTTCGAACGGCTATCTTTACGGAACCCCTGGTCGAATTTTGCCCAATAACGAACTCAACCGCGCCATTCAAGATTCGAACCTACCTTGAGAATTTCGAGTTTCTAGGTCGTTCCGTTCGAGAGTTATCGTGTTTAAGGACGGCCGGGCGAACAGACTTGAATTTTTTGACGGATTCGTCATCAGTGAGTTGAACTTTGTCGATTAAGACCATTTTCGGCTCAAAATTCGAAAAATACAGACATCGTGTCGGAATTATATATCCCACGTGTGAGTAGAACGAGCGCTCAAAAAGTATGAACGCCCTTGAAGTTGATAATGAAAAGAATAATGTGTAACGAACTGATAGAGATCAAAGATAGTGCTGAATTTTCGAATGTACAGAATCCTGAAAGACCGTATCAACGAAACGCATGAATTAATTACGAAGAAATAAGGAGACGTCATTAACATTAATTCAACAACCCTGATAACCTGGGTGGTCGTTCAGAAATTCGGTTTGGTGAATAAACAAACCTCCCCTACACAGATAATGACGATATTTACATACCGGCAAACTCCCCAGGAAGTCCTAGTTTGCTCCTTTCAGTTTCTCCTACGCTACACGATGGGTTCGAAGGTTATGTTGAATTTATGGGTAGGAAGGCATCTCAATTTTCCACTTCAACTCCTAAACATGACGGAGTCGTTCAAGACGGGGTGGCCTCCAAATGGAAATTATATTTTGGATAGATAAGAGGAGACTAGTTTCCTGAGTATTCGAAGATTTACTTCGTCGGGGATTATTCGTATTGGATGGAAAAGTAATGATAAATATAATATTTGTAGTTTATTCTAACTCTCTGATAACGATTGCTTTTGAGGGATTCAAATTAGGGTTTAATTTAAGATTAACAACGTAGTAGGTTAATATCCGTCGATAGAGTGAATAAAAAATAGTGATGGAGCTTGTATAAACAACAACAACAACAACAAAGTTTGAGAAACCCTCGAAATTTTCAAATTTAGCTCAGTTTAAACTTATTATCGGTAGAAGTAAAAGCCAACATGATAAATATTTCAATATAATAGCCGATAAGTTTTCCGTGAGAAAAGTCACGCAGGAAAAGTTGGTGTTTTATTCATGAGAGAACAGTTCGAACTTATCTTGGCTGACCTGGCATGCTTGCGAAGGCAGGTCATAACCACTTTTGTTTTTCATGGCTTATCGAGAGCTCGACTGTGGAAAATAGGGAAAAACACAATTCCTATCCATCACAACCTTCAAATTCCTATGTTTGCGTTTTCGTAAATGATTTTATAAACGCGGTCCGAATGTTTGCAGAGGCATTCAAATGTTTTCTTGGTAAGGTCGCAAGTTAACGACAATGTAAAATATTCTGGAAAAATCGTAAAAATAAACAGCTCCGGCAAACACTAGTGACCCTATGTATAGAAGGCATTAGCCGGTTGTGTGCCTTGGGCATTAACAATGAGCAGAGTCTTCCTCCCCAGCCTGATATTGCATAAATAAACACTATCTGGCAAAGTAAACGGGAACTTCTACCATAAAACTCGAAAAGCTAACAAACTGTTTTAGTAATAGCGCATCACCGACGTAATATAAAAATCCGGGGCATATGCAACATTTACTTTGTTTATCTACCACCCGCTTGGATATTCAATTTTATCGTTCCAGACGAAATGAGTTCAGATAATCGAAAAATATTTCTGCCCTCCGAATTGGACGGACCCCATGGCCCGGAGGTATGTCGAGATATCCAACGGGACAATTTTCTCGTGGAAACAAGAATCTGTTTCGGAGAAAGTGAACTGGAAATTCGGCGTTTCTTCATAAACATCACCAGTATCGATAGAATTACGTGAATTATTCACGTGTAAAATGCTTCAAAGAACTACAATTTCAACTCCCCCTTCCATCCTGTTATTATCGTGAAATTACATCCCCCATTTCTGAACGATCCTATCCAATGAAAGTAATCAACGTTTCCCAATAAAGGAGCACACTCGCTCACCTCTTTTCTATTTCTTCCCATGCCTCTAACTCAATTTATCTTCGGGGTTATTAAAAATTTCTACGCCCTCTCAGATCCAGCCCCCGAGCTTCGGGGGAGCGACAGACGTAGCACGAAAAGATAGATTGGAAAGCGCTTACTTCGCAATGTAACCAACAGTCATGGCAAGGGAACGGTTCTATATTCCTGGCAAGTTTGGTTCTGCTCAAGCGAATCGGAGTACGTGATTAGTTTGGTAAGAACTATATAACGATAGCTCACTTCGTTCATGTTCTTGTTGTCGGGACTTCGTATCTCGGGGATTTTCATGGATGAAAATTGAAGCAGTATAGTATAGTATAGTGGAAATGTATCCAACCCCCTCGAAATCTCACACAGGGGTACAGAAGTTTTAGAGCATTTTTCAACAGCACCCAACATTATATGAGGAAAAGAAAAGATTCGATTCCTATACCATTTGTTTTTTTTTAGTCAGAGGGAATCCTCATAGACGAACTATCTCCGATAGATAAAACAGTCTTAGACTTCGTGTGAAGCACGACCTGCTCAAAGTAAACTAACCTGCTGTTTTAGATACCGGGCATTTTTTGCCTATCGACTTTTTGACTCTTTTTGTTTGTATCTCTTTCACGATCTTTATTGTGTGATTATTGTGTTACCACTGACTATCATGGGAGAGTCTTCTCTTCTTGATATTTGAAATTGAGTTCACTCAATTTCTGTTTCTACGTAGTTGATCTCTGGGTCTTTTGTGATAAATGGGTATCCTAAGCACATCTGCAAGGTTGTAGTTAACCAGTCTATTGAGCTCATTATTTGAATGTTGACTTGCTTTCTCAAATATCTTCTTGGCTTTCTTTTTTAGGTTATCTGCGACAGTTTCCCATTCTAAGTCTCTGTGGATTTTATTGGTGCCCCAGTTTCTAGAAGAGAAGTTCTTGATACCCCTCCGTAATAATGTTTGGGTCTTCATGTGACCGTTTGAAGTGAATTGTAGATGTTCTATGGGAATTTGAATTATTTTTAAGTAGGAAATTTATTCTTGCTAAAATTTAAAAATTGATTCCATTAACTTTTTGTTCAGACCCTTGAGGAATTCATATGGTTAATCGCAATTGATTGATTACTGTTTCTGGACTTCTTGGCGAGTTTATTTTGTAGAGTTTGAATAAAATAATAGTATATTATTTAAGAGCGGTAATGTACGTCATAACTCACGCAGATGAAGTTTGCAGCACGAGCCGAAGGCGAGTGCTGTAATTCATCAAGTGAGTTATGGCCATTACCGCAAGTTGAATACTATACTTCATCTATAATATAAATACTAAGATACAAATACAGAGAAAGAACTTTATTCAAAAATCATAATAGTTAGCTATAACAATGCATTATTTATGTTGATTGTGCTTCTTAGAATGGAGTGGACAGTCCATAGGGGCGATGCTTTACATTTAGTGCCAAGTTCACTAAGATATGCCAGAAGAACATTGGCTGTAAACGATGACTTAATATTCTTACTACTACACCAATCTTGAAAATTGTTGTATACACCCTTATATTTGTTTTGGGATTTTTCGGGCAATAAATTATGTATGGTAATATTGGCTGATTGTCTTATTTGTGGAGGTATGCATAATAATTCATCTTCACCATCTGAATTCATCTTTTTCAGCAAAACATTTACAATAATAATTAGGTATCAACTTAATTTGAGAAAACGTCAAAATTATTCAAGTGACCTCCCCTCAATACCAATAATGGTCTATTCCCTTTCGGCCAATCGGCTTTCGCAGAAGCACAAAGACAGGGTGTTATAGTAGTGAGTTATTATAATTCACGTTGTTTGTTTACAGATACTATTAATTGGTCAAAAGTAGTTGAATAATGAATATATAATTCAATTGGAGTAGATAAATGAATGTGAAAGTTACTTTCGATCTATGCGAGCATAAACAGAGTCAACGCAGTCTAATTTCTTGTCTGGTCCGAATCAACTGCGATCGGACTTCCATATGTGGAACGCGAACTTCACCAAGCTCTGTAATTTACGTGACTATTAAATTTTCTTTCATGGGATCCTGTGGCTTTGTTTGAAATGCTCTTTTTATGGGAAGAGGCAGATGTAGATGTTCCTCTTTTTATTCGACGAAGCATGAAATATAGCTTTGAGGGTAGATGGGAGAAGACAGCTCTGGAATCAATTCAATTTTTTTTCGGGGCTCAGCGCTTTCGCGTGGAACTGAAGTTTGATATTGAAATGGAAAATATTTTTCGATTTTGATTTTAATTGAATTTATCCTATCAGAGTAGAAGGTAGGTTTCAAAATTTTTTCATTCAACAAAACGATGATAAGTGATCATTTCATCTTGTTATAAAGTTATATGCCCATGCGGTTCAGTCACCAGACCTCTGAGCGTCAAAAAACAACTGTGCAAAAAATGTATATTGAACTGCCGAATAACTAAAAGGTTGCGTTTCATTCGGACGCAGGTGCCCACTTCTAGGATATATCACAAGATATCGATTATCGCAGAGCGCTCCCTCAATATCTGTGAGAACCCCTCACCAAATAAAGGTTCATCTAAAAAAAAAAAATCAGTTGGATATCTAATTCGTTTCAAATTTATCTCAAGAAGTTACAATGTAAGAAAACACATAAATCTCTCACATAAACTATAAATAATCCTTGTGAATTATTGATCACTTCCTACAAAGAAACAATAAGTTACTCAATGCAATGTCGTATGCTATGCTAACGAAATCTTCATAGCGCCTTTGTCATTATAAGTGTAAACTTATGA
The DNA here is from genome assembly GCA_963966015.1 of Aphidecta obliterata. Classification (NCBI taxonomy): domain Eukaryota; kingdom Metazoa; phylum Arthropoda; class Insecta; order Coleoptera; family Coccinellidae; genus Aphidecta; species Aphidecta obliterata. Next base: position 15,331,786 of record OZ014427.1, read on the forward strand.
TCTCCCGCATCCAAGTTTCAATCTCCTCAAGACTGCCGACTCAGAACTTGGCTTTCAGAATCTACAGTCTGACACTTAGCACTTGAATTATATCCATTTCGTATGAGCGTAAACGATAATATAATAATGCAACCTGAAAACGGGGAGATTTCCTATTCATGAATTCAAATTAGTTCGATACAAAGGCGCTACTCCAGACTTTATAGATAACTTCCAGCTGTGCAGAAGCGCGACTGTTCTTTACGTATTATAGAAAGACGTTTATATTACGTAAACCAGTTCCTCAGTTCCCCATCTGTACACACATCGGTAGACACATATGGTTTTGAATTGGACTTTTATCCTGAATTTGCATGCATGATGGCAATAACAAGGAATAACTGAAATAGTTATTCCAGATAATGAAGTTGGTTGAACATATTTTAAAACTGTACTCATTCTTATTTTTGTAGACGAATTAATAGGGAAATTTCTGAAATATAGCAATCCGCCATGTTCTGTTCACCTATCAAAGCAGATGACGTCAAATCTATGTAAACATTAGATGCCAGTACACTACAAAAACTGATCCCAGGAATTTTCGGTTTCGTGTTTGAACGCTACTATTGTTGTTACAACAAGAAAACACCGTTCTGAGGACAATCTGTACTTGCAATCTAACATGCCGATTCCGGTTGAAGTGACTTGAGTCCTATGAACAGGAAAAACGGTATGTATAGCAGCGATCAGGTATTTTCATTTTGAAAGGAATATTTCCTGTGTACAGGGTGTCCCGAGTTCGAGTGCCTACTAGACGTTTATGACATTGTTCGACTTTATCTACTGAGCTAAAATATTCTTATAGCCTGAACACTTTCATGTATACAGGGAGTGGAAATAACTTTCTCGAAAACTTTTTTTTCATTTTTTTGTCTCTTGTATGATAGATTATTCAATTTTAAATAAATTATCTATTTGAATCGTTGCATTTGTTGAAATGGTTTTCAAAATATCGAAAAAAAAAACTGAAAAACAAAGGGTGATATGCGTAGTCAGTAGTATGGTCGTTATTCCTGTTCTCAATATTTCAAGCATAAACTGTTTTTACATTTTCGAAGTAGAAGAATGGTGGAATATTGTGTATTTTCTAAATTTTGGAAAACTCGTCATAGGGTGTTTCAAATATTTTGTCAAAAATTGTGATCAGAATTTTCCCATAACTTTTGTTTTTTGAATTAGAACCCTATTTTTGAGCGCTCGTACAACTTACACGAGGGCTATATCATTTCGTCACAATGTCTGTATTTTTCGAATTTTGAGCCGAAAATGGTCTCAATCGACTATGTTCGACTCACTGATGACGAATCCGTCGGAAAATTCGAGTCTGTCCGTCCGTCCGTCCGTAAGCACGATAACTCTTGAACGGATCAACCTAGAGACTTAAAATTTCCAGTGTAGGTTCAAATCCCAAATGCCGCGGTTAAGTTCGTTATTGGGCAAAATTCGCCTGGGGTTCCGTAAATATGGCCGTTCAAAATTTTGTTCTCCCTTTTACTTCGAAACTACAGATTCGATCGAGATGAGATTTTGCACTCAAATGGAGAATGAGGTGTTCAAGCTAAATTTTGTTCAGATCGCATGCCCAGAACCATAGAATCCATATAAAATTGTAACTTTTGAACGGAAACGCCTAGGGACTTGAAATTTTCAGGATAGGTGTAGATCTCGAATGTCGTTATGACGTTCATCTATGAGCAAAATTATACTAGGGGTTCCGTAAATATGGTCGTTTGAAATTTAGTTTTCTTGATAATTTCAAAACTACAGATTAGATCGTGACGAAATTTTGTATATTAATGGAGAATGATATATTCAAGCTACATTTCTCCAGATCGCATGACCAGAACCATAAAAACCATACAAAATCATAACTTTTGAACGGGAAGGCTTAGGGACTTGTTATTTTCAGGATAGGTGTGGATCTGAAATGTCGCGTTCACGTTTATCGATGAGTAGAATTATACTAGGGGTTCCGTAAATCCGGTCGTTTGAAATTTAGTTTTCTCGTTTTTTTTTCGAAACTACGGATTCGATCGAGACAAAATTTTGTATTTCAATGAAGAATGATGCATTCAAGTTACATTTTTTTCAGATCGCATGAACAGAACCATAGAAACCATAGAAAATTATAACTTTCGAACGGAAAGGCATAGGGACTTGAAATTTTCAGGGTAGGTTTGGTTCGCGAATATCGCCGCACGTTCATTAATGAGCAGAATTAGACTAGGCGTTCCGTAAATATAACCATTCAAAATATTTTTTTCCTGATCATTTCGAAACTACTAATTGAATTCGAATGAGATTTGGCACATAGCTGAAGAATAATGTATTCAAACTACGTGCCAAATTTTGTCCAGATCGCATTACCAAGACCATACATACCATAGAGAATTCAGCGAATTATCGAAAAAAAATTGGTTAGGGAGATATTGAGTTTTGAAGATTTTTGAAAAATCCTCTTTTTTTAGGCTTTTTGTCTGGTTCGTAATGCACACTCCTGGGAATCCCCTTACAATTACATGCCAGTACTAGTAACAGAAGAAGGGGATCCATTGGGACGACTAGACTTCTGGAGATTTATGCTCAATGCCGATATTGAAGATCCGGTCTTTTTTTCGTGTGGACAGATAAGTCGAACTTTGCCATCACAAATTATCATAGCGCCCATTATTGGGCTTCCAAAGCGCAAGGTAACCAAAAAAAAAAAACAAAATCAAATTAATTGATAGGGCCATACTTCCTGCATATTTTTGTTTCTTTTACCTCAAACTAAAAATGTATTCTCCACTACATTAACTGTTATTTGATCAATATTTCGCCTATTTAATAGCTGGTGTTATACCTTTTTGAATAGCTAAGGAGACGCAGAAGTTTTTGAACTTATTTGCAGACTAAGCTCCACGATTTTTTTTCAAAAAAAGCGATTCAAAATGGAAAACACTTAGTGAAAATTCTTTGATTCTAAATGTTGTCGAGCTTTCTTTAAGCTGTAAGTAGTAGGTACAATTTCTGTTGATCATTTTTATCAATTGGCATGCCCTCAACTAGAAACATCGAAGAAACGGCTCCTAGGAGATCCAATCCGAAAAAAGTTGATGAAAAAAACAAAAAATAAAGGATTGTTTAAAAATCTCCAAAACTCAATATCTCCATAACGGTTAAGTTTCAGACACCATATTATAAAACCAAAATCATCAGAAATGACCTGAATAATAACGTCCTTTGATATTCATTACTCTGTATAGGGGGAATTTCCCTGAATTTTCTGTCGAAGTTACCGAATTCCTGTTGCATATTCTGGAAAATTTCTTCGAGTGTAATCCATGCTTTTTTGGCACTTCTGGAAGGCAATCAATCATACAACAATATTCGAGAACAATGAAATTGCTTTTTCAGATCAATTTTTGCAAGGTGAAGGTATCTGTCATACCCATGCTGAAGATGCTAACACTGCACCTGAGTTCTGATAGAGCGTTGCACCAATTGCAAGACAGTGTCGATATGCATTATTCGTAAGAGCAATAATTGATACTTTTGCAACAAATAATAGTATTCTGTCGCATAATCATCAAAAATTGGCTGGATGTTTTCCCATGTCTCCCAATCAATGCAGAAGATGACGATGTGAGTATGGAATTGTTTTATTGAATAGAAGAAGAGATACAATTTTCAACGAAGTTTCATTTCGATCTTCGCTTCTGAAAGATCGTGCATCAAATCGCCCACCTACCTCTCCATCCAGGCCATCCGAATCGAACAAATTGGGGTTAACCAACAAATAACTACAGGGCTTATATTTAATTGCACCAAAGGGACCTTCCACAGCGAAACCCTGTAATAACTTCATTACTGCCGTTTCTCCTGGGTCACCAGCATCGATCCGAATTAACGGAACTGTTCGACGTGCCTCTCTCGAAACCATCGGCCAATCTTCTTTTAAAGTTCAATAACGCCAGGGCCCGTCATTCAGGAACAAAGATAATCAGAGGAATTGTGTAATGGAGACACATAATGCGGTGGCGGCTGCGAACTCTGTTAGTTTGGACTAGTTCAAACAGCTAATGCGATCGGATTGCTCGAACTTCCCTTGAATAACCCACTCCAGTTCGTAAATTGACATCATCAATTGAAATTAGCTGTTCCGAATCTGGGGCTCCGAAACTGCGATTCCTTCTGATTTGAATCTACCCCCGGGATGTTTTCAGATCGATAGGGCGTGTTTTCTTATGGCGAACGTACACCATCGGCATAGCTTTAAGTGGCCACTACCGGAAGAGGCACACCGCTAAATGGACCTTCGTTTTAATTCGATTTTACAGAATCCTACAGCATAAAGAGGTTTCAGGTGTTAAATTGGGAAATATTTCTACCCAAGTCCAAATGCACTACCAGAGTGCTGATATTTCTCATAATAAAGTCATTCGAAATAACCAAAGCTTGACAACTTCAGTCTGTTTTATGTAAGCTTCTTTTCTTTGTTGATTTCTCTTCGTTTTTACTTGTTTGCTCTTATGAAGGACTTATGGATGCCGGTCATTATAAAATCAATGATCCCAAATGGCACGAAGTCAATCAATTTGACGTTGTAATTTTCCATCAAAATAAAATGGCTTTGGAGAAAACCAGCTCTTCTCAGAGCCGGCCTGAAAATAGTACGAGATGGTACGAGGGAAAAGATTACTCACCTCACTTCATTTATCGTCAATTTTTCTACGTTGATCAAATTTGATTATAATTTTGTCCTTTTCTGATGGAAATGATCCAAAATTATAATCAAACTTGGTCAACGTGGAAAAAATTGACGAAAAATGAAGTAAGGTGAGAAATTTTTTGAAAAACTGTTGATTTCGGTTATCAATAAATATGGCTCAAACGACAGCAAATGAGTGATACTAACACGTCCTCCAAGGTTCACGTTCAATTTGGAAACACCCTGTATAATTTATTATATCGAAAAGGTTTTCAGTAGAATAATGTTCGAAAGTTCAAAAGAACGATAGAAGATGAACTTCAAACTCTCATCGTAAATCTAAATTAATGTATAATAGAAACTTGGAATATAATCGGGTTGAGGTCTCGGAGATTTGAAATGGACGAAACTGAATGCTAACAGCCGCATTTCATTCAATAAATCTCAGATTTATAGATATGACAGACCGAACAGTACCGGAGGGGGCGTCGCTGAGTTTGCACAGCGAAACGTGAACCATATCGGAGAAATTATGAATGAGACTTAATATAGAGGATGTTTAAATAATTTTCAATACAAACCGAGGACAATTGGGAATAACTTCTAACATCGGTATACAACGCACCCCAAGATATTTCACAGGAAGGAGATGTGAATAAACTATTAAAAGGACGATGCCCTAGAATTATAATTGGAGTCATGAATTGTAAAACGCCAGAATGGAACTGCAGAAGTGAAGACGTAAATGGGAGAAGATCATGAACGTTTGTTGAAAAGCAAGATGCTATCGAGAAGTTAATGAATGACAATTCGACCGTCTCGGGGAAATATGAATATACCAAACAACATTATGTCGTCACAATTTTACTGATAGATAAATATTGAAAAATGCTCCTATAAATGTCAGGACGATAAATTGATATTAGATTCTTCCTCCAAATTCATTATATAAATATGCAATGCTTGGCGCGTTTTGAGTGGTTGAAGTGGAATGTATTCCTCAAAATAAGAAGATATCACTGAAAACCACAATAAAATACCCAGAAAAACAGGATTCAAATACCAAGAAGGAAAAGTAGAAACGAAAGTGAAATAAACAAAAAAGAAAGAAGAAGTCAACATGAAACAAAAATTTGTAGAAGTCCTTGAAGGGTCCACTGAAATGATTTTCCATAGAATTATCTCGAGATTTTTGAAAGAAAAAAAAGTTAAAAATCTTATAGGACATCAATTAATGTACAATATGAACTTACAGCCAGAAGGTTTGAAATAGATGAAATGTATGCAAAACAAAATGATATTAAAGCCTTGCCAAAACAGTCGAATCCCATTCAATAGTTATAAGACTATTAGATTTATGAATATGACAGACCGAACAACACCGAAGGAGGCGTCCAACAATTCACTGCAGATTCATTATTTATCTTGAGCCCCAGATTTTGTTAACTTCTTCACTTATAAGTTATTTTTGGGAGAAACATGCTTACATAAATGTTTAAAACATTCTGAGCAAAGTGAATAAAATTACTGTTTTTTGAGCGCTTGTACTACTTACACGAGGGCTATACCATTTCGTCACGATGTCTGTATTTTTCGAATTTTGAGCCGAAAATGGTATCAAACGGCTATGTTCGACTCACTGATGACGAATTTGTCGGAAAATTCGAGTCTGTCCGTCCAGCCGTAGGCACGATAACTCTCGAACGGAACAACCTAGAGACTTGGTTGGGCCAAATTCCACTAGAGGTTCCGTAAATATGGCCGTTCAAAGTTTTGTTCTCCTGATTACTTGGAAACTACAGATTTTATCGAGATGAAATTTTGCACTCAAATGGAGAATGAGGTGTTCAAGCTACATGCGGAATTTTGTCCAGATCGCATGACCAGAACAATAGAAACCATAGAAAATTGTAACTTTTGAACGGAAACGCCTAGGGACTTGAAATTTTCAGGATAGGTGTGGATCTCGAATGTCGTGATCACGTTTATCTATGAGCAAAATTATACTAAGGGTTCTGTTAATATGGTCGTTTGAAATTTAGTATTCTTGAAAATTTCAAAACTACAGATTCGATCGAGACGAAATTTTGTATACTAATGGCTAATGATATATTCAAGCTACATTTCTCCAGATCGCATGACCAGAAACATAGAAACCATAGAAAATCATAACTTTTGTACGGAAAGGCATAGGGACTTGAAATTTCCAGGGTAGGTTCGGATCGCGAATTTCGCGGGCATGTTCATCAATGAGCAAAATTAGACGAGGGGTTCCGTGAATACAGTCGTTTGAAATTTTGTTTTCTCGATAGTTTCGAAACTACGGATTCGATCGAGATAAAATTTTGTATTTTAATCGAGAATGATATATTAAAGCAACATTTTGTCCAGATCGCATTACCAGAACCATAGAAACCATAGAAAATTATAACTTCCGAAGGAAAAGGCCTAGAAACTTGAAATTTTCAGGGTAGGTTTGTATCGCGAATTTCGCGGCCACGTTCATCAATGATCAAATTTGGACAAGGGGTTCCGTGAATATGGCCGTTCAAAATATTTTGTTCCTGATAATTTCGAAACTACTGGTTGGATTGGAATGAAATTTCACACCTAGCTGAAGAATAATGTATTCAAACTACGTGCGAAATTTTGTCCAAATCGCATCACCAAGACCATAGACACTGTACAAAATTCTAGCGAATTATCGAAAAAAAATTGATCAGCTGAAGCACTGACATGAAGTCTGGAGTTTCGCCTATGTTTGAGAATTTTTTTGACAGCTGTCGAAAATCACTTCAATTGATTTCTGGAAAATGCGAATCTACCTACAAGGTGGATGTACGAGCGCTCAAAAGTTCCTGCCTTCACGGCAGTGCTTTTCGTAATTTTTTTTTCAAATGTTAGACTTTTCTGATGTGTCAAATTAGTTTCTAATTAGGGTGATTTTTCTCTGATCGCATGTTATGCTTATGACTGATACATTTATGCCAATTTTACTGAGGCCTTTTATGTTAGTAGCTTAATTATTTATCATCCACTTTCCACCTCTCTGCCAAAACATCCATTCTTGTTGGTCGAAATTTATCCTACCAAAAATATTATTCTTGACGAATGGCTTCGCCCAGTTGTCCTCTATCACCTTCACTCATCCTGTCACCTAAGAGGGGCAAAAAAAAACAAATATCCGCACCCATATCCGAACCATTATTGGCTTTTTTCCAACACATCGACATTCAAAAATCCACCAAATGTTCCGTTATCGAATTATGTAAAATAACACTTCCACAACAGCGGACTTTTTCAATAATAAGGTAAATATTGACATAAGCAGGCAGCTGCAGATGCGGGTAGTATAATCTTCTGCGCTAGATAATTACAGAACAAATAAAAAGGGACCACCAAGCTTCTATTATGGTGTGGAGTTCCAACGAGAGGACCGGGGGACCAGCCGTGGAATAAATGGAATCGATTTCATCGCTGTAGGTTTCGTAACAAATGATGTTTTAGATCGTTGGATAATTGATTATCGAGAAACACGACTGCCTTGTTCAATGAGAGACGAACTTGGAAATGAAAGTACCTTAAAAATAACGATTATCGAGTTGCAACTTCATGGACATAGTTTTTTGTGTTGGTTACTCAGGAAATTGGTATCATCAGGCATTTCATGGGAGCTGACGTGCTGAATACTAATGAGAGTAATGACGACGATGATTCTATAAGTCTCTGAGATGACTCATCATTTTTCATCCTGGTGGGGGCAAAATGTTTTGGAAAATTAATAATAATTAATAAAGTTTTTGAGCGCTCGTACTACTTACACGAGGGCTATATCATTTCGTCACGATGTCTGTATTTTTCGAATTTAGAGCCGAAAATGGTCTCAGTCGACTATGTTCGACTCACTGATGAGACAGAAACACCTAGGGACTTGAAATTTTCAGGATAGGTGTGGATCTCGAATGTCGTGATCGCGTTCATCTATGAGTAAAATAATACTAGGGGTTCCGTAAATATGGTCGTTTGAAATTTAGTTTTCTTCATAATTTCAAAACTACAGATTCGATCGTGACGAACTTCTGTATACTTATGGAGAATGATATTTATTCAAGCTACATTTCTCCAGATCACATGACCAGAACCATAGAAACCATAGAAAATCATAACTCTCGAACGGAAAGGCCTAGTGACTTGAAATTTTCGGGATAGGTGTGGATCTGAAATGTCGCGTTCACGTTTATCAATGAGCAGAATTATACTAGGAGTTCCGTAAATACGGTCGTTCAAAATATTTTTTTTCTGATAGTTTCGAAACTACTGATTGGATTGAAAAGAAATTTTGCACATAGCTGAGGAATAATGTATTTGCATTTTGTCCAGATCGCATTACCAAGACCATAGATACCGTAGAAAATTCTAGTGAATTATCGGAAAAAAAATTGGTCAGTTGAAGCACTGACATGAAGTCTGGAGTTTCGCCTAAGTTTCAGAATTTTTTTGACAGCTGTCGAAAATTCCTTCAATTGATTTCTAAAACTGGATCTACCTACAAGGTGGATGTACGAGCGCTCAAAAGCTCCTGACTTCACGGCAATGCTTTTCTAATTTTTTCATTGCAGGACCAATATGAAGCTATATCATCCCTGTCTCTCCTTCATGATTTCCAAATATTAAATTCTAATTTTTTTTGCAAAAAAGGAAAGAAACTCAATCTTCTCATGAGTCTTGAAATTAACAAAGAAAATCACCGTATTTACTGAATGATCAAATTATATTGACCAATTGAGTGAAGCTAATATTTCGGTTCATAAGGATTCCCAGAAAAATATTTTAACTCAGAAATGGAAGTTCAAATGTATTCTTGCAGAAAAAACCAAGCAAACATTCACCATAGGGAAACACCTTGTTTTAAAACTCCCAAAAAACTTATTGACGTATTCGATAAAACTCCTGAAAGCTGCGAAAGTTGTCTCCTTCAAAAACTTCCCCGAACAGTTTCCTTCAATATCATTTGAAGCCACGTGTTTCTTCGCACTCGAAAATGGAAGAAATCAAAAAACTTACCCCGCGTTACTTCCCAACTTCTCGGTCTGAAACAGATTTCATTGACAGGAAGCCCAGGGCCAGACGTGTTCAATTCGATGTCGTAGATAGGGATGAAACGATACGAGTAAATACAAGTACATACTCGATACTTTTCCACCGATACCAAGTACTTTTAGTATCGATACTTTGGAATTAAGTATCGAGTAGGTATCGGTCAAAAGGTAGGTATCGGTCAAAAGTACTCATATCAGTAAATGTCAATGTAACTATTTCATTTCAATATTGATAAAAAAAAAATTGTATATCTTAAACTGAAATTTTTGAACGCATCCGTTTTTCGCTTCTCATTTTTTCGTTTTAGTCTTGTGTAGTTGGCAAGCTTGTTTTTCTATATACTTTATGTGTTCTTACATGTTGTAAGTTTATGAAGGGGGTGTTCATCGCCCCCTTTATAATCTTTGTGTAGCTGCTAGCCTGGATTCTCCCCATTATAAAAAACAACATTTGGTTTGCAGAAAAATATTGTATTTTTCGAGATTTTTCTGTCTGTTATAGGTAAGTTCAGCTGAAAATGAAATTTGAAAATGAACGAATAATTTTTTCTAAATATTTAAAATATATCGTTTCACGAAAGAATCAGCATTAAGTCAATGAACACAAATCCTGGGGGTCTGCAACGTGTACTCATTCCGCAAAAGTCGGCGCGTGTCGTATCCCGGAAGGTTAATTTTCCAAAAACTATTCGATACGAGTAGGTATCGATACTTTTCCACCGATACCAAGTAAGTATCGATACTTGACGACCGATACCGTATCGAGTAAAAGTATCGATACCTCAATGGTATCGTTTCATCCCTAGTCGTAGAAATCTGGAGAGTATTTAATTGGGTGTGCTGGAGAGAAAACCCCCCCCCGTATAATTTGTAAAGGAAGCTATGCGAGCCCGTCCCGTGTACAATGAGGAGGGTCGCCGCAGCAAATCGAATTCATTTGTTAAATTGTTATTATAATACAGACGGGGAGGAAGTGCGTAGGGTGGAAAATTGAATCCCTTTTGTTTACCGCCGTAGAACCGTAGATGGCTCATGTGAGAAGGTTCAGCCTAATGCATGTCATTGGATGGTATTCATGTTGGACTTAGGTAGTCAAGCGATTATTTCTATCACCCCAAGAGGCTTTCTTCAGAATTATATTCCTCGCTGGTTTGTGGAAACCGACTTTTCAAAAATCAGAAGATTTATCGATATCTATAAATACATATCGGAAGGAGGAATAGAATAGTGTTTTTACTAATATGAATTTTACTCATTTGAGAAGGAATTATTCTTGGGTTGTTTTGAGGAAATTTTGTGAAACTCGTGAATGTTTCTAACTTAGTGAAAAACTCCAGATCGAAATATAAAGATATGGAGAAGATTTCACATGGATTGAGGACATCGTATCTGTTGTGGATGCCATATGCAGGGTGTTTTCGAAGGTGAGCCTTTTTTTTTACCTGCAATAGTACTCATCTATATAAGTCAATATACCAAAAAACGTTTAAATCAAATATTCATCAGGGTCGAGTATTTCGAACCCAAAGTTTCCCGCGAATCTGAGAAATTCCCAGTCCGGATCAGGTACATATTGAGATATAAATGTGTTGATATTACCAGCTGTCTGAGGTTAGTATACGGGAAATCATCTATGATGCGTATGATTTTTGTAAGTTTTCAGATCTCAACCGCTGTGATTTCTTCCTTTGGGGTCATTTCAAAACATGAATGTATGAGTTACGGTGAGGTCAATAGTGCGAAAAAACTAAGACAACGCATCGAAAATTCATTCATTATTCCGTGTGCAAACTGATGTGATAGTTGCTGCGTGTAACTATTCGTTATAACGCCGGGCTAGACTTTGTGCATATCAAACGAATGGTTACCATATCGAACAATTTCTGTAAACAATTTGGATCAATTTTATCGGTGAGTTTGAGAACTTTCGTCTATAAAACATTTCCAGTCAGTTATTCTTCTTCTCCTTTGAACTTCAAGAATTATACCGTTCAGGAGAATTTTTCTAATAAAGTTTAAAGAGAATATACAAATTTTCGATGAAATCCAGCACTTTATTTACTTGCTAGTGCCGTGATTCATGGTAGATCTCACAGAGTAGTATTCATATGATGATGCCCAAGATTTTTGCACTTTTTTCAAATTGAATATTTCATATGATCAAATTACAGCGAAATGATCTCTTTTGATGAGTTCTAGCAACTGTCAAAGAAAGCTTCACCTTAAAAAACACCTGTATATTGATTTAAAGTGTATTTTTGGTAATTATGATTAAATACGTCTATTTCCGATAATTTCGATGCATTTTCCTGTATTTTCGACAATTTCGAAGTACCTGCATGGCTGATCAGCCTGGTGTCGATGAATTTGAACAAGCTCGCAAAAGACTCTTAAATCTTCATTGTATTGAAATTAATTTTCATGGTAGTAATGTTGTACTTCAGTATGCGTTTCATCAATGAAAAATTAAATTAAAATAACTCTTATTATTTAATGTTTGTTTAAGACAAATTCAGATGACTACATTCAATTTCGATATAAGTGAAAACAGTAACTACTTATTTGATAATACATTCGGGACACTAATATCACAGAGATAATTATTCATTGATTTAATACTTTTTTGTGGCAGCAGAATCTCAAGCTTACAAATCTTAACACATGTTCAATTTTTCAACAACTCTTTGTTAAGCCTTTTTGAGATAAGTTCAACATAAGAAATAGTTCGAAGTTTGGTATCATATGAGTAAGCCGAACTCAAAAATGAATAATTACGAAGTTTATGCTTCTTCACTATTTCTCAAGCTTGTAGGTGTATGTCATTCATTTTCACCTAGTAAACTCCGTAGGTATATATTCTTTTTTTTAGTTTGAACTTTAAGAATTATACCGTTGAGGAAAAAAATAATAAAAGTTGAAAGACAAACTTAGTACTTATATTATTTAACGAGAAGATGAAGTTTGCAGCACAAGCCGAAGGCTGTAATTCATCAAGTGAGTTATAACCATTACCGCAAGTTGATACCATACTTTATCTACGACTATAACAATAAAATACCAAGATACAAGTACAGAGAAACAACTTTATTTACAAATAATTCGGTTACCTATAACAATGCATTATTTATGTTGATTGTGCTTCTTAGCATGGAGTTGAAAGTCCATAGGGGCGATGCTTTATATTTAGTGCTAAGTTCACTGAAATATGCCGAAAGAAGAATATGCCGCTGTAAACGATGACTTAATATTCTTACTGCTACACCAATCTTGAAAATTGTTGTATACACCCTAATATTTGTTTTGATATTTTTTGGGAAATAAATTCTGTATGGTAACATTGGCTGATTGTCTTATTTCTGAAGGTATACCAAATAATTCATCTTCACTATCTGCATCTTTTAGAAAAACATTCACAATAATAATTAGGTATCACTTTATCTACATTATGAGGGAATGCACATTGCACATGGCATAGTGAGATTACACGATCCAGAGTCGTATTAAGATATTGACCTCCAAGATTTTTCGCAGTTTTTTCGAAATAAATTTTTATATAATCAACTTCCGGCGAAATGATCTCTTTTGATGATTTCTAGCACTTGTCAAAAAACACCCTGTATTGTCTATTCAGTATGAATGAATTGAAATCTGCAATTAAATGTACTAAACCTCTATAAACTGCTGGTTTTGATCCTGAATTCATGAAACATTTGGGAAAACGGCATTTTCTTGGCTTTTATCTTTTTGAGCGCTCGTACGACTTACACGAGGGCTATATCATTTCGTCACGATGTCTGTATTTTTCGAATTTCGAGCCGAAAATGGTCTCAATCGACTATGTTCGACTCACTGAGGACGAATCCGTCGGAAAATTCGAGTCTGTGTTGCCGGCTGGCCGTCCGGCCGGCCGTAAGACGATAACTCTCGAACGAAACAACCTAGAGACTTGCAATTTTCAGTATGGGTTCAGTTCCTGAATGCCTCGGTTGACTTCGTTAATGGGCCAAATTCCACCAGGGGTTCCGTAAATATGGCCGTTCAAAGTTTTGTTCCCCTGATTACTTGGAAACTACAGATTTGATTGAGATGAAATTTTGCACTCGAATGGAGAATAAGGTGTTCAAGCTACATGTGAAATTTTGTCCAGATCACATCACCAGAACCATAGAAACCATAGAAAATTGTAACTTTTGAACGGAAACGCCTAGGGACTTGAAATTTTCAGGATAGGTGTGGATCTCGAATGGCGTGATCACGTTCATCTATGAGCAAAATTATACTAGGGGTTCCGTAAATATGGTCGTTTGAAATTTAGTTTTCTTGATAATTCCAAAACTACAGATTCGATCGTGACGAAATTTTGTATACTAATAGAGAATGATATATTCAAGCTACATTTCTCCAGATCACATGACCAGAACCATAGAAACCATAGAAAATCATAACTTTCGAACGGAAAGGCCTAGGGACTTGAAATTTTCAGGATAGGTGTGGATATGAACTGTCGCGTTCACGTTCATCAATGAGCAGAATTATACTGGGGGTTCCGTAAATACGGTCGTTTGAAATTTTGGTTTCTCGATAATTTCGAAACTACGGATTCGATCGAGATGAACTCTTGTATTTTAATGATATACTAAAACAATATTTTGTCCAGATCTCATCACCAGAACTATAGAAACCATAGAAAATTGTAACTTTTGCCTAGGAACTTGAAATTCTCAGGATGGGTTTGGATCGCGAATATCGCAGTCACGTTCATCAATGAGCAAAATTAGACTAGAGGGTTCCGTAAATATGGTCGTTCAAAATATTTTTTTGCTGATAGTTCCGAACCATGGACCTGAGCGGATTGGGATGAAATTTTGCACCTAGCTGAGTAATAATGTATTCAAACTACGTGCAAAATTTTGTCCAGATCGCACAACCAAGACCATAGATACCGTAGAAAATTCTAGCGAATTATCGAAAAAAAATTGACCAGCTGAAGCACTGACATGAAGTCTGGAGTTTCGCCTAAGTTTCAGAATTTTTTTGACAGCTGTCGAAAATTCCTTCAATTGATTTCTGAAACTGGAAAATGCGAATCTACCTACAAGGTGCATGTACGAACGCTCAAAAGCTCCTGCCTTCACGGCAGTGCTTTTCGTAATTTTTTATAATGATTTTCATCAAAGTTATAGCAATTTTGAAGTCAAAATTCTTCTGGTCCAAGTAGTAATCATTCTATAAGTTTATTGAAGGTACTTTTTGAAATGTTGGAAAGCTGCTCTGTAGAGTTGGCTGGCAGATATAAGGAAAAATAGAAAAAAGAAAGAAAAAAAATTGTTATGATCAGGCTCTTTAACACGCCGTGATACAATCGTTTGATCAAGCAGCTTGACCATCTACCTTCTTTAGTCGTACTATAAGGTCTTTCAAAATTGAGTTTTCCAAAGTAAATAATTAAAAGACATAGAATTTGAATTCAAACTGAAAAAGTTTCTATTAATTTTTGAAATACAATGTTTGCCATTTATACTCTAAAAAGAATATCTTCCACGTGACCACCTCTTGCGTCTCCACAGTACCTGTTCTTTAATCAAATTTCCAATCACATTCTGGCATAGTAATCTCACCAATAACTCTAATAATTTCGGATTTCAATGCTTCAACGTTTCGAGGATTATCATTGTAGACCTGTGCTTTCACATAGCCCCAGTGGAAGAAGGAAGAAGTCTAACGATGTCAAATCTGGATCTGGGAGGCCAATTCACGTCACCGAGTCTGGAAATTGCAATGTCTGGAAACTTTGTATGTAGTAATAGCAAAGTTTGTTTGATAGGTACCTCCATCTTGTTGAAAACCATATGTCCTCCGTATCAATATCTTCCAGTTTTGGCCATAAAAAAGTTGTGATCATGTCGCGATATCTGGTACCGTTAACGGTTATGGCTCTTCTAGCATTATTTCCGAAAAATTACGGACCAATCTCGCACTAAATTTTCTGAAATAAAACTTCATTCCTGATTACAGCGCCCAACCATTAGGGAAGCTAATCACAGCGCCTCAATTGAAATGAGAAAAGCAGTCAGAAACTTGATTAATCGCTACCGTTTCCACGTGCAAAACTTTCGGTGGAAGCCTAGGAATTCCCCATTCATAACCGAGTTGTTTTTGTATACCTACAACATTAATTTTCCTCCCGCTTTCGATATGCCGCTCGGAGCTCCGTAGCTTCCGGGAGCCGGAATAGTTTCCGCATTTCGCAACAAACTTGGCGCATATCATTAAATCCGGTACCTCCGCCGCACTGTCCGTTTTCAGCTCGGAAATTAAAGTTTCGAGACCACTTACCCGGCCGTTGAAGAAGGAAGTTTGGCTAGCAATAATTTCGACAAACCGTCGACTTCAAGCCCGTTTTATCGTAAGCATAGGGGGCACTAACGTTTTACGGGCAGAACTTGGGATATAAAACTTGCGGAATTTGGGGGCGATAAAGCTAATTCTCATTACTGTGAAAAAGTTGCGGTGTAGAGGTTCACAGCTTCATTATTAATATGTAAATGTAAATGGTGGGAGTAAATGGGTACGGTGTGAACATTTCGATGGACATAAATATCGTGTTATTACCGTCGAGGCCGAAAGGAGCTTTATGAGTTTTTTCCCTTGGTGTTCACGAAACAGTTGGAAATAATGACTCTAGTTCATAAGGAGAACAGATGATAGATCCAAACGTATTATTTATTTATTAGATTTATTTATTTATTGAACCGCAAAGGAATACAAACAGGCAAGTTTCCCAAATACATGTACCTATTCACCAAATTAATTGTGTATTGTGAAGGAAGAACTCTTCATACTTGCACACTGTTCTGGTAGTCTCACTATTTTTTGAGTGACTTTAATGTATAAATTATTACTATTATAATTTTAATTTTATATTGTCGAATGCAAAACAGGGTATTTTGTATTCATCTATTATTATTATCACCTTGGCAACGTTGGAACTGCGCTCGCTTAAGGCAAAGAAAATAAGCATTGGAAGTGGAAACAAATCCAGACAAAAATTTTTTTTTATTGATGCCTCATTTTACCTATTTCAAGAACGCCTCAGCGTGTTTAAATCGAACTTTCAAACACGCGCGTTTTTTAAAGTCACTATGGCAACAGCAACGACTCGAGAAACGTGAAGTCTAAATGACAATTTTTCGATTATAGATCTGACAAGAGTAGGTACCTTGTTACGCCAAATAAAATATTACTAAATGCAAATGCAAATGCGGTATCAACCGCGATTCTGCTTTACTTTTCAAAAATCTATATTACAATTCATTTTCAAGCACTGCGGTGACAACAATTCATTTTTGATGACAAATCGCAAATTAGGTTCTGTTTTTCTCATTACCATGACAACGAAAGGTATACTAATCAAGAATTCAACCATTTTACATTCTTATTTCCATTTTATGTAGTAATAATACCAGTATTCATGATTTCAAAGCGCTCCAATAAAAAAAATAGCGTAAAGTATTCGTGGATAACTGGTTTTTAAAACACTTGCTCTATTTCGAGCACTCCGGCTTCGCCGTCGTGCTCGAAAAATCGCGCGTGTTGTAAAGACCTTTTTATCCACTTATACTTTAATATACTAATAAATTAAAGGTTTCCAGTTGAGTTGAGGTACAAGTTTCCTGCCTCGACCGAGTACGGCGTTGGTCAGGGGAGGGAAAAAATGTGAGAATAGAAGGGGGTCAAAAGAGGAAGTTATTACAAAATGGTGTATTCACCTAAATAAAATTCATTGAAACAAATGAATGAATATGAAAAATAGAGGGGAGTTGGAATACACAGCAACCAAACTTCAACAGGAAAAAAAGATTACAGATTTTGTTGAATTGTATACCTACGACCACTTCCAGAAAACTGATAATACGGGGGTAATTAACCACACGAACTGATTGACAGCATTTTTGAAAAGTGTTGGGCGTCCCAATTTTTGCAGTCAACCTCTCGAGACGAGGAAACTTTATTATTTTGAGATTGTCTGCTTACAGTATGAAAATAGAAAAGAATTAGCATCCATCGATAAAATATGCACATAACACAAGACACAAGAAAAATGAAGAGTTTTTCACAGAAAAGACTAGAAAAACGATTGATCCAAAGGCATTTTACTACACAGCCCCAGAATTGTTTAGTCAGGTTCGACAGACCATCAGAGGTAGAAATAAAACTATACTTTATAAAAAAAAAATTATAGTTAAATTTTTCTATATAAAGAAGACATGGTGAACATATTTAATATTTCCGTGTGATTCGTCATACACTGCCGAAATCGGTAATATTGGCACTGGATCCTCAAACTTACAATAGAATAACTAATATGATTTCCATCACGTGTTTCGATGCGAAGCATCATCTTTCATCTTCAGGTAGTTAAGGGATACCTTAACCCAATGTAGTGGAAATCATACTAGTTATTCTATTGTGAGTTTGATTATGGATTTCCATCAAGTATCGGCTGATTCTATTAGAATACTGGATCCTCATTTTGGAATTAATGTTTTCTTTGCGGTTTTCTTGTGTCGTATTTTACTGTATTTAGGTATATTTGAATTTTCATATTTCCACATTTTATATCTTTCATATTTTATGTTCTTATAGTTTGATATTTTTTTTTATTATTTCATATTTCATATTTTTGAATTTTTTTATTTCTATATTCAAATTTATCATCTTTCAATTGCAATTTCATAATTTTTTTTTGCAGTTCATGTATTTTATTTTTCTTCATTTGTACATTTTATATTTCTGTTCATTTAGAATACTTAGATTATGTTTATTTGCATGGTTTACTCATCATTATAATATATGTTAGGAATGCCCCCAACAAGTTTTCTTCGTGGGATATGTCTGATATATTTTCATTTTCATTCATCCATGTCGATGCTTGTAACCTTAAAATGGGAATAAATATTATTATTATTGCAACCTTAAAATTCATCTTTTTGAGCGCTCGTTCTCCTTAACACGGAGGCTTTATCATTATTTCGTCACGATGCCTGTATTTTTCGAATTTTGAGCCGAAAATGGTTTTGATCGACAAGGTTTGACTCCCTGATGACGAATCCGTCCGAAAATTCGAGTCTGTTCGTCCGGCCGTCCGTCCGTCCGTCCGTAAGCACGATAACTCTCGAACGGAACAACCTAGAGACTTGAAATTTTCAGTGTTGGTTCAGTTCCCAAATGCCTCGGTTGAGTTTGTTGATGGGCCAAATTCCACTAGGGGTTCCGTAAATATGGCCGTTCAAAGTTTTGTTCCCCTGATTACTTGAAAACTACAGATTTGATCGAGATGAAATTTTGCACTCAAATGGAGAATGAAGTGTTCAAAATACATGTGAAGTTTTGTCCAGATCGCAGGACCAGAATCATAGAAACCATAGAAAATTGTAACTTTTGAACGGAAACGCCTAGGGACTTGAAATTTTCAGGATAGGTGTGGATCTCAAATGTCGTGATCACGTTCATCTATGAGCAAAATTATACTGGGGGTTCCGTAAATATGGACGTTTGAAATTTAGTTTTCTTGATGATTTCAAAACTACAGATTCGATCGTGACGAAATTTTGTATACTAATGGAGAATGATATATTCAAGCTACATTTCTCCAGATCACATGACCAGAACCATAGAAACCATAGAAAATCATAAATTTCGAACGGAAAGGCCTAGGGACTTGAAATTTTCAGGATAGGTGTGGATCCGAAATGTCGCGTTCACGTTCATCAATGAGCAGAATTATACCAGGGGTTCCGTAAATTTGGTCGTTTGAAATTTTGTTTTATTGATAACTTCGAAACTACTGATTCGGTCGGGATAAAATTTTGCATTCAGATGGATAATGGCGTGTTTGAGCTACATAAAAAATGTCCGGATCTCATGACCATGACCATAGAAACCATATAAAATTATAACTTTCGAACTAGAAACTTGAAATAGGTGTCGATCTCGAATGTCGCGGTCATGTTTATTTATGAGCAAATTTAGACTAGGGGTTGCGTAAATATGGTCGTTTGAAATTTAGTTTTCTTGATAATTTCAGAACAACGGATTTGATCGTGACTAAGTTTTGTATTTTAATGGAGAATGATATATTCAAGCTCCATTTTGCACAGATCGCACAACCAGAAACATTTTAAATTCCAACGAATTATTGAATAAAATATTCTTGCATTTCTTTAACAGCTGATTCGGCATGATTGACAAAGAACTGCTGTCAAAAATTCTAAAACTAGAAAATGCGAATCTACCTACAAGGTGGATGAACGAGCGCTCAAAAGCTCCTGACTTCAAGACAGTGCTTTTCAATTTTAACAATGGTTTATACTGTCTCATAGAATAATTTCTTAAATCGATGTCGGTGAAAAATATAATGGGCCGTATTCATAAAAAAAAGGTTATGCTTATACTCGCAAAAAATGAAGGATATCTTTTTGAGCGCTCGTACTACTTACACGAGGGCTATATCATTTCGTCACGATGTCTGTATTTTTCGAATTTTGAGCCGAAAATGGTCTCAATCGACTATGTTCGACTCACTGATGACGAATCCGTCGGAAAATTCGAGTCTGTCCGTCCGGCCGTCCGTCCGTCCGTCCGTCCGTCCTTCCGGCCGTCAGCACGATAACTCTCGAACGGATCAACCTAGAGACTTGAAATTTTGAGTGTGAGTTCAGTTCCCGAATGCCTCGGTTGAGTTCGTTAATGGGCCAAATTCCACCAGGGGTTCCGTAAATATGGCCGTTCAAAGTTTTGTTTCCCTGATTACTTGAAAACTACAAATTTGATCGAGATGAAATTTTGCACTCAAATGGAAAATGAGGTGTTCAAGCTACATGTGAAATTTTGTCCAGATCGCATGACCAGAACCATAGAAACCATAGAAAATTGTAACTTTTGAACGGACACGCCTAGGGACTTGAAATTTTCAGGATAGGTGTGGATCTCGAATGTCGTGATCACGTTCATCTATGAGCAACATTATACAAGGGGTTCCGTAAATACGGCCGTTTGAAATTTTGTTTTCTCGATCAATTCGAAACTGCGGATTCGATCGAGATGAAATTTTGTATTTCAATCGAGAATGATATATTGAAGCAATATTTTGTCCAGATCGCATGACCAGAACCATAGAAACCATAGAAAATTCTAACTTTTGAACGGAAAGGCCTAGGAACTTGAAATTTTCAGGGTGGGTTTGGATCGCAAATTTCACGGTCACGTTCATCAATGAGCAAAATTAGACTAGGGGTTCCGTAATTATGGCCGTTCAAAATATTTTTTTCCTGATAGTTTCGAAACTACCGATCGGATTGGAATGAAATTATGCACCTAGCTCAGGAATAATGTATTCAAACTACGTGCAAAATTTTGTCCAGATCGCATCACCAAGACCATAGATACCGTGGAAAATTCTAGCGAATTATCGGAAAAAAATTGATCAGCTGAAGCACCGACATGAAGTCTGGAGTTTCGCCTAAGTTTCAGAATTTTTTTGACAGCAGTCAAAAATTCCTTCAATTGATTTCTAAAACTGGAAAATGCGAATCTACCTACAAGGTGCATGTACGAGCGCTCAAAAGCTCCTGCCTTCACGGCAGTGCATTTCGTAATTTTTTATTAAGAGTAAAAGGAAACCTTCATGAATAATCAAATACTTTTTTGTGAAGGATATGCTTCTACTTTATGAGTATAAGGTTTTACTCGGAATATTATGAATGCGAGCTTAAGTATTTTCTTCATTTTTTTGCAAGTATGAGCATAACCTTTTTTTTTAAGAATACGGCCCAATGTCTCTACATAACGAGTTAACACCATTTCCATTCAGGTAGATTTCGTTTTATTTTCATACCGGTAATTGACGAAACAAATATAACTTCGACATCGAAAACAAACATGTCGGAAATTGAATGCGCTATTTGCTCATCAAACAGAAACACATTAAATTGAATCTTAACATTTATCATGTTTAAATAAGATACTAGGAATTCGTGACCGAAATCTTGAAAATTATTTATTTTCTACCTTCGCCTGATGTTAAAAGTTTCATTCGAAACCTCTAGGCCTGAGTGTTTGTCGAAAGGCTGAAGTTGAAAAGTTTACTTTCGATAATTGCTTCTGTCTGCTGTTCAGTTTTCTATGGCGCGTAGAATGGCTTAGTAATTTGGTCCACAGTAAAAACAAGTTAATTGCTTTGGCGTTATTATTCTACGTTGGGGACCCTGGCTGCGAGCAGTAAACATCCAAATGTTCCTCTTCATTACGCGTTTTATCCACTTTTATCTCGTTTTCGCCCAAATAATGAAGAGTAGATACTGAAAACGTTTTATATTTTTCACAGCTGGAATGTAGTAAAATGCATGGGATTGGGAAAACCGTTACTCTTACAGAAATAATCGAAAGTCTATGTGAAATTATCCATCAACATCAACAATCGGAAAAGTCTAGGAATATTCTTTGAAATAGAAGGATTTTTCAGGAATAAGATGACTGTATGTGTTAACTTCAACATAAGGAATAAAAAAATTTCTTTCCAAAACTTCGGTATCTCGAAAACTATCTGCCATATCAACGTTCAACGTGAAAATTGATTTTTTCATATATGTATATTCATTATAATTCGGCGATTTCATCTCTTGAAGTTCAATAAAATAAAATGACACTATTTGTCACAATGACACCGACACAGAAACAAGCGAGCCAGAGCTCTTTTACCTACTCAATTTTTCTTCAACTCCGCTTTGTTCTAAAATAAGTAGCTTTCTAAAGAATTGCTCGAAAAATCGCACCATCGTCTGAAGTAATTGTTCCACAATTTCTAGATAGTAGAATTTTTTTTATTCCTCGGCCAAACTGCCCTATAATTTTCTCAACAACTCTCAATAATTTCTCAATCAACGACGATGAAAAGCAAAGTTTGTTGCTCTCCGAGTTCCTTTCTTTCTTCCTCATTATATTAATCGATTTCCTCGGAGAAGGACGCTCATAATTTCCGTCGAAAGTTTCGAATTCGAAATTAGTTTCGGCAAAGTGTTCTCGTAAACAGGTTTTGTATTCCCGGATACCTTATCATGGGGGAAAACGCTCCCTGGGGTTATCGACTACGCTTGTAGGATATCACAGTAATTGAAACGGTATTTCGTAAATGGAAATTGGTCGAATTCAATCGGGAACAGAGTGGCGCCTTTGTATAAATATCGATAGGGATTTTCGTTATTGTTATATTCGACTCGGTTAAGTTTGATTTGAAATTCTGACAGAGTTATATTTGGTCAATCCTTCTCTGCCAGCAACGAGGTTCATATATATTCATTGTTAATTGAATGTGAACCTTACACAATACTCGAAGTCAAGAGTCATTGTAGTAAGTTGTAGAGTTTAATTATTTTTTTTTGCGGAATTTTGACCTGTTTTGATTTTGTTACTGTAGCAATTATGGGAATAAATTTTATTATTGTTATTATTATAATAAAACGTTATTCAAAAGTACCGCGAAAACTACATAGTTTCCGAGAACGTCATTCGTGAAAAACCAAATGTCAAAATACCAAAATTAGTATACGAGCAGGTATATGTTTTTATAGTCCTGTCGATGGAAGCTCAAAAGGGAGGTGAGAGAACATTTCGAGGGATGAATTTTTTTCTTCGGGAATATATAGAGTTGTCAGAAGGTGAAAATATTAAGAGTCCTGGGACCTAGGCCTAGAGCCTTGGGAGAAATCTTTCCAATTTTCAGTTTTTCGCTTATATCTCCCAAACAATGCGTCGTACGGTGAAACATTCTATTTACGGAGTGAAAGATTTTGAAATTCTTTACCTTTTGATATCCGCAGCCGAATGTCAACAATAAACGAAAGTTTTATTTTCACCCCACGGTTTTTGATAAAAATTATTCACTTCTAATCACAGCGCCTCAGCCTTCAACTTTTTTGTCATACCTATGGGCAAAGAAGTTGACGAGCATTCAATTTTCTTCACAATGAGTTCTTACGCAATTGTGTATCATTGACGGGTCCAAACATACTGATTCTTCAGTTTGAATGTTGATTTTTCAAGAAAGCAATTTTTCAACTCATACTTACTGTATGTAAAGTACATCTGTCAAGAAATTTTTTTTCTAACCAACTACATTCTTCAAGTAGTAATTCCACCATTATTCCGACAGTATCAAAGGATATAACCCTTTAAGTGGAATGAAAAATAAAGTTTGGACCTGTTGATGATACAAAATTGAATTAAAACTCATTGTGAAGAAAATTTAATGCTCTACAATTTTTTTTCACTGGATAAGGTAGAAAAGTTTAGGGCTCAGACGCTAGAAAGATATGTTTGCAAAAATGTGGGGACAAAAAACAATTTTTGTTTATTTGCGACTTTCGGCTGAGAATATATCAGAAACTATTTGAATTAGGTACAAAAAATTATGAAAGCACTGCCGGAAGTCAGGAGCTTTTGAGTGCTCGTTCATCCACCTTCAAGGAAGATTCGCATTATCCAGTTTCAGAAATAAATTGAAAAAATTTTTGACAGCTGTCGAAAAAATTCTCAAACTAAGGCGAAACTCCAGACTTCACGTCAATGCTTTAGCTGACCAATTTTTTTTTCGATAATTCGCTAGAATTCTCTACGGTATCTATGGTCTTGGTAATGCGATCTGAACAAAATTTCGCACGTATTTTGAATACATTATTCTTCAGCTATGTGCAAAATTTATTTTAATCCAATCAGTAGTTTCGAAATTACCAGGAAAAAAATATTTTGAACAGCCATATTTACGGAATTCCTAGTCTTATTCTGCTCATTGATAAACGTGACTGCGACATTCGCGATCCAAACCTACCCTGAAAATTTCAAGTCGCAACGCCTTTCCCTCCGAAAGTTACAATTTTCTATGGTTCTGGTCATGCGATCTGGAGAAGATGTAGCTTGAATATATCATTCTGCATTAAAATACAAAATTTCGTCACGATCAAATACGTAGTTTTGAATTAATCAAGAAAACTTAATTTCAAACGACCATATTTACGGAACTCCTGATCTAATTTTGCTCATTTATGAACGTGACCACGAAATTTGAGATCCACACCTATCCTGAAAATTTCAAGTCCCTAGGCCTTTCCATTACAAAGTTATAATTTTCTATGGTTTCTATGGTTCTGGTCATGCGAACTGGACAAAATTTCACATATAGCTTGAAGACGTCATACTTCATCTGAGTGCAAAATTTCACCTCAATCGAATCAGTAGTTTCGAAGTAATCAGGAGAATAACATTTCGAACGACCATATTTACAGAACCCCTGGTCGAATTTTGCCCAATAACGAACATAACCGCGGCATCCGAGATTCGAACCTACACTGTAAATTTCAAGTTTCTAGGACGTTCCGTTCGAGAGTTATCGTGTATACGGACGGCCGGACGGACAGACTCGAATTTTTCAACAAATTCGTCAGCAGTGAGTCAAACCATGTCGATTGAGACCATTTTCGGCTCAAAATTCGAAAAATACAGACATCGTGACGAAATGGTATAGCCCTCGTGTAAGTAGT
The DNA here is from genome assembly GCA_963966015.1 of Aphidecta obliterata. NCBI lineage: Eukaryota > Metazoa > Arthropoda > Insecta > Coleoptera > Coccinellidae > Aphidecta > Aphidecta obliterata. The sequence goes on from OZ014427.1 coordinate 15,357,207, forward strand.
AGAAAATAGCACAAATTACAAAATGAAAATGAAACAATAAGGAATATATGAAAACCAATAATTGAATTTGGAAAGGAGAAACAAAAAAAAAACAAATCCAGGGACATAAAAACAAAATAATTGAAGCGATAATTACAAGCAAGTTTAATTAATAATGATACCATTCATTGGTGAAAAGAAGAAGAATGCACAAAGAAATGAAATAAAATGCGTGAATGATACGTGCTCGTTAAGTGAGCAAACACTTTCGGGATAAAATTCCTTACTAAACATAAAAATATTCAATGCAATAAAAGTATATTGCGAAACTAAGTACACACATAAAAATATGAATGGAATGACACATACTCGATAAGTGAGCAAATACTTTTCTCGTGATAAAATACCTTTATTAACAACTCGAAAAATCTTCAATACAATACAAGTACCATTACGCAACACAAAAATAAGAACAAATAATCTGGAACGCAACAAACAGTTATGAAAATAAAAACTGTGCATGAAAGATCGAAAAGGCAAATATGAATACAATGAATGGGTTGTGGATATTTGTTTCAACGATCTCATTACATTCGGCTCTTGGTTTTTCGTGAATGAATCTTTCTACCTTCTTTTTAAATATGTTCATTATTTCCTTTATACCGTATGGAATAAAATTGAAAGCCTTGGGTGCTATATAAGAATATGATCGCTTACATTGATATTGAAAAAATAAGAAACATGAATTTTTTATACTAAAGTGTCCACAATATTTAAATAAATTCAAATCAACAACCAAAATAATGAAATTGTTAAATATTGAAAATTCATTCCTGTTTCCAATGTTCCTAATATATCTTATATTTTTTCAATTATGAAATCAAAATTATATTGGTTCTTAGGGAACCTGCAACCCCAAGCCTCCTCCCTAAGCTGCGCCACTTTGAAGTATTTCATGCGATGAAAGACTTCCAATTTCTGATAAACCTTCAAAAATTGGTGTCTCAAAATTTTCACTCAACTTTTTCCAAACAAGGTCAGCAACACTGATCCAAACATATACAGAGATTGACATTAGCGATTCCATCCTGCCAATGGTGGTATTCGCATTCGAATACTACGAGATTTACGCTGGCATCTCGTTGCCGCGGTATAATTAGCCCAAGTCACATAACTTTCTGTAATTGAATCGCTAATTATCTATCTTATCTTTCTTTAATGGGTTTTAAATGAGTCCGCTCATAATGATAGAAACAGTGTAAGGTTGGCGACTATTCTTGTCGGAAGTTGATGTTCACGTTATGCCAGGTTTTTTACGACTACTCCCTCATGACTAGCTCTATTTTTATTTTTCGGTGTTTCAATGACTCGGACCATGGAGGTTAATTTCACACTTGAACTCCATGAATGTTACGCCTATATCTCTTGATTTGAACCGTAGAAAACCTTGAATGAAATGTAATTCGTTTATGACTTGTTGAATGTTCTTCCGGGCATCGTTCACCATTTCTGGCCAAATCCTCTGAACGATACTGAATTATGTGAAAGGAAGCCTCCTACGCTCCTACGTTCGCCTCTTACGTTTGTTACTCTGTGAAAATATTATACACGTAGATGATAGTTGCATAACGTGTGGGCTCCAATGAGCCCTCATATATATGTCAAGATGACAAATCCAACTTATCATCCAAACTATTGATCATTCAAACTATTGATCATCCTATTGAGAGAATAACTCAATTGGGTTTCGGTTTCTTGTCATGCAAACATTAAGATTTGTTGAAAGATGATTAGAAGTAACGAGTGCGATGAAGATAACACTGTGAGGAAATCTGTTCCCGAGATTTCTCTATTCACGTGGTTTTTGCGATGGGTATCGAAATAATTCTAGATACTAGTAATTAACCCAGATGAATACATTTTAATTATTTAGAATGTTCATTTCGATTCCTGAACATTAATGAATTAATAATCTTGTTCTGAAGCAATTTTCTTTCTTCTTTTGCGTACTTGTTTCTATGAACAAGAGAGCTATCAGATGAAGAATTCCTGGTCAAATTCAATTCTGTCCACCTGGGCCCCCATTAACACCAAAACGTAACTGTAAATAGTCACGCATAATCCGGTTTTCGTCACATTATTATTTTTCTGTTGAAATGACAAACTGTAGTTTGTTCAACTAATGCAAAACTTGTTATTTCTAGAGGACTTAAACGATCGGAATTGTCACGTACAATCAACAAATATTCCTGCTATTGCTTACCTATACAGGGTGTCTACTTATAAGAGGGCCAAACTTCAGGTGGAGATCATACATGAGATTTGCAACAAAAAATGTCATATAACACATGGTCGAAATGTTGACGGTTATTCTTCAAGTTTTCCATGAAATCAATTATACTTCAGTGATCCTTGTATACCCATCAAAGTTGAAAACATATCTGGAAACTGCAATGAATTTGCTACAAGATAAGAATTTCTGTATGCCAAAAAATTTTGTATTGCGGGTGTGGTAAGCAGATGAATATCACGATTCTGAAGTGAACAAAACCAGTCATATTTTTCCAATGGTTTTATCGATGAAAAATCATTTATTATGGACATGTTTTCTCTTCAGCAAAAAATACCCCATTTAGTGTGCTTTAGAATGATATATCAACGCTTGTGCTTGCTGCTAGTCTTCTGCCCTAATATCATGACTAACAAGATAACAACGGAAAATTCCAAACCTCAATTTGTTCTATTTTGCAGTTTTTTATAATTGAATATTGAAGTAATTCTCATGGAAATCATTAATTTATCTGTATAAATTGATTTCATGGAAAAACTTGAAATATTCCTTGAAATCAAAAAATGTTAGATTGAAATAACCGTCAACATTCCGACCATGTGTTATATGACATTTTTTGTTGCAAATCTCATGTATGATCTCCCACTGAAGTTTGGCCCCTTTAAAAGTAGACACCCTGTACAGGGAGAATTTTCTGTAGAAGGCACCAAATTCCTGTATATTCTGGTGAATTTCTTTGGGTGTAGCGTAGAGAAATTTGGTAAATTCTATGATTCCATCTCTCGAAGTTCATAAAAATAGAATGACATAATTTGTCACACTGACCTCTGATTTGGTTCACAAAATCTTTGGTTCGTTTTATAATCTTTGGTTTGATTGTCTCGCCTCAGTGTGACTTAATGTCAAATAAATGATCACAGTTCGGTAAAATTTTCACTTAACAACATTTCAGTTATTAACAGTGGATTATACGAATGAGTGATGGTTTTCGAAGCTTTCCCAGCCTCACAGTATGTATTTTTCCAGGTTTCCAGAATGTCACATCTCGAATTTTGCATGGAAATACCGTGAAATATACCAATTAAGAAGTGGAAAGCTTCTTTTGGTAATTTCAAAGCATTTCCCATGAAAGAGTAGTACGAATTAATTTTTCAAATATCTTTATCCATAAATTTCAAGATTTTTCAAGAATTCAATCATGGATCATTCTTGAATCATAAAAAATTGAATACCATGTCAAGATTTCAATTTTGATCCTACAGATGAAAATAAACTCAATACGTAGAGCAACTGGGTTAATTTTATACAAGAGGAAAAAATCAAGTATGACGACCTTCGCTGGCAATGCATTCCTCCATGAAGGCCTTCGAAATTGAAGTTCGTTATTAAAATTTAGCGTCTAATTAGAAATCTGGCAATACAAGCACTACCAGCGGACCAGTATACATTTCAGGCGACCGGTTCAATTATGAACCAGGGAATGTTGGCGTCAATTCGAAATGTAAACAAACGGGACCTCAATACGTCTCTACTTAAGGGATGACAGTGGCGGACCAGTGCGCTGCTAGCTTAGGAAATATCGATATTGATAGAAGAGGTTTCATTGGTTTTCTTTCTTCTCGGATCTCAAAATAGGTCGACAAGTCCTCGGAGACGGATCACCGATTTTGTTAAAGTTTCGATGCAATAACCTCTTCTTTATCCTTAGGCTTTGAAGTAGACCAAATAAGCTATGAATCGATGAAAATACCGCAACTGCTCAATGAAAACAATTCGAACATTATGAAAGTGATTCAGAAAATTAACTACCAAGTCTCCCTTTATATCATCGCGAAGCAGCGATATTTTCTTTCTGCGTAGAAAGCAGCCCGATATTTTTACATGTCACATATGTCGACGTGTCGGAAGCCTGACAAAATTCATTGTCGGTCCAAGGGGTAAGCAGAGCACGTGATCGAGCAAGGTCTCCTGCATTCAATAGTTCCATTAATTTTTTCCGCTCAGAAAGAATCCAGTAATCTAAAACTGTCCGCCGGCGTCCCCCGCTGTTCGTTATAAACGACATAATCTTTGATGTGGGTCGTTGCACGGTGCACATCGCGAAAGTCTGTTCTTTACGTTTTCATAAAAGAAGATAATGGAAGGCATTTTACGATTCCTAAAAGCTCTGTATTTTAAAAGTAAACGTCGTTTCGCCTTTGGCAGAGGCGTATCGCTGCTGGTCCTTTCGTGCGTCCATAAAAAGTTATGTTTCCCCGGCATTTTTTCCGTTGATATTTACCGCGCTTTTTAATGTCGGCTTCATGGGGAAAAGACTATTAAATATGAGGATCCGGAACTAATTCAGCGGCGGCTCTCACTGTTTTTCTACATTTCATTTAATTCTAATATTTTTGAGCGCTCGTACTACTTACACGAGGGCTTTATCATTTCGTCACGATGTCTGTATTTTTCGAATTTTGAGCCGAAAATGTTCTCTATCGACTATGTTCGACTCACTGATGACGAATCCGTCGAAAAATTCGAGTCTGTCCGTCCGTCCGGCCGTATACACGATAACTATCGAACGGAATGTCCTAAAAACTTGAAATTTTCAGGGTAGGTTTGAATCTTGAATGCCGCGCAGAAGTTCGTTATTGGGCAAAATTCGCCGAGGGGTTCCGTAAATATGGCCGCTCGAAATTTTGTTTTCCTGATTACTTTGAAACTACAGATTCGATCGAAATGAAGTTTTGCACTCTAATGGAAAATGAGGTGTTCAAGCTACATGCAAAATTTTGTTCAACTCGCATCACCAGAACCATAGAAACCATAGAAAATTGTAACTTTTGAACGGAAACGCCTAGGCACTTGAAATTTTCAGGATAGGTGTGGATCTCGATTGTCGTGATCACCTTCATCTATGAGCAGAATTATACTGAGGGTTCCGTAAATACGGTCGTTTGAAATTTTGTTTTGTCGATAATTTCGAAACTACGGATTCGATCGAGATGAAATTTTGTATTTTAATCGAGAATGATATATTAAAGCAATTTTTTGTCCAAATCGCATGACCAGAACCATAGAAACCATAGAAAATTATAACTTCCGAAGGATAAGGCCTAGGAACTTGAAATTTTCAGGGTGGGTTTGGATCGCGAATTTCGCGGTCTCGTTCATCAATGCGCAGAATTAGATAAGTGGTTCCGTAAATATGGCCGTTCAAAATATTCTATTCCTGATCATTTCGAAACTACCGATTTGATTGGTATGAAATTTTGCATCTAGCTGAGGAATAATGTATTCGAACTACGTGCGAAATTTTGTCCAGATCGCATCACCAAGACCATAGATACCGTAGAAAATTTTAGCGAATTATCGAAAAAAAAATTGGTCACCTAAAGCACTGACTTGAAGTCTGGATTATCGCCTTAGTTTGAAAATTTGTTTGACAGCTGTCAAAAATTTCCTCAATTGGTTTCCAAAACTGGAAAATGCGAATCTACCTACAAGGTGCATGTACGAGCGCTCAAAAGCTCCTGCCTTCACGGCAGTGCTTTTCGTAATTTTTATATAGTAGGTATGTATACTTTGTAACACGGAAATAGCAACAACTAGAATTTTGACCAATCTTAGCGAAAACGTTTCACTACTAAGAGGTAACAATAGTGATGATGACTTACTTCCCAACAATTTTATCAGGGGTATGAGATGTTCAATTCTCCATTGTTTTCGCTTTTCTCACTCAAGTAAGATTGTGTCAACCTGAAAATAATCGTCAATTATTCGTATTCGACAGAGATCGTGTAATTGTTCAATTTTCCAAACAGTGTATGGGGTCCTTATGCATCGCTGCGTCGCAGAATATGAAGTTCTGCGATATTATGTTGACAATGCTGAGCACCGGAATTAAAAAACAATGGTTTGGCAATTTAGGTGGGGGTGGAATTAAGAATGCACTTTGTTCCTGCTTTTCAGTTGCGATTGTTGACCAGTGTGGTCGCCATATTCTGGGTTCACACTGTCATATTGTAAAATCCGAAAGCATCTGCGCGAATATTGTGGGTTTTCTTGATTAAAAGCATTTTTTCTTCGAAAAAAAGCTATTCCTCTAGAATTTGAAATCAGTGGCGAACTTTCCACTGTGGCTGTAATAATTTTTCCTTGGGATATAAAAACCGGAGACACAACGCCTGTTCTAGGACCTTACACCAGAGACAGGTTCATTTGCTTCCAACTTCTATTGGACAGGATTATGTATCGGAGAGAGGTCTTACACTATTTGTTCCAACCAAGATTTGATAGAACGAGAGTTTGTACCTAGATGATTGTAACATATAATTGAGCTAGACTCATGCCTAGATAACTGCATGACTTTCAATTGAGATAGAATCTGTACTTTTGAGGAAGTTTTTCAGTGAATCACATATTCAAGATATTTTCGAGATACCAATGAAATTTTTTGTAAATGTCATGTAGACATAATGGTCCATTAACATCATATTTTATTCAAATTACTCCAGTGTTTCCCTGCCAGGAATAGTTCTAAGCTCTATTGCATGAAGCTAGCATTTAAAGGGGCTTATAAGGATTTTAATGTTCGTTACATTGGCGAATGTGAGGCATCTTTAAGAAGGTGTTCCACTGCGGACGAACTGAAAGAGGTGGACGAACACCTTTATCTACTTCATTTTGAATTATATATTCATTATTCATCTACTTTTGAGCAATTAATAGTGGATTTTATCGATCGAGTGGACTGTAGATTGAATTGAATCTTTGCACTGGTTAATTTAAGATTACGTTGGTCAAATATAAAACAATTTATTAACAAATATAAAAACTTTATTAACGAATACAAACACAACCAAATTAGGTTATATTGTTTATCTTACTTGTGCGATGTTACGAGCGAATAGAAGGCAAAACAGAGTGTTGCCACACGGCACATGAATCATTTACACAGAATATCATGCATTTGGTTATTCTTCTTTTCCTGATAACGTAAATAAATTGACAATAAACAAATATAAATTAAAAAAATTAAGAAAAGCACTGCCGTGAAGTCAGATGCTTTTGAGCGCTCGTATACCACCTTGTAGGTAGATTCGCATTTCCAGTTTAAGAAATCAATTGAAGGAATTTTCGACAGCTGTCAAAAAAATTCTGAAACTTATGCGAAACTCCAGACTTCATGCCAGTGCTTCAGCTGACCAATTTTTTTTCGATAATTCGCTAAAATTTTCTACGGTATCTTTGGTCTTGGTGATGCGATCTGGATAAAATTTTGCACGTAGTTTGAATACATTATTCCTCAGCTAGGTGCAAAATTTCATCCCAATCCAATCAGTAGTTTCGAAACTATCAGGAAAAAAATATTTTGAACGGCTATATTTACGGAACCCCTAGTCTAATTTTGCTCATTGATGAACGTGACCGCGATATTCGCGATCCAAACCCACCCTGAAAATTTCAAGCTCCTAGGCCTTTCCGTTCAAAAGTTACAATTTTCTATGGTTTTTATGGTTCTGGTCATGCGATCTGGACAGAATATTGTCTTAATATATCATTCTCGATTAAAATACAAAATTTCATCTCGATCGAATCCGTAGTTTCGAAATGATAGAGAAAACAAAATTTCAAACGACTGTATTTACGGAACCCCTAGTATAATTCTGCTCATTGAAGAAGGGGAACGCGACATTTCAGATCCACACCTATCCTGAAAATGTCAAGTCCCTAGGCCTTTTCGTTCGGAAGTTATGATTTTCTATGGTTTCTATGGTTCTGGTCATGTGATCTGGACAAAATTTTATCTCGATCAAATCTGTAGTTTCCAAGTAACCAGGAGAAGAAAACTTTGAACGGCCATATTTACGGAACCCCTGGTGGAATTTGGCCCATTGACGAACTCAACCGAGGCATTCGGGAACTGAACCCACACTGGAAATTTCAATTCTCTAGGTTATTCCGTTCGAGAGTTATCGTGCTTACGGCCGGCCGGACGGAAGGACAGACTCGAATTTTTCGACGGATTCATCATCAGTGTGTCGAACATAGTCGATTGAGACCATTTTCGGCTCAAAATTCGAAAAATACAGACATCGTGACGAAATGATATAGCCCTCGTGTAAGTAGTAGTAGTAGTAGTAAGTAGCTCAATTAATGATTGAAATGAAGTAAACAAACTGAACTAAAGAATAATATCCATAAATAAATGGAATAAACATAAAATAAAGAACATTAATGTAGGCTAGCGTCATCTACTGCGTTAATCAACAATAACAGCAATTGGAAGAGCGCTACAATTTTCTCCAAATAGTATCTGTAAACAAACTTCGTGAGTTATAATAACTCACTTCTATAACTCCCAGGCTCTGTGCTTCTGAACAAGCCGTTTGGCCGAAAGGCCATTATTGGTAATGAGGGGAGGTCACTTGAATAATTTAGAAGTGCTCTCAAATTAAGTTGATACCTAATTATTATTGTGAATGTTCCGCTGAAAAAGACAAATGTGGATAGTGGAGATGAATTATTATGTACATCTTCAGAAATAAGACGGTCAGCCAATGCCACATACAGAATTTATTGTTATAGGTATCTATTTCGGTTTGTAAATAAAGTTTTTTCTCTGTACTTGTAACTTAGCATTTATTGTCATAGTCGTAGATGAAGTATATGTAGTATTCAATTTCCAGGAATGGTTATAACTCACTTGCTAAATTACAGCACTCGCCTTCGGCTCGCGCTGTCAAAAAATTCCTATCCCTTCTTGGAATTGTTGTTATTTCCATGTTTCGGAGTATAGCAACAGACGGACGAAGTTGATGATTTTTCGCATAAAATTCCTAGCTCCTACCATACAACCCAAAGCCATATTAAGTTTCAACGTGCTGTGAGCATGAACGACAAGGACCATTGAATCTCAAACATTGTCTTTATGTTTCTACAGCCCACCGGGTACGCAATTTTCACAGTACATTACAGTCTCCTCCGCCATTCCCCCCTAACCCTTTCGATGAGTCATGTAAACACAAAGTAAAGTACGTACTTGAGTAGTTGAGTGCTTCACAAAGTTCGCACGCCACTGCCTCCTGAGCGATATTTCGGTCCCTTCTGAAGCATGAAAAATGAAGATGGATCGTATATCAGTGCGGTGGCACGAAATATGGTCGAGATTTGATGTCGATGTAACGAATATGTCTTGCTTTGTTAAGGCGTTTCTCCCGTAAATTCGATAGCGACATGTCATATGAGGAAATTCGATATCGAAGCTGGCTAGGGATCACAGAAAATTTGATATTTAAAATGAGAGTAGCTAGTTAAGTTGACACTTCTTAGGGAAAAAATTCTGTCACAGAAACTCCACGCCACGTTGAATTTTGCGATCTTCAGACGGTGGGAAACTTGATATTTAAGTATTCATCCAAATTTTTGCACAAAGCTAACATGATGCCTGATGCCAACTTATTCTACATTGAAATATTCAATTTCAGATTGTGGACGAATTTTTTTTAACGATTATAAACGACTGCAGTTCGTTCGAAAATATACAGGGTTTTTTCAAAGGTGAGGTTTTTGTTTGACAGGTGCTAAAACTCATCAAAATAAGTCAAAATTCCAAAAATCCTTTATATAAAAAATTCACCAGGACCGAGTATTTCGAAATCAAAGTTACCCGCGAATCTGAGAAATTTCCAGTCCAGATCTGACGGTACCTATTGAGATCTAAATGTGTTAATTGAATGCGTTCAGTTTATGGAAAATCGTCTGACTGAGCGTATGATTTTTGTGTCTTTTCCGAATTTCGTAATGTGTTTCCGGATACATAGGTGAATAGGACGTGGTGGGCCGATTTCTTGGCTTGCACGCTTCCCGGATCTCAAACCCGGTGATTTCTTCTTTTGGGGTCATTTGAAAACATTAGTTTACAATTACGATGAGGTTATTAGTGTTGAAGAACTGAAACAACGCATTGAAAATGCTTATGACATCATTCGTGAACAAACAGATGTGATAGTTGCTGCATGTAATAATTCGTCATTACGCCGGGCAAGACTTTGTGCACATTGAACGAATGGTGACCATTTCGAACAATTTCTGTAAACAATTTGGATCAATTTTATTCGGAGAGTTTGTGAACTTCCTTATTTTATTTTATAGGACTTTTTCAATTAGGAATTTTTCCTCTCCTTAGTTTGAATTTAAGAATTATACCGTTAAGGAAAAATCTCTTAATGAAAGTTGAAAGAGACTACATGAATTTGCGATAAAATTCAGCTCTTTATTTACTTGCTGGAATGCATATGGAACCGTAATTCATGGCAGAACTCCGAACAGAGAGATAACACGACCCAGAGACGAGTATTAAGATCTTGATGGCCAAGACTTTTTGCACCTTCTTCAAATTCAATATTTTATATGAACTTCCTTCGAAATGATCTCTTCTGATCAGTTTCAGCACCTGTCAAAAAAAAGCCTCATTTTAAAAAACACCCTGTATAGAGTTTTCCATCGTTTCAATTACGGATCAGAAAGCATCGCGTCATCTAGTGGTTTATGTTGTTCCACTAGGAATTCTTGTTGCCGCAATTCTCTGAAATCTCGACTTTTTCGGACCACATGTATAAAAAGAAGGAAATTATTGTGTCTATAAAAGGAATTTCGAATGTCCATATATTGGATAGTAACAGGAAACAATTATCAGCGCCAATCGAAAGCTCAAATGGTGGACACGATCAATTTAAACAACACTCTTGAGAATTGAGTTATGTACGTCTACCTCGTTTTTTTTGGATTTTCCCCCACACACTTTCAACGAATTAAGGAGCGCATATGGAACTATTTACATAGCTGAAAAAGTCAACCTTCAATTTATTGCGAAATAGGAAAAAATCAAAAATAGGACAAAAGTATTACCTATATTGAACTCCAATGTATTTTGTTGATTCCTGAAGCGTCTGTAATTCAGCAGAGATTTTTTTGGGGAAAAATGTTTACTGGTAGTGATAGTCTCTCCTAACACGTGGACTGTCCTTGTTCCTTTCGCTGAATTAAAATCGAAGTCACGTCCCCGGCGTCCTGCGACCAAAGACCCCCCCGAGCTTCATGAACTCCAATGTTCCCGATTATAGAGGACATGGCCATTCGAACTTTACCACCCTGTGGCGTCCTTGAATCCTACTTATCTGGAGATATCGGCGGACCCAAAAGCGGATTCTATCGCTGGAAGGATCGACATAATGTAATAACAAATAAACAAGGTCCTGCTTGGCTCTGTTATAGTGGTGATAATTTTAAAATTAGTTAAAGTATTTTATAATATTTTACAACATTGATTTTTCGATCTACATACAGGGTGCCACCATCCGACCGATGAACTTTTACATAAATGTAGGGCTCATTCCGATCGGAGAATTTCACTAAGCGATGAGTTTCGCAGTTTTCGAAGGAAGTAACCAAAATTTGTCTTTGTCTTTGTCTTTGTCTTTGTCTTTGTCTTTGTCTTTGTCTTTGTCTTTGTCTTTGTCTTTGTCTTTGTCTTTGTCTTTGTCTTTGTCTTTGTCTTTGTCTTTGTCTTTGTCTCTGTCTCTGTCCCACTCCCTGTCTCTGTATCTGTCTCTACCTCTGTTTCTGTTTCGGTTTGTTTCTGTTTCAGTCTTTGTCTGCTGATTATTGTCTTGAATCATCAACAATATGAAAATTAACCACTTCCGGAAGTCAGGAAACAGAAATGTAAAAAATGGGAGTATGAATCAGTTCATCAAAACTAACTTCATTCCAAAATTTTTGCTTATCGGTAACGTTCCTATCCGCTATCTGCGTTTTTCTACAAGAAGTGGATTTCGGAGCTTCATTTCCTGTGGTTCTTGTTCGGATCCCTCGTCCTATTCTTTTCATATTACGTCGGATACGATGGCCTTGATGTAGCTGCGCCCTGACAGATTATTCAATTTTCCGGGGAGCGGCATGAATCTGCAATGAAATCAAAACTTCTAGATGTCCAAATTGAATCTTCAGCAGCGCTCCTGTTCAAGATGAGATCGTCATAGCTCTTCCCAACTCAGGGGACTGAAGGCTGTCGTAGTTGATATTTCAAACTTCGTTCAATTAATGATAAGAGGATTTCGAGCATGCTGGAAATTCTTATGGGTCGCCCCGATTGAAAATTTCAACAAAATTAATTATTTCAGGATATCGATTCGAGACAACTACTGAGAAGGGTGTCGTTTCCGCCTTCCACTGAAAAATCACACAATTCATTCTGTGATTTCTTCAGATATTGACGGGTCGTAAGAATGGAATTATTTATTATCCTTATGAACACTTATTGAGCATTGATTGAGAGAAGATTGGAGATGCGGGAGAAATAGGTCAATCGCAAATGAACGTCATAATTTTTCTAAATTAGACTTCCTCGTGGATTCATTAATAATAATTCTCCAAGCTATGTAAATTAATACTCGTTGAAAACTCATTGATCAACATCATTTACATTCAAATCTACAGAGTAATAATTAATTGATTATATTTAGCTCGGATTTTACTTAATTATTAAAAAAACCATGTAGTTACTCGTATACACTTCAATCTGGAATGCATGCTTGCTTGCACTTTGCCGATTCATGTACCACATTCATAATTTATTCCACGTGTTCGTAGTTTCCAAATCTGACTTCGCAAGTACTAACATCAACTTTATGGTGCAATCCTAGCAGTTTGTGCGAAATATTTGTCTAGCCTGGGTTCGCGATTTCTCACTGTAATTTGTTGGGGTTTGCTAAAAGAGGAATAAATTTATGAATAGTTTTCTTTGGGACCCTAAAAGAATTGAATGGGCAATGACCTTTGAAAATTGTGAAGCACGGAGGACTTTTGGAAGAAGTTTCCACATTTTTGCTTATAATAAAAGATTAATAGTCTTATACAGGGTATCCCATGTTCGAGTGCCTACTAGACGTTTCATGTGAGCCACACCTATTTGAAATCTGAAAATTGGGATTATGATATTGTTCGAGTTTATTCACTGAGCTAAAATATTCTTGGCGCCTGAACACTTTCAGTTATACAGGGAGTGAAAATAAATTTCTCCAAAAATTTTTTTTTTCATTTTTTCGTCTCTTATATAGTCGATTATTCTATTTCAAATATATTTCTATTCGAATCGTTGCATTCGTCGAAATCGAAAGAAAAAGGGAGATATGCGTAGTAAGTATTCTGTTCGTTATTCTTGATATTTGAAGCATAAACTGTTCTTATATTTTTGAAGTAGAAGAATGGAGGAATATTATACATCCCCCAAATTTTGGAAAACTCGTCACAGGGTGTTAAAATATTTCGTCAAAAATTGTGATCAGAATTTTTCCATAACTTTTGTTTTTTAAATTAGAACCCAACTTTTTATGTCATACGTAGAGAGATAAATTCATAATAGTATATTATTGAACGAGCGGTAATGTAGGCCATAACTCACGCAGATGAAGTTTGCAGCACGAGCCGGAGGCGAGTGCTGTAATTCATCAAGTGAGTTATGACCATTACCGCAAGTTGAATACTATACTTTATCTACGATTGTAACAATAAATACTAAGATACAAGTACAGAGAAAGAACTTTATTTAAAAATCTTAATAGTTACATATAACCATGCATTATTTATGTTGATTGTGCTTCTTAGCATGGAGTAGAAAGTCTATAGGGGCGGTGCTTCATATTTAGTGCTAAGTTCACTAAAATATTCCAAAAGAACATTCTCTGTAAACAATGACTTGATATTCTTACTGCTACGCCAATCTTGAAAATTGTTGTATACACCTTTATATTTGTTTTGGTATTTTTCGGGCAATAAATTCTGTATGGTAACATTAGCTGATTGTCTTATTTCTGAAGATGTACATAATAATTCATCTTCACTATCTGAATTAATCTTTTTCAGCGAAATACCCACAATAATAATTAGGTATCAACTCAATTTGATTAAACGTCAAAATTATTCAAGTGACCTCCCCTCAATAATAATAATGGACTGTTCCCTTACGGTCAATCACACAGGGGAGTTATAGGAGTGAGTGAGTGGGAGAACACTCACGGTGTTTGTTTACATATATCATTACTCCATCGAAAGTAGTTGAGTAATGACTATATTATTCAATCGGAGTAGATAAAGTCTATTTTATAACAATAATCTGTGTTCATAGAAGATAAATTATCTCAATAATGGCCTATGAACACAGATTATTGTTATAAAAGAGATTTTATTTATATCTCTACGTACGACATAAACTCAGAAAATCCTTGATAACTCCGGAATTTTTCAAATTACGAGCATAAACTACTTTAAACACTATCATTATTTTTCTTCGTAGAATCCAACGCAATCATAAAAAAAATTGGGTTTTAATTCAAAAAACAAAAGTTATGGAAAATTCTGATCACAATTTTTGACAAAACATTTGAAATACCTTGTGCCGAGTTTTCCGAAATTCAGGAGATGCATAATTTTCTGCCATTCTACTACTTCGAAAATCTAAGAACAGTTTATGCTTGAAATATTGAGATTGGGAATAACGAATATAATACTGACTACGCATATCTCCCTTTTTTTATATTTTGAAAACTATTTCGACGAATGCAACGATTTGAATAGAAATATATTCAAAATTGTATAATCGTTCATATAAGAAAAGAAAAAAAAATAAGAAAATTTTTCGAGAAATTTATTTTCCCTCCCTGTATAACTGAAAGCGTTCAGGCTTCGAGAATATTTTAGCTCAGTAGATGAAGTCCAACAATATCATAATTCAAATTTTCAGATTTCAAATAGGACCGGTTCTCAAGAAACATCTAGTAGGCACTCGAACTTGGGACACCCTGTATATGAAAACTACCACTGAAAGAGTAATAATTGAATTTAATATAGGAATGATGGGCAAAAGAACCTTTTGGAGTAATGATTCGCGAAATATTGATTTATTCGTCACATGATCTTAACTCATTGAAGCACCGAAAAACGACACAAATTTAAATCTCATTTAATTTTTTTTGTCAAAAATCTATTATGTTCCTCCAGCGGGTTTTCTGTCAGTAATGGCGCTCATGCTTCCTAACAAAAATTATGCATATTGTTTGCCAAAATTTAAATCCCACAGAGCATATTATTGTTGAGTTTACTACTAGAACGAATGTTATAGTCTAGCGACCATGTGAAATAAACTACTGGAACAAATACTACCCAATTAAATCATTCTCAATTTCGCATTCCAACGCGAATGGCTCGTTTCCAAGTATTTTTGTTGAAGATGTACGAAACATACACTCATAATTTTTGTGGCTTCATTTGGATGCAATGAATTATTGTCCGACGAATTCTAGAACGGATCAACTTATACTGCAGAAATTATCCCAACATGAGAATATTGGTGGAATAGTGTTGATTATAACAATTAAACGAATAAAAAAGAATAGGTCCTACTACTTGAAAATTCACCTTCAATTTATTTTTCTGTAAAATATAATAATTTTGTAAGTATAACCCAACAATATTCGTACGACTAACGGTATGGACACATTAAATTCAACAGGAATGTTTAGTTTTTCTCACAGAAATTCAGATTATTCTACCGGAATAAATCTAGTTTAGCTAAAAGTATTTTAATCCATGTTGTACCATGCATATGGTTGATATTAATTGGAATAAAATACAGTGGCGGCTCGTGAGCTCACAATCAGAGGAGGCCAAGCAAAAAATACAGGGTGTTTCATAATATATGCGCAGGATTTCAGGATGTGATAGCTCGTCCAAAAGTATGAAAAAAAGGTTTCATTAACTTACCCTCTAAAATGCACCATTTTCGAGATACAGGGTGTTGAAATTGAAGGGTTTTTACCGAAACTTTTTATCGTACAGGAAACGCTTTCGTAAGCATTTTCTAATCATAATAAGCAATTTTTTGTGCGGAATTTTTTCCTCCCAATTGGTGAAGGTTTATCGAGTTTTTCAAATAATTTGAATTAAACTGATGCCCCTAAGTGAGATTTTCATCTGCTATGTCTTTCAATAAACCTCTGTAAATTTTTTAAATCCGAATATCCTAATTTTGACCACACATTGTTTTCTGAATCTTCGGAAAAAACAGAGCAAAACCAACAAAATAATTTATTTCGAACTGTACTTCCTGTCAGAAACTCGTATTTATTGTACCATTGAACGCAGAAGGAACGATTATGTTTCGAATTGACAATTAAATTTTGCATAGCAGGCTGAGGTGTCTTCATAGTTTAAGTAATGAAAATTTTGTCATCGTAAGGCATTTGACTGAAATTTTTCTTCAGAAGAAAATCAACGTTCCTGGTTTCCGTTCCCATTCTTCTCGATAAAATATATGAATCTAAATAGCCATCCTTCCTCACCTACAAACTTCGCCAAACTGATAGTCTGTACATAGTACATACATTTAATATATATTATACATAATATTTTATTATGAAGGTATAGAATAGTGATACCAAAGATTAAACAACTTGTTGTTACTCTTACGTGATGCCGATTGTTCATATTCGGGATTCGGGCCGATCGGGCTAAACGAATATATGTACTGGAGACTGGGCCTCCGTCACGTGGTTTACAGCTCGAATTCTGACTGGCCCCTGCTTTGTATTAAGAGTTATTCGAAATTTTACACAAGCGTAGGTATCTCGACTTGGAGGCTCGGCCTCCGGGTCTGAACTCTGCTGTGTTGTATTCTTTAACGCATCGCATGCCTGACGTAGTACTGGTTACGATGCGCAATCTTCTCAGTTTTGAAGTCTGTTGCGGAAGATGAATAAATGTGATGAGATATTGGGGTGAAAAATATCCAGAAATTTGAATATTCTATTGATGTAGGTTAACATTATATAGTTGAACTAAGAATTAAATACAATGCAGTAAAATTTGGGGAGGCACGGCCTCCTCTGCCTCCTCTGAGCGGCCGCCACTGATAAAATATCAGTTTCCGACTAAGAAACGAACATGATGAAACAGCAATTCGATAATTTTCAGCATTTCTTGGCCTCCTACTTAGAATTGAATATTTTCGATCTACGATTGATACTTACTCTTGAATAACTTTTCCTAGGAAATACAAAAAAAAAGAAAGTTAATATATGATTAAGAAACATAGTGTAGGAAGGAACAGGGAAATAGGGGTTTAACAGGAAAACATAGGTTGAAGTCAGGTTAGATCAGATGTGAGGAAGGAAGAAAGATTAGATCTGTAGCGATCTGCACCGACGGCCCAACATTTACCGTAACGCCACCGAATATACAAAACTCAAAAGATACTCAAAGGATAGAAAAGCGACGAAAAAGGTGTGAGCATTTGTAGACAGTAATTCTGTAATCAAATTCGCTGATATGAGCCCGGGATCTGGGAAAACTTTCTTCATATTTATTATGGAGTCTCTCAATACTAGTTTTTAACGAATTTCTCTCTTATTCGTAAGAATAATGTAAAGATACTATATAATGAATATAATATAAATTCTCCCCATACCAGAAACTAATTCTGCATGACTACAGAAAATTCCTGTAAAATCTCAGGTGAAGCTTCGAATACAACTAACAAGTACTGTAATATATGAACGATAGTTCTTTGATTCAACTGTTAAATCAATACTACAGTTTAGTTATAAGTTAAGTAATTCCTGTTTTAGTTTAGTATTCATTACTGGAAATACTTGTAGAAACTGAAGTTTGGAATACAACTATCTAGTTTGTTTATCAAACAGGAAATTCCTGTAAGTAGTGCATTTCCCGCTTTTCGTGACAGTATTATTTTCCCGTGGAAATACAAACTGCAGTTTGGTTGCATCAACTAATGTAAAACTTGTTATTTCTAGAGGAATTAAACGACCGGAATTGTCACGTAAAACCAATAGATATTCCTGCTGTCGCTTATATAGGGGGAATTTCCTGTAGAATTAACCGAATTCCTGTTGTATATCCTGGAAATTTTTTTGAGTGAGGCATTAACATTTATTAAGGTTGGTCCATGTTTTAAGGAGAACGTTTCCCATTCTGACCAACTGTTCTTATTTTATCACAATTTGAACAAATTTTCTTTCATAATAGTCTTATTTTTGAGCTCTCGTACTACTTACACGAGGGCTATATCATTTCGTCACGATGTCTGTATTTTTCGAATTTTGAGCCGAAAATGGTCTCAATCGACTATGTTCAACTCACTGATGACGAATCCGTCAGAAAATTCGAGTCTGTCCGTCCGTCCGTCCGGCCGTAAGCATGATAACTCTTGAACGGAAAGTCCTAGAAACTTGAAATTTTCAGTGTAGGTTCAGTTCCCGAATGCCTCGGTTGAGTTCGTTAATGGGCCAAATTCCACCAGGGGTTTCGTAAATATGGCCGTTCAAAGTTTTGTTATCCTGATTACTTGGAAAATACAGATTCGATCGAAATGAACTTCTGCACTCAAATGGAAAATGAGGTTTTCAAGCTACATGTGAAATGTTGTCCAGATCGCATGACCAGAACCATAGAAACCATAGAAAATTGTAACTTTTGAACGGAAACGCCTAGAGACTTGAAATTTTCAGGATAGGAGTGGATCTCGAATGTCGTGATCACGTTAATCTATGAGCAAAATTATACAAGAGGTTCCGTAAATATGGTCGTTTGAAATTTAGTTTTCTTGATAATTTCAAAACTACAGATTCTATCGTGACGAAATTTGGTATACTGATGGAGAATTATATATTCAAGCTACATTTCTCCAGATCGCATGACCAGAACCATAGAAAACATAGAAAATCATAACTTTCGAACGGAAAGGCCTAGGGACTTGAAATTTTCAGGATAGGTGTGGATCTGAAATGTCGCGTTCACTTTTATCAATGAGCAGAATTATACTAGGGGTTCCGTAAATACGGTCGTTTGAAATTTTGTTTTCTCGATAATTTCGAAACTACGGATTCGATCAAGATAAAATTTTGTTTTTTAATCGAGAATGATATATTAAAGCAAAATTTTATCTAGATCGCATAATCAGAACAATAGAAACCATAGAAAATTATAACTTCCGAAGGGAGAGGCCTAGAAACTCGAAATTTTCAGGGTAGTATTGGATCGCGAATGTCGCGGTCACGTTCATCAATGAGCAAAATTAGACTAGGGGTTCCGTAAATATGGCCGTTCAAAATATTTTTTTCCTGATAATTTCGAAACTACTGATTGGATTGGAATGAAATTTTGCAAATAGATGAGGAATAATGAATTCAAACTATGTGAGAAATTTCTTTAGATCGCATTACCAAGACCATAGATACCGTAGAAAATTCTAGCGAATTATCGAAAAAAAATTGGTCAGCTGAAGCACTGACATGAAGTCTGGAGTTTCGCCCAAGTTTGAGAATTTTTTTGACAGCTGTCGAAAATTCCTTCAATTGATTTCTAAAACTGGAAAATGCGAATCTACATACAAGGTGGATGTACGAGCGCTCAAAAGCTCCTGAATTCACGGCAGTGCTTTTCGTAATTTTTTTTATCGTAATGACTCTAGAATATTGGAAAAATGTTTTTCGTTCGAATGGTGGTACACCAAGTATAATGTATAAAAATGAAATTTCAAATGCCCCATTACTAGATACTAAACTCATTCAGTTACACTCCAATTACGAATACTGATATGCCTAGAACATGCGATTTTTTTTATTGAAATTCATTATGGAAAATAATCTTATGCTGTAACGAACCAACAGCTGCCAGTATTCCCTAATGGTCTGCACTAATAGGTATTTAAATGTGCATTTGCTGCACACACATTTTATTATAGTGCCTGCAACCGATGTGTTGTTCGGAGCTATTATTTTGTCGACTAGGAAATAAATCATTTGTAGGGTTTACTACGTTTTTCATTTTCTTGAGTGGACTCGATAGCATGATTCGAAAGTCATGTAGTTAATCTTTCGAATAATGCCGTTTCTTCGGATGAATTGGTGGGATAAATTTCAACATTATTCCCTTTGTATAATGAATTTTTTATCAAAAATTTGTTTTGTTTGCTTGTTTCTATGAACTATTGTGTTATCATTTTGTCCAAATGTCTGTAAATTTCAAATTTTGAGCCCAGAATGCTTTCCAACGATTAGATGAAGAATTGGTGGTCAATTCAACCACTGGAAGCTTTGTATATGGTTTGAAAGGGGCAATTCAACTAATTAAGAGAAGCTCTTCTGGACGTAGGAAAGCAGACGGGGGACGGCGACCGAACAGATTTCCCAAATTTTATGGCGATTATGTCCAAATCCGGCCCTGAAGGGGCATATCTTCCTACATCTAACCAGGAACAATAGTGCATAACTATGCGGCCGGCAGATCTATCTGCAGATACCAGGAACATTAATCTTCATGGGCGCTCCGTGACATCGAAAAAACCTCGAGTGTTGCGAGCGTTTGCCATTCTCACGCACTCCTCAAAAAGAATTAAAATAATTTCCTCGTATGTAACGTGGCTCCATATCTTCCCCCCCCCCCTTTTTTGTTCGACCGGACAAAGACTTCATTCCCAGAGAACGGACGGCAAAAAAGGAATGCTTGGGACCGCTCCTACTTGGGAGGCTGGACATCTGAGAGACATTCCAGGAAATCTCCTTCGATTCGAGGGAACCGGAGAGGAATTGATTCGGTTGAGGCTTCGGGACATTTTCTGGTAGTGAAAGTGGAAGAAGCAGGGTCAACAAGCGGAATGCCCCAATTCATAACATTCAGACGAGAAAGTTAGGAAAACTGGACTGAGGGGGGAAGAAAATAAAATTGTGGAAATTCTATTTGACATAGAATCAGGAATTTCGAAACCACTATTGGTATAATATAACTCAATCGAATAAATTGTATCGCAAAGTTTAAACCCGAATAGTTCATGAGTAATGAGATTTTTACTCGCTTGTTTCTATGAACGAGAGGGTTATTATTAATTATGGTCAAATTCAACATCGACTTCGACCAACAACCATGTTGATCTGGGTCGAAGGCCCCTTCACTGATTTTACAGATGCGCTCAAAATGGACCCATAAGTTCCTCCAGCAATTCGAAATCTAGTGTCTACCGAGAACTAATCCAAACATTGATTCCAGATCTTCATTATTCGAAACGATTCCATGGGGATGTTGCAATCTTGGCTTCGAATTCGAAATCACATATCTCGCGCTTCCAAGACTATTTTATTAGAGAATACCCAATTGTGACTCGGTATCCGTCCGCTGAAACGCATAAATTTTCATTGCTCTAATAAATTGAGAACATCCGAACTGGATATATATTTTCAGTATGATAATAGACTCACTTACAAGATACGACCAGTATATCATTTTGATGTATGGTCCTCTACTCCCTCGTAGGTATAATAATAACTTCAAACGATAAAATACGGACCTCGCTTTAAATTTGAATACAATTATATCGGGGAAATTGGGTTTTAGATGGAATAATAAAAGAATACGGATGGAATTGCTTCGAGTCGAATATCTGCGAGAATTGATACTTTCAGGAATAAAATTTGTGGAGTTAATAAAAAAATCGTTAAGTGCGAGTGTAACTCACTAGGCAGTAGTTTCGATTGTCGTTAATGAAGGAATACTGAAAGTTCCTTCATTTATCTTCTGTTGTTTCGAGAAATTCCTTCCGACGCCAAAATAGCGCATTCGTGGACAACTCTTTTCGAAGATGTTGTCTTTAGTAAGATCTACATAAAGGCACGGTAGTGCGTCAGGCCAAGTTTCGACCTCATATCACATGTGCCATTTGTGATCTTCCTTACTGATAACTGATGAAAATTATAAAGCTCCAAATGTGACCATAAAAACTCCAAATCATATGATAGTAGATATCTTCAGGGTAAGTCATATCGGTTAGAGTCCACCTGATCCCTTGAGGATCTATTGTGGTCACTTTCAACTATTGAATGATTTCCATTAGCTCCATCCTTTTGATAAGCTGACATTGCGCTCTCTGTTTCTGGATATTCTAGGCTATTCAGTCAAAATCTTCTGTTCGCTCTTCTGCCTGGCATAATCTACATAAAGGTTGCTCTGCCATACCTGCGTTGCTAATGTGTTTGTTGAACTTAAAAAAACTCGGTTAGTAGACCTACAATAGCCTTCAGGGACTTCCTATCTTACCTAGCAGGCTGTCATAAAATTTTGGTTCTACTCTTTTTTATGATTCCCCTACCAACACTGATCCTGCGTTCTGCCCTTTGGGGTGCTGGCCCATAGAAAGCCATCGCCGAGCCTTGTTTGTCCATATCGTTGGCCCTCTAATTTACCTGATAACCTGTGTGTCCTAAAACCCATGCTAAGGTTCCTTTGCTGTGATTTGCCATCAGAATGCAGATTAATATTTGATCTTGGGTTTTGAATAAGGTCTGGAATTTGGTACTCTTTGCTTTTAGTCTCATATTGCCATTTCATTCTGTTATCTACATAGATAGGTCCTCCTCTTCTTTTGCTTGGTTCTCCGCTGTTCTTCTATTCTATTCTATTCGGTTTTTCTGCAAGAAGTATGCCTTCTTGTCTATCGTTCTGACTGGTATCCTTGTTATCCTTCTTATCTTTCCGTTTTTGTGTTGTTTCAGTATTTCTATTGTCTTCTTCATTTTTTTTTGTTCATTATTTCCTCGATAGTTTCTATTTTGAATGATGCACCATGGGGTACCTATAGCTTTTCTTATTGTTTTGTTCATTGTTCTTCGTAAACATTTTTTTATACTTTCAACATTGCTCAAGGTGACACTTGCATACGTTATGATTGGTATAAGCACTGTCTTGATTATCTTCTTGTTTTTTTTATGAGGGTTTTCTGTTCGGATTTTCCTAAGAACTTGCCTGGTCTTCCTTCTGATTTCCTCCATTTGTAGTTTTCAACTACAGGATCGCCCAGATATTTTGCTTCATCTTTCAAGTCTTTTGGTTTTCTATCATGCTTCATTATGGTTTTTTTGATTTTACCGTTTTTCTGGTTGTTGACCTCACACTATCCATGTTCACTTCGAATTAGCTGGATTTTTTATTTCATATTTTCTTTCAATCTGTTCAGTTGGTGAACCGTCGAATGTTCTTTTGCGGAAACCTAACTGGCGGTTAGGACTTATCTGTATATCAGCTTTTTCAACACTTTGCTTAGTCAGCTTGATTTAGCCTCATTAGTTAACATCAAGTAACTCTTTCTTTTTAGTCAGGGGGAATCCTCAAGGACGTTCTATCTCCGGTAGATAGAACAGTGTGAGACTTTGAGCACGACCTGCTCGAACTAAACCTAACCTGATGTTTTAGATTCTATTGGCATCTATTGTCTATTAACCTTTTGACTCTTTTTGTTTGTATTTGTTTCACGATATTTGTCGTGAGATTATTGTGTTGCCTATAACTTTCATAGGAGAGTCTTTTCTTGTTGATATTTGAAATTGAGTTTACCCAATTTCTGTTTCTACTTAGTTGATCTCTGGTTCTTATGTGATGAGTGGGTATGCTAAGCACTGACGGGTTGTACTCAACTAGTCTTTTTTGCTCATTTTGTTTGTTGACTTGCTTTTTCAAATATCTTCTTAGCCTTGCTTTTTTAGGAAATCTGTGACAGTTTCCCATTCTAAATCTCTGTGGAATTGTTGGTTTCTTACGAACCACGGGTTGCTTCTCTTAGCAGTTTTCTTTCTGTTGCTTGAATCTTCTTTATATGACTATTGACTGACTATTGACATGGACCCATGCCGCCGAACCATATGTTAGTTGAGGTCTTGACTTGATCATTCGTAGTTTCGAGCTTTGGTTCATTTGGCTCTTTCTTCCTAGCAAGTAGGTTGAGTCTACTCATTGCTGAGTTTGTTTTATTCACTGCATTTTATATGGTTTTCCATGCAAGCCCTTCATGCAGTTTCACTCTCAGATATTTGACTTCATTTTGAAATTTTATCTCTTCTCTATCTATCCTTAGGTTGGAATTCATTTCGAGTCTCCGCTTCTGTAGTAGTATATAGTCCATTTAAGAATTATTGACATCGAAGCAGGCCATGAACATCCAGTCGAGGCTTCATTTCTGATTACAAAAAGTTACTAAATTTCATCATAGAAATAAAACATGAATATTACCTAGAAAAGTGTTGCTGCTACATGGGAGTTCAGGTTTGAAAGCGCAAAAATATCGTGGAATGCTTTCATATGAAATTATCTCATATAAAAGTCAACCATGGAAAATTGAAGATCATTCGACTAAATATTTATTTTCACTCAGGACCATGCAATATTTATTCGTATTGGAAATCTTGCAAAATTCCAACCATATAACTATAAGCTATAACTACCATTTTATGTCAGGATTCAAGAAGGATAATTAATGGAATTCTGGCAGGTAGCTAGTGGTGCAACAGAAAAATTTTTTGGATACTTTGTAAGCACAGGACCAAAAGAATGGATTGGAAAAACCGTTATAATGTATTAAGAAATAAGAGAGAAACAAAAATTAAGAATCTATGTAGTACATGAAGAATTTTGACATGAAATTTGTACCGAACTATCAATATATGAACCAATTTGTGAATTATTTATTGCTCGGTGTTGAATACTTCAAGAGAGTCAATTTTTATTTTCATTCTTCAAAACTGTCCATGAATTATTGAAAATATTATAATTGATGAGCAATTTTACAATTATTCAGTATTCTTTTGAATTAGGAGCAATATAGCATGTGTATTAGCAGAGGGAATGTGAACAGGGTACCATACAGTATAAGTATAATAAATAAACTTAAAATATCTATGAATGATACAAGAGCAAAGATAAAAATATTGAAAACTTTGTTTCCACGTAGTGTAGTGATTTGGATGCGTTTATTGAATGAGCTGACATAATCCTATTGATGAGCATCCTTTTGCAGGTAAGGTTTCAATATTTCAATAACCCATTTATGAAATAATTCACCATTCATAGTAATCCTTATCATTAATACCACTGTCAAGAATAGGATCACATCCAGGTAAAAATCCATCACTTGTTCCAGCATTCAAAATAGTGCACCTTCTGCCTTTACCCTTGAATATACTCGGCATACCTTTTGGATTATTTTCTAGTGTCCACTGACAAATTTGAATACCGTTTTTGAATATCCAAATTTCATCTAGATAAATGAATTTTACGTTTTGTTCTATGTGTTCTCGGTATTTATCACAATATCGTACTATTTTTATTATATTTTTCTGTTTATCAGTAAGAATTTTCCTTCGATCAACTTTTTTGTATTTGTATCCAATTTTTTTTATGATATAATATAATGTTGACTTCGATCAATTGAAATCTCTTTGACCAGTTCGAAAAGGATATCTAAACTGATGTATTCATTGTTTTTAATTCTAGCAAAAACAATGTCTCTTTGAAGGAATAATCGTATCGCACAGTTTTTCTTCCACTGCTAATTCCAGGCTGTAATAACATGCAAATATTCTACGGACTTGGTGAAATCAAAAAATTTTAGAGACATTGATCAATCAGAATACACTTTGAGTAGGTGAATTACAGTTTACCTGAAACACTAGGGAAACTCGATTAATGCTAGCGGAAATATTGAAAAACTCGAAGTAACACGACAAACTGCCTGGCGTTCTCTTGTTAGGCGCGATGTATCCTGGTCAATTCCAGCCATTTTAATAGCATAAGACAAAAAATACTCAAATTCAGAGCAAATTTTCATAATTACATATTCACCAATATCTTCGATAAAATCATCAAAGCAAGATTTCTATGGGTAATGTTAGTGTTATTCCTATACCAACCTGAATTCAGCAACCCAAAATATTACTGAATAGTCTATTACCAACTTAAATTCGATTTTTCACAGCCAACCGAGATGTCAATAATTCTCAAACGGAGTATAGCTTGGTTCTTTTTACTATCCTGCTTCTACTTCCTGTTCCTCAGGTAGTTTCTTATTATCTTGCAGGTTTTGGTAGTGTAAGTTCTGTGAAATTGTTTCTTCTGAATCCAAATTGTTTCGATGTTATTAGATTGTAGTTTTGTGGGGTTTTTCTGGCCAATTGAACACAATTATTTCGAGTATCTCGTAGGTAACAGCAGAGTATTATGTAGCAATAACGCTATCTACCAGTTCTACTGCTCGTTACCAATTCCCCATTTTTAAACAACGCCTATTTGACATACATCCCTTTGCTTCGTATCATACAACGGGTATTGTACAACGATAACAATAATGTGTCTGAAGAACACTTGGGTGATTGGTGATAAGAAAACCGAAATCGATTCTATATTCGAGTGAATAGCTTAGAAAGCGATAAATATTTACCGATTTCCCTCGAACATCGATTCGATAGCTGGGTGTGAAAACTATTAGCTAAGTGCAAAGTTATCTTGACATAAAAATTGATAACCGGCGAGTTTGAAAAGCGTAATTCCTCTTATAGAAATTGATGGAGTTTCAGACTTAGGAAGTTGTTATATATCATCGCCGAACTCGAAAGCCTGATGACGTGGTATTTTGATGGCACGTCAATAATTCAATGATTAAGGGGCATGGCTGAAATAAAAACTTACCACTGGAGATGAACTCTGGCTGAGAAATGAATGATAGCCTACGTGGAGATAAATAGGTAGTAAAAGTATTTTCTCGAATTAAACTGGGTCAACCTGATTAGCTCGAGAAATGAAATTCAAATTCATATTGAATTGAGGAATAAAGAACATTTGACCTTTGTCATCATATACATACACACTTAAGAAGGTATGATACTAACTGACAGTTCAATCTCTCCCAAAAATCTATCCATTATAGAGGGTGACTCTTCGACGTGTAAATACAAGGTAGATTTGCTTCAACATCCATGACAACCCTTAGCCCAGATCCGTCCGACCTTGCCATAGTGTAGGTTCAAATTGATAGCGGTGGTCGGTGATGCTGCAATTATATCTTGAAATGCGATCCCTACCTTCGGATCGGAGATGGATATTATAGCTAGGCGAAACCAGGTCGAACCTCGAATTTCCCAGAAGAATACAGACTTCAATTACACTTGTAGGAATACTTACAATCGGATCTTCATGCTCTATGCGTTTCAATATGCGTTCCAATATCCGTTCCGTTCTCAAAGAGCCCCAATACCTTCACCGAAGTTATTCCACCTTCCGTCCTATATTACAAAGAAAGCGGAAGATGATTACATCCCGAGGAAATGCTGGAATATGGGCGAGCACGGTGCTCGGTCCTCTATTGATTCGGAAATATGGATAGGTATGAATAAGGAGAGGTGGATCCTCGAATACATAGGACCGATTTCATGCATTATGAAAAAATATGAAAATTTCTTACGAAGGGTATTCATTTCGTCTTTCGTTCTGTTTGGTCCATTTAACATCCCGATTTCCGGCGATAAACAACTCGATTGGGTTCTTAAATGAACGGTAAGATTCAATAATAACCTCAATAATTGATTAAAGCGATGAATACTGAAAAATAATTATTTCAACCGGTTATTATTATTGATCATTTCTGAACGGGTTTGGTTGAAGTAATGGAACAATCAAGCTTTGATGTACCTATTGGTCGTTTTTCATCAGGCCATTCATCAAACTAGAAAGTGAACAATTGAAATTGCTCAACGGAATTGAAAAAAAATTCATAAAACTGAAATTGGCTGAAAGATAACTATGAAATGAGAACTCATTCTATTAATTATTATATAGATATAAAAATAACTTTTTTTAATTTATCTATACCATACTTTGTTCAAGAAAAAACATAACAAATCACAGGATTTTCCGAACATGAAATGAAAAATTATAAAAAGCACTGCCCAGAAGTCAGTAGCTTTCGAGCGCTCGTTCATGTACCTTGTAGGTAGATTCGCATTTTCCAGTTTCAGAAACCAATTGATGTCAAATAAATGACAGCAGCTCTTCGTCAATTCTGCCGAATCAGCTGTTACAGAAATAATTCAATAATTTGTTGGAATTTAAAATGGTTCTGGTGATGCGATCTGGAAAAAATGTAGCTTCAATATATCATAATTCATTGAAATACAAAATTTCGTCACGATCGAATCTGTAGTTTTGAAATAATCAAGAAGACTAAATTTCAAATGACCATATTTACGGAACCCCTGGTCGAATTTTGCTCAATAACGAACTCAACCGAGATTCGAACCTACCCTGAAAATTTCCAGTTTCTAGGTCGTTCCGTTCGAGAGTTATCGTGTATACGGCCGGCCAGACAGACGGCCGGCCAGACAGACGGCCGGACGGACGGGCAGACTCGAATTTCTCGACGGATTCGTCATCAGTGAGTCGAACCTTGTCGATGGAGACCATTTTCGGCTCAAAATTCGATAAATACAGACATGGTGACGAAGTGATATAGCCCTTGTGAAAGTAGAACGAGCGCTCAAAAATAACAAATTGAGAAGTCATTAGAATGAATATTTTCCGTTTTATAACAAAAACATTCTCTTTATTAAAAAAAAAGAGAAATAAAGAATGAAATGAAAATGTATCCATCGAAATAACTCCAACAAATATAAACAAAATCACAATACAAAAAATTACCAAATAAAAGTATATTTCTGAAGGAAATAATTTATAGAAGATAAAATCAGATGAAAGGAAAATTGCGCTAATATGATTATGACTACAACAAAAATATATAGAAGAATATATCTACTACAAACTGAAAATAATTGTCCAACCCCCATAAAATAAAAACACAAAGAAACACAGAATTATTAACAAAAAAAAATATTTGTGGAGATAACAGAGGACAAATTACAATCCCGATATAAAACAACAAAAACTCTCCTGAAAAATATTTTTGTTAATAGAACTGAAAAAAACCAAATAAAAGAAGTCATATGTGGTGTATTTTTCTTCAATATCTATATAAACAGTATTTCGGTGTTGGTACTTCTGGTAACTCGAACTGAAAATAATTGAAGCTGGAATCCCCATAATCATTCGAAAACTACGAATTTATATTAAAAATTTCAACTGCAACATTAGGCAGAGAAGGCGTGCAAGAATGATTTCTAATCCACGAGTAAAAATTATACCTACCTAGTCAAATACACACATCGTCAATTCCTTGTAGATTGCTGAAGAAAAACAAACAGAAATATCACGAAAAATCGAATAAGTAATTGAAGAAATGATTTATTTCCCCTTTGATAAATGTATGTGATATATTTTTTCTCAATATGCAAGGTGAAATACATAATTAGAGCAGGTGAATGATTTGTTGGGTGAATATAATCAACAATTAATTACACTAACAATGGCTGATGTGGGATAGTTTCGAGATCACTTTGTTAAATTCTTTGATGTCTGATTGTGAAGATCATTCTCCGATAATCTTCTAGTTTTCGCCATTCATAGATATGTTGGTGATCATCGTCAGAATTATTGTTTGAGTTGACAGTGGAAGAACATAAACACAAATTTGGAGCGAAGTTTTTTACATGTTACATAGTTACTATACAGGGTGTTTTTTGAGGTGAGGCTATATTTTGACAGGTGCTAGAACTCGTCAAAAGAGATCTTTCATATGAAATATTGAATTGGCCATAAGCATGCGATCTTTTCTCGGCACTAGAATTTATCGAATTGTATATTCTCTTTCAACTTTTATTAGGAGATTTTTCCCTGAACGATATTATTCCTAAACGTTAAACTGAGAAGAGGAAAAATTACTGATTGAAATGGTCCTATAAAAAAATTAGGTAGTCCACAAACTTCCTTGAATTTTGTCAAATTTAAACATCAAATTTCGATAGCATTATTCGTGACAACTCCTGGGGAACCTGGAGGAACTGGAACTGTTCCTATCCGGAAGTAACCAATTTCTGTACGTCGCCAGACAATGCTTGCATACTTTTTGCAATCGCTGTGTCATTTCAAAGTTTTATCGTTTTTTTTTATTGAATTACCTAGGAATATTTTGACAAAATAAAAGTAATTAAGCTTTCTAACAATAGGGGAAGTGAGCATTTCCTCATGAAAAGAAAATTCATGTCATTAGTATTATCGAGAAACGAATGGAATCCAGTGCCACACGATACTCAAACTTGCTTCAAATTTTGAGTTTCACGAAGTTCACCTCAAGAATTATTTTACTCATATTTTATCATTCGAAAAAACAGATTATTGCTCCACTAGAATACTCAATAGTTCTTGATCTACGAAAAAATTACATCTGTCGATGCGTTACCTCCCTCCATCTTTACTCATAGAAAACATCGCAATTTCGCCGACCCTCCAATTTTTTTCGAGACCACAATGATTATTATGGGGATGCTATTACACAGAAATTCGAACTTTTTAATATACCTCTAGAGGAAATTGGTATATAACAATGACACGATAAATGTATGCATCCAAAGATAATAGCACGTTACAAGAGTACTCTTGGAAACCCATTCATTATCGAATGGTAAATGGTAAGTTGCGAAACCCCCAAGGCAGTCGATCGAATCGGGGCAGCCTAGCGTAATGGGCCCCTTTTCGGGGCAACTTATTAAAAGTAAGTAATGACTTCCATTCTGCACATTGGGGCGCAGCATGAGTGTTTCTCAGTTTCCAAATGGTTCAGACAAGACGAAGGGGGCCAAATAACAACGAAATTTGTCGGCGTATTTCGCACGCCTTTGATAGGCGACACGCTGACTCGAATTAAGGGATAATGTCTCGTTCTGTAAGCGATTCGAGGGCATGATTGAGCGTATTGTACCCCTCGAAGTTCATTATGTACGATTTCAATTGCACGGTGTCTTAAACGTGAGCAGTGGTCGCTACAGCAGGAGGCCAATGAGGTACTTCCAGGCTATTTTTTCAAATCACTGGCCCTCTCCAAATTCTCAGTTGAACAAAAACAAATGTGAGCCTCATCAGACCGAATTATCCAATGTAGTCGAAGCGCTGTCAAAAGGACTTTCAGTTTTCGTAACCTAATTCCAGCCAAGCAATCTGTTCCGTGTTCATAAAACCTTGAGAGACTGCTGAAAGCGACCATATGGTCGTCTTTCTGGGCGCTCATTTACGTTGATTGTTGTCTCTGGATAATCACAAAGGCTCAATTATGTGCTTCCGTTCACTTCTCTCCCAATGTTTCCCTAATGACATAGATTTGTGAGTTTTTTAAACAGATTATATGCAATAACGATATATGGTCCAACTCTGCTATTTCTGTCTGTCCTTGAAAATATTCTGGTAATATTGGCACACATATAATCAGGATTGAATATATGTGGACTTTTCGTATCGACAAACGAAAATATTGTTGTAAACCAAATTCTTATTTTTTTGAGAATTGGGTGTAGAATGCCATATTTGAATTCCACTAATTTTCAGTCACTCAACATCGATATTTATCTAAAATAAAATTGAGAAAAGCACTGCCATCAAGGCAAGAGCTTTTGAGCGCTCGTACATGCACCTTGTAGGTAGATTCGCATTTTCCAGTTTTAGAAACCAATTGGAAAGATTTTGACAGCGGTCAAAGAAAATTTCAAACTAAGGCGAAAATCCAGATTTCACGTCAGTGCTTTAGAAGACCGATTTTTTTCGATAATTCGCTAAAATTTTCTACGGTATCTATGGTCTTGGTAACGCGATCTGAAAAAAATTTCCCACGTAGTTTAAATACATTATTCTTCATCTATGTGCGAAATTTCATTCCAATCCAAAGAGTAGTTTCGAAATTACCAGGAAAAAAATAGTTTGAACGGCTATATTTACGGAACCCCTAGTCGAATTTTGCGCATTGATGAACATGACCGCGAAATTCGCGATCCGAACCTGTCCTGAAAATTTCAAGTCCCTAGGCCTTTGCATTCAATAGTTATAATTTTCTATGGTTTCTATGGTTCTGATCATGCGATCTGAAAAAAATATAGCTCGAATATATCATTATCAATTCGAATACAAAATTTTGTCGCGATCAAATCCATAGTTCTGAAATTATCAAGAAAACTAAATTTCAAACGACCATATTTACGAAACCCCTAGAATAATGTTGCTCATTGATGAACGTGACCACGACATTCGAGATCCACACCTATCCTGAAAATTTCAAGTCCCTAGGCCTTTCCATTACGAAGTTATAATTTTCTATGGTT
Organism: Aphidecta obliterata; assembly: GCA_963966015.1. Taxonomy (NCBI): domain Eukaryota; kingdom Metazoa; phylum Arthropoda; class Insecta; order Coleoptera; family Coccinellidae; genus Aphidecta; species Aphidecta obliterata. The sequence continues at coordinate 15,389,607 of OZ014427.1, forward strand.
TCTATGGTTCTGGTCATGCGAGCTGGACAAAATTCTGCATGTAGCTTGAACACGTTATTTCCCATCTGAGTGCAAAATTTCACCTCTATCGAATCTGTAGTTTCGAAGTAATCAGAAAAATAAATTTTCGAGCGGTCATATTTACGAAACCCCTGGGCGAATTTTGCCCAATAACGAACTTAACCGAGATTCGAACCTACCCTGAAAATTTCAAGTCTCTAAGACATTCCGTTCGAGAGTTATCGTGTAGACGGACGGACGGCCGGACAGACAGACTCGAATTTTTCGACGGATTCGTCATCAGTGAGTCGAACATAGTCGTTTGAGACTGTTTTCGGCTCAAAATTCGAAAAATACAGACATCGTGACGAAATGATATAGCCCTCGTTTAAGTAGTACGAGCGCTCAAAAAAGCAAGGACTGAGTCGCGAAGTTAACAGCTTTTACGCGCTAGATTCTGTGTAAAAAACGGCCTTCATTTTTTAGTACGGTAATTTTTTTATGAACTTCAAAGGACGGAATCACCAAATTATATCAGTAAACCTAACTATTTTTTCTACCAAAACGGCCTTCAGTGAAGTACTGTCATTTTCTGTATAAACTTCAATATATGGAATCACCCAGTTATATCGAATATATGGGAAAAACTAATTCTTTGTACCAAAATGGCCTTCAATCTTCAGTGATCATTGTCAGTATGACAAATACTGTGAATTTATTTTAATGAACTAAAATAGATGGAATCACCGAATTGTACTGAATGTATCAGAAAAACTAAATTTTTTTATATTATTTATTTTTTTATCGCTTATTTAAGTAATGCAATATTAAAAACTGGAGAAACATAAAGTCTGCACTATAATTTTTCTAATATTGATCTGACATGCACTTATTGTTAGGTCTTATAAAATATCGAGAAATTCTTCGAAACGAAAGAGAAAAACGTATCGTGGGACTGGGAAATCTTCGAAAAATCATCACTTTCTCAAGTTTGAGTGCTCGTACTACTTACACGAGGGCTATATCATTTCGTCACGATGTCTGTAGTTTTCGAATATTGAGCCGAAAATGGTCTCAATCGACTAGGTTCAACTCACTGATGACGAATCCGTCGGAAAATTTGAGTTTGTCCGTCCGGCCGTCAGGCCATAAGCACTATAAGTCTCGAACGGAACAACCTAGAGACTTGAAATTTTCAGTGTAGGTTCAGATCTCAAATGCCTCGGTTAAGTTCGTTAATGGGCAGAATTCCACCAGGGGTTCCGTGAATATGGCCGTTCAAAATTTTGTTCTCCTGATTACTTCGAAACTAAAGATTCGATCGAGATGAAATTTTGCACACAAATGGAGAATGAGGTGTTCAAGCCAAACGTGAAATTTTGTCCAGATCGCATGACCAAAACCATAGAAATCATAGAAAATTTCAACTTTTGAACGGAAACGCCCAGGGACTTGAAATTTTCAGGATAGGTGTGGATCTCGAATGTCGTGATGACGTTTATCTATGAGAAAAATTATACTAGGGGTTCCGTAAATAAGGTCGTTTGAAATTTAGTTTTCTCGATAATTTCGAAACTACGGATTCGATCGAGACAAAATTTCGTATTTTAATGGAGAATGATATATTCAAGCTACATTTTGTTCAGATCGCATGACCAGAAGCATAGAAACCATAGAAAATTATAAATTTCGAACGAAAAGGGCTAGGGACTGGAAATTTTCAGGTAGGTTCTGGTTTCTGATTCTGTTTCTCACATCGAATTTATCATTTTGCTAATCGTGCTGATGAGATTTGATATGGATCGAAACCGGTCTACGACTGCCAATGATGGATTCGTTGGTATCTGGGATACATGAATTGTTTTGTTGGCTTGCTTATTAGTTTATCTAGTATAATTTTTCAATTCTCATTCTTGAATTCGATAAATTAAGATAAACAGCCGTATATTCCTTTACGTGGAACTCATTAAAAGATAACATTTCTCCGAAACTTGAACATATTCAGTTTGGAAAAAGTGCAAAAAATCTTGGGCATCATCTCAATAAGACACTGGATCGTGTTATCTCTCTGTTAGGAGAACTGCTTTGAATGACGGTGCCATATGAAATCTAGCAAGTAAATAAAGTACTGGATTTTATCGCAAATTTGTATATTCTCTTTCAACTCCTATTAAGAGATTTTTCCTGAACGGTATGATTCACAACGTTCAAACTAAAAAGCGAAAAAATTACTGATTGAAAAGGTACTAAAAAATTAGGAAGTTCACAAGCTCACCGATAAAATTGTTTACAGAAATTGTTCGAAATGGTCACCATTCGTTTGATGTGCACAAAGTCTTGCCCGGCGTATTAACGAATTATTACATGCAGCAACGGTCACATTAGTTTGCTCACGAATAACGTCATAAGCATTTTCAATGCGTTGTTTTAGTTCTTCAACACTATTCACCTGACTGTAACTGTACACTTATGTTTTCCCTAAAAGAAGAAATCGACCCACCACGTCCTATCCACCTAAAGTCACAAAAATCATACGCCCTATCAGATGATTTCCCGTAAACTGTACGAATTTAATGAACACATTTAAACCTCAATACGTACCTATATCAGATACGGGCTGGAAATTTCTCAGATTGTCGGTTAACTTTGTTTTCGAAATTATCGGCCCTGGTGAATATTTTATGGAGAATTTTTGTAATTTTGACTTATTTTGATGAGTACTGTCAAAAAAAAGCCTCACCTTTGAAAACAACCTGTATGTTCATTTGTTTTTTCTGTCTTCTTCATTAATATTTACCCAAATTGAGGTTGATGATGAATGATAAGCTACTTCTTTCTTGAAACAGCGGTCTCTATGTTTGGACGCACGTTACTTTCTGGGTAATCTCAAGAAAGTAATGGTGAGGGTTGAACTCCGGACGTCTGGGAGCCCAGTTAAGGGGTAATGAGACTGAACGAGTTTCGAATAATTGTCGAATAATTTTCCACGTCGGTCAATATAAACGAGAACTTAACTATTTTAAATTATTTTATCTATAAGTATCCTTTCTGGACACATTGTATATAAATAATTGTTTGATGACCCAATTTTTCCGGAATTCAAATAGAACTATTCGTCTCTAGAACTCCAATTAAAATAGAGTCTCGTAATGAATCGGAACCATAACTAACTCAATAAAACCACTAACGAACGTAAATCAAGGGAATATAATAACGACCGTGCAATTCAGCGATATATTGTGGTTAGGGGTGTCGTTCCCCGCGATCCATATGCACTAAAAAGCCATTTACTCCCCGAAGTTCCTGAAACGGTGGAAATATTAAACGCCTTCTGCGAGGGAACGAGGCAACTTATATCCTGCATACATCAAGCTTCAATGGATGGAGGCAATCAAGGTTCGCTTTATGTCCATCGATTGTCCATAAGGGAAGCCGTGAGTCGGCCGTTTTTTCACGCTTCCTCCTCTTATTGTCGACGACGATGCGGTTGTGGTATTGGATGACTTGATTATTCTCGAGGAATTCACGGTTGGTTTGGAAGGAATCACAATGGGAGACCATTAGAGTCTAGGAGGTCTCCCTCGAATCGTGCAATTATTACTGCCATGGTTACAAAAACGTTTCGAGAAAGAACAAGATGTGGGGTTATATCGATACTTTTAATCGTTTATTTAAGTGCCACTTTACCATATAGAAATATGTCACTGTTAATGAAACACAGACATTGGACAGAACATTGTTAACTCAAATATTGTGAACATTGTTTCATAATCTATTGAAAGTTCGATTATTCAAATAAAAATTCTTGAAAACTTTCATGATTCTCCATCTGTATTTCTGAATGATTTAAGTCGTGACTAATTCTTTATGATGAAATATACTTTCTACAATTTTCAACATTTCGGCAATGCTTTTCTCGGTATACTCTTCCGCCCCTCTAGTTGACCATCCTCCGTCACTTGTGTTTGATTGTCAGCTCTACTCCCTGCGAAGAAGGTGGCAGACGTCATCCTTAAGCCTCAAGCAATGGCCAGTGTACCTGATTGCATCTGGAAGTATTTTGCACAGTCGCCTTTTCCCCGGGGAAGGAGGGCTATAGGGATTATAACCCTTTTTTTGATTCCATTTCAAAGTATTCTGATAGAAATTTATGGACTTAGTTGAGGGTTTACTAAACCACGACACTTGATTCGCTATACAATAGTATCATCCGGTGGATGAGGTTGCACTAAAACACTGTTGCAAACATTCATACTATACAATATGAATATCCGATGGAAGAAGTGGCGGGATAACGGTTCTATGGAAGTTGAACTGTACAATGTTTTCATAGGACTCGTCATAAACCGAAATATTAACTTCTCGTTAAAATATAATTGTGCTAAAATAAATTCCATAGCAGGCAATTGCTCAACTTGATTCGATGGTTCATTTCTGGAAGAATGAGTTTATACCCTTGCGACCTAGAAACTTGATATTTTTAGGGTAGGTTCGAATCTCGAATTCCTCGGTTGAGATGGGAAGGAACTAGGGGTTCCGTAAATATGGCCGTTCGAAATTTTCCCCTCCTGATTACTTCGATACTACTGATTCGATCGAGATGAAATTTTGCACTCAGATGGGAAAGGACATGTTCAAGCTACATTGAAAATTATGACTAGATCACTCGACCAGAACCATAGAAACCATAGAAAATTATAACTTTCGAACGGATAGACCTGGAGACTTGAAATTTTCAAGGTACATTTGGATCTCCAATGTCGAGGTCACGTTCATCAACGAGCAAAATCAGACTAGGGGTTCCGTAAATATGGCCGTTTAAAATGTGTTTTTCCTGATCATTTCAAAACCACTGATTCGATCGGAATGAAATTTCGCACATGAATGAAGAATAATGTATTCAAACTACGTGCGGAATTTTGTCCAGATCGCATTATCAAGACCATAGAAACCGTAGAAGATACTAGCGAATTATCGAAAAAAAATCTTGTTATTCCTGTAACAGCTGATTCGGTATAATTGACGAAGAGCTGCTGTCATTTTTTTGACAGCTATTGTTATGGAAATTGAAACATTTAGTTTTATTTCTTAACGTTTTTTAGGTTTAAAATGAAAATAAATTCGAAATACCTTAGAACATTTCATAAATTTCTTGGCAATTCTACAATAAAATCAATAAGCTCCAATAACAAATCAAAAGCATATGTTCTAAATACTTGATCAATTTAGGAAATTTGAACAATTTTATTGCATTATTATATTTTCAAAGGGGGCTCAAATTATTTGAAATTAAGGATAGAAGTTTCTTAAAATTATTCTTTTCAAATATGTAGTTATGTGAATGTAATTTGAAATAAGTTTGTGATGTACATATATGAAATGAATATGTGGATGTGAAGAGGAACGTACCTACAAAAAAGAAATAGTATCAAGAATGTTGTCATATCAAGGAAAATGCGATATGAAATAATTTGTTAAGGAAGAAAGGAGGCGAGTTGAAAGTTGAGGAAAAAACGTCAGTAAGATTGATCTTTCGAAAAGTTTTAGCGAAAAATTGGTTTTGGAGGAGGAAAGCATCGTAATTTGTATTTGGAACCTTGCCAAGAGGAAGTGTATGTAATTTAGGAGCAGGAGAGTTGAATTGTCAGGTTGAAAGAATATCAAAGCAGCGTGGCCAGTGTTCTGTAAAGAAAAATTGAAAAATCACATTTGGACAGAGTTTTTTCTGTGAGTGCACTCACCATTTGATTGTTGGTTTCGCTACATTAGTTTTTAGCATCATTTGATAGTTGTAGTTGGTTTTTATAGAATTTAATTGCTTATAATATAATTGTGTGAACATTTCTTTTCGATTGTTCATCGTAGAACCTTCCTTGAGGTAGAGTTTCGGGCAAAGTATCCAGAATCTCAAACGAAATTATCAAAAATTGTTATTGGTTTTAAATTATTTTCAAAATTGAAATAAATTGTTCATCAACCATAACGCTATTTTTCGATAGAAGGTGGATTACCGAGGAACGAGCTCTCAAATGCTTCCAAAACAAATATAAAGGTGTATACAACAATTTTCAAATTGGTGGTCATTACAGAGAATGTTTTTTTGGCATAATTTAGTGAAGTAGCACTCAATATAAAGCATCGCCTCTATGGATATTCTACTCCATGCTAAAAAGCATAATCAACATAAATAATGCATTGTTATAGGTAACTATTAAGATTTGTGAATAAAGTTCTTTCTCTGTACTTGTATCTTAGTATTTATTATTATAGTCGTAGATAAAATAAAGTATTCAACTTGCGGTAATGGTCATAACATAACTCACTCGATGAATAACAGCACACTTCATCTGCGTGAGTTATGACCTACATCACCGCTCGTTAAATAATATACTATCTTCACTGAAGGTTTTACCTACCTTGATTATTATGTTACAGCTTCATGAACTGTAAAGATACATAATTTATCCAGCAATCAAGACAGTATGTTCCAATTAAGCGTGTCAGAGTCATGACATGCCATAAACTGCGCCTGTCCATCGTGATCTACGCAGAGTCGAGTTATGTAAAAGAATTCAATTCGGGACAAAAATATGTTGATTGTATTCAAATGCCATTGTCAGCCTCTCGTCCTAGTTCAAAGTTCATCGATCCGAGGCTTCGGGATGAGCATGCATATATACGCCACAAAGTTGCATAAATGGTCTTACTGGGGCTTCATTTGAATATTATGGTAATGGGTTCTGCGGTCGTTACGAATATTTTCCAAACTTACACACTTTTATGCAGTAGACAGGCGAAGTTTCTGCAGAATATATCTTCGAAAATGTTGGCGATTTATTGAATAAGAATAGTTTACATGTAGAGTAGATCGGGAGTGGTATTAATATGATGGAAATGAGTCCTTGGAAAGCCGGAAAGCCCTGAGAAATTCTTCATATTGTTTATTAATATTGGTAGTATCAAATTTAACATTTTTTGCAGTAATCGAATTAAGATAACATACTCCATCAAAAAAAGGAAAGGTATATGTTTTTGATCATTATATTTCACAGTACGGAAATGATATGAAAATTTGAAGAAATACAGAAAAGCTGTGAAGGAAACCAATAATAAAAACGCGAAACGAGTCCATCCCTGATTCCCCAGAATGCCTTCCCCGACCATCGCGCCACGTTCAAGAAGACAAAAACATTTCGGAGAAAGAAACATCGTGAATGTTGAACGTGTAACAACAGTTGAACGTACTCCGCTTAAAACCAAAGGATAATGTAGCCTTCGAAAACAATGCTCCCCCGGGATAATATATCTATTATCCCGTCCATTGTTGTGATTCAAGAGAAAAGGTTCCAAGAGAAACTCCAAACGTTTCGTCTTCTATTGTCGTGATCAGATTTCTATCGATTCGCTTTGATTGCTACGTCTTATTGTTGTTGACGGAGTCAGGAACCCATTTCGATGGGGGGCAATGAAGAACGATGTACGAAAAATTGAATTTTGCTACCATAACAAGGGCGCTTTGAAGAAGTGATGTTTTCGATGAAGGCCCGGGTCGAATGAAGGGGACTGAAATTTTTATTTACTGTCGGAGCCAGCCCGATATACCGTCATTCCTTACTGCGAAACGGAGGTATATGAAGACGAACACCATTTCCGATTATGTTTTCGTTCCATTAATCCCAGGGAATTCTTATTGAAATATTTTTAGTAGGTATACCGATTTTTTTCGTTGATATTATTGTTGGTGACAATTATTTATTCTATCTATTTAACCATCCCCCCCTAACTTCATCTCATTGATTGAACTTAAATTACCAAATGGGTTTCGTAGATATAGCCATCTGAATTTTCTTCCCAATAATTCGAAAAACACAGATCTGATCTGAATGAAACTTCTTGGTTAGGTAAGGTTGGGAACTTAGAATATAAATATAGAATAACAGTAAGGAGCATTCCCTAACCCCCACCATTAAAAACTTGGGTCCAAATCGGTCATCTAGACCTTCCATTTATGATTAATTATTTTGGTAGTTCCATGGCTGTTTTGGTTAGAATTGCTAATATGGTCCATAGGCGTAGCCTGTGTAATTTTTTTAGGAAGATAACTTAAAACTTTGAAATATTTATAATAAGCTGTATTAATCCGTTCGAAGTATTGAAATTGTAAGTTAGTTAAATAAGATTAATTTCAATAATTTGTTGAAGAAATTAATTTTATTTCAAGAACAATAAATATATTTGTTTTGAAAATGCCTTCCTTATTGAATGGGAGATGTTCATTATTTCCATTGAGAATTCATGAAGAATTTGAAATTAGTTATTGTTAGAAATGATTCCAGACAATGGAAATTTATTTGCATAGCGCTACATTCGTGAGCCGAACCCTGAAAATTCCGAATTTGAGGGCGAGTTCGTCATCAATGACTGAACCTTATCGTTTTAGGCTATTCCTGGCTGAAAATTCGAAAAATTGAGACATTGTAAAGAAATGATATAGCGATCCTAGGGATGATATAGCGAAAGAACCTAACCCAACCTACGCCACTGTTCAAAGTCGGCCATATTGAGCTTCCATTCCGGACCCACTTATTTCGGCCAATGCACCCTATTGTTTTTTGTAATCTAAGGTTGGGAATGTAACCCAAGAAGTATTGAAAAAATATTCTTGAAAACTTCGGTATCTCAGAAACTATTCATGCTGAAATTTGTGCTGAAATGAGTTCTAAAAAATTACGAAAAGCACTGCCGTGAAGGCAGGAGCTTTTGAGCGCTCGTACATGCACCTTGTAGGTAGATTCGCATTTTCCAGTTTCAGAAATCAATTGAAGGAATTTTCGACAGCTGTCAAAAAAATTCTGAAACTTAGGCGAAACTCCAGACTTCATGTCAGTGCTTCAGCTGATCAATTTTTTTTCGATAATTTGCTAGAATTTTCTACGGTATCTATGGTCTTGGTGGTGCGATCTGGACAAAGCTTTGCACGTAGTTTAAATACATTATTACTCAGCTAGGTGCAAAATTTCATCCCAATCCGCTCAGTATTTTCGGAACTATCAGCAAAAAAATATTTTGAACGGCCATATTTACGGAACCCCTAGTCTAATTTTGCTCATAGATGAACGTGATCGCGATATTTGCGATCCAAACCCACCCTGAGAATTTCAAGTTCCTAGGCCTTTCCGTTCAAAAGTTACAATTTTCTATAGTTTCTATGGTTCTGGTCATGCGATCTGGACAAAATATTGTTTTAATATATCATTCTCGATTAAAATACAAAATTTCATCTCGATCGAATCCGCAGTTTCGAAATTATCCAGAAACCAAAATTTCAAACGACCGTATTTACGGAACCCCTGGTATAATTCTGTTCATTGATAAACGTGAACGCGACATTTCAGATCCACACCTATCCTGAAAATTTCAAGTCCCTAGGCCTTTCCGTTCGAAAGTTATGATTTTCTATGGTTTCTATGGTTTTGGTCATGTGATCTGGAGAAATGTAGCTTGAATATATCATTCTCCATTAGTATACAAAATTTCGTCACGATCGAATCTGTAGTTTTGAAATTATCAAGAAAACTAAATTTCAAACGACCATATTTACGGAACCCCTAGTATGATTTTGCTCATAGATGAACGTGATCACGACATTCGAGATCCACACCTATCCTGAAAATTTCAAGTCCCTAGGCGTTTCCGTTCAAAAGTTACAATTTTCTATGGTTTCTATGGTTCTGGTCATGCGATCTGGACAAAATTTCACATATAGCTTGAACACCTCATTCGCCATTTGAGTGCAAAATTTCATTTCAATCAAATATGTAGTTTCCAAGTAATCAGGGGAACAAAACTTTGAACAGCCATATTTGCGGAACCCCTGGGCGAATTTGGCCCATTAACGAACTTAACCGAGGCATTTGGGATCTGAACCTACACTGAAAATTTCAAGTCTCTAGGTTGATCCGTTCGAGAGTTATCGTGCTTACGGACGGACGGACGGACGGCCGGACGGACAGACTCGAATTTTCCGACGGATTCGTTATCAGTGAGTCGAACATAGTCGATTGAGACCATTTTCGGCTCAAAATTCGAAAAATACAGACATCGTGACGAAATGATATAGCCCTCGTGTAAGTTGTACGAGCGCTCAAAAAGAAATTTTTCAGTTATCTGATTAAATTTGTTACATATGTATTGTTATGGTTCAACTGTTTAATTAATGAAATTTATTTAAATTTTGAAAATAATTGAAACCAAATAACAATATTAAAAGAATTTCATTCAATTTCTAATTTGCTCTAGACTACTTCTCAAAGAGGGTCCTACAGTGAACAATTAAAACAAGGTTATACAATTTATATTTTTAACAACCAACCAACCAAAAATCCCATCAAAATTGAAAATTCTCAATTAATAAATCGTTCCAAACCAATTGAGTGCACTCACAGAATTTGTCCAAATATACTTCTTCAACTAGTTGGACACTTTCTTCGAATTCAATCGCTGGACCACCTGTCCTGATTCCTCGAAAACTTTCATCTTCCCTGTTGAAGAACCAACCGTACTGTCGATCCTTTTTACTTTGAGTCAAGTCGATATTTTCAGCATCGCTAGGAATTGCAACTTCATGGGGTGCTGTTATGAACGTAAATTCGGCCCATTTGTTCGCTATTTTGCCGAAAGAACCAGTTTTTTTTAACGGAATGTATCAGAATTTTTAATTTTTTTCAAAACAACAACTTGAAAGATCTCTCTCCACTCTGACGTTTTTATCAATTGTCCTAACCGGCTTGCTCAATTCTAATTTTATAATTTCCCTGGTTACATTCTTCCATTCAAATAAAATCTTTGAAAATATCATATTACAATAATTTATACTTTAATCGAATTTACTGAATTTACTAAGATGTTTGAAGGTTCTTGACTTTGGGTGATGTTATTTGAATTTATTTTTATTTCAAATTTTTGGAACCTTTGAGAAATATATGTTCTTTTCGATTTCTATAACATAACATACCATATAATTCTGTGAGCCTGAGGTTTATCGAGAAATTATTTCGACGACCATGCAGTCGAAATTGATTGGGTCGAAAATCTTCGAAATAAGTGATTTCGTGTAAGAAATAGAGGTGAATAATGATTTCAACGATTTACGAGTTGATTTGAATTTGACAGCTATCAGAAAACTCTGGAAACATACAATATGAATTTATCAACATAATTGTGCATTATCCTGTAGTGTCGTTCAGTTTCTGATATTTACCATTCATACTAGCAATTGAAACGGATTTGAAAAGAAAATGAAATTTTTACAGTTGGAAATGGGGGAAAGTTATGATTTTCGAAGATCCTCCCTCACAGCCTCACACAACGATTTTTATCAGGTCTCCAGAATTTCACATAAATTTTGTCATAATCGGACATCTCGCATTTCTGATGAAAATATCGTGAAATATACCGATTCAGAAGTATAAACTGGCGATCAAACATAATTGAAGAAACGCGCAAAAGCACCTGCCCTTACGTCATTGATTTTCTTTTGAATGTTTCGGAAGCTTTGAGGTTAAAAACATAATGAAGCATCGCCCCAAGCATTGCATCAAGATTCAAGACTCGCCTCAAGCATCGCCTTGAGTCGGGCATCAGAGGGCACATAGTGGGGCATCTATGGAAGCAGTTGTAAGAATTATGAATCCTGAGTCGTAGTGAGGTGTTAGAAATAGGAAGTAGTGGTTTAAATATAAAATATGTTTTCTGATATTTTGTTGCACCCAGTTAATAGAATATGAAATATTTTTATCTGACAGAAATATAATGCTATAATATTGGTTTTCTTCATTATCAACATTATTTTTGTAGCTCATTTGATATATTTGTGATATCGCTTATTTCCGTCCATTATTTTTTGTTGCACCTAGTTAATAGAATATAAAATATTTTTATCTGACAAAAAAATTTAAGAGATTGCTATAGTATTGGCTTTATGTTTTACTTACATTGTTTATCTAGCTCACCTGATATATTTGTTATATTGCTTATTTCCCTGCTTTATCCAACACATATCTGTTGTGATGTCTCCTATCTCTTCTATCCCGTATTGCAGGCCGAATAACTATTTCACTTATTAATTTTTTTTTATACATTTCAATACAAACAAATTATTCACCTCTTCTCACTTCACTTATGTTTCTATCCTCACTTAACGACACTGGCTAAAACACAATACGGCTAGCAACAATCATATGTTTCGTTTCGGGCATCATGCCTGCGGAGAGTCTCGAAAATCAAATCGATTTGATTCCCCGGCAACGGCGATGCTCGATGCTTCACTATGAACGGTTTAGTTCAGTTACATGTATTTGTTTTTGACGCTTGAGGCACTATGTTTTTGTCCTAATTGGCGTGATTTATACTTTTCATTTGCCTTGATTCTGTATATCATGAGCTCCCATCGACTGAAAAATCTTGCAAAAACTGTATTTATTACTTAAAAATCTGGTATGCCACTACTTGAAGGAAGTTTTGGTCAGCCAGTTATCGTTTTTCAAAATCTTCACGGAAAATTTCGTATTTAGTCTCTGATTTTCTTACTGAGCCTAACAATCAAATGAACTTCTGAGGAAAACTAGAGGAAAGACTTGATATCAAAATCTTCAATAAATAAAGGGTTTTCCATCAAGCAACGCCGTGATTTCTTCTTTCTGTAGATTATTTCTCAACACGCAATCGTTTAATCCAGAAATTATGATTGAAATCATCCAGAACAGAAGTAATGCTGTAAGAGACTCATGACATAGAGAGACATAGGATACTTGAGAATTAATAATGGCGAGGAATATGGCAATATGAGGTTTGCCAGTGGATCAGTTGAATGTTAGCGTCAATTGAAAATGTAAACAAACGAACTGTGTCTATGGTTTTAAAAATCAAAATAGAATCTTCGTTGTGAGATGGTTAGTGTGGTGTAATTCGGAAAGTGATAGCCAATTCTCTCAAAAAGGCAATCAACACTGATATCCTTCAGTTTTATTATGAATCATTTCATCTGCCTTATACATCTTAACACATCCTTTGATACGCGTCACCTTATCTACTGTATGGTGAAACGTGATACGACAGAGATCTCAAGTTTCAAAACCGTACCTGATGGGCATCCCGTAGCTTCCTATTCAAAAGAGTGAAACCACTGAAACCTATATATCGTGCGTAGGATAACAGTAACTGAACTCGTGTCTATCGTTTCAGGAAAAAAATTGCGATATAAGGAAATTTGAGAAGTAAGCTACTCTTTCCATTTACCTCTCAGGTGGGTTATACAACTGAAAAAAGTTACAATGAATCATTCGAGTTCATTTTGAAGTTTTTTTCAGGTCTCTGATTACCGCGTTATTAGATGTGGGATATGGATGGTGGTTTGAATGAAAAGATTTTTAATAATTTCAGGACGATTTTGATCAATTCACTCAATAATATGGAGGACTGCTGCTGCTGCTTGAACATTCTACCAAATCGTTTTCTAATCCGATATTGTTTATTGATATGATGATTCTACCCAGCCTAAGGTCTGCAAGACGAGATGTTTGAAATTGGCGGATTAAGAACCGAACACAGAGGACAATACTCCTTTAATCCGCACACCACGTGCTCAGCGTCATAATGAGCCTTCCGCACACATAGTGCGATCTTTGATCCGTCCCCTATCAAAGGGATGGATAGGAGCTTAGGACCCCAATGTTAACCATATGAACTGGATGCAAACAAATGGGGACTCTATTGCGACATTGTAACGACGAAAAGGATGGCCCGAGATTGGTATGATAAGTTCCTTTCAGCATCCGATCGTAAAACTTTGAATTTTTCAAATTTCATTTTCCGGAATCGGTCAGATTTCTATCATTGAATTGGGGCAAAAACTATTTAAGGCTGTTTGCGAAAGAAACATCGCAAGTCGCTTTCAAAAAGCAAAAAAACAATACTTACTGTTCTACTCAATGTCAGTGAAAATCCTTTATAGACTACCTATGCAAATCGGCAGTGAATCATTGAGCACTTCCTCTACAAACGCCAAACATTGGCACAAACTTGAGGTACTGGGAGACGAGAATTGGAATAATAATCTAGTGGTCGTTCCTTCGATACCAAACAACTAGGTCTGATCTAAATTTAGGCTTGGTTCCCTGAAATCCTCCAGAATTTCGTTCGGGTCAACGAAGCCTACAACAGCACCTATTCGTATTCACCTCCCGTACAAAAGGAGCGGTTCGTTGCGCGAAAGCGAAAGTGGATATCAAAGAGGAACTCGCATGGACCCAACCTGATAACATAATAGCATGTTCCACCACAATACGTATCTTTACATCCACATCGGTTATTGCTTTATCTCGATTCCAATCGCCAAATGGGGTATTTATGCTTTATCTATTCATGTTACCATTGCCACTTTTTCCGTGCCGTATCTTGAATAGCAGGACTTCCTTTTATTGCTTATTTATGCACGTAACAAACATACCGTTCAAACAGCTGATGGACGGATGGGAAGTCATTAGAATATCAGAATAGACCTTCCATTCGAATTAATCGAGTTGGATCCGGATGGAGGCATAATCACAATAACAAAGAATCACTGAAAAACTGATTTTTATAATTCGGAGAATGAAGAACATAAGTTGAAAATGTTCCTAGAAAGGAACAATTATTTTCTCTGTGCAAGTGAAACACCTCCTGAGATACCAAATTAACAATAACACAAGGCTACGATAAAAATTAAGAAAAGCACTGCCGTGAAGGCAGAAGCTTTTGAGCGCTCGTACATTCACCTTGTAGGTAGATCCAGTTTTAGAAATCAATTGGAAAGATTTTGACAGCTGTCAAAAAAAAATTCAAACTAAGGCGAAAATGCAGCCTTCACGTCAGTGCTTCAGATGACCAGTTTTTTTTCGATAATTCGCTAGAATTTTCTACGGTATCTATTGTCTTGGTAATGCGATCTGGACAAAATATCCCACGTAGTTTGAATACATTATTATTCATCTATGTGCGAAATTTCATTCCAATCCAATAAGTAGTTTCGAAATTATCAGGAAAAAAATAGTTTGAACGGCTATATTTACGGAACCCCTAGTCTAATTTTGCTCATTGATGAACGTGGCCGCACAATTTGCGATCCGAACCTTTACTGAAAATTTCAAGACCCTAGGCCTTTCCTTTCGAAAGTTATGATTTTATATGGTTTCTATGGTTCTGATCATGCGATCTGGACAAAATGTGGCTCAAATATATCATTCTCAATTTAAATACAAAATCTCGTCACGATCAAATCCATAGTTCTGAAATTATCAAGAAAATTGAATTTTAACCACGATATTTACGGAACCCATGGTCTAATTTTGCTCATTGATAAACGTGACCGCAATATTCGAGATCTACACCTATCCTGAAAATTTCAAGTCTCGAGGCCTTTCCGTTCGAAAGTTATAATTTTCTATGGTTTCTATGGTTCTGGTCATGCGAGCTGGACAAAATTTCACATGTAGGTTGAACACCCCATTCTCCATTTGAGTGCAAAATTTCATCTCGATCAAATCTGTAGTTTCCAAGTAATCAGGAGAACAAAACTTTGAACGGCCATATTTACGGAACCCCTGGTGGAATTCGACCCATTATCGAACTTAACCGAGGCAATCGGGAACTGAACCCACACTGAAAATTTCAAGACTCTAGGTTGTTACGTTCGAGAATTATCTTGCTTACGGCACATTTTCAGCTCAAAATTCGATAAATACAGACATCGTGACGAAATGATATAGCTAGCCCTCGTGTAAGTAGTAGGAGCGCTAAAAAAGCATTAGACTATCCTGGCAGTAAGATACAAATATTTTTGAACACATAATGAGCTTCAAATTTTCAAACTAGAATGAATTAAATGTGTAAAATTACAATATGCGAAAAAAAGACAAATAGTTACAAACTTCATTGCTCCATTGGAGTTTTAATAATAATAATAATAAGACGTTTATCACACCATCAAATGTGTACAAAGAAATAACTACCAATAAATTCAAATGATCGAGGTAACTAATGGGCCTCGTGTTCAGATTTCCAGAGAAGGGTCTGGATTCTGTTGAGGCCAAAAAAAAAACAAAAATTAAGTATTTACTAAAAATTAAGAATTAACACTATAGACATCAGAAAAAAAAGAAAGAAAGAAGCACACCCTAAAAAAAAGGAAGGAAAGAAATGGGTTCAAGGATAATCATAGGAAAAAGTATTGAAAATTATTATTATTTATTCCGCAGGAGAAGTTTTGTGTTTCTTTTAAAAGTTTTTATAGAGACAGTAAATTCATTAATCCTGAATTCGTTGATCAAATGTGCAATCGAGTATGAAAACGACCTTTTGAACAACACCTTACTGTGTGATGGTATGGTTAGAAGATTTCTTCGTCTTATGTTCAAATTATACACATCGGTTCGGAAACTTAGTCTCTCATGCAAATATGGTGGCGTCTTAAGTTTGAGAGTTTTGTAAAAAAAACAAGAGAATGCAAAGTTCGTCTATTATGCATGTTCAACCAACCAACCTCCTTCAACTTATGGGAAATGTGGTCTCGTTTTCTTATACCGAAAATGAGTCTCAGGCAGGAATTCTGGAGTCTCTGAATCCGACCAGCATCGAAACTGTCAAGACAAGGGCCGTAGATGGTATCACAAAAATTTAACGGCGAAAACACGAGCGTATCACAAAGCATTTTCTCAATGCCAAAACCCAAGCATTGTCTTTGCGAAAATATAGTTTTCAAGGCAGAGTATCCACTCCCCAGTTTGAGCGTCACATGTTCCCTAAATCTCAACCTTTAATCCATCATCAGTCCCAAATTTGTCGCAGAGACCTGAAAAGCAATGCGTTCGCCATTAATATGTGTAAGTTAATCAAAACATATTCCCGATTTCTATCACCACAAAAAAGAATAGCTGCAGACTTAGTTGGGTTGATCTTAAGTAGCAGTTTCTGTGCCCCATCATACGGAGAATTCAAACCCGCTTTAATACGCTGACTGGCCTCCATCACATCGGTAATTTTGAACGAGAAATACAGTTGTGTGTCATCTGCGAAGCAGTGATGTTTACAAAATGAAAAATATTTCCCCATCTGTGATGTATACAGCATAAAAAATAGTGGACCAACAATGCTACCCTGAGGAACACCAGAGCTCACATCAAGAAACTCCGATGCAGCACCATTGAGAACAACTCTCTGCTTCCTGCCCGACAAAAAGGGAGACACCAACGACAAGGCAGACTCAGCAAAACCCAAACAATGCATCATCGCCAACAGTATCTTATGATTCACCATGTCGAACGCCCGGGTCAAGTCCAAAAGAACCAAAACCGTAGGAGAATTATCATCATTTTAGTTGTGTAACATAATCATGGACAACTTATCGCTAAATAGATGTCTAATCCTCCTTGAATAATGTTCTTGATTGTTCTCAAGTTGTGGCAGTACAGCAGTGGTCAAATAGTCAGTGAAAATATTGAAGCTTAATTCCTCCTACTGAAGGAGACTTTGATGAAATATTACTTTATCTACTCCTATTGAATTATATATTCATTATTCAACTACTTTTGATCAATTAATTGTATCTGTAAACATCTACTCCTATTGAATTATATATTCATTGTTCAACTACTTTTGAGCAATTAATTGTATCTGTAAACAAAAACACCGTGAGTTATAATAACTCACTACTATAACTCCCTGTCTCTGTGCTTCTGAACAAGCCGATTGGACGAAAAGGAACAGTTCATTATTGGTATTGATGGGAGGTCACTTGAATAATTTGGATCTTTTCTCAAATTAAGTTGATATCTAATTATTATTGTGAATGTTTTGCCGAAAAATATGAATTCAGATAGAGAAGATGAATTATTATGTTTACCTTCAGAAAAAAGACAATCAGCCAATGTTACCTTACAGAATTTATTGCCCGAAAAATCCCTAAACAAATATAAAGGTGTATACAACAATTTTCAAGATCGGTGTAACAGTGAGAATATTTAGTCATCGTTTACAGAGAATGTTCTTTCGGCATATTTTAGTGAACTTAGCACTTAATATAAAGCATCGTCCCTATGAACTTTCTACTCCATGCTAAGAAGCACAATCAACATAAATAATGCATTGTTATAGGTAACTATTAAGATTTGTAAATAAAGTTCTTTCTCTGTACTTGTATCTTAGTATCAATTTTTATAGTCGTAGATAAAGTATAGTATTCAACTTGTGGTAATGGTCATAACTCACTTGATGGATTACAACACTCGCCTTCTGCTCGTGCTCCAAACTTCATCTGCGTGAGCTATGACCTATATTACCGCTCGTTGAATAATATACCAGCTATTTATCCGAGATAAGTCGTCATGCCCATTTCCAGTCTATTCATCTTAGAAATGGACAAGCGTGAACTAATTTTGTCTTCATAAACGGGATAAACGAATAGTAAGGAAATACGAGAAAATGAAGGAAAACGAGAGGATCTTTATTTCCCACCCACACTGAACGTCCTCGAGAGCCAATATACAACTTCTCCCAACTTTCTCAGGAAGGACATGTGACACATACAATTTTCCACTCTGCAATGTGGAAATATATGGAGGGAAAAGTTCTGATTTCGAATCCCGCCCACTCAAGGAAAAAGGGAACTATAAAATTCGTTATATTACTTTCCTGGAAAGGAAATCAAGCAGTCGTTTTTATCGTACTCCCGGGCGGGAAGCCATGTACTTTCAGAGGGTGGAATTGAATTAGCTGAGAATGTTGGTTTCGCCACCCTCTTCCTTTAACATTTTATCAGTGTTGTCATGATGTACACAGTTGTCTCGCTTATCTTTTTTGTCATATACAAGTGATTGGAGTAGATTCGTCGTGTTACTTGATGATATGATATTCCATAAAGAAATCGACCTACTTTCATCAATTATTAGTGTTATTTCTCGAGAATTTCTTCGTAAATAATATAAACGGATCAACTCAGAAAAGAGCCTAAAAAAATTTGGCATTACCCATTGTTGAGGCCTAAATATTGATCCAACTTGGCCTTAATTTTCACATTTATATTTCTCGATCCATAATCTTTTCATTAATATTCCAAGACCGAGGTGACATCAAGTATTCCATCCCCTTCAGATTATGAGGACTTTCTTCAACGAATTTTGCACCCTGCCGTAAGCGGATTATTTACCGTTTCTGAAAACGTACCCATAAATTTTAATCAATGGCAGGATGTAAGGGGAGAGATGAACCAACTGGGGCTTTTAATGCAGAAGTATTCTTTCCTCACTCTTATTCAACACTTAATCCAGATTAACTTGGACATCGGGACCACTAGTTAACTCATAAGTTACAATAAGCCGTACTTTGGGAAATTGTAAATAATTGATGGAGATTTTGCAGATAGAATGAACTAGGTATATAATTAGTGTAAGAAAGCTTCGAAACGGGATCGTGAATAAATACACAGGCAGTCATGGGACAGCCTACAGAAGTGAAAATTTAAAACTGTGGAGTTACTTTTTTTTTTATTTGAAAATCAGTTATACCTCATATCTTTTATACTTTGTCTGATTTTAAAATCTTATGGCGATCCGAGAAAAACTTATCTACATGGGCATGTTAATTTTTATTCTACAAATAAACAGTCAGAAACACAATTCAAACACTGCACAATATAAACAAATCGAACTTTCGACGTGGTGAATTTAATTTTTTCGGGATTTGTTTGAATTCGAATTGTCGCTATGTTGTTGGTAACGCGAAATCAAAATTCCCCCCCCCTGCCAAAAATCTTTCAACGAACCTTAAGAAGTATTCAATTCAAAAATATTCAAATTTCATGAAATGTCTCTAAGTACTACATAAACATACTATCAGAATCGAAAACAGTGAAAATTCAAGAGGGGTTAGACATTTAATTCCTATTTTTGGAAGATTCAAAATATTTATCATAAGAAATAATAACTCATAACGAATATCCTTGATCTGTCATAAGAAGAATCTTATCGATAATCTCCTTCGTTACTCAAAGTTACTCAAAAAAAATCCGTTTCAAGCGTCTGTGTATATTATAGTTCCATATCTGTGAGAATTTCCTGGATCTATTCCTGTTTCGAACCATGCCCAGTAATATTTGAAGAATTGTTTAATTAATCCCATTCCGTAGAGCCGATTCAGACAACGCTTATCTCAAGAGATAATAAATATGTCAGATGTTTCATTACTATGACACAGATAAATGGTGCCTGTTATTTCTATTATCAAATATCTACGACGGAAAGAGGAAATAGTAACGTCAACACCGTTTAACACATCACATCTGTTTTCTGTTGGTGATTACTTTACTGCCAAAATGTATATATGAGGCAGGGTTGCCAGTCCGATTTTTATGTCATCAGTAGATACCTTGTCAAAAATTCAGTAGATTTCAGTAGATTCCTTTTATGCTCTACAAATTTCAGGAATGGAGAATGAAATGAACCTATGACGCCGAAAAAGTATGTATTTCCATTTAAAAAAAAAACTAACCTATTTTCAACAAAATAGAAACGAACATTTTTATAAAAAAAATAAACATATAACCTATTTTCAATTTGAAAATACTCATGAATATCTCAAATTGAAGTTAAAAAGGAACTTGTACTTAACAGATTCGACTAAATGAAAAACAGGAACGAATAGAAAAAAAAACACAAATCCAAAAAATGAAACGGAACAAACTGTTATTGGAGAGGTATATGAAGATTTTAATTTAATCTGAATTACGTATCTTAATCTTATCTATAACCACCGATAACCGGTGATTCCCCGCGTGGTGATGTAGCTTTACGGTTTACCAACATATATATAAAGCGCTCAGACGCTGAGATGCATTCTATTCTATAATCAGTAGCGCCTGAAAATTTATTCAAACAGAATGTTCCGAAATATCACGCAAGATATTGTCAAAATAGGTAACTGTAATGATAAAAAAGTGTCATAATTTTTTTCAGTAGATTATGAAAAATTTCAGTAGATCAGTAGATCAATATGCATATCAGTAGATCTACTGAAAAATCAGTAGACCTGGCAACCCTGATATGAGGACCGAGCGAGGTTGTTTACGTTTGAAGACATGAAAATTAATGTATGGCAATGGCAATACTTCCCTTTCGATTGGGAACTTAGTTTCATTGTTATTTATTTATGGCTACTTTCCTCCTCGCGTAAAGCTTTTAACCAAGTGAACTTTTTTCTCAGAGTTTAAGAATCTTGCTCCTTGTTCCTATAAAAATTACGAAAAGCACTGCCGTGAAGGCAGGAGCTTTTGAGCGCTCGTACATGCACCTTGTAGGTAGATTCGCATTCTCCAGTTTCACAAACCAATTGGAAAGATTTTGACAGCTGTCAATGAAAATTTCAAACCAACGCGAAAATCCAGACTTCACGTCAGTGCTTTGGGTCCATTTTTTTTCATATCACTCCTTTAGAGATTGGATATGGAATGAACAATATTTCTTTGGATTGCATTTACTTAGATGTCATTGTTATCGGTTACATAAGATCGGTTAGATCCTATCTAAATTGTCACCTCATTATTTTGCGTATACAAATTGAATTTCATCCCGATCGTATCTGTTGTAACAGAAATATTGGGAATTTGTTATTCTATAATTCGTTGGAATTTAAAACGGTTCTGGTTATGCGATCTGAAATTTTTTTTACATGTAGCTTGAATGTATCATTCTCCATTAAAATACAGTATTTCGTCACGATCGAATCCGTAATTTTAAAGTTATCCAAAAAACAAAATTTCAAACGACCATATTTCTGGAACTCCTGGTCGAATTTTGCCCAATAACGAACCTACTCTGAAAATTTCAGGTCCTTCGGCGTTTCCATTCGAAAGTTATAATTTTCTAAGATTCTGGTCATGCGATCTGAACAAAATTTTGCATGTAACTTGAAAATGTCATTCTCCATCTGAATGCAAAATTTCATTTGCATCGAATCATATATATATTTCGAACGGCCATATTTACGGAACCCCTGGTCGAATTTTGCCCAATAACGAAATCAACCGCAGCATTCGAGATTCGAACCTACTCTGAAAATTTCAGGTCCCTAGGCGTTTCTGTTCGAAAGTTATGATTTTCTATGGTTCTGGAAATGCGATCTGGACAAAACTTTGCATGTTACCTGAAATTTTCATTCTCCATCTGAATGCAAAATTTCATTTCGATCAACTTTGTAGTTTCGGAGTAATCAGGAAAACAAAATTTCGAACGGCCATATTTACGGAACCCCTTGTCGAATTTTGCCCAATTACGAACTTAACCACGGTATTCGAGATTCGAACCTACTCTGAAAATTTCAAGTTTCTAGGTCATTCCGTTCGAGAGTTATCGTGTATACGGCCGGCCGGCAGGACGGACAGACTCGAATTTTTCGACGAATTTGTCATCAGTGAGTCGAACCCTGTCGTTTGAGACCATTTTCGGCGCAAAATTCGAAAAATACAGACATCGTGACGAAATGATATAGCCCTCGTGTAAGTAGTACGAGCGCTCAAAAATATAGTGTGAACGGCAATATTTACGGAACCCCTAGTCTAATTTGGCTCATTGATAAAAAGGATCGCGAAATTCGCGATCCGAACCTATCCTGAAAATTTCAAGTCACTAGGCCTTTTTGTTCGAAAGTTATGATTTTCTATGGTTTCTATGATTCTGATCATACGATCTGGAAGAAATGTAGCTCGAATATATAATTCTCAATTTAAATTCAAAATTTCGTCGAGATCGAATCCATAATTTTGAAATGATCAAGAAAACTGAATTTCAAACGGCCATATTTATGGAACCCCTAGTCTTATTTTGCTCATTGATACACGTGAACGCTACATTTACGATCCACACCTATCCTGAAAATTTCAAGTCTCTAGGCCTTTCCATTACAAAGTTATAATTTTCTATGGTTTATATGGTTCTGGTCATGCGAGCTGAACAAAATTCTGCATGTAGCTTGAGTACGTAATTATCCATCTGAGTGCAAAATTTCACCTCGATCGAATCAGTAGTTTCGGAGTAATCAGAAAAACAAAATTTCGAGCGGCCATATTTACGGAACCCCTTGACGAATTTTGCCCAATAACGAACTCAACCGCAGCATTTGAGATTCGAACCTACCCTGAAAATTTCAAGTTTCTAGGACATTCCGTTCGAGAGTTATCGTGTATACGGCCGGACGGCCGGACGGACAGACTCGAATTTTTCGACGGATTCGTCATCAGTGAGTCGAACATAGTCGATTGAGACCATTTTCGGCTCAAAATTCGAAAAATACAGACATCGTGACGAAATGATATAGCCCTCGTGTAAGTTGTACGAGCGCTCAAAAAGAGCGTTATAATTTTCGAATTTCGAACGATAATGTTTGACTCGATGATCGAGGATTCGAGGTCAAAGGGTTGGTCGTCCGTCGGTGCGTCCATCCCTTCGTAAACACGATAAATTAAGAAAAAAGAGGCCCAGACTTTTGGAATTTTCATTGTACTGTCGAGGTCTGAATGCGCCAGTTAATAGGCAAAATCCGGAGAGGGATTCGTTGATGTAGTCATCTGAATATTGTTTAATCAATAAATCGAAAATTTAGAAAAGCGCTGCCGTGAAGTCAGGAGCTTTTGAGCGCTCGTTCATCCACTTCGTAGGTAGATTCGCATTCTCCAGTTTTAAAAACCAATTGGAAAGATTTTGACAGCTGTCAAAGAAGATTTCAAACTAAGGCGAAATCCAGACTTCACGTCAGTGCTTTAGGTGACCAATTTTTTTTCGATTATTCGCTAGAATTTTCAAACGTCACGATCAAATCCATAGTTTTGAAATTATCAAGAAAACCGAATTTCAAACGGCCATATATACGGAACCGCTAGTCTAATTTTGCTCAATGATGAACGCGAAATTCGCGATCCGAACCTATCCTGAAAATTTCAAGTCCCTAGGCCTTTCCGTTCGAAAGTTATGATTTTCTATGGTTTTTATGGTCCTGATCATGTGATCTGGAAAAAATGTAGCTCGAATATATTATTCTCAATTTAAATACAGAATTTCGTCACGATCGAATCCATAGTTTTGAAATTATCAAGAAAACTGAATTTAAAACGGCTATATTTACGGAACCCCTAATCTTATTTCACTCATTGATGAACGTGACCACGACATTCGAGATCCACACCTTTCCTGAAAATTTCAAGTCCCTAGGCATTTCCATTACAAAGTTATAATTTTCTGTGGTTTCTATGGTTCTGGTCGTGCGAGCTGGACAAAATTTTGCATGTAGCTTGAGTACGTAATTCTCCATCTGAGTGCAAAATTTCACCTCGATCGAATCAGTAGTTTCGAAGTAATCAGAAAAACAAAATTTCGAGCCATATTTAAGGAACCCCCGGGCGAATTTTGCCCAAAAACGAACTTAACCGCGGCATTCGAGATTCGAACCCACCCTGAAAATTTCAAGTTTCTAGGACATTCCGTTCGAGAGTTATCGTGTATACGGACGGACGGACAGACTCGAATTTTTCGACGGACTCGGCATCAGTGAGTCGAACTCTATCGATTAAGAGCATTTTCGGCTCAAAATTCGAAAAATAAAGACATCGAGACGAAATGATATAGCCCTCGTGTAAGTAGTACGAGCGCTCAAAAATGCTGGTCGGATCGAATTGAAACTATCTGGTTAGTTGTAAAATAATGACACGAAGGTTCACGTGAAATTTAGATGGAATCTAACAGTAAAATATTTGAAAAAACTTTATTCAAAAACTTCGTTAACACGAGTGTGCTAAAAAATTAATCAAATGACCGTGTGAAATAACTTTTTGCAATTCTTTATACACTTTCACTTGATTTGGCTAATACTCTGTTTTCGCAAAAATGATATGACACTAGATGCGGAAAACGAAAAGTTATAATAAGATACTATTAGATTCTTTCATTAAACCGAGTTTCTTCAATAGGCTTCGCGATATGACTGAGATCGTAAAAATCCCATTATTGTATTTTGGAAATATAGGGAGTGTGTTATGCGTGGAGCTCTAGAATGGAAATAAAAACATCATAAAATTATTATTGCCAGTAATTCAGTTTTATAGATTATTTTATATTGTCAATATGAAAGCTTTCATGGGTATGGTGGCCTTTGATGTCAACAATTTATGGGTAGAGAAGAAATATTAGTCGCAAAGTTTTTTTCTCATCAGATTTTCTATTGAAGAAGTACAAGGAACCCATCCATTTTTTTCAATACGAAATGCGACAAGAAAAGATTGAAGAATCTGTTCATTATAGTTTTTATGTGGAACTGAAAATAAGTATGCATATAATTCGAATAAATTTTGGAGCTATAAAATTAACTTGCCCAATAAAGGAGCTGACAGAAGAAGTCTTTGAAAAAAAGTTGGGCGACGATTTCACTTGGAAATGATTCACGTTATTTATGGTTTTCACATCATTAATATGCGAATGTGTGTGAAATGCGATAGAAATGAGGAAATGGAAATTAAAATCATTTCATATCAGTTTAGTCATATATTATGTTTTCCACTTCTGATTCTTCTGATGTTATACCGCTCCAATAATAATGTAAATAATGTCGATGTATGAATGAATTCCAGGAGAGTGATTAGAATTGAATTTAATCATACTTATTCACGACCCTTCAGTGCAGAACCGTGGTAACAATATATTTATAGGCATATTTCATTCAACGTCTGTAATTTGGAGTTATTGTCCATATCTCCCTTGTGCCATAATTTATGGATATAAATGAGCCTGCCAGGCAGTCGAATTTACAACACTATGCCATACCATAGTCAACCTGAAATTTGGGTTTAAAAATACAGATAGAGCACGGATATGACAAATTATAAAGGTTCCGTTTAGGTATTTCGTCAACAAAACACTGGAACTAGTTGCGGAATATTCTTCGTATGGATAGGCATACGATTATTCATGCTTCTGCTTCAATTGTGTAAGGATTTCAATGCTGAAACACATTGCCTCTCGACAAAGTAGATTTCCAAGTAACTTGTTTCGGCCCTTTCAAAACACGCCGCATATTGAATCTGCAGCACCACCACCACCGGTTTATTTACATTCGAGTTCCTTCTGATTTATGCCCGACATCTCCTTCCCTCCTCGATACCCTCTACAAAGGACTCTGCATGTTACATTTGTGAACGCAAATAGCACTATCAGGGCGAGGCAGCCGTCGATTTTCTCCTTTAGACCGTAACAAATCAAATGCGCCGGTAAAAGCACCCTCTGAACAGACGTGCACCAGTGAAAGATTTCCATTCATCGATAAACGTGTCAAAAAGATCCTTTCGGAGACGGGCGAACTGCAAGGTGACGAGGATCGCTGCGGGTTCGATTAATCTTCGTATTGTTGCGGAGCAGAAGAAAACCGATTTACCAATTTACAATTTTCATACAGGGTTGGGCACCCCTTATCAATTGAAACGAGTTTAATCTTCTCTGCAGTAGGCCTCCGGAATCCTTGGAGGATTCTCAAACTTCAATTACTTAATAATATAATTATGTGAAATAGTTATTTAATCAACTAGTTTATTAATGACAGCAATTAATGGTCGAAATATTTTAACGCGTGAGCGGAGCGAGCGCGTTAATGTTTGAGACCATTAATCGCTGAATTAATAAGCGAGTTGATTACAAGATTTTTCCGTCGACCTCATCAGGAATTGATTATAAATTCTGGATCGAAACCAATTTTTATTTTGCATGATATACAAATTTGACGTAATACAAATTTCTATGTTCATTTCGATATATTAATATTTATGCTTCCTATAGAACAATTCGAAAAATTCATAGAGGGAATATTGGACATGTTGTGACATTCTGAATAGTTTACATTCATTTCATTTCCTATAATGTCCGATAAGGAACGTGTGGATGAAGTGGAGCATTATTTACTTTGGAACTATTATGACATAAAATTTTGTCTGCAGTTTCTATTTTATTCTGAATGGAGTTTTCAATATACCCTTCTGCAACAGAAGTTGATTTCCAATCACCAAGTCTTCTGATGGCTGAAAAATCTGCACCACTGTCAGAAAGAATAGACGCATAAGAACGCCGAAAACAGTGACCTGTATACAAATGTGGTTGCTCTGATTTGAGAAAGTTTGCAATCATTGACGGCAATTTAGAAAATGTATTAATTCCAACTGGTTGTGTTGAGCATTTATAGTTCTTATAAAAAACGAAAAATCTTTCGTGTGGAGTGTGAGCTGGCCTCAAGGATATATATCTCTCAATCATGTTTAAAAGTGTATGCTCATCATTATCCACCACAGTGAATATCCTGTTCGAATGTGTTTTCGATTAATTCACTGTCACCAAAAATTTCGATCCCATATCTTGTACATCCTTTCTCTGCAACCTTAACAATTCATGTTTTCTCAATGCACCCCCTACTCCGAATATCAAAGCGACCTACAAATCAAACAATGATAGTTATTTCACTATAACGAGATAATGAGAATAAGTTGGAATTACGATTCAATTGAGTTTTATTTTTACCTTCGACATCAAGAAAACACTATCAGGAGCATTCGCTATGAACTCTCTCACATGTTCTTTTTCGAGAACTTTTGATTTTTTTGGGATATATCCCTCTCTTTTCCGTTTGATAAACATCACCAGTTTGTGGTATCTGCTTATATCAGTATTGTCTTTCACATTTAGTGTTGATTTCAGCATAGAATATTTTGGACATAAACTTGCTTGATGCCCCTTTTCTGCAATACCCGTAAAGTATGCCAACAAAACCGTTTCCGTAAAGTTCCGAACCTTCTTGTCCTTGCACCAAGATCTGAATTCATCATAGGTTTTCTGATATAAATGGCGGCATTTTTAAGGAGGCAGACTCAAAGTTGCTGCTTCAGCAGTTTTTGTCACATCTGGCGGTGTCAAAGGGATATTTTCTTCGTTATTCATTATGTAGCGTAACGGATAAAATAAGATTCTGATCGAAAGCGTATAAATAAATTTGACAGCTCGATCGTGCTCCGACATAGATGCATATATGCTCCGACTGAATATTTTATAATCGGTTGCCATGATAGTCATGCATTAATACAAGAAATCATGCATTAATAGGGGTCATTAATGGATGATTTCGAGTGCGTTAAAATGAGCTTTTATTCTATGGTCGACGGAAAAATAGTATATTGTATAATTAGCCCTTTAATGCATGATTTTTTATTTTCTCATTTAAAAATTTTTAACGTTATAAAATATGATCAGGAACATGAAAAATATTCAAAAAAATCGATCGTGGAAAACAAAATTTTATTTCAAAAAATTCGGCATGTTGCAAAAATGCAACACTATGCATTTCTAGATCCATCAATATTATTGGTGAAATAACTAAAAAAAATTTTTTTTATAATTACAACATACAATCAAAAATCCTATTCTATAGATCAAACCCAACGATCAAAAGAACCTAAAACTACTTAATATATTATCTAAACTCCTAAACAATTAATGTTCGATCGATGAGTGCACTCACTTCAATCTTTCCTCTTCCAAACAGCGCTCTGCTTCCAACTTGTCCTTCTCTCCTTCACTCGCCAACTTCACTCCAACAACTCAATCTTTCAACATTTCCTCTTCTAAATAGCACGCTGCTTCCATCCTCTCCCTCTCTCCTTTATTCCTTGCCAATTTCACTCCAACAAAAACCAATCCTTCTCCAACTTTCGATCTTTTTCGCTTGACGTTTTTCCCTCTATTGTTTCTTTGCCTGCCCTCGATCCATATTATATTTTTAAAATCCTGTTTTCATAGTAACATAATAGTTAATATAACTAACTAGACTATTTACAATGAATGATTTGAAATTAACATTTTTCTTATTTTTAAGATGAACCGACTTGGAAATATCATTTTACAATAATTTATACGTTGATACAATACAATGTTTGAAAGGTTCTTGAATTTTGGTGATTTTTGGATTTATTCTTAATTTTTGAATTCCATGACAGTACATTCTCAGAAAAGGATACACAGTTGTTTTTTCTGCAAAAATGCATGAAGCGTTAGTACGCAAGTTCATACTTCTCTCTGGATTTCGCCGGAAGTGAATTAAGTGAAGCCGCCTTCGCGACTTCTACTAGTTCAGGAGGCGTGCAAGGTAACAAATAATCACTATCAGTGTTCACGTTTACTAATTCTTTTTTTAATTCCTTATAAAATACAACGAATCAAACAAAACCGGCTTGAAAATTATTTTACTTTTGTCATAACAAAGTAATTTCCATGGTCACCACTTCTATATTTCAATATGAACATAGAAAAACCTATTCAAACTTACTTGATTACATGTTGAATGAAATATTTTTCAATTAATTTTTTGAATGTAAAACAACGATCGAAGAAAAAATAGTATGTATAATTCGTGGGAAAAGCATATTCCCAAACTCCTGTATTACCAATTATCACAGTCGTTTGGGAATATTATGCTTTTCCCACTAATTATACAATATACTATTTCAAGCCGGTTTTGTTGGATTCGTTGTATTTTATAAGGAATTAAAAATGAATTAGTAAACATGAACACTGATAGTGATTATTTGTTACCTTGCACGCCTCCTGAACTAGTAGAAGCCGGCGAAATCCAGAGAGAAGTATGAACTTGCGTACCAACGCTTCATAGATTTTTGTAGAAAAAACAACAGTGTATTTTTTTCTGAGAATGTACTTTGTTTCATTTAATTGTAATAATCTATTTGTTACATTACCGCACGCTACAGCAGTGCGGTAAGAATATTACCGCACTGTTATTTTCTAATTGCTTAGCAACTGCCCACTATTCTGGAATGTTGAGCTTTGCGCATAGAAAACAGGTCAAAATAGTGTCACTTTTCCCACGATCGGAGAAAAAATATGTTATGTCTATGGGAAACCATAATCTGTGCCATGATGAAACAATGACGGTGATATGGAAATGATCGTGAAAAATTTCGCAGCTTTTTCTTCAGTTCGTGACAGCAGGTTCAAAATGCATTGAAATTGAAATTTAACTTGAAAATCACCCTGTACATCGATCAAATACGTCAGCGGCAAAAGTATCCCCATCCATTGATGTAAATGTCAAAAGGATCCTTCAAAAGACAGATGAGCTGCAAGGTGTTAGGGACTGATGGAAGTTCGATTATTCTCCGGATTTCGGAAAAAAGGAACGGATCCACTTAATCGCCTCAAATATATATCATAAAGAGAGATAAAGGCCCGGCCACATGGTGCTTTCGTTTGGGGCGTTACTGCAGAGCGGTTCGTTTAGCTATCTCGTGCATATGTGGAATTTGGAACCCCATAATGATGAGTCTTTGAATGATGACGGTTCGCCGAATATGTAATTAGTGTTCCATTTCGTGATTACGCTGGAATCAAAATAAATTGGTTCGGACGGTTGGTTTCGCATGAAAAAATTATGATTGAACATTCCAATTTTCACTTTGTTATATTTGAAACGAATATACCCGAAATAGTTGCAAGGTATCTGAAGGATAATTCTTCAACAAGGAGTTATTGTATCACAATAATAGTTCCAAAACCGCCACATTATAATGAATTTCAAATTTTGAAAATTTACAGATTTGATTAATTTTTTAGCAACCTACTCGCATCATAAGGAACCATAACAATAACAAAGTGGGGTCATTATGTTTCAACGTTTTGAATATGTATTCTGTAATTCTGGACGCGACCTTCAAATCTTAGGAAATTTAAGTAGGATGTGCCAATTGTTTTTATATTAATTCGTTAATTTCAATTAGGTGAATTATCCATATTTTTAGTGACCGAGTCTGGGATTTTAACATACTTTTCCCTTTTATTTACATAAAAAGCTAAGAAGGAATTTGTTTCCTTGTCAATTAGGATCCTGAATAATGAATGAAACGTAAGATCTGGATCATTCCACGTCATCACCATTACACATAAAATAAACGCAAGTCTCGAAATAAATATTTACATTGTTACTCCAAATTTCCTCAAATATTTATTCGGAGTATCAGCGATTATTTGTCTTCCGAAATTTTTACAGATTGACGATCCCGTATGGTATGTAGGATGCCAAACATTGCCAAGATAATGTTCAGTAGGTTCATGGCGAATCCAGTTCAACGCACTCTAATGAAATTTTAATGTCCATTTGATCGATTTAGATCCCGAGGTGTGTGTTCTTCACGATGACGGAAATTTTAAAATTTGATGAAGGGGAGTTGGCTTGAGCTTCGTTCGCACTACTGTCGGGAGAGTTGAAAGATAGCATTAATATTGAGCTAGGTTTATTGGGCATTCATAAATGATGGACTTGAGGGATCGAATAGGGATCAGGAATATTAGGTTAAGGGAAAAAGAATTGTCTTTCATATGGTGACATGAAGAAATTTTTGTTTTGTAAATTATTTTATATCTTCTTGTTAACTTCTATAATCAAATCTGAGTTCCAATGTAATCTGTTCGAAGATGGTTTGGGAGTGCCTGGGGAACTCAACAAAATAGGCAAGGATAACTTGGTCTCCTTGGTCTGAATTTCCGGACATGCGATAAGCAGCAGGAAGGAAGAAGCCAGAAAAGGGGGCCGTAACCCCTTTTGAAGAACCTGAACTTTCATGTGGCTTGGGAAAACACAGCTTGAAGCATTCAAGAAAGTTAAGCACTGAGAACTCCAAAACTCATCTTGATCTCATCAAGAATAATATGCTTAATCTCTTTCAGGCTCTTCAAAGTGCGTAGCCATTGCGAGCGGTAGATCATCGAACACTGTTCGAGATAGGGATGGGAATATCTACCGATTCCTCTTGAATCGCGTTTGAATTGTCTCTCGAATATGGCTTTGTGTGGCAGCTGCGGTCAAAGGAGATTGTTTTCCAGCAAAAATAACTCTAATTTTGCCGCGGTCGATCAAGTTTAGAATCCCAAAATATGTCAGTGTTTTAATGCGCGGCAATGGAATTCCAGAGTCATAAAATTGAACTATTAAACGTGCTTGCGCTCATTTGAGATGGTCTTTTCATTTGATTGATTTGATTTGAATTCATGACATTTTTTCTTCCAGTAGGCGATTCAAAAAAAATGAAAAGATTTTTATGCGTCATCAAGTACCTCCATGAATAGAAACATTTTTTCTCGATAAAAATTATTTTTTCTTTATCGGACCTATGATATTCAATATTTGAATCCATGAAATTGATATGACAATTCCTATGGCTTCATGAGCTAGAAATTTCGAATATTACGTGGACGCCACTAGTTAATTAATTTTTATTCAGAAAAAAATATCGAATTTTTTTACGCGAAAATCGCGTATCTGACGGAAAAATATCAAGAAATCGAATTTGCACTGAAATGAATGGAGACAACAATTATATCGTTCATTTTAGAATAACATAGAGACGTACTGTTATGGAATTCGAAAAATATTTTTATTTTTTATGATTTAAAAATACATAAATTCTTCATAAGATCCAGTAACAAAAAATTGAAGGAATGTATTCTAAGTTCTAAGTCAATTCAGGAAATTTGATCTTCCAGTATCAATCACCTATAACATTACCATATTTTCAAAGGAGGTTCACATAATAAAAATATGAATTGTTGAAATTATTGATCACATAGGATATAATTGTAATTTATGTGGAAATTTTGTAAAAATTCATGGATTTGGAAACTAAACAGTGTGAATCCAGGTCGAGATTGATCCTTCAAAAAAATTTGTTTGAATTGAGATTAGAAAAAAGAAAACATCGAGAATTTTTTTAAGAACCTTGCCAAGTAAAACTTCATGCGATTTGAAAGCAAGGAAATTAAACTTTCAAGTTGAAGGGATATAAAGAACAGCGTGCCATTTTCTTCATAAAGAAACAAGCCCAGGGAAAATTGAAGAACTATACTTGGATAATGGACATTTCTTTCTCTAATTCATCGTTTTTGAGCGCTCGTACAACTTACACGAGGGCTATATCATTTCGTCACGATGTCTGTATTTTTCGAATTTTGAGCCGAAAATGGTCTCAATCGACTGGGTTCGACTCCGTCGGAAAATTTGAGTCTGTCCGTCCGGCTGTCCGTCCGTATACACGATAACTCTCGAACGGAATGTCCTAGACACTTGAAATTTTCTGGGTAGGTTCG
The DNA here is from genome assembly GCA_963966015.1 of Aphidecta obliterata. Taxonomy (NCBI): domain Eukaryota; kingdom Metazoa; phylum Arthropoda; class Insecta; order Coleoptera; family Coccinellidae; genus Aphidecta; species Aphidecta obliterata. The sequence continues at coordinate 15,422,861 of OZ014427.1, forward strand.
AATCTCGAATGCCGCAGTTCAGTTCGTTATTGGGCAAAATTCGCCCAAGGGTTCCGTAAATATGGCCGCTCGAAATTTTGTTTTCCTGATTCCTTCGAAACTACAGATTCGATCGCGATGAAATTTTGCACTCTAATGGAAAATGCAGTGTTCAAGCTACATGCAAAATTTTGTTTAGCTCGCATAACCCTAACCATATGAATCATAGAAAATTGTAACTTTTGAACGGAAACGCCTAGGGACTTGAAATTTTCAGGATGGGTGTGGATCTGTATTGTCGTGATCACTTTCATCTATGAGCAAAATTATACTAGGGTCTCCGTAAATATGGTCATTTGAAATTTAGTTTTCTTGATAATTTCAAAACTACAGATTCGATCCTGACGAAATTTTGTATACTAATGGAGAATGATATATTCAAGCTACATTCCTCTAGATCGCATGACCAGAACCAGAGAAACCATAGAAAATCATAACTGTCGAACGGAAAGGCCTAGAGACTTGAAATTTTCAGGATAGATGTAGATCTGAAATATGGCGTTCACGTTTATTAATGAGCAGAATTATACTAGGGGTTCCGTAAATACGGTCGTTTGAAATTTTGTTTTCTCGATAATTTCGAAACTACGTAAAGGCCTAGGGACTTGAAATTTTCGGGATAGGTGTGGATCTCGAATGTCGCGTTCACGTTTATCAATGAGCAGAATTATACCAGGGGTTCCGTAAATACGGTCGTTTGAAATTCTGTTTTCTCGATCATTTTGAAACTACGGATTCGATCGAGATGAAATTTTGTATTTTAATCGAGAATGATATATTAAATCAATATTTTGTCCAGATCTCATGACCAGAACTATAAAAACCATAGAAAATTATAGTTTCCGAAGGAAAGGCCTAGAAACTTGAAATTTTCAGGGTGGGTTTGGATCGCGAATTTCACGATCACGTTCATCAATGAGCAAAATTAGACTAGGGGTTCCGTAAATATGGTCGTTCAAAATATTTTTTTCCTGATAATTTCGAAACTACTGATTTGATTGGAATGAAATTTTGCACCTAGCTGAGGAATAATGTCATACTACGTGCGAAATTCTGTCCAGATCGCATCACCAAGACCATAGATACCGTAAAAAATTCTAGCGAATTATCGAAAAAAAATTGGTCACCTAAAGCACTGACAAAGTCTGGAGTTTCGTCTATGTTTGAGAATTTTTTTGACAGCTGTCGAAAATTCCGTCAATTGATTTCTAAAACTGGAAAATGCGAATCTACCTACAAGGTGGACGTACGAGCGCTCAAAAGCTCCTGACTTCACGGCAGTGCTTTTCGTAATTTTTTATCATTATTTTAAAAGGATTTATTAATTTTAGAATTATTCAATACTTAGAGTAACTCCGATTGAATTCGATTGCTAAAACATATAACATATAACATATAATTGTGAAATATTTTTTTATTTCTTCATCTTAGAATCAATTGAAATAATGAACAAAATTCTTAAAAATTTTCAGTAGATGTCAATTATTTTCAAAATTAAATTAAATTCCATTTAATTTTCACATACGAGCCATAACAGTTCATAATATTTTTCCAAAATATAGGTCCACATCCTGTACGGACGTCACTGGTAGAAATCTTGAATAACCTTCCATATCAGGAAATGGCTATTGATGCTTAGATGGCTTTTGAATAAATATCTGGGAAAGTATTGAAGTTATATTGGAAAAATGTAGGAAAAGCCCTGCCGTGAAGTCAGGAGCTTCTGAGCGCTCGTTCATCCACCTTGTAGCTAGATTTGCATTTTTCAGTTTCAGAAACCAATTGAAGAAACTTTTGGCAGCTGTCAAAAAGTTTTTCAAACTCAAAACTTTAGGTCGGTGCTTTAGGTGAGCAATTTTCGATAATTCGCTGGAATATTCTTGGTGATGATCTTGGTAATGCGATCCTGACAAAATTTCGCACGTAGTTTGAATATATTATTCTTCATCTATGTGCAATCCAACCCAATCAGAAGTTTCGAAATTATCAGGAAAAAATATTTTGAACGGCCGTTTTTCCGGAACCCCTAGTCTAATTTTGCTCGTTGATGAAAGTGACCGCGAAAATCGCGATCCAAACCCACCCTGTAAATTTCAAGTCCCTCGGCCTTTCCGTTCGAATGTTAAAATTTTGTATGGTTTTCATGGTTCTGGTCGTGCGATTCGGGAAAAATGTAGCTTGAATATATCATTCTTCATTGAAATACAAAATTTTGTCACGATCGAATCCGTAGTTTTAGAATTATCAAGAAAACTAAATTTCAAACGACCAGATTTACAGCACCCCTAGTCTAATTTAACTCATTGATGAACGGACCGCGACATTCGAGATCCACACCTATCCCGAAAATTTCCAGTCCCTAGGCGTTTCCGTTCGAAAGTTATAATCTTCTATGTTTTCTATGGTTCTTGTCATGCGATTTAGACAAAATTTAGCTCTAGCACGTCATTCTCCATTCGAGTGCAAAATTTCATCTCAATCGAATCAGTAGTTCAGAAGTAATCAGGAGAACAAAATTTCGAAGGGCCATATTTTCGGAACCCCTGGTGGAATTCTGCCTATTAACGAACTCAACTGCGGCAATTAAAAACTGAACCCACCCTGAAAATTTCAAGGGTCTAGGTTGTTCCGTTCGAGAGTTATCGTGCCTACGGCCGGACATCGTGACGAAATGATACAGCCCCCGTGTAAGTAGAACGAGCGTCCAAAAACGATTTTTTTTCTCGAGACTTTAACACCTTGTAGATCAAAAGTAAGAGGTTTATTAGAAATTTTCTTCCTGAAATCTCCCAAGGAGTTACACCTTCAAGGATCAGCCTATGTACATAATAATGAAGAAGATACGAATTCTTTCATTGAATCGGACGTCAGATTTTACAACAGATCCAGATGACGACAGTACACATATCTTGGAAAAATTTGGATTTACGATGTTTTGTAAGGCCGACGATAAAATCCTATTTGATATGATCGTGACCGCTCTAAAAAAGGGAATCGGTTTACAGTTTACCCGTTCTTAGCTCGGACAGTGTCGCCTCAGAAAGAATCTAGTGAATATGAAGGATGTAGATTCTGTGGGAAGGAGTAAGAAACTCTTGAGCACCTAGTAATAGGATAATTAATAAAATGTGTCTGGTGAATACGACTTTCCCCAAAATGTGGCATTTTTTTTAAGTCCAAACTTGGAATCCCTTCTCTCAATCTCATAGATTGTAGATATTTTTATGCAGGTAGTACATATTATATTTTATCTTATTGAAGAACTCACGAAATCATAGCTTCAATCAAATATTCCTTTTAGTACATCGTATTTCGTTGAACTCTCCAGCTCTTCTGCTATAATTGTCGAGTATATTTCTCATGCCATTTTCATCCCCTCCTTCACTACCCCATTTCTCGCTTTATTCATCTAACAAATGAGAGAAATGTCCCAGATCTCCGTTCCAGATACGGCGAATGGAAACGAACTACTCCGACCAAATTGTAAGACTGGACTCGCTACTTTTTATATCTCAGCCTTTCGTATCGGTTTTAATCCGACGTTCTCCAAACCCAATTCTTTCTTGCTCCCGAAGTAATTCAGTTGGGGGGGATTTTATATTGCCCCTCCTGCGAGAGCTACCCGCAGTAATGGATTCCCGCTGGATATGGGGCCTACGCAGTTTGTAACAACAACATAACCGGGTTATGTTATTTCATACGGTCCCATAAAAATCCCAGCGCATGATGCATATTTTACGGTATGTGAAGATGGAGGAGCGACGGTCTCGTGTGATGGGGGCATTATAGGAAATGCTTTTACGAAGGGTGTACACTGTAGAGAATGAATCAGTCGAAAATTCGTTGATGCAGAGCTCATTAATGAATTAGTTATAGCTTGGACGCTTTTTTGGATGGATACTACTGATGGAAATTGGAATGAGGTACATTAAATCCAGGTTGAAACTTGGTTTCAGATACATATTTGAGACGACTTTGAATACTGGATTACCCGATTGTTATCGGTGTACTCAAATGACCATTTCACAGATATCGCAAGAAGAGCGCGGAAACAGAGCTGCGATGTAGCAGAGGCATCCCTATGTTTACGTTTTTCTCGAGGTGTCAAAAATCGGCCTTTTTCAAATCGAGTTCTTGCGAAAACTGAAGAAAAGTGGAAGACGCCACATAGTTATCCGAGACCTTACGTCCTTCGAGCTGGAAATTCGACCCTTGGCGGAGACCGAGATGTTGCGGTTTAATATCCTTTCCTATGTTTTTCAAGTTGAAGACTATAGTCAGATGGGGAATAATCATTAAAGAGAAATTCACCTGACAATTACATACACCTGCCTTCGACATCAAAAAGACATTCGCATTAAAAGAATCGTGTAGATGAACACATCATTCCTTCCTCTATTAACATTTCCGTTGTTTCCATAGGATTGTAATTATATATCTTTCTTAGACGAAGCATTTCCTAAACAATCATTATGCGTTCATCTGAATCGTTTTACACGCACTTAACGAGGTTTCGTCCCGGTAATAGGACCTGTTTACGTATTCTTCAGCAAGCTGCATTTCCTATATTACGGGGAGAAAAAGGAAAACACAATACACAATAATTATTATGGATGGGATAGAGCGCAAGTGACAGGATGACAGGTAAGCTGGTTCACGTTGACTCATTGTGTGTATAAAAACGTCAACCCAGATAAACAAGGACGAAGGAGGGTGAAACTAACTACAGGGACGGAGGCCATAAATTTTTGTAGGCACATATCGAACAAAATAACCGAAAGTTCGGTTCCAGCTGATGTATATTAGGTTCTGGTTTTATTGCACCGTCGAACGTAAAAAAGTTCAGCTCTTGGTTTTGTCATGCAACCTACCCATAAATAATTGAGTATTGTTCATAACTTCACCGGGCTTTGATCAAACGGCAATCAATAATAGATTCCTAGATATTTCAGTTGAGGTTGACATTTTAACTACTCTCCTTGATTGAATTCAACGTACTGAAATGGATATAATTTTATGTCCAATTTTACTATATTGGTTGAACACTACTTTCATTTGCCTATGCATCACAATAATTGTTTCGATGATTTCTCATGAACGGTATGTTGAATTCTTTTCATTTTTCGAATGTACATTCAGACTTGTATGCAAAAGACTTTCCTCGAAAGTTTTCGGCGGATAATTCAAACTTACTTCAACAATTACTGGCGATGAAGAAGAAGAAATTTAAAATTGATATTTCTTAATTTGATTTTAATCCATCACCTTTCAAATTGGATATATGTTCATGTATAAATATTCGAAGGTTATGGATTGAAATCAAATTAACAAATCGATGGCTAATGAGAACAACTTTTTGATATTGAGAAAAAATTAGATTTTTTTCTTTTCCATCGCCAATAATTGTCTAAGTAAGTTTGGGATGGATTGGATTACACGGAAAAATATTGAATTTTTATTCGAAAACGTTCGAGGAACGTCTTGTGCATACACGACTGAATGTATATTCAAAAAATTTGAAGAATTCAACATGCCGTTTATGAGAAATCATTGAAACAATTATTGTGAAGCAATGAAAGTAGTGTACATCCTTAATCTCATAACAACCCAATAATTTAGACAAAATTAAAATTATGATTTCAGAGGTCAAAAGTGGAATTAAAAAAAAATAGAAGGTGGTAGAAGTACCATCACACTGGGTGTTTCATGCATTGGTAGTTGATTTGCCCAGAGATATAAAAAATGTCCTTCGAAAATTAATCTTATTCAGCAAGGAAAAAAGTTCGAATTAGGTATAAACGACCAGTGCAATATGGAAAGGCTTAAAAATAAAAATTTGAGAAGCACTGACGTGGAGTCTTTGGGAGGGGCTTGTCTGAATTCATCGTTAGAGCAGTCACCCATCCAGGCACTGAACCCGCACAACGCTGCTTGGCTTCAAGTGTTATCGAACTTAGTTTGACAAAAGAAGTAATTTTTTTCATAAAATCGACACTTCAAGGGACTCAATCACAATATTATATGGAATGTATCAAATTTCACTTAAATTCTTGGAAATAATCTTTCCTATTCTCTCAAATCAGCTATATTCCACGATATTTTCATCCGAATTTCGAGATTTCCTAGAACTCATAAAAAAATGAGATTATTTCGCCGGAAGTTGATCATATAAAATATTCAATTTGAAAAAAGTGAAAAAAATATTGGGCATCAAGATCTCAATACGACTCTGGATCGTGTTATCTCTCTGTTTGGAGATCTGTCATGAATCACGGTGCCATATGCATTCCAGCAAGTAAATAAAGTGCTGATTTCATCGCAAATTTGTTTATTCTTTTTCAACTTTTATAAGGAGTGGAAATATTACTGATTAAAAAGGCCCCATAACAAAAATTAGGAAGTTCACAAACACACCGATAAAATTGATACAAATTGTTCGAAATGGTCACCATTCGTTCGATGTGCACAAAGTCTTGCCGTAATAACGAAATATTACATGCAGCCACTATCACATCAGTTTGCTCACGAATAATGTCACAAGCATTTTAAATGCGTTTTTTTAGTTCTTCAACAATATTCACCGCGCACCGTAACTGTACAATAATATTTTCAAATGACCCCAAAAGAAGAAATCACAGGGGTTGAGATCCGTAAAGCGAACGGGCCAATAAATCGACTCACCACGCCCTATCCGCCTACTTCGAAGCACATTATGAAATTAGGAAAAGTTAGAAAAATCATAATCTTTGTCAGATTCCCGTAAACTGAACGCATTTAAACCTCAATACGTACCTAAGTCAGATCCGTGATTGGAATTTCTCAGATTCGCGGGTAACTTTGATTTCGAAATACTCGGACCTGGTGAATATTTTATATAAATGATATTTGGAATTTTTACTTATTTTGATGAGTTCTAACACCTTTAAAAAAAAGCCTCACCTTTGAAAACACCCTGTGTAATTAGGCTAGGAAATCATTATTCACCTTCATTTTCTACTTCAATTAACTTCTTTGGACGATTTATGAGCGGATGTTCCTATCCATTCCTATCTCATCATAATCTACGAATTGGGGGTAGAACTAGGCTCATAACTTCATCAAAAACGTCGAAAACGTATGGGAGAATATTTAATCGAAATAATCTCATTCGGACCCAGATGGGCTATTTTCTTCAACTTATGGATGTGTAGTTTCCTGGTAGCTGTAAATTCAAATTACCTCGTGATTAGTCGAAAATCTGAAATAAAAATATTACCGACGATTCTCGACCCCATCAATTTCGACTGTATTCTTGGTCGGAATGAAAATGAATGCACTGAGATGTTGAAGAGAAGATTTGTTGAAGCATCGTATGAGGATTGGTTTTTTCATTCTTTTCACCTTTTGGATAGGGTTTTTTTTTCGAAATCCATTCGAAATCACTTGTCTCGAGGAACCTCAGATGGGACCACAGACTCATATGCAATATAATATATCCAATTCCTAAACAAAGTATAATTTTTTAACGAAATCAGAATACTGAAAAATTCAAATTTATTTTCACGTGGAACAGCTAAACAGCAGAATTTGTACATACCACATGTTATTCATGCCTCATATATGTAGAAACAAAATTTCAGCAGGATAAATATATGTAATTGTATCTGAGATCTGAGATGAGTTTTTGAAAATGAGTTCTTACCAATATTCTACGAATTATCGAGGAGAAAAAACCTCTTACCTTGAATATTTCAAAACACTAGACCTTTTTCTCACGGGGGAACGATCGGGCGTATATAATTTGAACGAAATGATAACCTTCTGGTTCATAGAAAAAAAAAATTACGAAAAGCACTGCCGTGAAGGCAGGAGCTTTTGAGCGCTCGTACATGCCCCTCGTAGTTAGATTCGCATTCTCCAGTTTTAGAAACCGAATGGAAAGATTTTGACAGCTGTCAAAGAAAATTTCAAACCAACGCGAAAATCCAGACTTCACGTCAGTGCTTAAGGTGACCAATTTTTTTTCGATAATTCGCTAGAATTTTCTACGGTAACTATGGTCTTGGTAATGCGATCTGGACAAAATTATACATTATTCTTCATATATGTGCGAAATTTCATTTCAAGCCAATAAGTATTTTCGGAATTATCAGCAAAAATATAGTTTGAACGGCAATATTTACGGAACCCCTAATCTAATTTGGCTCATTGATGAAAGTGATCGCGAAATTCGCGATCTGAACCTATCCTAAAAATTTCAAATCCCTAGGCCTTTTCGTTCGAAAGTTATGATTTTCTATGGTTTCTATGGTTCTGATCATAAGATCTGAAAAAATTTAGCTTGAATTTATCATTCTCAATTTAAATACAAAATTTCGTCAGCATCGAATCCATAGTTTTGAAATTATCAAGAAAACCGAATTTCAAACGGCCATATTCACGGAACCCCTAGTATAATTTTGCTCATTAATGAACGTGAGCGCGAAATTCGCGATCCGAACCTATTCTGAAAATATCGAGTCCCTAGGCCTTTCCGTTCGAAAGTTATAATTTTCTATGCTTTCTATGGTCCTGATCATGCGATCTGGAAAAAATGTAGCTCGAATTTATCATTCTCAATTTAAATACAAAATTTCGTCACAATCAAATCCATAATTTCGAAATTATCAAGAAAACTGAATTTCAAACGGCCCTATTTACGGAACCCCTAGTCTAATTTTGCTCATTGATACACGTGAACGCTACATTCACGATCCACACCTATCCTGAAAATTTCAAGTCCCTGGGCCTTTCCATTACAAAGTTATAATTTTCTATGGTTTCTATGGTTCTGGTCATGCGAGCTGGACAAAATTCTGCATGTGGCTTGAATACGTAATTATCCATCTGAGTGCAAAATTCCACCTCGATCGAATCAGTAGTTTCGAAGTAATCAGAAAAACAAAATTTCGATCGATTTTTTCAGTTCCTTCTAGTTCATGAATCATCCAAAATATATGACTCCAATTGGATAACAAAGAGATATTTCATATTTTCAATCAGTTATAATGGGGAAAATAATAGGCGAGGTCACTGATTTCTGGAAAAAATCCCTATTATTTTTGAAACTAACTGGAATAGCGAATTTGGTGATATTTTCCGGTATAAAAACGCACAATTACAAGACACGTGAAAGAGATTGAGCATGGAATTGTGTTATTATCGTAAAAGTTTTGCCGTGTTTCCGTTGCCGACCGAGTCCTAGAATTCTTAATTCCACATGAAATATTGTCGAGCGTGTGAATGTTTCATTAGCGAACGCTGCCGATAATAGCTGTTTGTTTTCGACGTGAATTGCAGGCCGTGGAACGAGCAATATCCTAAGATTAACTGACGTCCTTTTTTCAGGAAAGACGCACGTATCGATAATTCTCATGAAAAATTCAGAAATAGCTGGAGAAGGAACATCGCGAGTACAGCCTTGACGTAATTTAATAACGCAAAGTGTTTACGTGAATTGCACTTTTCTTTTACGCCCCATTGAGTTGAAGAAGTGCCGCCAGGTTCTGAATGAGGGGAGAATCTGCTTTTGAATGCTTTGATGGAAGGGACGTAAATGGAGCGTTTAATTTCATTTTTACGTATATACCTAGGTGAAATTTGAAAGCGAGGAACGCTTTGACGCAAACGAAGAGAATTATGAATATTTCAAAAACAAAACCGAGTAAACGTAGTCCGATTTTGATTATTGATTTTTTGTTGATACTGTGTTCTCACAGTTGTTACGTTTTGATCTGGTCAAGAGAAAACCTAAGTGCATAATACTTAAAATTTGTATATTAAAATTCAAGTTCTCTTTGAACGGATAATACAGGGTCTTTCACGAGGAACCTCACCCATATTTATACGGGAAACTACTGAACGTATTTTCATGAAATTCAGCACTTATAAGTATTTCACGATGCTGATGAAATCTAAAATATTTTCAAGGCATGAGCACCTCCGGTTTTTCCGGAAATGACGTCAACTTCCGTTTTTCAAATTAGAACACCATTTTTTTATTGCAGAAATAGATTCCTTAGAAAATTTCAAGTTATTTTGATGTAACATTTTTCAGTTTTGGTTGGAAAATTCTCTCTGAGCGGGAAAATTCGAAAAAAAAATCGAAAATAGAGCTCCGCTGAAACAAGAATAACTTCGAGGTTTTTGGATGGAAAATTTTCATTTTTGGGATTTTTCAAGATGTAAGATTGATGTATCCACTTTAGAAATCGAAATTGCGATTCATGATACAGGGGGTGAAAAAATCGCTTTCAAAGTTAGGGATGACAAAATCGTGAAAAATCAATTTTTTCAAATTAGAACCCCATTTTTTTATGGCAGATATTGAATCTACGTTAAAAAATAATGTGAGTGTATGCATCACACCCTTGCCCTAAAATGGATATTTTCTGAGTTATTCACAAAAAACTGTTTTTCGTCTTGAATTTTCAGCTATTTCTTTTCCCTTCACGCCAAAAAGATGAAATTTTCAGGAACTGTTACTTAAACCATGTTTTAGATTTTACTACCCTAATATGCGAGAGAAAAAAGTTACAGGTTGTTCCTAAATAGATGGCGAATTTGGATTCGAATTTGTATCGGAAACCTCTTTATTTCAACTAATCGGCCATCGGTTTTCTCTCCAGTGATAAATAAATAATTCCTTATGAACCATATGCAAAAACTTACCATGTTTTACATTCTTTTTTTTTAATGATAGATATCATTAATTACATCTGCCAAATTCCTCTTTATTCAGTAGCATTTTGTGTTTACTATTAATTTGGTGATAATTCGTATTAAGTTATAAAATCGATCACTATGCCTAATTTTACCAATGAAGATTATTTAAATCTCATTCTACTTCATGGAGAATGTAATAAAGTTGTAGATAGAACGATTCGACTGTTCATTGAGAGGTTTCCTGACCGACCCAGACCAACGAGGGATACCATTAACAGAACCATGACAAACTTGAGAAATGTCGGATCTTTCGTTAAGAAAACTATACACAGAGAAAAAAGTGTAGTAGAAGATGAGAACAACGAAATTACAGTTCTTGCATATTTTCGTGTGAATCCTCAAAATTCTCTCAAAGATGCCGAGATTGATCTGGGATTATCTCAATCGAGTGTTTGGAGAATATTAAAAAAACATAAAATGCACCCATATAAATTCAATAGGGTACAGCATTTGAAGGAAACTGATTTCGTCAGGAGAACAGAGTTTTGCGAAGCTATGATGATTCGATTTCAAGAGAATGAAAACTTTTTGGACTGTATAATTTGGACAGATGAATCTAAATTCAGAAAGAATGGTTCTTTCAATAGGCATAACAGTCATTATTGGGATGAAGAGAACAACCACCACTTCAGACAATGGAACTTTCAAGAGACCTGGAGTTTCAATGTTTTTTGCGCCATCAAAAATAATGCAATTCTCGATGTTCACATTTATGATGAGACTTTAACTGGTAAGATAGAACACTACACATGTTTGCATTATTTAAAGAATGTTCTCCCTTAGGAGATAGATATTCTGACATATTGACTCAAATAATTGAGCCGCTAGTAGATTATGACTTATGGTATCAACAAGATGGCGCGCCTCCACACAATTCACTCAATGTGTCAAATATCCTCTACAGGCTATTTGAAGATCGATGGTTGGCGAACAATGGTCCACATCTTTGGCCACCACGTTCTCCCGATTTAACTCCTTTAGACTATTATGTTTGGGGTAGGATAAAAAATATTGTCTACTCAACTCCCCTGACTGATAAAGAGGACTGCATAGAACGAGTCAGAAATGCGTTCAGGTTTGTTTAGATTTTTAGATTCATAGTTTTGAAACTCAATTTGGTTTTTAAACACTTTTGCAGATCTCTTCCTCCCGATGAAATAAGAAGAGCAACGCACGAAGCATTCCTGAGACGTATAAATAAATGTCTAGAAATTAACGGTCAAAACTTTGAGCATCTTCTCTAGTTATAACTGCGAGAGTTTGCCATGGTTCTCCTAATAGTAACTTGAAGTCGGTTTCAAGAAGCGGTGAAAAATCTACAGCATGGTTCAAATAACAGTTCCTGAAAATTTCATCTTTTTGGCGTGAAGGGAAAAGAAATAGCTGAAAATTCAAGACGAAAAACAGTTTTTTGTGAATAACTCAGAAAATATCCATTTTAGGGCAAGGGTGTGATGCATACACTCACATCATTTTTCAACGTAGATTCAATATCTGCCATAAAAAAATGGGGTTCTAATTTGAAAAAATTGATTTTTCACGATTTTGTCATCCCTAACTTTGAAAGCGATTTTTTCACCCCCTGTATCATGAATCGCAATTTCGATTTCTAAAGTGGATACATCAATCTTACATCTTGAAAAATCCCAAAAATGAAAATTTTCCATCCAAAAACCTCGAAGTTATTCTTGTTTCAGCGGAGCTCTATTTTCGATTTTTTTTTCGAATTTTCCCGCTCAGAGAGAATTTTCCAACCAAAACTGAAAAATGTTACATCAAAATAACTTGAAATTTTCTAAGGAATCTATTTCTGCAATAAAAAAATGGTGTTCTAATTTGAAAAACGGAAGTTGACGTCATTTCCGGAAAAACCGGAGGTGCTCATGCCTTGAAAATATTTTAGATTTCATCAGCATCGTGAAATACTTATAAGTGCTGAATTTCATGAAAATACGTTCAGTAGTTTCCCGTATAAATATGGGTGAGGTTCCTCGTGAAAGACCCTGTATACCATGTTACTTGATGCACTCTTTATTGAGATACATTTTACGACACCAATCATGTCTCTATCACCTTAATTTGGAGAAATGCATGGTCTGATTAACTCGAGCACTAATCTTCCGGGAACGAATTTCAGTTCATTACGCCCCTGGCTGGGGGAAAAACAAACATACATGCGACAGCTGCTGAGGCGGACGGACAGGCACCGACCGTCCCACACACCGCTACACAGGGTGAATTAGTTACGACCTGCTGGCCACAGGTGAGTTCGATTGTGCGTCCGAGGGAAACAAGAGCACTGATTTCCTTCAGAAGTAATCCTACACTGTTTCGACTTGAGGGAATCCCTGGCTTGCTCTGGTGTTGGGCAGGAAATTGAAAACAGCTGGGTGATGAGGTGGTTTCTCCTTCCGCCAAGCACCGAGGCGTATATTGAGTGCTTTCGAGTTTAAATGGGACGGTTGAGGGCATATGGACTGTATGAAAAGATGCCAATCAGAAGCTGTCATTCGATTTCCTAAATTAGATCAATTTTGAAGACATGCTGAGCAAAGATTGGCCGAATTCATCATAAACTTATTATCCTGAAAACATGAAACATCTCTCTATTGGGATATGAATACATTTCCGCGCTGGCAACGCTGTAATCAGCAGTTGTTTACGTTATTCCCCAACGTTGAGAGTCCACTTACTCATTATGATATAAATCACATTGGGAATTCAAATTTTGAAAGGTTGTTTTCGTATTCACACGGTCATTCCGAAAAAGTACGTCCAACCAGCTGTAAGAACAATAACTTTCGACAAAAGAAGCCTAGAGTTTTGAAATTTTCAGGGTCTGAATGCGCCGTAAAATTCCTGAACGGGTGAAATCGAATTTCCGATGGAATTGTTACTTTGTAGTTAGTCGTAAGATAAAGACACGATGGCTCATATGTAGTTTCGTTAAACTTCAGTATCTCAGAATCTATTCGCCATATCCTGCCGGCATTTTGTGTCTATATAGAAACTCAGCTTCCACGTGAAAAGAGATTTGAATTTTTTAGTTTTCTGATTTGGTTCAAAAAATTACACGTTGTGTGATTACATCTGACGTTCTTCGAGCTTAGTTATTTGAACGTCCGCCGGGGTCATGATTCTTCTCGGAACGGAAAAAACGGAGATTTTTGGTTGAAATAAAAACGAATCCCATTACGTTTTTTCAACCGACAGCTTTAGGAATTTCTGATCGATGTTGATAAGTTGCGAACATAATTCCAATGACATCTCAGTGTATTCATTTTCATTCCGAACGGGAAAGCAGTCGAAATTTGTTGAGTCGAAAATCAAGTGAATCGATTTCAAGAAATTGAGGTGAATTATGATTTTCATAATATGCATTTCTCACATTTTCAGGGATTTGAGGTACAATTTAGAATTCGTCAAATTTTGACATTTCGACATGAAGAAAGTCTAAAAAAATACGTCCATAATTAGAGGAAAATATTCCAGCTGTGTCTGCAAATTTTCCACATCACTCTCATAGGTTTTCCACGTATAAAGAAAGTTATGAGCTCAGCTCTACCTCAATACAATGTATGTTACGAGATAGTAAAGTTTAGGGTCAAACGTGACATAATTCATGAGAAATTATAAAAGCACTGCCGTGAAGTCAGGAGCTTTTAAGCGCTCGTTCATCCACCTTGTAGGTAGATTCGCATTTGCCAGTTTCATAAAGAAATTGAAAAATTTTTTGACATCTATCCAAATTATTCTCGAACTAAGGCGAAACTCCAGAATTTTTTTTTCGATAATTCGCTAAAATTTTCTACGCTATCTATGGTCTTGATGATGCGATCTAGACAAAATTTCGCACATAGTTTGAACACATTATTCTTCAGCTATGTGCAATCCAATCCAATCAGCAGTTTCGGAATTATCAAGAAAAAAAATTTGAACCACTAGTCTAATTTCGCTCATTGATGAACGTGACCGCTACATTCACGATCCGTACCTACCCTGAAAATTTCAAGTCGCTAGGCCTTTCATTCCGAAAGTTATAATTTTCTATGGTTCTGGTCATGCGATCTGGACAAATGTAGCTTCAATCTTCAATATACCATTCTCCATTAAAATACGAAATTTTGTCGAATCCGTGGTTTTGGAATTATCAGGAAAATTAAATTTCAAACGACCATAGTTACGGAACCCCTTGTCTAATTTTGCTCATTGATGAAAGTGACCGCGACATACCTATCCTGAAAATTTTACTGACTTCACGTCAGTTTTTTTCGAAGTTTTATTTAGCCTCCCTAAATAAAAATAAAAATATCAAGAAATCAAATTTTCACTGAACTGAACGGAGATGACGAAATGATATAGCCCTCGTGTAAGTAGTACGAGCGCTCAAAAAGTGGTAAGAAACGATTTATAACGATTTCCTAGTCTCATGAAATGCATTCTTCACATTTTAAGGGATTCAAGATGTGATTTTATTATTCTCCAACGTTTGACAGCTAGGTACTGGAACTTCAGAAAACATGCGCTCATAATACAAAAATTGATGGACTTTGAAATGAGGAATATGTATATAATTCAATACAGTGTCCTTCACCTTTAACACTCAACTTTTCCAACAATCTTGAAAAAGTTATGATGTTCATTTTCTGATATTCTTCATTCATTATAGCCAGGATTTGAAGAAAAAAAAAATTATTGAAATTGGAAATTGAAGCATATGTCATGATTTCCAAAGGTGTCCAGCCCAACAATACCTTTTTTTCAGGCTTCCAGAATTTAACGTGAAATCTGTCAAAATCTGATGAAAATCGTTGAATATACCAATTCAGAAGGATTAAAAAATTTCGTTCAGAATTCTCGGTACCTACCTATCTGGAAATTCGACATATTCGAGAATCTTGATATATTTCATACATATACTTTTGTGATTTCATCTCTTGTAGTGAGGATTTCATAAAATTACATTATTTTTCAAACAGAGTTCGATAAGATTTGAAGTCAAGCAGCGATGTGTGTGTTTTGGACCTGAATGAGTGACCGCTCTGACTATGACTTTAAACAAGGGCGAAAAATCTTCTGACTTCAATTCAGTGCTTTCAGAATTTTTTTACACATTGCACATAGAGAAATATCACGCTCTCCAATGACCTTAAACAAATCAAAATGGAAAGCACTTGTTCAATTTCTGCACGTACCAAAATTCAACGAAATTTGCTTTATAAAAACATATTTGGGTTGCAACTATTCTACTGGTCATTTTGCGAGAATTTAATCAGTAAAATACCAATATGAAGCTATAAAATCAATTGAATTGTGGGCATTTAACGTTAATATATTTCAGGACGTGAGCTAGAGGTCGAAATATGGAACAATGGTACCAAGTATACATTTTTTCTTCAAAAAATGGTGAAAAGCACTGACGTGAAGTCAGGAGCTTTTGAGCGCTCGTTTACCCACCTCGTAGGTAGATTCGCATTCTCCAGTTTTAGAAACCAATCGAAAAAATTTGGACAGCTGTCAAAAAAAATTTAAAACTAAGGCGAAAATCCAGACTTCACGTCAGTGCTTTAGGTGACCAATTTTTTTTTCGATAAATCGCTAGAATTTTCTACGGTATCTATGGTTTCGGTAATGCGATCTGGAAAAAATTTTCCACGTAGATTGATTACATTATTCTTCATCTATGTGCAAAATTTCATTCCAATCCAATGGGTAGTTTCGAAATTATTAAGATAAAAATATTTGCCATTTTTACGGAACCCCTAGTCTAATTTTGATCATTGAAAAACGTGAACGCGAAATTTGCGATCTAAACCTATCCCGAAAATTTCAAGTTCCTAGGCCTTTCCATTTGTAATTCATGATTTTCTATGGTTTCTATGGTTCTGGTCATGCGATCTGGAAAAAATGTAGCTTGATTATATCATTCTCCATTAAAATACAAAATTTCGTCACGATCAAATCCGTAGTTTTGAAATTATCGAGAAAACTGAATTTCAATTGACCATATTTACGGAACCCCTAGTCTAATTTTGATCACACCTATCCTGAAAATTTCAAGTCCCTAGGCCTCTCCATTACGAAGTTATAGTTTTCTATGGTTTCTACGTTTCTGGTCATGCGATCTAGACAAAATTTTGCAAGTACAGTAAAAGCCGTTTATTACGACACCGGTTATAACGAAAATCCGTATATAACGACAAAATTATCGACATTTGTTTGGAATTCTAAGTAATTCAACATTAAACCATTCGGTTGTAACGACTTCGTTTATAACGACGAAGTCGCTTATAGCGACAAAAATTTTCCAAGCTTGTTGTCTATTCTTCCGTTTATAACGACGTACCACTAAGAATTCGTCGCTTCAGGCACGTGATCTTCCGGAAATACTCGAGCGATGCAGGGGAATCCCCGTTTTATATTACGTTGTGAAGACATAAGCAGTTGCAGTTCTTGATTGACTTCAGTTTATTCATCGAGCGATTGACTACACTAAAATGGCTTTAACGTCTAAATTAAAAAGAAAATATTTTTCAATTTGAGAGAAGGAAGCTATAGTAGCTCGAATAGAAAATGGAGAGAGTAATACCCAGTTGGCTTTGGAATTTGGCGTTGCTCATTCTACAATTTCAACGATGTGGAAAAATAAAGAAAAAATGAAGGAAGCATTTAATCAGTACATTTTGAAATAAAAAAAAAAGATAAATCATATTTCTGCGTTCTCTATACAAATTTTTGGATATAACGACCATCGGATATAACGACCTAATATTCACGGACCCCTCAATGTCGTTATAACCGGATTTCACTGTAGATTGAACGCGACATTTTCCATCTGACTGCAGTCTGAATGTGTATTGTTTCGGAGTAATCAGAAAAACAAAAATTCGAACGGCCATATTTACGGAACCCCTGGTGAAATTATGCCCATTAAACGAACTTAACGCCGGCATTTGGGAACCCACACTGAAAATTTCAAATCTCTAGGACGTTTTGTTCAAGAGTTATCGTGTATACGGACAGACTCGAATTTTTCGACGGATTCGTCATCAGTGGGTCGAACCTCGTCGATTGAGGCCATTTTCGGATCAAAATTCGAAAAATACAGACATCGTGACGAAATGATATAGCCCTTGTGTAAGTAGTAAGTACGAGCGCTCGAAAACCTTCGAAGAGTCTTATTTTTTGATTGATAATTCAAGCTGAGCAATAAGTAGTCATTTCATGGAATTCCTCCCCCCATTATCTTCGCTACTGGTAGAAATTTATATTTTTTTTAGCACCAAACAATATGGCCCATCCAAAAACCTCCGAATACTGAATCTCATTCGTTTCTGACAAAATATTCGCAAACATGTTTTTGGGGATCTTAATAAGCTCTAACTCCCCAGGGGAGCATTTCAGGACGTAAGTTTATACGAAGTTTTTTCCATATTCGGACGTTTAGAATCACGTCCTGAAATATATTGAAAATACAATTCAGTTTCTTGGAAATCTATGGTCCTTCTTTCGTGTAAGATGTTTGAGATGACAAAATATTTATTTCTTATAATCCCACTCTCAATAGTTCATCAGTTGAGAAATTTCGAATATCAGTTCGGGAATGACAATTGGGAGCAATCATTGTCGGAAAACTATCTAAAATAGAACCATCAAATCTGTTGGTATGATTTCTCTCAATCAACTGAATTTCAAGCCAACTTTCTACCCCTAATAGTTTCGTCAGTTAAACATTTTCGAACACCATAGGCAATGACAATCGATATGAGCAGTCCCTATTATTATTATTATTATTATTATATTCTCATCCGATACACCAACCACGAACCGATGAAAATAAACGAGAACTCGTAGGAAGTAATATCAGAAATTTATAGTTCAATTCACTTCGGGGTCGATAAAGATGAACCGGAAGGGTTACTCTCGTCAACCGATCTCGCCCACTTCCTCTTTCCGGAAAATGTTTACTTTATCGCTCTTGCGGAATCGCGCGGCTTGCCCTATCAAAACTTAAGGTTTGCTTTGGATATTGTTGAACGATTGCGCTAATATCAACCGCCCGACGATATTATTCGCAGTAAATGGGGTTCGATCCCTTCCGACCGCACCGAATAGGTTCATTACAGACCCCGAAAATGAGAATTGGTCATATAAAGGCGGCATTCGGGAATATACTCGTATATCTTGAAAATGGGTAACGCGATATCAAAGCTCGATATGGGGTTTTCATTTCTTCGAATATATAAGCAGTGGCGCATCGTCACGCTTTCAAGCTAGAAAAATTCAAACGAAGGTTTATCTTGAGTATTGATAACTCTCCAGATTTCATGGAATAACTCACGATAAAAAAAAATCGAAAAGAATTTTCATGACCCACAGGGTTCGAACCCGCAACAGGAAGTCCGAAATGAAACACATCTAGGATACGTTTCGCTTAACAGCTTAAGCCGCATCAAAGACAAAATCTAACAGTTTGATGTTTACAACTATATATGTGACGTCATTCGCTTAGTCCACGAAATGAAGATAAAGATAAACCTGCTCGAAACGATTTCAATAGAATTGAAGGAATTAAACCTTTTATTTTCCTCGTTCGAAACATCTGTTCCCCGAACAAATGTCCAATGATCTCACATTCCCCACAGCGAAACAAAGCTAAAATTACAGACGCTATTAGGATCCGGGTGATGAATGGATAGATGCAATCGCAATTTTCCTCAATAAATGTGTCAGTAGGAACACTAGAACGAGCATTTCAAATGGAATCACTCATAATTTATTGCAGAAAGTAGTAGGATCCTTCAGTGGAGTCTATGAAATGAGAATCTGGAAGTAGACAGTGCATAAATTGTAAATGTAAATTACAGACTACATCGTCAGCTGTTCCTGGGTATGACGTGTTCAACTGTTTTAGTGGCGCACTAGACGTCTGAGAGAAAATTACAGGCCAATAAAAGCGGACCTCTGCGGCTTGTTTATGACAAAATGTATGATTGGTTATCGATTTTTCACCCCAGCAGGGCTCAACCCTTATTTATCTAGTTATATTGGAGCTCCTTCCTGGAAGAGATGATACGACCACGAAATTGAATATTGGGACGAACAATAACTGGAATTCAATTCAGTGGAGTTGCTCCCTTTCGGAAATGTCACTGCAGAAATTTTGGAATTGATTGAATATAACGTTGGAAGATGGCTTCCAAGAGATATTTTGCCTTGTCATCTCTAATAGATTTTTATTTGTGATCTCGTTACCATGAACTCTGCGTCTTTACCCTCAGAGATCAACATGCTATACAGACACTGACATATGGGGTATAGTATTGTGTATGAGTAGTTTGGCTCCGAAGGATCCTTCCTCCAGCGTGCCCATTGGAACCTTTGTAAGAGATCATACTGCTAGTGATGTACTAGGATGATTTTTCCAGGACAGTTCAAGTGTCTTGGCTTAAGTGGGTCTCCCACAATCCACATTCATTATTGTCTTCGGTAGATCTAGTTTCATGGAAATTACCAACCCGACCAAACCCAAGCGTGTAATATGCCTCTCAACATGCAACCCAGGTGGCCAGTTACATCTCTCTGATGTAACCTAGGGAGATCAAGGAAGGTACATTGCGATGTGTCATTTCTTTGCTATAAATAGTTACATATCTGATTCATAATTTGTGATATATCAAAACTACATCCATGCTTCGTCTTGGCGATATGTCATCTACATAGTTATTATGTAACATATAAAACACTTCGCTCTATATTTATGACGTTTCTATTCAAGATAAAAAAGGCAGCATGACTATGTAGTATGTATACTCCGTTTAAGAATTATTGACATCTCGGTAGGCTGTGAAAAATCGAATTTAAGTTGGTAATAGACTATTTAGTAATATTTTGGGTTGCTCAATTCAGGTTGGTATAGGAATAACACTAACATAACCCATAGCGATCTTGCTTTGATGATTTTATCGAAGATATTGGTGAATAATTATAAAAATTAGCTCTGAATTTGAGTATTTTTTGTCTTATGCTATTAAAATGGCTGAAATTCACCAGGATACATCGCGCCTAACAAGAGAACGCCAGGCAGTTTGTCGGTGTTACTTCGAGTTTTTCAAAGATTTGGCATATATTTCCGCTAGCATTAATCGAGTTTCACTAGTGTTTCAGGTAAACTGTTATTCACCTACTCAAAGCGTATTCTGATTGATCAATGTCTCTTGAATTTTCAGATTTCACCAAGCACTGTCCGTAGAATATTAGCATGTTATTAGAGCCTGGAATTAGCAGTGGAAGAAAACCTGTGCGATACGATTATTCCTTCAAAGAGACATTGAATGACTTTGTTTTTGCTAGAATTAAAAACGATCCTTTTCGAACTGGCCAAAGAGCACCTAGATTTCAATCGATCAAAGTCAACATTATATTATATCATAAAAAAAATTGGATACAATACAAAAAAGTTGTTCGAAGGAAAATTCTTATTGATAAACAAAAAAATATAATAAAAATAGTACGATATTGTGATAAATACCGAGAATACATGGAACAAAACGTAAAATTCATTTATCTAGATGAAACTTGGATATTCGAAAACGGTATTCAAATTCGTCAGTGGACACTCGAAAATAATCCAAAAGGTATGCCGAGTATATTCAAGGGTAAAGGCAGAAGGTGCACTATTTTGAATGCTGGAACAATGGATGGATTTTTACCTGAATGTGATCTGATTCTTGACAGTGGTATTAATGATAAGGATTACTAGGAATGGTGAATTATTTCATAAATGGGTTATTGAAAAATTGAAACCTTCCCTGCAAAAGGATGCCCATCAATAGGATTATGTTAGCTTATTTCATAAACACATCCAAATCACTACACTTATACGTGGAAACAAAGTTTTCAATGAGATTTTCATCTTTGCTTTTGTATCATTCGTAGATATTTTAAGTTAATTTATTATACTTATACTGTATGGTACCCTGTTCACATTCCCCCTACTAATACTGCCATTGAACACATGCTATATTGTTCACAATTCAAAAGTATACTGAATAATTGTAAAATTGCTCATCAATCATAATATTTTCAATAATTCATGGACAGTTTTAATAAATGAAAATAAAAATTGACTCAAATTTCATGTCAAAATTCTTCATGTACTACATAGATTCTTAATTTTTGTTTCTCTCTTATTTTAATAATAATATAATATCGCACCCGTCGTAGAATAATTAGACAACTCAAAAAAGGTCTATTTTGTGTTAGTGACGGTATTGAACTCAGAAATTAAGCCTTTTCTTACGTGCAATATCAGAAGAACTCTAGTTGGCCTCTCCGCCACATAAGAGACTGTTCGTGAAAAAAGGTGACATTTCAAATTCTTTGGAAAAACAGTAGAATATTCCACCACGACGGGAAAAATTGCATTAATTGAACATTGGGTGCCAGAGTTATAATGTTCAAATGGATTGCTGCAGTTATTACGAATGTTCAGCGTGTTAAATTGAGTAAGTACACAAAAGTATAAAACGAAAACTTCGGTAAACCAAAACTTCAAATACGATTTCCCAACAAAATCAATTTTTGAGTTGCCTCCTTATTCTACAACGGGTGTGATATGTTTAGTTCCTACAATTATTGTATTACAATAATGGGGAATAAGTCAAATAATTTCAATGGTTACTGGTTACAAAGTAGATGTGAGGTTTAGCTTTACTAGATTCCAAATATTCTAGCAAGTTGTATGGTTCAATATTCAGCGAAAATTTAACTGAGTCATTTTTCAATATATTAACATTTCTTATCGAATAAAACTGTTTGGGTAACGCACTGTAGATCTTCATGCACATGTATTTTGCATTATTCAATTGTTGCCTCGAGTATATATAAGGATCAATTTTTCTAGTTGGGTTGTTGTTCAGAAACGGTTCAAATAGTTTACTGTGGCTTTGTAGGAATATAACATACTTTAGCACATATATTGCTGTTGACGTCAGGATTTTAGTCCTTTTGGGTACACCTCTACAATTATCTCTAAATTTCATTCTATACATAGCTCGGATTGCTTGTTTTTGTGTTTTAAATATTTTGTTTCGTTATGTACTGTTTCCCCAATGCCATATGAAAGGGTTGACTGAAAATTGGCTGTGTATAGGAGCTTCAATGTATCTTGTTGGATATGGTATTTCTTACCATTGAGGGTGTAGATTATGGTGGTGAGTTTCCTGTTCAAGTTTTCTATTTGGGGGTTCCATTTCTTAATATATATAACGTTGAACCTGAATTCCCATTTTTAAACTGCAGTAGGAATATTCCGGCTTAATTAATAATTTTTCGATAATTCTTATACTGAACCCTTTCCTAGGTTATATTTATGTTTGATGTTTTATTTCTATGATGAAAACAGTAACTTTTTTGTAACCAGAAATAAAGCCTCGACTGGACGTTCATGGCCTGCTTCGATGTCAATAATTCTTGAAAGGACTATAGTTCTTACACATCAATCATACATAATCATTTCATTCAGGCCATATCGCACGGATGCAAATTCGCTACAAGTTTGTGGTGTTTAATTTGAAGTTAAATAAAGGAGTTTCACTTGTGTAACCTTCAGCACTGAATACTACATCGTATTTTATATCAGTCGCATACATAATCAGAAATGAATGAGTTATATTATTTAACGAGCAGTAATGTAGGTCATAACTCACGCAGATGAAGTTTGCAGCGCGAGCCGAAAACGAGTGCTGTGATTCATCAAGTGAGTTATGACCATTACCGCAAGTTGAATACTATACTTTATCTACGACTATAACAATAAATACTAAGATACAAGCACAGAGAAAAAACTTTATTTACAAATCTTAATAGTTACCTATAACAATGCATTATTTATGTTGATTGTGCTTCTCAGCATGGAGTAGGAAGTCCATAGGGGCGACGCTTTTTATTTAGCGCTATGTTCACTAAAATATGCTAAAAGAACATTCTCTGTAAACGATGACTTAATATTCTTAATACTGCTACACCAATCTTGAAAATTGATGAATACACATTCATATTTGTTTTGGGATTTTTATGGCAAAAAATTCTGTATGGTAACATTGGCTGATTGTCTTATTTCTAAGGTTATCTTCATTTTCACCACTACATGAATTATTGTGTCTTATCACAATGGAACTCCTACTCCAAAATTGTATATCTCAGCTAGTGGAGCACCTAACGCTTATTACTTTCTTCTCATCGTGTACCTACATTGTCGTCCAACATTAATGAGCTCAGAAATCACCCAGTATGATCATTCCAAACAAAAAGAATCATCCCATTCACAAACTTCCTTATCTTCTATTCGATGGTTAATTATATATTACATCCAGGCCAAACAATGCCATTATGTCGCAACCATTCTATAAAATTTACATTTCTGCATGCGGTAACAATGCGGTTTTCCGCTCTTCACGGTGAAATTTATCATTCCGCCAGTATCACGTTTCTGTTCGAATACAATCTTGGTTTTTCTATGCCGGAGGCATGTATAATATTCCTGTTCACGGTTCGGTTTTCAGATAGAAGACACATTTCCGTTGGAGCACCGATATCAAGCAGTTTAATACTCCATGAACTGCCCCATTGTCTCATGATCGTGACGTCGTTACATTTCGGCCCGTTCCAACCGCGCAGACTTCGCGGTCGAATTGTTTCGTTCGGCGGTTTTTCTTGGGTCGCTAGGAGGAACGATACTGCCGAGTTCGTGATCGCTGAGGCGGGTATTGACAACATCATTATGTGAAAGAGGAAAAGGGGGTCCTTCGGAATATTAAAGAATGGCCATTGTGTCCGGTTGAGGTTGTCATCGGGCAGCGATCGAGGATGGAGTGTGTATTTTATGGAAGTGTGTAGGGTGTCCCAAAGTCGATGGAAATTAGGATGGGAAAGGAACATCTGAAGCAACGGTTGAGTCACGATTTTTGACGACTACAACATTTTTCGAACAGAAAGCGACATATCTTCGAAATGTTACAGCTATTATGACAAGAAGAGCGCGGATGCATAGCTGCGATATCGCAGAGAGCACTTCAGAGCACAACGACGTTTCAAATATGCTTCAATTAGGGAGTCGTTCCACATTTCAGCTCTATCACTGATACATGTTTGTGATATAATTATCAAGGATTCGTTTTATAACTAGGTCTAAGTGAAATTGTTCAATTATTTTCAATTATATTTTGGAAATTCCAGAAATATCCATATTTTATATGCAACGTTGAAATTGTCTCAAAAAAATCCTCATCATCCAGTCAGGAAATGCAGTTTCGTTCAAGAATCCCACCTAACCGATAGAAAAAATATCGAAAAGTCGAAAAGGAATTTGCAATTTCATAAAACCTCGGGAAATTCAGAAACCGCTGGTCGGATTTCCACCAAATTCGTTAAGATCTGCCAAATTGCAGAGGCTCACCTTTCCTGCGAATGAATAATAGTTATTTAATCAACTGGTTTATTAATGACAGCGATTAATGGTCGAAATATTTTAACGCGTGAGCGGAGCGAGCGCGTTAATGTTTGAGACCATTAATCGTTGAATTAATAAGCGAGTTGATTACAAGATTTTTCCGTCGACCTCATCAGGAATTGAATATAAATTCTGGATCGAAACCAATTTTTATTTTGCATGATATACAAATTTGACGTAATACAAATTTCTATGATCATTTCGATATATTAATATTTATGCTTGCTATAGAAAAATTCGAAAAATTCATAGAGGGAATATTGGACATCTTGTGACATTCTGAATAGTTTACATTTATTTTATTTCCTATAATGTCCGATAAGGAACGTGTGGATGAAGTGGAGGTTGAAGCATTATTTACTTTGGAACTATTATGACATAAAATTTTTTCTGCAGTTTCTATTTTATTCTGGATGGAGTTTTCAATATACCCTTCTGCAACAGAAGTCTTTTGATGGCTGAAAAATCTGCACCACTGTCAGAAAGAATAGACGCAGAAGAATGCCGAAAACAGTGACCTGTATACAAATGTGGTTGCTCTAATTTAAGAAAGTTTGCAATCATTGACGGTAATATTGAAATTGTATCAATTCCAACTGGTTGTGTGGAGCATTCATAGTTCTTATGAAAACGAAAAATCTTTCGTGTGGAGTGTGAGCTGGCCTCAAGGATATATATCTCTTCATTATGTTTAAAAGTGTATGCTCATCATTATCCACCACAGTGAATATCCTGTTCGAATGTGTTTTCGATGAATTCACTGTCACCAAAAATTTCGATCCCATATCTTGTACATCCTTTCTCTGCAACCTTAACAATTCATCTTTTCTCAATGCACCCCCTACTCCGAATATCAAAGCGACCTACAAATCAAACAATGATAGTTATTTCACTATAACGAGATAATGAGAATGAGTTGAAATAACGATTCAATTGAGTTTTATTTTTACCTTCGACATCAAGAAAACACTATCAGGAGCATTCGCTATGCGCTCTCTCACATGTTCTTTTTCGAGAACTTTTGATTTTTTTGGGATATATCCCTCTCTTTTCCGTTCAATAAACATCACCAGTTTGTGGTATCTGCTTATATCAGTATTGTCTTTCACATTTAGTGTTGATTTCAGCATCGAAAATTTTGGCCATAAACTTGCTAGATGCCCCTTTTCTGCAATACCCGTAAAGTATGCCAACAAAACCGTTTCCGTAATGTTCCGAACCTTCTTGTCCTTGCACCAAGATCTGAATTCAGCATAGGTTTTCTCATATAAATGGCGGCTCTTTTCAGGAAGCAGACTCAAAGTTGCTGCTTCAGCAGTTTTTGTCACATCTGGAAGTGTCAAAGGGATATTTTCTTCGTTATTCATAATGCAGTAGCGTCACGGATAAAATCAGATTCCGATCGAAAGCGAATAAATAAATTTGACAGCTCTATCGTGCTCCGACATAGATGCATCTATGCTCCGACTAAATATTTCATAATCGGTTGCCATAATAATCATGCATCAATACAAGAAATCATGCATTCATAGGGGTCATCAATGGATGATTTCGAGTGCGTTAAAATGAGCTTTTATTCTATGGCCGACGAAAAATTAATTTATCTACTCCTATTGAATTATATATTCACTATTCAACTACTTTTGAGCAATTAAGAGTATCTGTGAACAAACACCGTGAGTTATAATAACTCACTACTATAACTCTCTGGCTCTGTGCTTCTGAACAAGCCGGTTGGCCGAAAGGGAACAATCCATTATTGGTATTGCGAGGAGTAATGTCACTTGAATGATTTTGACGTTTTCTCAAATTGATACCTAATTATTATTGTGAATGTTTTGCTGAAAAAGATTAATTCAGATAGTGAAGATGAATTATTATATATATCTTCAAAAATAAGACAATCATCCAATGTTACCATACAGAATTTATTGCCCGAAAAATCCCAAAACAAATATAAAGGTGTATATAACAGATTTCCAGATTGGTGTAGCAGTGAGAATATTAATTCATCGTTTACAGAAAATGTTTTTTTGGCATATTTCAGTAAACTTAATATAAAGCATCGCCGGTAACTGTTAAGATTTGTAAATAAAGTTCTTTCTTTATACTTGTATCTTAGTATTTATCGTTATAGTCGTAGATAAAGTATAGTATTCAACTTGCGGTAATGGTCATAACTCACTTGATGAATTACAGCAATGCAAACTGCGAGAGTTATGACCTACATTAACGCTCCTCAAATAATATACTATATTAGACTTCCTCTCCATAAAATGCTTGAATTTGAATTATAGAAAAAGCATTTTCAACACAAAAAAAATATTGAAAGAAAGAAGAAAATTATCGATCATTAAACTCAATATGAACATTCAGATAGACTATAAATACCTCTTTCTATCAAGCAATCGCGATTTCAATCTCTTCCAAAATTAGAGAATTGAGCATTTTTGGCGAAATGATAACGCTACTGTTCATACCCAGAAACAATCGCGGAAAATATATTACAGTTTTGATATCTCAAAAAGATAATCTTTCCGATTAATAATTCTTGGGTATTAATAACGTTGCCCTACTGTATTTCAGTGATTATTGCAGGAGATTATATTCAACTGTTCCACGTTGCAAATTATACAATCATTTCAATAGAAATATAGTTATATTATAGCGAAATTCATATCTTCCTTCTTATCGGAAGACATTACCAGTATTATTGCGAGGAAGAATCTGTTATTAATTACCTGGTATGATATAACTTTATAGCAATGATATTTCAATTAAGATGAGCCATCGGACTGTAATGTACAACGGATGATATAACTGTACGCGGTGAAAATGATTTATAACAGTAGATTTCTGGATTATTGTTGTAATAAATCAAGTAGATTGTAGTTGCAGTCCCTGTAATCCCAGAATGCCTGAGAAGCTCAAATGGATGGCTCATTGTTTATAGGTGGCTGGTATCTGGACCACAAATATTGCGAAAAATATTCTCGAATTTTTTTCCAGTGAGAGTAAAAACATAGTAAAGCATAGCCTCAAGCTTCGCATCGAGTCTCGCCTCAAGCATCGCCTCAAGACAGGCATCAGAGGGCACATAGTGGGGCATCTATGAAAGCAGTTGTAAGAAGAAGAATCCAGAGTCGTTGTTGGAAATAGGAAGTAATGGTTTGAATATAAAATATGTTTTCTGATATTTTGTTGCACCCAGTCAATAGAATATAGAATATTTTTATTTGACAAAAATATGAAATAGTTAGCTTTAATTTGTGTTATCTGTTTGATTTACTTTGTTTTTGTAGCTCACCTGATATATTTGTAATATTGCTCATTTCCGTCTTTTTTTTGTTGCGCCCAGTTAATAGAGAATAAAATATCTTTATCTGACAAAAATATAAAAGAGAATGCTATAATATTGGCTTCTTGTTTTATTCACATTGTTCCAACACATATCTGTTGTGGTGTCTCCTATCTCTCTTATCCTTATTGCAGGCCTAATAAACATTTAACTTATTAATTTTTCTTTATCCATTTCAGAACAAACAAATTATTCACCTCTTCTCAAATCGATTCGATTCCTCGGAAACGGCGATGCTCGATGCCAGGGTTAAGGCGATGGTCGATTCTTCACTACGAATTGTTCAGTTCAGTTATATGTATTTGTTTTTGCTGCTCCTCTCCTTTTTGGAAAAAAATTGTTGCTTACTTCCCAAAAAAATATTGAGGTCTCTTGAGGGCTTGGAACCTGCTACTGGCTTATCGTCGATATGAGATAATCCAGAGTTGTTTGCCAAAGTTCGAGTTTATTTCTGTTAAGTACATTTATCTTCCACAAATGAGTTGTATTTACAATATTGCATCTCATTTATAGCACCAACATTAATATGTTTATACATATAATCGACCTCAACAAGGATTCTTTTCTCTTGGCTTGACTCCAAAATATTGTTGGGGTCGAGAAAATAAGAAGGAGAATATTGCATTCAATTCTCTTTTTTTTAATCACAAAACAATAGGTTCTGATGCCTTGAAAAAAAATCCATTCAACTTTTCAAATAAATGGAATTTAAAGACTTTCCACAATTAATGGGAACTTTTAATAGATTTTAATATAAAAAAAATGAATTGAATACAACATTTCCTTCCAGTTATGAAAAAACAAATCCTTTTTACTATGAAGCCAAGGCACTTGAAATGAACATTCTGATTTTTTTTAATTCTTCAAGGCTTAAGTAAAACTTCGATTTTAAATTAAACTTAACCCCTAAAATCGCGTATAATACACAGGGGTGATTTGGATATCTAATATATTATATAGGTACATCAGCTCCAATAGTCGTTTTCTATTTCCAGAACAGTAATCCTTGGAACAGCAATAAAATTTAATGAACTCAAACAGATAAGAGCAAATTGATTTTTCCTGATTCTTTCCCTCAATCCCCACTGGGAAGCAGAACCAATTAGTGGAAGAAGTCAAATGAAATGGATTATTCTACTCGTAAATTCGTGTAGTCATGGCTCAAGAATCGGAGAGGAATCGAGGTATCAGGAATGAAAGGAAATAACTTCACTATCAAGATTAAGTATGAGCAGAAGTTCGACGTGAATACATTCAATATGCTTTATATATTGACACGAACACCTGGAGGCCTTATACAAATGCATTTCATAGTCAGTGAAAGAGATATAATGAGATTTTTTCAATAAATTTTTCATTTATCGGAAAATCAGTAAAAATGAGTAACGAATCAAATATTATCGGCAGTAATATCACAAGTGCAAAGATAATTATCGATAATTTTTGGGAAATTTGAAGGAGTGGATATTTTTTTGGTAATTCAAGATGAATTTTCAATGCAACAGCATATATAGGGGGAGGTGGTGGTTTTTCCCACTAGAAATGCGAAATGTAACTCAAAGATAAAAAAGTAGGTAATCTGAAACATGATCGAGAAGATGAGGGGCAAATTTGTTCTTTGAATTCAGTCGAAAAGAGGCTAAAATAAAAAAAAATTGGTTTACCACTGTACACACTTAATTAGTGAATTTCTGGCCTAAAACACCTAAATGAGTGGAGGCAAACGTCATACATGTAAGTTAAGGATCAAACAAGAACTGAAGTATAAGCATGTGGGCCATCACAAGATGGGTCTTCGAATAAAATGAAATACTTATTTCGAAACAAGCAGAAATAGGAGAGAACGAATAATCACCAAAGCGTCGTATTTAATTCGATAACTGTGATCTTCATTAGTCATCAGAAAGAGTGGGTTAACATCTGTGGCGTTGCTCAACATGTGTAACCCGCATCAAATAACATGGCAATTCTGAAAGAAATAACCCATAAAATTCTTAGAGTGAATATATTACAGGTTGAATAACGATGCTGTCCCTTTCTTCACTCCTGACAGACATAATTCTTTCCAATCCTGTTTTCTTGGAATGAACAAGCGAATCGTTTATGGCATCACTAATGTGCTGAACAATCAGCATTCTTGTTTTATTTGGTTTGAGCTTCAATGGAAAAAATATTCCAGTCGTCTGATCTGATGGAGAAGAAATATAAAAATATGAATTAATAAAATAATAAGTACATTATATCCATATTAGGATTGTGGATTTTTATCCAAAGAATTCACTTCTCGAAAAAGCGAGGCTACTGATGCCCCACGCAATACTGTCTACTTCTAAGAAATATTGTTTTCGATCAATAAATCAAATTATCAGCGAGTCTAGGAGTGACATGACAATAGAATGGAGGCTAGAAGAAATTCAATAAATATTGGAAATTTTCCGAACAATAGGCAGGATGTCAAATATTTAGCTGAAAGACAAACATACGTTTCTTCTATCATTATTTCATCATCTGAGAACACACATGCATACACAACAAAAACATATTGTTTCTAGAACAATAGCTTATTTATTAAGGAAATTGTGGGTATCTCATCAAATTTGCAAATAATTTAATTTTTCTGCTTACTCTCATTCATTAATGGTTTGTCTTGATTCATTATTCTCATTTCGTTGACTTTCATATTAAAAATTCTCTAGAATTACCACGTATGAAAAGTTTAAAATTCAATTTTAATCATACCCCTGTCTCCAAAATAATATTTGGCCTTTAAAATGATATTTGGCGACCAAAATTAATAAACGAGCACCAGAAAATCTGAACCAGAAACAGAATTTATGAGAACCTGAAATGTTAAAAAGTTAGCAAAAATATTAAAGTCGTACCTGATGTGAAGTGTGAACACCAAAAACATGAAATAATCTTCAAAATTAATGTATTATATTCAATAAAATTCTATGAGCTGAAAATAAAATTAAAAGAAAACCCAAACTAAATAATGTTTCCCAAAAATTATCAGTGCACACTGAATATACTTTACAAACCTCATAATAATGGTTTAAAAAAATATTTATTTATTTCAGGCGTATGATATGTGAGATTGATGAAAAATAATATTCATTTAAATTTTTTATGAACTAAGACTTGGCAACTGAATATCCGTTTCAGGCTTGAGAAATGTGGTCATTTATTTCAGGAAAATCTATAATAGGTATATGTAAGAGTAATAGAGAAAAATATTAATTTTCAATGTATGGAATATTTGTATGTATTGAATGATGATTAATACTTTTGCAACTCTTCCTTTTAGGCCTGAGAAATTTATTTCAGGCAAACGTAGGATACGTTAGATTCATAGAAAATAATAAGGATTTTAATTTTTTTCAGATACGGGTAGTATTGTGAGCTTTATAAGTTAAATTAAGACGAACTGAAGAAAAAGCAGAGGCGTATAAATGTGAACATTAAATAATCCTTGAATGGAAAGGAAAGAGAAGACGATCGACGAGAGCCAAGGCAGCTCTTATATATAGTACAATATTAATTATGCTGCTGTTCTCTATATTTTTTTATCGTTAGAAGTTAGAATGTATTTTTTATGTCTGTGTTTTTGGGGCTCAGATATGTATTGTTATGGAAATCAAAAATGAACATATATTTCTCAAAAGTTCCAAAAATTTGAAATAAAAAATAAATTCAAATAATACTACTCATACTCATACTCATTTATCTCCCTCGCCCAACGTCAAGAACCTTCAAACATCTTAGTGAATTCAGTAAATTCGATTAAAGTACAAATTATTGTAATATGATATTTTCAAAGAGGGTTCAGATTGTTCAAAAACGTGAAGCGAAAAAGATCGAGAATTTTGAAAAGGTTGGCAGAAAGATTGGATTTATTGAGTTGTTGGAGTGAAATTGGCAAGAAAAGGAGAAATTGGAAGCGGCGTGCTGTTTTAGAAGAGGAAAAGTTGAAAAATTGAGTTGTTGGAGTGAAATTGACAAGTAAAGGAGAAAAGAAGTTGGAAGTGGCGTGCTGTTTAGAAGAGGAAAAGTTGAAAAATGAGTTTAGATATCATATTAGTCTTATGTTTTTTTGACAGTTGGGGTTGTTTTATAGAATTAGATTATAAGTTGTTGTGAACAAAAAATATTTGTGCACCTTTAGAACCCTCCTTGAAAAACAGTCACGGAAAAAATAAAAATTGAAACAAAATTATTTAAACATTGTTAGTGGTTTCTATAAAATTCAAAATTTAATATTATCAATATCTGGGAGGAACCATAACAGTATATTATTATGATGCAGATTTTTGTTTCTATTGGTGCTCAAATATTTAGTGTTCAAATAAGATTTGTCATATCAACAATTATTTGTTGATGGTGAAATATATGAAAGAACTTGAAAGCTCAATACTTTGGGGCTCAAAAATAAATAATTTGGTAATTAAATTTTGGTGCTCAAGTATGATTTTTGGCGACACAAGATAAATATTGGGGAATCATATAGATATTTCTTTGGTGCTCGGTTAAATACAATACGACTCTTTTAGATTCAAGTGGGATATGGGGGTTTCGATAATTCCAAGAACCCTCCACCGCCTGCAGACCATAAAACAACGCAGACCCAGCGATACCAGAAGGTTTCGTGATAAAGCCACCATAAGTCAAGCCATAATTACAATTACCCAGTGTTGCAGTCGGCCTGTTAACAAGGCTTAACAACTTATTTGCATAATGCTCGTAGAACATTCCCCGTTTTAAATTGCTCCATTACATTAACAATCCTCTTCTAACAAAGATTGACAGCGTTTCGTTCTTGTTCCATTCTCGGACACGGACAAGATGTGTGATTCTTCAGGAACGTTTGAATGTTTGATTAACTGTTACAAGGAAAACCTTGTTGCCGGGTATCTTATTATCTCGATGTTTCGAGTTGGGTCCGTGTTTGCTCAGACATTTAAAACTCTCTCTGCACATACAAAGTTAAGGTGGGTACTTAACTTATCATACAAGAAGGTGGAAGCAGACTGGAGCCAGAAGTGGCCTACCAAATATTTCAGACAGGATGAAATGAATTTGAGAATATATCGGCTCAAATGAATCAATAGGTTATTTCTCAGAATTCCTCAGATGGAGTGGTTCATTCGAAGAAGAAACAGATGTAAAGAAAACGAATATTGAAGGAAATTGGTCGATAATTGAAAATTGTTTTAAAGAATAATCTTCAAATTTTCATTTGTAATCAATTCGTTGGCCGAGTGGCACTTCTACTCATAAGTTAAGCAGATACCATCATTCGTGATGGAATTTAAGTCTAGCACGGAAGACGAACTCGACAAAATTTCTTTCAGGATGAAGATTCGTGCTGGCTATGAATCTGCTATGAAGTGCTTTCGTCAAGGTCAACTCTTCATTTTCATCCACTTGATGTTACGTTTTCTACGACAGATATGCTACAAAACCAACTCCAATCGAACTCCGAAGTTAATTGCGAATGATAAATATCGTGCCGAATTGCCAATCGGTCAGCGAATTGATTACGAATACAGTTTTAACTTTCAACAAGTAATATGGCTATTTTGATCCGCATCGGAATATCTTTAGCCATCTCGGAATTTTTCCAAAAAATACGAATGGGGAAAGTGAAAAATGTTGGGACCTATGTTAGCAGGAATTTTTTTTTATTTTCATCAGTGCCACAGTCACTCTGGGACACCCTGTCTCATTATGACATTTTCATCACATCTCTGGAGACTAATCTCGATCATAAAAATCTTACAGCTAGTCGCTTCATGGGGACTACGTTCAAATTAATTTTAATCACACAGTTTGGGTAAACAGTTTCCGTTGATTTTTTTCATGATGTTTTTCGGAGCGAATTCGAAATGATCTTCGTGCTTGCGTGATTTTCTCCTAATGTCGTGAATTGTCTGAGTAAACAAACGGAAAATTAGCGTCATCATTCGAGTTGCCAAATGACAGGATGCTTCGAAAGATTAGATTCATTATGGCGGAATAAAGTGGTCGTTTACACAGGCACTATGCAGGAAGGAGAAGCTAGTTCGTCTCGATAATGAGCTTCGAGCTAATGCGGACTAAAACTCATCGGCTGTGACAGCATTAATTAATAATACTACGTCATTTGAACGTAGTTAGCCGATTTTCCAGGAATATTCAGCAAAGTTCTAGGAAGGAACTTTGCCTTCGGAAATCTCTAGGATTCCGTGTCTCGAAAAATGAAAAAAAAACCGGAATGTCTATTTTTTCATTAGTTCGAACCAAGTCGTAGTATTATGATATAATGCCATTCGTGGTTGAGAAACCACAGGTTCGAATCCTCCAAACTTGGAATATACAAGTGTTCCAATTTATTGATTGACCACATTATTTATTTTCCAGGCACTACAACATGGAGAATTTATGTAATTAAAATTTGGTATATTTTAAACGGTCACCGGAATAATAATTGTACTCCATCAATGAGTGCCAAGTTTTATACCCCTGTCTCCAAAATAACATTTGGCCACCAAAATTGATAAACGAGCACCAAAAAACCTAAACCAGAAACAGGATTTATGAGCACCTGAAATGTTAAAAAGTTAGCATGAATATTAAAGTCCTACCCTAATGGGAAGTGTGAACACCGAAAACATAACATAATCTCCAAAATGTATTATATTATTCAATAAGATTCTATGAGCTCAAAATAAAATTGAATGAAAACCCAAACTAAATAATGTTTCCCAAAAATTATCAGTGCACACTAAATATACTATACAACCCCCATAATGATGGTTGAGAATAATATAAATTAATTTATTTCAGGCAAACGTATGATATGTGAGATTGATAAAAAATAATATTCATTTCAATTTTTTTTTAAACTAAGAATTGACAACTAAATATTCGTTTCAGGCTTGAGAAATGTATTTTTGGCAAACTTATAATACATGAAAGATTAATAGAGAATACTATTAATTTCCACTGTTTCAAATAAACAGAGTGAATGATGATTGATACTTTCGCTACTCTTCCTTTTAGGCCTGAGAAATTTAATTCAGGCAAACGTGGGAAACGTGAAATTCATAGAAATAATAAGTATTTAATTTTTTTTAGACACGGGGTAGTATTGAGAGCTTCATAAGATACATCAAGACGAACTGAAGAGAAAGCAGAGGCTTATCAATGCGAGCATTGAATAATCCTTGAATGAAAAGAAAGACAGGACGACCGACGAAATCCAAGACAGCTCTTATAGTACAATAATAATTATGCTGGTTCGTTTTTCTACATTTTTCGTATCGTTAGAAGTTAGAATATATTTTTAGTTTTAGTGATAGAATGTTCAATTTTTCATGCATGCGTTGTTTTGGGCTCAAATATATTATTATGATGCAGATTTTCGTTCTTTTTGGTGCTCGAATATTTAGTGTTCAAGTAAGATTTGTGGTATCAACAATTATTTGTTGCTGCTGCTTCAAAGCTCAATACTTTTGGGCTCAAGAATAAATAATTTGGTAATTAAATTATGATGCTCAACTATGATTTTTGGTGACACAAGATAAATATTGGGAAATCAGATCGATATTACTTTGATGCTTGGTTAAATACGACCCATTAAAATTCATTGAGATTTAAAAGAAAATTTTTATAATGATGTTATAATCTATCACTGATAATTACTGATTTAAAATGAAAAATATCTTCGGGTTGACAAATTATAGTCGAAATGATGCCGTGACAAGAATTTGGTCGAGTTTCCAGCTAGTTTTTGTGATACCTATGGATTTCTGGGATTCAAGTCTTACCTCCCATCTCCCCATGGGGTACAAGTGGACGAATCAATCATTCCTATAAATATTCAATTTGCCACGACACGAATTAGTCGATATGGGAGTATTTAAGTTAATCGCACCCTACCCTGAAGGGTTGTAGGGGGTAAATTAATAATATACAGAGTGTTTCCAAATTAGACGTGAACCATGGAGGACGTGGAGGACTAGTGCCTGCATTCTTACGAAAACTTTTTTAGGAAATATATAGGAATTTGGCAAGTTTTCAAAATAATTTGTCAAACATAAATTGTGGAATTCGGAAAATTGCAGGCAGATTGATATTAAAAATTAATTTTTATTTCTTTCATATACCAACTTTGAAATCATACTTATTCTTTTTCAACATCTAATACAGGATAGGTTTGCTTTTTTCATACATATCATATCCTTTTCTGATGAAATTAATCCAAAATTATAACCAAATTTGGTCAATGTAAAAAAAATTGGGCGAAAAATGAAGTTAGGTGAAAATTTTTGTAAAAAACACAAGAACTGAAATAACTCGGAAACTGTTGATTTTCGGCCATCAATAATCTTGGCTCAAACGACAACAAATGAGTGATACTATAACGTCCTCCAAAGTTCACGTCTAATTTGGAAACACCCTGTATAAAGGGGATGAATATCCAACATGTGACAGCACGAATTTTGTTTTGAGATATGAAATTTCAAATCAGTATCATGTTTTTGAGCGCTCGTACTACTTACACGAGGGCTATATCATTTCGTCACGATGTCTGTATTTATCGAATTTTGAGCTGAAAATGTGCCGTAAGCACGATAACTCTCGAACGGAACAACCTAGAGACCTGAAATTTTCAGTGTGGGTTCAGTTCCCGAATGCGTCGGTTGAGTTCGTTAATGGGCCAAATTCCACCAGGGGTTCCGTAAATATGGCCGTTCAAAGTTTTGTTCTCCTGATTACTTGGAAACTACAGATTTGATCGAGATGAAATTTTGCACTCAAATGGAGAATGAGGTGTTCAAGCTATATGTGAAATGTTGTCCAGATCGCATGGCCAGAACCATAGAAACCATAGAAAATTGTAGCTTTTGAGCGGAAACGTCTAGGGGCTTGAAATTTTCAGGATAGGTGTGGATCTCGAATGTCGTGATCACGTTCATCTATGAGCAGAATTATACCAGGGGTTGCCTAAATATGGTCGTTTGAAATTTAGTTTTCTTGATCATTTCAAAACAACAGATTCGATCGTGACGAAATTTTGTATACTAATGGAGAATGATATATTCAAGCTACATTTCTCTAGATGGCATGACCAGAACCATAGAAACCATAGAAAATCATAACTTTCAAACGGAAAGCCCTAGGGACTTGAAATTTTCAGGATAGGTGTGGATTTGAAATGTCGCATTCACGTTTATCAATGAGCAGAATTATACTAGGGGTTCTCGATTCGATCGAGATAAAATTTTGTATTCTGAACGAGAATGATATAATGAACCAACATTTTGTTCAGATCGCATGACCAGAACCATAGAAGATTATAACTTCCGAAGGGAAAGGCCTAGAAACTTGAAATTTTCAGGGTAGGTTCGGATCGCGAATGTCGCGGTCACGTTCATCAATGAGCAGAATTGGACTAGGGGTTCCGTAAATATGCCGTTCAAAATATTTTTTTCCTGATGATTTCGAAACTACCGATTGGATTGGAATGAAATTTTACACCTAGCTGAAGAATAATGTATTCAAACTACTCGCGAAATTTTGTCCAGATCGCATCACCAAGACCATAGAAAATTCTAGCGAATTTTCGACAAAAAAATTGGTCGTTCAAAGCACTGACGTGAAGTCTTAAGTTTCGCCTAAGTTTGAGAATTTTTTTGACAGCTGTCGAAAATTACTTCAATTGATTTCTAAAACTGGAGATTGCGAATCTACCTACAAGGTGGATGTACGAGCGCTCAAAAGCTCCTGACTTCAAGGCAGTGCTTTTATAATTTTTTTTTCAGTTTGAATCGTTCTCCGCTTACTGGCAAGGTCGAAATTCTGCCATTTTATTCTGCTGATATCAAATCGATACATATTATTTCGGTTTTTCAAGTTACGAAAATTCGTAGCTGTTGTTTCAAATAGAATTATTATATTAGCGATCAAGCATTTTTTTTCTGTTTCTAAGAACTATTAACAGTTCGCAAATTTTCAGGAGAGTAAGAACATGACTATATATTGTATAAATTGTAGATTATGGTAAATAGTTTTGCTTGAGTCTGGCACTGGCTTCATTTCGAATGAAATAGCTGTGAATATAGACCCTTGATTAATTTTATTGCGGTAATAAATTGTAGAAGTGGCCCAAGTCCTCGATATAGATATTCATAAAAAATTCAGTTTGTCCGAATAAGCCCAATTTCATTATATTTCACGTCGATTTTTTGGCTTCCAGGACAGTACTAACCCTTATCTACGTAACAATAATGTTATATAACATTCATGAAATGTTCACCGAGTTGAAATAGCACTCGCTTCTATCCCGAACTAATCAGTAGGGATCAAACAGGATCGGGATCATTAGATATACAATTTCCTGATTTACTCGCATATAAATCCACCCTTCAGCCTTCATCTTGTCAGCCTAGCAACCAAGGCGAATCGTAATGATTTGCATAATTCGAAGAGCCGATAGCAGGGGCAGACTAAGCCCATAGGGGGCCCGGACAGTAAAACTGAATTATGCCCCCTGGTCTCTTTGCATAAAATATGATTATACGAACCTATGTTCATAGTTCGCCCCTGATTCCAAATTAACTCTCGCCTTCTGATAATATTTTGGTCTTGTTTATAATTTGATTAGGAAACACTCCTAGAGATTTGGGGGGCCTTCGAGGACCAGGGGTCTGTTGCCACCCCCAACCCCCTACACCTTAGTCCGCCTCTGACCGACTGCCATATCCGATATTCCCCACAAACCGTCTTATCTCATTCTCCTGTCCGACATTAACAATTGGAAACGAGTCGTGTAAGAACGCCAAGTCATGAATTTAACAATCATCGGAACAAGATTATACACTTAATGCCGTCGTTTTCGCTCGAGTATCCAATATCTCTCCACTGTAATTATTTAAATGGCCGGTCCCATTATTTTTCACAACCCATGGGATGGTATTCCTACTTCCGAGACATTTGAAAATAACAATAGCGACCCCTATCTTTAGCCGAACAATAAACTACAAATGCCATAGCCTCCTACTCGCCTCTTCAGTTTCGAGGCAGTAGCGCAACCAGACGTTGTAATTTCGAGGCCTATTCAACCAAGACAATATTTCATTGGAGAGAAGGGTTGGCGAGAGGAGTGTAATTTGGAGAAGGCCTAATTAAGGTGGTGGAAAACTTGGGGATATTTGGGTGAATTAGGTAGTTTGCTTTCTGGAGATGCCCGTGGAGCTCTCCACTTGGGTGGCGGTCATTTGAATTCGTTGAAAAATTAAGGAGCATTATAAGTTTATCTTATTAAGGGCTGAAATTTGCGTACATTGCGGTCGTGAGAAAGAAGCACCTAACATAAACCAACTTTTTCCTCAACTTTTCGCAAAGTGCAGACCAATTCTCAAAAGCATTTCATTCACGAAAGTAGCACCAAAACAAATTTCAATTGATGATATAAACGACAAGAAAGAAAAGTTGCTTGGATTATAATACAAACATCGAGACAACATTTGTTGTTATTGGGCAAAAAAATTTGGTATGTTGCCTTCATCGGAGTGATTCGCTATTCGAAATGACTATTTCAAAGAGACATTTTATCTGGAAACCTACCAATGTTGCCAAAGAATAAATCGACAATTCTCTTATGAACAAAATTAAAATTGCCTTGACTATTCACAATTATCATACGGAAACAATGAAAATAAATGCCTCACCTTCATATTCTGACTCCAACAACAACAGCTATTTGAATATACCATTCAAGCAAAGTGAACCCCTTCAATATAAGCAATTTCAATATTTGCGGAAATTTGCTACCTCTCCTCAGTTCCATGGTTGCCAAGTCCACAAAGAATTACCAAAATTGAGTATCGTTCCAGTTGGATTAATATCAATAACTATATATTAGCCGAGGAGAACAATACAGGCTGTTTTCAAAGGTGAGGCTTTTTTTTACAGGTGCTAGAACTCATTTTGATGAGTCTTAGTTCCGAAAGTCCTTTATAAGTATAAAATATTAACCAGGACCGAGTATTCGAAATCAAAGTTACCTGCGAATCTGAGAAATTCTCAGCACGGATCTGTATTGAGGTTGTTGTGTGAGGTTGTGTTTATTAAATGCGTTCAGTTTACGAGAAATCATCTGACAGAGCGTATGATTTTTGTGACTTTAGGTGGATAGGACGTGGTGGGTCGATTTCTTGGCCTGCGCGCTCCCCGGATCTCAACCCCTGTGATTTATTCTTTTGGGGTCATTTTAAAACCTCAGTGTACAGTAACGGTGTAGGTGAATAGTGTTGAAGAACTAAAATAACGCATTGAAAATGCTTGTGACATTGTTCTTGAGCAAACTGATGTGATAGTTGCTGCATATAATAATTCGTTATAACGCCGGGCAAGACTGTTAACAATTGGGAAAATTTTATTTAGTTTGAGAACTTTCTTATTTTTTTTATAAGACTTTTTCAATCAGTAATTTTTCTGTCTTCAGTTTGAA
Organism: Aphidecta obliterata; assembly: GCA_963966015.1. Lineage (NCBI taxonomy): Eukaryota > Metazoa > Arthropoda > Insecta > Coleoptera > Coccinellidae > Aphidecta > Aphidecta obliterata. The sequence continues at coordinate 15,464,009 of OZ014427.1, forward strand.
CTTTAAGAATTATACCGTTCAGGAAAAATCTCTTAATAAAAGTTAAAAGAAAATATACAAATCTGCGATGAAATCCAGCACTTTATTTACTTGCTGGAATGCATATGGCACCGTGAATCATGGCAGATCTCCTAACAGAGAGATAACACGGTCCAGTGTCGTATTAAGAACTTGATGCCCAACGTTTTTTGCACTTTTTTCGAATTGAATATTTTATATGATCAACTTCCAGCGAAATGATCTCTTCTGATGTGTTCTAGCAACTGTCAAAAAAAGCCTCACTTCAAAAATACCCTGTATAAACAACTATTCTTTCAGAGAAGACTCGGTTCAGCAGGTTTAAAATGAAAAAAATATAAAATAACAAAATAAAACATAAATTTTTTCGTATGTTTTTTTTTACATTTTGGGGCATGAAGGAATTCCTGTTAGTATAATTAGAATCGCATTTTGTTAAGGTTGTGAAAAAATTGTATGAGGATCAAAATAAACATTATAATTATTCTTATTATTATTATTATTATTATTAAACATACAAATGGAAGAAATATAACAAAAGCAGGGCGACAGAAAAAAATTGAAACGAAACAACAATGATTCAAGAATAATAAACAAAATGATGATTAGTTATAACAATAACTACGGAAGTACGGAAATGTAAGTACTATATGTTATACAATAATAATAAAACACAATGAATAATATTTAGATATGCAGCAACACCAACAAATAAGGGAAAAACACTATCAGATTAATAGAATTCGAATGTGTTCATATACCTATAAAAAGTAGTAATCAAGGAAGAATAAAATGCTGAAAAAGAAAGAATATTCATTGATGCCATCGCGTACCTGCATCAAATTGTTGTTTATCATTCTGAGATTTTTTCCCTTGTTTGTCGCTGTATTTTCTGAGATAGCAATTTTTTGACTTCAGTATCTTATCGCTGGTTCATCTTCAAATTGTTATTCATTGTGTTTCATTTTCATTGTATACTCAATGTATAGAAGTCATATTTCAATAGTTATTGTTGTGATTGTGATTATTCATAATTTAAAATCAGTTCGTTTTTCATTCTTTAAATAGTTGGAACATGGTTCCTTATTATGTTGATAGTGTGAAAAATCAATTGATAGTGTGAAAAATTATATTTTTGAGCGCTCGTAATACTTACACGAGGGCTATATCATTTCGTCACGATGTTACAGACATTTCGAATTTCGAGCCGAAAATGGTCCCAAACGACTATGTTCGACTCACTGATGACGAATCCGTCGAAAAATTCGAGTCTGTCCGTCCGTCCGTCCGTCTCTCCGTATACACGATAACTTTCGAACGAAATGTCCTAGAAACTTGAAATTTTCAGGGTAGGTTCGAATCTCGAATGCCGCGGTTGAGTTCGTAATTGGGCAAAATTCGCCCAGGGGTTCCGTAAATATGGCCGCTCGAAATTTTGTTTTCCTGATAACTTCAAAACTACAGATTCGATCGAGATGAAATTTTGCACTCAGATAGAGAATTACGTGTTCAAGATACATGCAAAATATTGTTCATCTCAATCACCAGAACCATAGAAAATTATAACTTTCGAACAGAAAGGCCTAAGGACTTGAAATTTTCAGGGTGGGTTCGGATCGGAATTTCGCGGTCACGTTCATCAATGAGCAAAATTAGACTAGGGGTTCCGTAAATATAGCCGTTCCAACAATTTTTTTCCTGTTAATTTCGAAACTACTTATTGGATTGAAATGAAATTTCGCACATAGATGAAGAATAATGTATTCAAACTACGTGGGAAATTTTGTCCAGATCGCATTACCAAGAACATAGATACCATAGAAAATTCTAGCGAATTATCGAAAAAAAAAATCGTCACCCATAGCACTGACTTGAAGTCTGGATTTTTTCCTTAGTTTGAAATTTTCTTCGACAGCTGTCGAAATCTTTTCAATTGGTTTCTAGAACTGGAGAATGCGAATCTACCTACATGGTGGATAAACGAGCGCTCAAAAGCTCCTGACTTCACGGAAGTGCTTTTCGTAATTTTTTTCGTATGTAAACAATCAATTTTAATGCATTTTCAAAATATGTACGCATATTCAATATTCTTCATAATACTGAGTGTAATTTTTCAGAAATAATAATTTGTCCCATTTTTATGAAGCCAGACCTGGATTTCGAAGAGGATCGATATGCCATCTTAGACAAACTAAGTTTTACAATCGAAAAAGAAGTAACTCAAATGGTCCATAGGAACCTAGGTACACACCATCTGACGTGGGTTTATTTGTGACACACCCTGTGAAGGTAAATTCGAAATGAGACCATCAGATCCATGCTTTTCTATGAACAAGAGCAAATAATCTCTCTTATTTTCGAATTTGAGCTGAAAATGGTCCCAAACGATTAGGTTGACTCACAGATGAAGTATTCGAGGTCAAATTCAATTCCGTCCGGGCGGCCGCCTGTAAAGACGATATCTTTCAGAAAATGCCCAGGAATTTGAAATTCCAGGGTACGTTCGAGGTCTGAATGTGCCAGTTGAAACTTTTTAGTTAGTTGTGAAATAAAGACCCGGAAAGAAAATTGAGTTTTTTTGATCTGGTGTTGAGAGGATTCGATATTTGGTGATTTCATCTCTTGAAGTTTCTGAAAATAAATTGACATTTCAAATCACATTGATGGCCGATTGATGATATTCCATTCAAATCAAAGTGACCGCTCTGGCGATGAATTGAAACAAGCACGTAAAAGCTCCTGACGTCAATACTTTTTCAAATTTTTTCAGCGTTATGAATGGTAATTGAAGTGTAAAATATATATCTCATTTTCCTCATCATGATATAAATTGAAACATGGTGTTGAGAGACTCTCTCAGGAGATTATAACTTGAGGCTATTTCATTTATCACATTCACAATCAGAAAACTAACCAGTTCGTGCCCGCATCAAGTATCGAGAGCACTTCAAGAATTATCATTTAAATCATGGACCCAAATAAAAAATAGAACGCATATTCAACAGCACACCTATATGTGTTTTAATGGCGGATTACCATGCCAATCCACGCAATTGAAAATTACAGAACTCGTCGATAAACGTGAAATATTTTCGTGTCCATCGGAACGTGTTGATGAAACGCAGAATAATAAACATGCCAACGAATTCTGATAACTATTCGTTGAATTATACATGCTGAATAACATTGACTTTGTTTATTATTCAGATCGACATTCGAATGCAACCATTTTTTCAAAGTGTTATTATATAGTCCAATTTATGGGTATTTAAATCATTGATTCTTCGAAAACAGCGTATGGGTCATTTGGTACGTTAGATCAGATAAATAACTAATTTCATGGGAATTTCCAATTGAATAGTAATGAATTAAATCAGATCCATTATTCACTGAACTGTCAGTGATCACCATCATGGGCCCTAATGTTAATTCAACAATAATGGGTCAGAATTAGTCGACCTCTAGGGTACATTTAGAGTTTACGTCTCTTGATTCAATTCCGACTTTTCTTGAATTGTGCTCGATTTCATTCTCAACTTTGGTGATATCTATCCGGAAATACTTTCATTACCATGAAGACGAAATTATCAAGTCCTGAAGATACATATCAAATATTCCTTTGATCATACCTACACACGCCTACTGGCACCGCCCTTTGATCGGCATCTTTTAGTGGCCAACGTTTTCATTTAACTCGAATAATGATCTTTATTTATTTCTTCTTGACAAGATAGGTTTAGGAATGCTTCAGTATTCAATTGCCTATCATTCTTGGATCAATTTGAATGATACAAATAATGTTTTTTTTTTCCGAAAGTAAAAAAAAACTCATGTTGTTCAAAAACCTGTGGCTAAGCAACTTCAGCGGCAGTAAAAATACTCTCAGTGGCGCTTGTATTTCTAGCTACCACAATATTGTGTAATGAGTAATATTACAAATATAACAATGTGAATAAAAAAAGATCAATATTATAGCAAACTCTTTTATAATTTTGTCAGATAAAAATATTTTATATTCTAACTGGGTGCGACGAAATATCAGAAAACATATTTTATTTAAACCACTATTTCCTGTTTCCAATAGCTCACTACGACTCTGGATTCATAATTCTTACAACTGCTTTCATAGATGCCCCACTATGAGGCGAGTCTTGATGCGATGTTTGAGGCGATGTTTCACTATATTTTTACCCTAACTCTCTGAATATTAACAAGAGCTCCAAAAGTGGCGAGCAAAAGTTTAGAGACAATGCATTTAATCGTATTTACCTCATTTCAGACCCCGAAACAGTCAATCATTCGATAATCGAACGTATATTTCCAGGTAGCCAGGGGCTATCAGATTTCGACAAATTTCTCGTGGAATTTCTCGAAACCTGGAAAAAACTTATCGTGGGATTGGTGAATCTTCGAAAATCATTGGTCACCCTAATGATCCTCTTGACATGTCATTGGAATTTCGTTCAAAAAGAAGAAATTCCCTCAAGGATACGTTTTTTAATCGTTTCAGATCTCAGCACTTTCTCTTCATTCAATTTCGGAGACAATTTCTGACCCCGACCGACGACGAATTAATTGGCCTCGATAAACGTCAGATGAATATTTTATTATACAAATAATGTTATCTCAAATTTTCCTTGAAGTTGTCATTTTATCTCACATAACATATACTGAAATGTTTATTTTATCCATATACTACTTTCATTGAAAAAATATATACAGATTCTGTATAATAGCTCTCGTTTCTCATCGAACATAATTCGAAATTTAAATTATAATTGTCTCTTTGCAAGCACTGGCGGATCCAAGGGGGGGCACGGGGAGCACGTGCCCCCCCCCCCCCCCCAGACGAAATTTTTCTGTACTGTGGAGATTCCATCACAGTACATAATTTGAAAAATGTTTTGCCTTCCACCCCTTGTGCCCCTCCTGAAAAAATCCTGTGCTCCCCCCAGAAAGAAATCCTGGATCCGCCCTTGTTTGCAAGGTTTTCTTTGGAAGCTGATTTTAAATTTCAGTTGATCTAAACGTTTTTTTTAGGGGAACTACCTACCAGTTACTGGGCTCATGGGCAATTTTGATAGAGAAAACGAATGGTCAAGTCTTTACTTCAGGAGACTTCTAATTAGTGATATGATTTTTTGAGACTTCCATTAAAATACATAAATATTGACATTTTCAACCCCTGCATTTTTCAGTTTTCGGTCATAAGTTCGTAGAATATATTGAAACCAATCTTCTCGAGATCATGCAACAATAATAATATTCTCGTACCAAAATAATAAGATAGGTACGACGATATAAATTCTAATCTTTATAGGTTCCAAAAATAATGAGGTTGGAAAGCGAGACGGGCGGTATGCCAGGCTTCCGTAGAATTCCTTAATTATGGGGATGGCGGAATTCATCCCTACTACCTACTACCTAGATCCACATTGAGGTGGATTATAGCCGGAGCCGTTCATTTTGAAACTGTGCGTTGTATCACGATCTGGGGTTTAAAAGGGATTTGGGGAAATGTTGATGTTCTAGGAAGTTTTCGAAGGAATGATAATTGAGCTACACTCAATTACTTTCTAGGTTATAATAGTTTGAATAATTTGAAACAATACAATAAAATTGAAAACTACATAATACCTTCTAGGTGAGAGATAAATGCGCATCAAAATTAAGAATTTTATATTATTTTATGATAAAATTTTGTCGGTAAAATTTCTTGATAGTGATATGAGAGTTTGTGGCTCGATCGAATGTCACGAGTAAAATTGTCGAAAAACAACAAACTTGTCGCGGCAAAACCATCATGTTGGTAAACATTGTGAAATTCCGAGATATGGCAAAATTACCGACGAAATTAATCACTTTATTTTGTTTTTCCGAATCGTACTCTGAATTTTATCGTTTTTCAGATCACTTCCTTCCCAATTAGAATGATAAGTGTCGAATTTGGGCACGAGATTATCAAGCAATAAATTATTCCAAATTGGTTCTCGGAGCATGCTGATGAATTACTTTCTAATCTCGCTTTATATCGAATTTAATTATCACGCATGGACTTTTTTTATCGCCGAATACGTTCCAGAGGCCTTGGGAGGCAATACGCAGAAGATTTTATCTGGAGATCCGATACGCTGGTGGAGTCATTCGGTTTTCAAAGTCGATGGGCGAGACAGATCCGATAATGCAAATGAAAAACACGTTAATCCAACGCCGAATAGAGTACCAATTATTATATATCATGATCAATAGAAATCTGAGATTTTATCTGGGTTATGCGATGTACAAGTTGAGTATAAGTAATGAGTTAATGCTGAGTTCTGATAATGAGTGCTGAGCACTGGCGCAGCCAGGGGGGGGCTTTGGGGCTGCAGCCCCCCCCAAAGACACAAATTCTTTGATTGAATTTAAAAAATTAATAAAATTATATAAAACCGATTTATAAATTGCTAACGATAGTCATTTAACAAAACCAGTATACGAATGGGTGAATTTTTGATGAAGATTTGTAAAATTTGGGCGAGACCGGTCAAAATTTATATTGTCCTGGTTTCAGGTTAGAAAAAATGGTCACCTTACTCTGGATAGATCTCTTCGTTTGGAGCCATATGCATGCGATGTTTGTTCTCTCGGCATTCATTTATTGCAAATTTGTATTCTTTTTCAACTTTTATTAGGAGATTTTTTCTAAACGGTATTATTGTTGAAGTTCAAACTCAGGAGATGAAAAATCACTGATTGAAAAGGATCACAAACTCACCTATAAAATAAATTGATCCGAATTGTTCACAGAAATGGTTCGAAATGGTCACCACACCATTTGTTTGATGTGCACAAAGTCTTGCCTGGTTTAATTTCGAATGGTCACCTATACTCTTATTTTTTCAAATGACCCATGAAGAAAAAAATCACAGGGGTTAAGATCGGAAAACTTAGTCATCATACGCATCATATAAATTAATTCCCGTATACTGACCTCACACAGCTGGTAATATCTGAAAATTTAAATATCAATACGAACCTAATGAAGATCCGTGCTAGGAAATTCTCATATTTGCGGATAACTTTGATATGAACGAGTTTTGGTATATGGACTCATTTTGACGAGTTCTATTGCTGGTCAAAAAAAGCCTCACCTTCAAAAAGTATATTATGATTTCGAATTCAATATTGACGACGTATTAGATATATTAGGAACATCTGAAAGACGGCTGAATATTTGATATTATCAAAAAGGTCTAACCTCGTAAGGGAACGAGAACAAAATCAATCGATTATAGACAATTTGAAAATCAAATATTGAGAAATTATGGATTCTTAAATTGGATTGTTCATTGATTCTTTGTTTTATTATTCCTTCCTTTTTGAGCGCTCGTACTACTTACACGAGGGCTCTATCACTTCGTCACGATGTCTGTATTTTTCAAATTTTGAGCCGAAAATGATCTCAATCGACTATGTTCGACTCACTGATGACGAGTCCGTCGAAAAATTCGAGTCTGTCCGTCTGGCCGGCCGTATACACGATAACTATCGAACGGAATGTCCTAGAAACTTGAAATTTTCAGGGCAGGTTTAAATCTCGAATGCCGCGGTTGAGTTCGTTATTGGGCAAAATTCGCCAAGGGGTTCCGTAAATATGGCCGCTCGAAATTTTGTTTTCCTGATTACTTTGAAACTACACATTAGATCTAAGTGAAATTTTGCACTCGGGTGGAGAATTGCGTGTTCAAGCTACATGCAAAATTTGGTCCAGCTCGCATGACCAGAACCATAGAAATCATAGAAAATTATAACTTTGTTATGGAAAGGCCTAGGGACTTGAAATTCTCACGATAGGTTTGGATCTTCAATGTTGCGGTCACTTTTATCAATGAGCAGAATTTGACAAAGGGTTCCTCAAATATGGCCGTTTGAAATTCAATTTTCTTGATTATTTCAAAACTATGGATTTGATCGTGATAAAATTATGTATATAAATTGAGAATGATATATTGGAGCTACATTTCTCCAGATCGCAGATCAGAAGCATAGAAACTATAGAAAATCATAACTTTCGAACGGAAAGACCCAGGGACTGGAAATTTTCAGGATAGGTTCGGATCGCAAAATTCGCGGTCACGTTCATCAATGAGCAAAATTAGACTAGGGGTTCCGTAAATATAGCCGTTCAAACAATTTTTCTCCTAAAAATTTCGAAACAACTTATTGGATTGGAATGAAATTCCGCACATACATAAAGAATAATGTATTCAAACTACGTGGAAAATTTTGTCCAGATCGCATTATCAAGACCATAGATACCGTAGAAAATTCTAGCGAATTATCGAAAAAAAATTGGTCACCAATTTTCTTCGACAGCTGTCAAAATCTTTCCACTTGGGGGTTCCGTGAAAATGGCCGTTCAGAATTTTTTTTTTTGTAGATAGATTCTACCTACAAGGTGAATGAACGAGCGCTCAAAAGCTCCTGACTTAACGGCAGTGCTTTTCGTCATTTTTGAATTTTTTTCCCATCTTTCGTATATTTCTAGTTTCATTATTAATTGTTCAGTTCAGCCCCCCCCAAAACAAAATCCTAGCTGCGCCACTGGTGCTGAGTGCAGTTACCATATAGAATAACAAATATTGAGTGGAAGACCCGAAGATGAAGGCTTTTACCATACGGTGTCATTGAAAAATCATTGTTTGTTCGATAATGAAACAATGATAGATAGCCTAAACAAAAATTGAAATAATTTCCAGAATATTGAAATAACGTGCTTCAACAAAACGAGGTCAAGACTTCTTTCAACTTTTTGGGTGGGACCAGGGGGGCAGGCTCAACTTTTACCATATTAATATTCATTTCGAAACTGCCACAGATATTTACCTAACCTATAGGTTAGGAAAATACAAAACATGAACTTTTCTTGACGTTTGAAACTATAAACATAATTGACCATATGCCCCACCTTGAGTGCCAGATGCCAGTCCAACGGGAAAAAGAATAACTTACATGTATTTCATGTCTGTCCTTCCGCAGTTAAAACACCTCAAGTACGCCAGTGTAACATTAGAGCCTGCGAATATCCTGGCAGTAAGGCACAAATGTTTTTAAACGTATAAGTTTGTATCTTCGAATTTATAATTTAGAATGAATGAAATCTGTACATTTTTATATTGAAATGAATGAAATGTTCGGGAAATAAATCAAAAAGTAAGAAATTCAAGCTCAATTGGTGTTTTAGTTGGACCACACAGTCTTATTGTATGTCTTGAATGGTGAAGCTGATAATTTACAATCTAGAATGAATAAAAACTGCGCAGACAAATATCTACGAAGATTCTCATCCTCCCTGGCGAATATTCTCGATTATGCAAAAGTTATGGCAGTATAGCAGTGGTCAAAACGTCAATGAAACTATAGAAGCTATATTTCCTTCTAAAGGAATCTCTATCCAAACCGCAAAGAGGAGTCATCGTTCAGCGCCAGTGAAAAGCGTTCCAAAAAGAATATATCAACCCCAGCAGAAAATTCATAAAAATAAGAAGCATATATCTCAATGTTACAGTCTCTGGTTTTCATCCTAGGAAAGAAGCCAGAAATTCAGAATTATATTTTCTTCGACGTACTGCCCCTCAGGAATTCCAAACATTAATGCTGAAATTACAAATTACAGAATTTTTCGAAGGACTCGAAGATACATCAATATGCAGTATTCCGAGCAACAATCCAATCGAGAAAATTAAGTAAAATGAATCAGGCTCAATATTATAAAAACTTGGAAGGGATAAATGAAAACAAAATTTGAAAAAAATCGAGGAAAGCACTGACGTGGAGTGCTTTTTCGCGCTTGATTCTGTGTACCAAAACAGCCTTCTGTGTTCAATGTTTTTTTATAATATTATAATAAATAATAATAATAATGGCCACACCGAATTATATTGAAAAAAACTCAATTATCTTTTCACACTGAAAGTAGAATTTTCACATAATATATTGAATCGATGCCTCATATGTGGACACAAAATTTCAGTAGGATATGGCGAATAGTTTCTGAAAAGTTTCAAAAAACATATTCCTGAAAATTATTTAGTGATACGATCTTCACGAAATTTCACATGAACCTTCGTTATCTCACAACTATCGGGAAGAAAAAAAATAAGATGACTATATCTACGCAACCTTTAGGCGGATTTTGGCCATCAACTATCATAACGTACCTAGAAAATTCAAAAACTCTAGGCCTCTTCTTTCCATATATTATCGTATTTACAGCCGGACAAACGGAAATAAATGAATTTTACCACGAATTCTTCATCTATGAATCCCACCTAATCGTTGAGATTATTCTTGGCTCAAAATTCGAGAATTGCAGACATTTGGGCAAAATGATAACGTTCTTGTTTATAGAAACAAGGCGCCAAAACTAAGAATGTGATTAACCTAATAACTCCAAATTATTCCTTTCCTGGCACAAAATCATAGACTGTAACAGAATATCTCACCTATTTTTGCATGTATCCATAAAAAATGCAGAAATTCCGCAAACTCAATAAGTAAAAACTCGGTCAAATATACAGGGTGTTTCAAAATTAGACTTGAACCTTGGAGGACGTGATAGTATGACTCATTTTGTGTCGTTTGAGCCATATTGATTGATAACCGAAAATCAACATTTTCCGCGATATTTGAGTTCCTGAGTTTTTAAAAAAATTTTTCACCTTTCCTCATTTTTCGTCAATTTTTTCTACGTTGACCAAATTGGATTATTTTCATCAGAAAAGTATATAACATGTATGAAAAAAGCAAAACTATCCTGTCTTAGACGTTGAAAAAGAATTAGAACTATTTGAAAGTTGCTATATGAAGAAAATAAAAATTAATTTCTTATATCAATTTGCCTGCAACTTTCGAATTCCACAATTTATGTAGAAAAGAATCATTTTGAAGACTTGCCAAATTCCTTCTTTATTCCCTAAAAAAGATTTTGGTTAGAATGCAGTCACCAGTTTCGTTTCAGCAGATTTGTTTATAAACAACCTTTTTAATGTCCGGCATAAAAAATAGTGATTTAGCGTTGATGTTTGGATGAGATCAATAGCTGATATTTTGATACGTCCTAACTGTCTACCTGATAACTCAAACGGAGAAAATTATGAAGAATTTCTGAGAACGAATATGGACAGTTTTTTGGACGAGGTTCCCTCGATTGATATTTTCCCTTTCATATCAGAATCTGCTGAAACGAAACTAATGCATGCATTCTCACGTAAACTCTTTTAGGAAATAAAGAAGAAATTTGGCAAGTTTTAAAATAATTTTTTCATACATAAATTGTGGAATTCGAAAGTTGCAGGCAAATTGATATAAGGAATTAATTTTTGTTTTCTTCATATGGCAACTTTCAAATCATACTAATTCTTTTTTAACATCTAATACAGGATAGTTTTGCTTTTTTCATACATATCATATCCTTTTCTGATGAAAATAATCAAAAAATTATAATCAAATTTGGTCAGCGTAGAAAAAAATGAAGTTGAATGAAGAAGAAATTTGAAAAAAAAACACAAGAATTCAAATAACTCGGAAACATGTTTATTTTCGGTTATCAATAAATATGGCTCAAACGACAGCGAATGGGTTATACTATCACGTCCTCCAAGGTTCACGTCTAATCTGGAAACACCCTGTATAGGGCTCTACCATGATCTAAAACTGACCGGAAAACAAGATGTTACAAAAAAAAATCATGTAGAATACGAAATTGGAAAAGGTCAACAGGGAGAAAATCGTGGTTGGAAATGAAATAAAGATGTATAAAAGAATTACTATTCAATAGAAAAATATCGTTACTCGATCATGAAATTTTCTTTTGGAATCATCAATAAAAGGCTTGAAAAACTACGACCAATATAACTAATTTGAGTTTATGCAGAACACTGTACATCAACCTACGCATGTGTATTTCAATCTAGGACTGGCCTAACAGTTGTTAACCTTCAAGCCTATAGAAATGTATTTTCTTATTGCTGAATAAAGGGTTCTTAAAAAAAACACAATACGAGATCACCGCAACTCGCAATTAGAACCACTACAAGAGCCATCAATCATCCAGAGGCTTGAAAAATTGTGGCCTACTGAATTAATTGAAGGACAATGCCACAGTACTTCCATTGATCGCCAGCCTTTCAGCTTCTAAAGTTGTCTTACATTGCATGATTGTTGAATAAAGCATTAGCAATAAAAAAACCATTGGGGAATCCTGAGAGTAATGAACTTGACTCTTCTTCAAATGAAGCATCAATAGTAAACCAAAATGGGTCATGAACAGTAACATCTATTCAAAAACTATTAAGTGCGTGATGTGTTTCGTCAATAGTCATAAGCAGCAGACCAATATTGAAATTATTTACAATTTATGTATTTTGTTCTTCACAAGTCATGGTTCAATTCCAAATTCATATTGATGACTATGTCCAGAAAAATAACGATGGTTTAATCTCAGTTAAAATTCTTCATTTTATATGGAATGAACAGTTTTGTAACAATTTATACTTAACGTTGTAGAAATTACAATCAAATTTAAGATTGAAAATTTCCTTATTTCGTAATAATCTGGTGAAATCGGATACCATCAACCAATTCTGTTTTTCTGGAGGAATACCACAAAGTTAACAACGCGATATTTCAATTTGGGAACCGGATGTCGGTTACATTATGAAGAAAGAAACACGTCAGAATTTATGACTGGACGCCCGAATTAACAGAGAAAACCAAACATACGAGATATGGCGTATCTGGAGCGGATTTGGGTCCAATTACCTCCTGAGGACTATAAACTGGTTGTCGGGGAAAAAAGAGAAACCGCAAATGTTTCCTAATCTCGTAATCTCATCAGCACGCCCGATAACTTTTCCAACATTGAACCTTTGTCGCTATTAGTTCCACCACATGCTTTGTCATAATCTCTATCCCTTTTCGATAATGACAAGGTTTTTAATGAGCGAAATAACATGCAAAGTTTCAATCTGCTAGACTGATTGTCGTTCATAATAATTAGAGCTTTGATTCTTTGGGAGCAGCGTGCTTGCAACACCTAAAAAGAATGCTTTTTGAAGCATAACATAATGAATATTCCCGCATTGTCATTAGGAACTTTTGAAACATTATTCCTTTTGAATACTTGACAAAATGTATACCTTTCTACTTCTTGGAGATTGTATCTGCAAATATTCACTTCAAACACCAAAGCTGAAGACCAAAGCTGAACTCAATTTGGGACTTTTTTGAAAACTTTTCCACGCTTTTCTAAAGTATCTAATTTAACCAGCATAAAAGTGATTTTCGTAGAAAACGAAGGTTCCAAACGGAAAAAGGTTATCTTCCTTTTCTTCTTTGTTCGTCCGCGAGAGAAACACTCCTTGAGATGTCTCACGTCCGTCAGTAATCGGAACAACAACAATGCGGGACTAAGTAGCAATATAGAACATGGGACTCTCCATGCAGTAAGACACAAAAATGTTAAAGAAGTTTTAAAAAAAAACATCGAATTCACATAAGGGTAATAACATAGTGAAGCATCACCTCCAGGGCCGTATCTAGGTAGATTTTTTTTTAATCCACAATATTTTCTTATAGTAAGTATTTTTTTTTCATAAGGGTAGTCATATATTTCCGTAAGAGTTTCAAAATATTACACATTTTATGGAAAAATTTTCTCATTAAAAACATTGAAATACACATTTAATTTTGAATGAAATGCATAAAAATTAAACAAATTCTTAACTAACAAAATGAAATATTCATATTTATATAATAAATACGAACATTTATCTTAAAAAATATAAATTCTTCAACTTACAATTTAAAAATACATACTGCAAACGTAAAATACGTATAGTATATAGTATAGTAAGTATAAAAAAATCACTAGAATAATCTTTGCCAGATGAGATTGAAGATTCAATGAAAACTATGAAAAGTAACACTAAAATCTGAATTTTATTAAATTTCATTCAAAAAAATTACGAAAAGCACTGCCGTGAAGGCAGGAGCTTTTGAGCGCTCGTACATGCACCTTGTAGGTAGATTTGCATTTTCCAGTTTCAGAAATCAATTGAAGGAATTTTTGACTGCTGTCAAAAAAATTCTGAAACTTAGGCAAAACTCCAGACTTCATGTCGGTGCTTCAGCTGATCAATTTTTTTCCGATAATTCGCTAGAATTTTCCACGGTATCTATGGTCTTGGTGATGCGATCTGGACAAAATTTTGCACGTAGTTTGAATACATTATTCCTGAGCTAGGTGCATAATTTCATTCCAATCCGATCGGTAGTTTCGAAACTATCACGAAAAAAATATTTTGAACGGCCATATTTACGGAACCCCTAGTCCAATTTTGCTCATTGATGAACATGACCGTGAAATTTGCGATCCAAACCCACCCTGAAAATTTCAAGTCCCTAGGCCTTTCCGTTCAAAAGTTACAATTTTCTATGGTTTCTATGGTTCTGGTCATGCGATCTGGACAAAATTTCACATGTAGCTTGAACACCTCATTTTCCAATTGAGTGCAAAATTTCATCTCGATCAAATCTGTAGTTTTCAAGTAATCAGGGAAACAAAACTTTGAACGGCCATATTTACGGAACCCCTGGTGGAATTTGGCCCATTAACGAACTTAACCGAGCCATTCGGGAACTGAACCTACCCTGAAAATTTCAAGTTTTTAGGACATTCCGTTCGAGAGTTATCGTGTATACGGCCGGACGGACGGACGGACGGACGGACAGACTCGAATTTTTCGACGGATTCGTCATCAGTGAGTCGAACATAGTCGATTGAGACCATTTTCGGCTCAAAATTCGAAAAATACAGACATCGTGACGAAATGATATAGCCCTCGTGTAAGTAGTACGAGCGCTCAAAAAGAAGCTCTGAGAAGTGAGAATTCATATTTTCCGCAATGAACCATACATATTTGTTCTTGAATTGAAAGGAACAATATTATTATGTTAAAATACGAATAATTGAATATATCCGATGTCAGAATAATGTCATAAAAAATGAGAAATACTTAGTACAAGTCACCTTCATTCGCACAATTTATAATGCTCGAATCCAAAAGCACAATGGCACAAAAAAGTCAGAATATAAAAAAAACTCGAAACTTATAACACTCCAAATCTGGATACACACTAAATGAACCTTAAAATTTGAATTTTTTGCTCTCCTCTTCACAATTGAAAGAAATCAATATTTATTTAGAATAGAATAAGATTCTCCAATTTTTCTCCCACTTCTTGAGCTCAAAACTCTGTGTGGTGAATTTTTGGCAATACAAATCATTTTTGAAATACCACAGATGTGGCCTAAAAATCTAAACAAATCGATCATTCTGAACAATCATCATCAAAGAAGCCGCCCTTCAAAACAAACTGGATGCGATAAGGGATGAAGTGTAAACAACTCATAAAAGGGCTGTGCTTGGAATCGCATGACGATATTGCCGATTGTAATATTTATGATCAGAGTGCGGCATCTTTGAAAATTTTTTATAACAATTGGACCATATTTCTCGTATTTCTGACCTTATTGCATTCTCATTCTGTACTTTGAATATCAATGTTTCGGAATGTGGTGATCGATTTCTAACTCACGTAACCGTGTTGTCATCTTTCGAATTATTTTTTTTTGCTTGGCGCTTCTATTTTTTTGTTTTTAATATTTTTTGGCGCCCCCCGGACCTTGCGCCCGTGGCAAGTGCCACCCTTGCCACGCCCTAGATACGGCCCTGATCACCTCAAGCATCGCTTCAAGACTCGCCACACGCATCAAAAACAAATACATGTAACTGAACTAAACCGTTCATAGAAAAGCATCGACCATATAAAAGACATCGAGCTTCGCCGTTGCCAGGGAATCAAATCAATTTGATTTTCAAGACCCTCCGCAGGCATGATTCCTGAAACGAGACATATGATTGGTGCTAGCCTTATTGTGTTTCAGACAGTGTCGTAGTTCAGGGTAAAAACATATTGAAGTGAGAAGAGGTGAATAATTTGTTTTATATTGAAATGCATAAAGAAAAATTAATGAGTGAAATATATATTCGGCCTGCAAAATGGGATAAAAGAGATAGGAGATATCACAACAGATATGTGTTGGATAAAGCATGAAGGAAAATAAGCAATATAACAAATATATCAGGTGTGCTACAAAAACAATGTAAATAAATCATAAAGCCAATATTACATCTTTTATTATTTTGTCAGATAAAAATATTTTATATTCTATCAACTGGGTGCAACAAAAAATAATGGACGGAAATAAGCAATATTACAAATATATCAGGTCAGTCAAAAACAATGTAGATGAAACAGAAAACCAATATTATAGCAAACTCTTTTATATTTTTGACATATAAAAATATTCTATATTCTATTAACTTGGTACAACAAAATATCAAAAACCATATTCTATATTTAAACAACTACTCCCTATTTCCAACACTTCACTACGACTCTGGATTCATAATTCTCACCACTGCTTCCATAGATGCCCCACTATGTGCCCTCTGATGCCCGACTTGCGGTGATGCATTAGGCGAGTCTTGAAGCGATGCCTGAGGCGATGCTTCACTATGTTTTTACCATCGAGATAATCAAGATCTCTGAATTATGATGATTAATAAATGAAATTTATCAATGTATGTTATTTGTTTACTCGTTAATTCGTTTTTTTTTGCGGAATCTCGTTAATGGCACGAGCAGCTCTACATTTGAAAATCTGCAATACAAAATTTGATTTATTTGCTTTATTTTGAAGGTTTCTTGTTTCAATTGATAAATTTCTCAGACAATACTTTCGTTCACAAATAGGTTTTCTAGTGCAATCTCATTACTTTTTGGATCTTCACATCACCACTAATTGTAGACCTTTCCTGACATGGTCGAATCCAATTAGCAGCCAAAAATCCACTTCTTCTCCCTTATTCTTTTCAAAGGAAAGAATTCTCAAAATACAACACTGCTCAAGGAATACCGTCGTCAATAAATGGTCTCGAATTACAGAAGCTCTCAAATTCCCCGTTATAATGGAACGAGAAGAATCGTTATGATGGAGCGAGTCCTTTGTGAAACTTAAATTAAAATGGAAAAAGTTGTTGAGTACTCTTTGCGAACGAATTTAATTAGTCCGCCGATTTTTGGAGTGTACATCTACACCGGCAAAGGAATGTTTCGTTAATATACATGAGGGTTTCCCTCCTCTCAATTTTAAAACGATTGATTTGAAAATTTTAGATTTGGTATACCGATGATGAAAAAAGTACTGATGGAAGTGAGCACTTGTTTCGATTCTCCGCCAGAGCGGTAACCTATGCGAAATTATTGAAAATACAGGTAAATGATCGAAAAGAGAAGTATTCAATCATATCTACCCAGTTTTCACCTCCAAATTGGTATATTTCACGATATTTTCATCCGAAATTGACCGATTTTGACAAATTTAACGCAACACCAGATCAGAAAAAATCTATTTTCTTTTTATGTATAGCTCTCTTTACCTATTCCTCAAACGCAAACACAAAATTCCACCAGGATATGACTGATAACTACAGAGATTACATTCGATCAGATCGAATAATTGAAAAAAATTCAGATGGCTGTACCAACGAAACCTCTGGGCGAATTTCGACATTCACGAATGCAACAGGCGCAACAAGACCTCCAACGTACCCTGAAATGTTCGAAAGACTCTCTTCTTTCGGAAGATATCGTGTTTACGACAAGGCAGACGGGCTCAATTGAATTTGACCACGAGTTCTTCGTCTGTGAGTCCAACCTAATCGTTCTCAAAATTACAGACATTTCGGTGAAATGATAACGCTCTTGCGGAATACATGTTACTTATCGCAAAGCCCTACTCCTAATGCCTTGTTCAGATGTGACGAGCTCTCGGCCAAGACCGGAGAAACTCGTTTTGCCACTCGGCCGAACAATAATACTGACAGAGTCAGCGTCGACACGCATTTGATTCGTTTGGCCGAGTGCCTACTCTCCCTACCAAGATGTTATTGCACTCGGCGTGTCTAAACAGTCCTTCGAGTCACTAGTCGAGTGTCTTGTACCAACTGTAGTTGTGTATTCGTTATTGTTAACCGCTGTAATCCATTGTTGCATTTTTTACGTTCTTAATTGTATTACCTTTCGTTCAACTCAAAATGTCAACGAAGTGGAATTGTACAACAACAATTAAATTTATCCAGGAGTATAAAGCCCACGAGTGCTTGTGGAATTTCAAATCTTCACTTTACAAAAACAGGCAAATGCGTGATTCTGCTTATAGGAATATAGTTACAGCAATGGATATAAAAGGATTTGGTGTTCCAGAGGTTAAAGCTAAAATAAAAAATCTTCGCTCCACATATGCCCAGGAACTTAAAAAAGTCAAACAATCGAAGGAGTCCAGGAGTGGAGCTGACAGTTGTTACGTGTCAAATTTAAAGTGGCTCAAAGAACTGGAACCAATCTACAAGGATTCAGATACCAGGACAGCTTCAGAAAATGTAAGTAATATGTTTATTTGTAAATAAAGTTCTACATAGGTATAAATGCTTTGATTATAATATCATACAATGAACGTTACAGCACCTTCATGAGTGAAGTAATGTGTGTATATTTCTCGCAACTCTCTAACTTGTCTTGCTAAATGGTTTGATCCAGTATTGCCGATACTTTGCAAGGAAAATTTTTTTTTCCATATTCCCTAAATAATTTCACCTGTGTTTTCGTCTTTCATATCTACAATGCCGCTATGCAAATAAGTATTACAACTTGTCATTCGCAACATAGTGAGGCATCAAGATTCGCCTCTGATATTTTGTTGCATATTAAATATTTTTATCTGACAAAAATATAAAAGAGTTACATTGTTACATTGTTTCTGTAGCTCACCTGATATATTTGTAATATTGCTTATTTTCGTCCATTACTTTTTGTTTCACTCAGTTAATAGAATATAAAATATTTTCATCTCACAAAAATATAAGAGAGATTGCTATAATATTGGTTTTCTGTTTTATTGACATTGTTTTTGTAGCTCACTTGATTTATTTGTTATATTGATTATTTCCGTCCCACTTAATCCAATACATATCTTTTGTGATGTCTCCTGTCTCGTTTATCTCATATTGCAGGCCCAATGAATATTTCACTAATTTTTTTCTTTATCCATTCCAATACAAACAAATTATTCAGCTCTTACACTTCATTATGTTCTTTTTCTTACTTAACTATGACACTGGCTAAAACACAATACTGCTGTCGGCTAGCACCAATCCTATGTCTCGTTTTGGGCATCATGCCTGCGGAGAGTCTTGAAAGTCCAATCGATTTGATTCCCCGGCAACGGCGATGCTCGATGCCTGGGTTAAGGCTATGGTCGATGCTTTACTATGAACGGTTTAGTTCAGTTACATGTATTTGTTTTTGATGCTTGAGGCGATGCTTCACAATGCAGAGCGCATGTAGTACGAATAATTTGATCCGTTACTTCTAGCCATGTTGCGATAGGCTTATGGAATATTTGGAATCGACTTGCTTGTATACCGAAAGCATTTTCTGCACCATATTGGTTTCAAGTTTTTGGTAAATTTCTGAATATTCCTCCATCCGAGTTCCTTCAATTTGCTCCAACGTTTATCTACCGAAAACAATAATAATGATCAACAATCACTATCAAAACTATACTTTTGACTTTGTAGTTTTAAAATTCACTTCCATATTGATTTGGAGCTTGAATCAATATATAGGGTGTTTTTAAAGATAAGACTTTTTTTTGACAGGTGCTAGAACTCATCAAAAGAGATCTTTTCGTCGGAAGTTGATCATATAAAATATTCACTATGAAAAAAGTGCAAGAAATCTTGGGCATCAAGATCTTAAGACGACTCTGTATCGTGTTATCTCTATTTCAGGAGATCTGCCATGAATAACTGTGCCATATGCATTCCAGCAAGTAAATAAAGTGCTGGATTTTATCGCAAATTTTTTCATTATCCTTCAACTTAGGAGATTCTTCCTGAACGGTATCATTGAGCGCTCGTACTCAGGGCCATATTAGCGCATAGGCCAACATAGGCCATGGCCTAAGGGCGGCACGGTTTTAGGGGCGGCAAATTTTTCGGTAAATTACAAAAAAAATATTTCTCGAATAAAAAGAAAGTAGGAATACGCACCTTCGAAAATCATAATATTATTCAATATTTTCCATGAATTTCACACATTTTCAAAGCACAAAGTGAGTTCTTTCATTTAAATACGAATTTGGGAAAGCAATGAAACATTTTATTGGAAAAATGAAAAATCACACCATATCTGATTCTGAAGGAGCCGCCCTAAAACAGAACAGCAGTCGTAGGTAACGCTCATCGAGTAATGTCGGCAAGCTTGATGAGTTCTATCGTAAATTGTAAAAATGTAACTCGCAATAAAAAAGGAATAGGCCAACCCCGTCTTTGTGGACGCGGTACTGCCGCATCGCACTTGCAGAACATATCAGAAATTGTAGAAGAATCGAAAACTTATAAAGTTGTCAGGCGTGTTTCATTATTTCTCGATATTATTATTGAAAATTTTTAGTATCAAGAAAGCTTTTTGAAACCTTACAAGGGAATTGAATGAATTGAAAATTATTACCAGGATTTTGCTGCGAAGGTCTCGTTTGAGCGCTCGTTCTACTTACACGAGGGCTACATCATTCGTCACGATGTCTGTATTTTTCGAATTTTGAGCCGAAAATGGTCTCAATCGACAAGGTTTGACTTACTGCTGACGTATACACCATAACTCTCGAACGGATGGACAAAGAAACTTGGAATTTTCAGGGAAGGTTCGAATTTCGAATGCCGCGGTTAAGTTCATTATTAGGCAAAATTCCACCAGGGGTTCCGTAAATATGGTCGTTTGAAATTCAGTTTTCTTGATAATTTCAGAACTATGGATTCGATCGCGACAAAATTTTGTATTCCAATAGAGAATGATATATTCAATCCAATTTTTTTTCTTGATCATATAACCAGAAGCATTTTAAATTCCAACGAATCATTGAATAAAAAATCCTTATATTTCTGTAACAGCTGATTCAGCATAAATGACAGAGAGCTTCTATCATTTTATTGGCAGCTCTCAAAAATTTCTTCAATTGGTTTCTAAAACTGGAAAATGAGGATCTACCCTCAAGGTGGACGATGTCCAAGAACTTCACTCGAGAGGAGTGAGTACCTTAATTAGAAGCGAAAAAAGCTTAGTGTAAGTTTTTCCCTATCTTGATATTGCCGTTAGAATGTTTCGGCAACGAACTGCTCAGGTCTTTTTCAATTTTGAAACGAATTTTATCATAGTGGCGATCAAGCATATCTTGCCGCTTTGGGCAAAAAATTGATTTTGAAGAAAAGTTGAAAAAGTACGCAGAAAAAAAAGCACGAAGGAAATCGTTAATATATTGACGAAGAAAAGTTCAATAGCAGTGTTTTTAAAAAAGTTTTTTGAATATAATGTAGAATAATATTGAATTGAACACTCTGACACAATAAGAAAGTTTCATTTCCAATCAAGTCCTCCTGCGAAAAGCACTTAATTGAAAAATCGCACAACTCAGAGGGGCGGCAAATTGTTATTGGCCTAAGGGAGGAAATAAGTCTAATCCGGCCCTGCTCGTACTACTTACAAGAGGGCTATATCATTTCGTCACGATGTCTGTATTTTTCGAATTTTGAGCTGAAAATGGTCTCAAACGACTATGTTCGACTCACTGATGACGAATCCGTCGAAAAATTCGAGTCTGTCCGGCCGTCCGTCCAGCCGTATACAAGATAACTCTCGAACGGAATGTCCTAGAAACTTGAAATTTTCAGGGTAGGTTTGTATCTCAAATGCCGCGGTTGAGTTTGTTATTGGGCAACATTCGCCCAGGGGTTCCTTAAATATGGCTGCTCGAAATTTTGTTTTCCTGATTACTTTGAAACAACAGATTCGATCGAGGTGAAATTTTGCACTCAGATGGAGAATTACGTGTTCAAGCAACATGCAAAATTTCGTCCAGCTCGCATGAACAGAACCATAGAAAATTATAACTTTGTAATGGAAATGCCTAAGGACTTGAAATTTTCAGGATAGTTGTGGATCTCGAATGTTGCAGTCACGTTTATCAATGAGCAAAATTAGACTATGGGTTCCGTGAATATGGTCGTTTGAAATTCAGTTTTCTTGATAATTTCAAAACTATGGATTTGATCGTGACGAAATATTGTATTTAAATTGAGAACGATATATTCGAGCTGAATTTTTTCAGATCGCTTGGTCAGAACCATAGAAACCATAGAAAATAATAACTTTCGAACGGAAAGGCCTAGGGACTTGGAATTTTCAGGATAGGTTTGGATCTCGAATATCGCGGTCACGTTCATCAATGAGCAAAATTAGACTAGGGGTTCCGTAAATATAGCCGTTCAAACTATTTTTTTTCTGATAATTTCGGAACTACTTATTTGATTGGAATGGTAACCGTAGAAAATTCTAGCGAATTATCGAAAAAAAAATTGGTCACCTGAAGCACTGACGTGAAGTCTCGATTTTCGCCTTTGTTTGAAATTTTCTTTGACAGCTGTCAAAATCTTTTCCACTGGTTTCTTAAACTGGAGAATGCGAATCTACCTACAAGGTGAATGAACGAGCGCTCAAAAGCTCCTGACTTCACGGCAGTGCTTTTCGTAATTTTTTTCAAGTTCAAACTAAGTAGAGGAAAAATTTCTGATTGGAAAGGTCCTTTAGAAAAATATTAGTTCAAAAAATAAACCGATGAAAGATGAAATTGATCCAAATTGTTCGAAATGGTCATTATTAGTTTGATGTTACATGAAGCACTAATCACATCAGTTTGCTCACGATTAATGTCACGAGCATTTTCAATGAGTTGTTTTAGTTGTTCAACACTATTCATCTCAACCTTACTGTACACTAATGTTTTCAAATGACCCCAAAAGAAGATATCACATGGGTTGAGATCCGGGAACGTGCAGGCCAAGAAATGGGCCAACCACGTCCTATCCACCTATTTGGAAACACATTACGAAATTCGGAATAGTCACAAAAATCATACGCTCTGTCCGATAATTTTTCCGTACACTGAACACATTCAATAAACACATTTAGATCTCAATACGTACCGTCAGATCCGGACTGAGAATTTCTCAGATTCGTGGGTTACTTTGATTTCGAAATACTCGGCCCTGGTGAATATTTTATATAGAGGATTTTTTGAACTTTGACTCATTTTGATGTGTTCTAGCACCTGTTGAAAAAAAAAGCCTCAACTTTGGAAACACACTGTTTGTTTGCCATCGATGGCGCCATGACATCCGGGAAAATTCCATCTTAGAAGAGAGCCATTTTCTATAACAGTCCATTCTTCATTAGTTTCAGGAACCTGAAAAAAAAATATTTTAAATGAATTTAAATAAAACAAAAATCTCTATGCAATAACGTAATTTTTTTATTTTTTATTTCGAATAGGTTGGATTGAACACGCAAACAGATAGTGACACTGGAACTGAAGCATCCAGAGAAGTACAAACTAATAACGAAGTACCTGAAACCCAAATTCGTTCTGTACCCCCCCGACGAAAAAAAAGAGCAGCTCTACTTCGTGCTGTGGCTGATTTGAAGTCTTTGCATGAGTCAATAAATAAATCTGAGCCCGAAGCAGACTCCTATGATATATTTGGAAGGAGTGTTGCGATGCAACTGAAGACGTTATCCAGAGAAACATCTTTACGGGCTCAATGTGAAATACAAAATATATTGACTGAAATGGGACTACAAGAACTTAGAAATCAAGAACGTGCATCAACGACATTTTCATACAGGGATCCCGTATCAGTAAAATCAGGATATTCGTCAGAAGGATCAGGGAATAATAGTTCATGAGTTATATAGGTAGAGTCACCGAGTGTTGAACATCTTCTAAGAGTATATTTGTTCAATTATTAAAATTCTTAGTGATTTACTTACGTGTTTTGTTTTTGTTAGATTTTTCAATATTCTCTTCTTTCCGTCGAGTCTGTTCGATGTGGTGAGAATTGCATATTATTATGTTCCTTACTGAAAAGTACTCTATGTAGTCTATGCAGTCTATGTAATTCCGGTCAGAATAACTGTTTTCGGAATTAGCACAGACAAAGAGATAGACAAAAATAATGAAATTTTGGGAGAATAAAATTAAGATTTCATCCAATAGTTTATTATTCAACGAGCGGTAATGTAGGTCACACCTCACGCAGATGAAGTTTGCAGCACGAGCCGAAGGCGAGTGCTGTAATTCATTAAGTGAGTTACAACCATTACCACAAGTGGAACACTATACTTTATCTACGACTATAACAATTAATACTAAGATACAAGTACAGAGAAAGAACTTTATTTACAAATTATAATATTTAAGTAAGTAAGTAAGTAAATTTTTATTTCAACAATCATAGCAGCTTACAAACACCCACTTCAAAGATGAAACAAGTCAAAATCAGTTTAAACAATAATTAGACACAAAAACTCAAAAATTCCTTAACACTATAGGGCTCACAATCTATTATAAATTTGTGGATCTCATTTTTAAATTTATTGTATTCCTGAATATTCCGAAGCTTTGTAGGTAATGCATTAAATATCCTTATGGCTATATAAAGAGGGTGTCTTTCGTAACAAGCTAGAGAATGAATAGGAAAAAAACAATGAACCATCCGTCTAGTATTGTTTTCATTTCTATGAGTTTCAAAGTAATAATTATGTTTATGGAAGAACAATAATAACCGATAAATATACAGGCCATGAACAGTGAGAATTCCACTTTTTTTGAACAGAGATCGACATGTTTCTCGATACTTTGAGCCGAAAATTATCCTCACTGCCCAATTCTGAGTGACAAAAATCCTATCAACTTGTTAGGAATTACCCCAGAAAATGATTCCATAAGTTGTTAACGACTGAAAATATGCATAATAGATGGTCTTCAAAATGTCTAAATTTACTTGTTTTTTCACCATATTCAGGGTATATACCACAGAATTTTTTCCTCGAATGTTCTATATGGTTATTCCATTTTAAATTTGCATCAATCACGACTCCCAAAAAAAGTGACACAGTTCTTTATGTCAACCTCATGATTTGTACAAACTAGACTAGAGGGAAAAACTTGTCTTGATCTATCAGTACAGAAATATGTGCAAACTATTTTCTGCATATTAGGTACCAGTCTGTTATCACAGCACCAATCATTAATGTCCTTAAGCACTTGCTTGATGCACTCAACCGATGTAGAGATGTTGTCACATTCGATCAAGGCATTAGTGTCATCAGCAAAATTCAGCAATTTACAATTTTCTGGCATTATTAGATTGAGGTCGTTAATATATACCAGAAAAAGAGTGGTCCCTCACAAGACATAAATTCTGTATGTGATTGCTGATTGTCTTATTTCTGAAGGTGTCACTTTGATTTTCTTCAAAAAACTTGCTGGGATATATTTCGATTGAATAGAAATGAAAAAAAGTTATGGCGTTTGAAAGATGAAACTTTTGAAATTGATCTCTCATTTGCTCATAACTCTTTATATTCTATATTTTGGAACGAGTCCTCGAGATAAAGTATAGAAAATCATATTTTTTCAAGACGGCGGCCATGAGAGAGCAAATCTGAAACACGGCCTAAAACCTTCCTGTAAAGTCCTCTTGCAAACTGTGAAATTTTCTTTGAATTCAATGCAGCCATTTTTTGGAATAGGCTGGACAAACACACAGACCAAATAGTTAAAAATGGTTACTATTGTTCATGTTCAGATAACAATTTGAATTCTAAGAAGGTCGAATATTTGGATATTACAGACAGGCCCAATCCTTAAGAACAAAGAACAATTACTTCAGTTTAAATTCTTAACTGGCGCTCGCTTCCTGATTCCAACTTTTTCAGACAACCCATTCTCCCGTTTCGGTTCTATCCACCACTAACGAAACTTCGTTGCCCATAATAATTTTCGCATCTTCCAAATGGGGGCAGAGGAGCAAAACAACAAGATCCCATCTCGCTGGAACCCATTCATAACTGGCGAGTTTATCGCTCTGGCAACAACATCGTCATACTGCAGCTGTTACATATTTTAAGAGAATGTGGTTACTTTACTCATATTTTATTATTACAAAGAACGATGTGGGCCCGCGAATTAAAGTTATGTGCTGGAACTAAAAGCGGCCGAGTTTTAATCTAGGGAAGTTATCAAGGCGAAAATGAACGTAGCACAGCATAGGCGAATCTTTTATATTGTAATTTTCCCCTCTGGGCTGTGGGGAATTTGTATTATTACACGATGGAAAGCTTTGTGCTTTCCTATATCATCAGGTCGGGGAGGGGTGAGGGTGGTTGCTATAGAAAAGCAGATATTCAAAATATGAATCTATGCAGAGTGGTTCAAGAAACGTGAAACTTCGGATATCATAATAAGTAATCTTTTTTAATTAAATCCTCGTTAATTGAATTAAATTCACGTGACATTTCCGGTTAAACCGGAAAGCTCTTCAAAGGTGGAATTTTGTTTCGCTTGCTCTGTTAGGTTCTCAAGATATTCAAATATGTACATAACATGCATAAAATTCCTATATACTCGACATTTTCGCTTCAATGTTCATTTCATTTCTCCGCTATCCATCGACAGCACTTCAAAGGTCATCAGACGTCGATCGAAAAGTCATCAATATTGAAATCGCGTTCGATGAAAGACATTAAGGAATACGCAGCTTTCAGGTCGTGTATATTTGAGAAGCTAATTATACATTAAACTCTCCGCGCTGATAAAATATTCTCACACCTCACCTTTTAACTCAAACGACGTTTCCAAATATATACTTTAGCATTTAGTGATTTGCGTCCTCCTACATAAACATTTATCCGCCTTCGGGGATCGGAAAAAAAATTTAGGACAACATTTCCGACGCAGCAAAGGTAAACGTTGCTCGGAGGGTAAACATTTGCAGCGCGAATTCCTTGTAACCGTATACCAGAATGAATTAGCACGATTAACACACAGGATGGTAATATAAATAGCCATTTATCATTGTGAGCTTAACGCCATTACAATGCGCATATATATCTTACTTAGGAAAGTTATAAACTACTTGGAATAGACGCAGCAACTACAAGCGAATGAACTGTGCTTTTGTTGGTTGAATTATATATTTGTCCGTGAAAAAGGATGACTAAGCCTATTAATGTGAGGATCCATCCGAAATATATGCGGCAATTTCGGAACAAATCTGAATTTTTATGTTGTTTGAAGGCGACAACTTGAAGCTAAATGTACCTATCCAATGAAATAACTGAAAGAAGGAAAAATAAAGGATATTCGAGTTCGAGAGGGGAAATCAATACATACCTGCTTATTTGTAAACGTCAACAACAATATCACCTCCTTGCATAATCATTCCTATTTTATATTTTATCCAAATGACTTCCCGAACAGTTTTCTAAACAACACTTGATAAGCAAATTGAAAAAAAATCATGAATAATGACATGCAAATTTTGAAAACAAAAACAAGTAAATCAATCCTTTTTCATCGTCAAAAACACTTAGTTTTATAATTTCCACATCATTTTGGCTAAATTTGTATCTATAGCTTTCATTTTCTCGGTTAAAAAAAAAATTTATATTTATTTCCTAAGAACGATTTACTTATTGAAATAAGTAGGGGAAATTTTGAAGAGCGCTGACGTGAAGTCTGGAGTTTTTTAGCGCGTGTTTAAATTCATCACTTATTCGCTTCGAAATTATCGAAAGGGATACGTATTTTATCCAATTCACCCAGCTTCCACCTATAAATTGGTATATTTCACGATATTTTCATACGAAACTCGAGATATCAAATTTGGACGAATTTCATATAGGAAACATGGAAAAATTATGTAGGTACTGTGAGACTGGGAAATTTCTGGAAATCATCACTCACCCCTATTTCCAACGGTGAATAACTGAAATGTTGTTTAGTAAAAAATTAATTAGTCTATGATCATTTTGATTGAACATGAACACTGAAGCGATTGTATCGAAGCAAAGATTATGAAACGAACAGATTCTGTGAACCAAACCGGCCGTCAGTGTGAAAAAAAATGTCATGTTATTTTTATGAACTTCAAGAGATGGAATATCAAATTTCTTAAGTACAGATCAGAATTTTTTTTACGTGGAATAACTGTAAAGCTGAATTTATTCATAAAGTTTCTGAAATACTAACCAAAGTTCTGAAAAAAAAAAATTTTTTTTTATTATGATCCTCAACAAATCAGACATGAACATTCGTGTTGTAATTCTCTGAAAAATTTCGTTTGGTCCGGTGTTTTTCGAATTATTGAGAAAAAAACATCCAGATTGTGATCTACGAAACCCATCTGCAGATTTTGCCCATTTACAGATTCGGTTGGCGCATTCAGACCTTGAACGTACCCTGAACATTTCAAAACTCCTTTCAAAAGTTATCGTGTTCACAGACGGACGGACGAACAGAATTGGTTTTTTCTGACCTAATCGTTCAAGATCATTCTAGGCTCAAAATACGAAAATTACAGACATCTGGGAAAAATTTGATGATAGAAAAGAGCGCGCATGAAAGGTCGAGCGAGGAGAATCATTGAACATTTTTTTTTCAATAGCACAAACATTTTCTTGGAGTTTTTGTATCTGACAATTTTTTGGTATTTTCTGCTGTGATTGTGACTTGTCTTCTGTTATCTTCTGAAATAATAAAAATAATGTGTAATTAGTACTCTGTTCTTGATTCTGTTCATTATTTCCTTTGTGGTTTCATGATATATTTTTTCTTCCTTGGGGTTGGTCTATTTTTTGTAGTTTTTATTAGATATATTCTCCTTTGTTGTAGTTATATTGATGATCGTCCAATATTCTTTTCACTGGTAACGTTAAATTTTTCTTCTGGTAAATTTCCTTCGGGAATATATTTTTCTGTGAATGATTCCTTGTTCTATGATTTTGTTCATTTTTGTGGGATTATTACTATATACTTTTTTTCTTGTAAAAGAAGAAAAGAAGAAAATGTTGTATTAATACGACTCGTTGAATAGATACTTTTTGGTATGTCTTTTTCATTTTTAGCGCTCGTTCAACTTACACGAGGGCTATATCATTTCGTCACGATGTCTGTATTTTGAGCCGAAAAATTTCTCAATCGACAAGGTTCGACTCACTGATGAAGAATCTGTCGAAAAATTCGAATCTTTCCGTGCGTCCGGCCGCCCGTCCTGCCTTATACACGATAACTCTCGAACGGACCGACCTAGGAATTTGAAATTTTCAGGGTAGGTTCGAATCTCAAATGCCGCAGTTGAGTTCGTTATTGGGCAAAATTCGACAAGGGGTTCCGAAAATATGGCCGTTCAAAATTTTGTTCTCCTGATAACTTCGAAACTACTTATTCGATCGAGATAAAATTGCACTCAGATGGAGAATGACGTGTTAAAGATACATGCAGAATTTTGTCCAGATCGCATGACCAGAACCATAGAAACCATAGAAAATTTTAACTTTCGAACGGAAACGCCTAGGGACTTGAAATTTCCAGGATGGGTGTGGATCTCGAAGTTCGTAGTCACGTTTATCAATAAGCAAAATCAGACAAGGGGTTCCGTAAATATGGCCGTTCAAAATATTTTTTTCCTGATAATTTCGAAACTATTAATTGAATTGGAATGAAATTTGGCACATAGATGAATAATAATGTAATCAAACTAAGTGCGAAATTTGTCCAGATTGCATTACCAAGACCATAGATACCGTAGACACTTCTAGCGAATTATCGAAAAAAAAAACACCTTTTTTGACAGCTGTCAACAAAATTTCCAATTTGTTTCTAAAACTGGAAAATGCGAATCTACCTACAATTGGATTGAATTAGCGCTTAAAAGCTCCCATGAATTCTTTTATGGATGACTTTTTCAAAATCATTTTTTGGAGTAATGGGAGATAGATGGAAACTTCTTTACTTGTTAACTTACAAAATCCCACTGGAATATCAGCCATATATTGAAATTCCTAGTATCAAAGCTAGATCGCTATTTTCTCGCGAAACAAGCGTGATATTTGGAATTTTTGTGTACAATTTTAAGAGAAAATATGACAATTGAAATCGATTAAGCATCTATTTATTGGACTGTGATAACTTAATAAGAGTTTCGTGTTTATCAGGTGATATATGAGAATAAAAGCTTGCTATCAATCAAACGAAAATTATATTATATAAAAATTCAAATATCAGAAACTGCGATGATATATACAAACAAAAAAACTGAAGAAATGCACTTACATATGTTGAAAGATACTCTTGTTGATATTTTTGATATTTGATTATCCAAATTCTATAACTTATTAGTAGTACAACTTTTCGATAAAGTTTTTTTCAATCAACTTACACCATCGACCATATCAATATTCATTCAAGTAATTAGCTATTTTAATTTCCGAAGAAAGTTATTGATGGATTGAAAATGGCAAACAGATTACACTCTACCAAAAAATGGAAATTATAAACCAAAATCATCCTCAATTTAAATTATCTTTCACACTTTTGTATGCCGCTAAGTTAATTGGCATTTAGAGAAACATCAAACGAACAATGAGTGGCAACCCTTTTTCAGCATCATCTAAAGCCCATTAAAATACGTGAGTTACCCTTTCGGGGCATTGTCAGCATGCACACGGTAAGCCTAGACAACACGAAATAATGAGCGCCCCACACTAGACGCGTTTATTTTGACAGTTGCTCGGATCTTGGCATGATTGATAGCGCGGATAAAGTTTGAATGCCTATTTCGTTTTACGTCGTAAACATCTGTACAATGTTGCTGGAATACGCGATTTCGAGTTTCGAAGAAAGCTTAGGGACATTCCGTTACTCTCGTTGATATAAAACTCGGGTTGAAATCACTTCGTATATTTTATGGAATGGAAGTTTTCAGCAATGCTCGTTAATAATTGAGATAGTCTGGGAATTCGGACGGCGTTGCAGGCGTTGAAGTTTTAGTTGGAATTTTGATACGTGAAGCTTGCAGTCCCGGTGGAAAAAATCCATGATGCGAATATATCCATGAGTTGTTTTCTTGGAATTCTCCATTTGGGATGAAGAAAATTCCATCGTGGTATACATTTTGTAGTTTCAATAGTATTCAACGAATGAATATATTGCTTAAAGAAAGATGATCTGATACCCAGGTGATTTGCTCAATCTCTGTGATGTTACCTGGGGAGATCAAGGAAGGAACACTTATTTGTTCCATAATTCCATATACGTATCTGATCCATAATTTGTGAAAAATCTGTCATGTATCAGAACTACATCCATGCTTCGTATTGGCGATGTGACAGTCTTATAGTTATTATGTAACATATAATATATGAAACTTCGCCCAATATTTGTGATGTTTCAATTCAAGATCGGGAATGGAACATGACTTAGTATTTCTTATATATCAATAATATATCAATGTTTCATTGAGGCGTTACTTTATCACAGCCGCATAGCATGAATCCAAATTAGCATCAAATTTGTGATTTTGCATTTCAAAGATGAATAATAGTATATTATTTAACGAGCGGTAATGTTGTTAAAGTCGTAGATAAAGTACAGTATTCAACTTGCGTTAATTGTCATAACTCACTTGATGAATTACAAACCTCGCTTTCGGCTCGTGCGCTCGTGCTGTAAATTTCATCTGCGTGAGTTATGACCATTAACGCAAGTTGAATACTGTACTTTATCTACGACTTTAACAATAAATACTAAGAAACAAGTACAGAGAAAGAACTTTATTTACAAATCTTAGTAGTTACCTATATCAGTGCATTATTAATGTGTATTGTGCTTCTTAGTATGGAATAGAAAGTCCATAGGGGCGATGCTTTATATTAAGTGCTAAGTTCACTAAAATATGCCAAAAGAACATTCTCTGTAAGCGATTACTTAATATTCTCACTGCTACACCAATCTTAAAATTTGTTGTATTTATACATCTTTATATTTGTTTTGGGATTTTTCGAGCAATAAATTCTGTATGGTAACATTGGCTGATTGTCTTATTTCTGAAGGTGTACATAATAATTCATCTTCACAATCTGAATTCACCTTTTTCAGCAAAATCACTACTATAACCTCCTGGCTCTGTGCTTCTGAACAAGCCGATTGGCCGAAAGGGAACAGTTAATAATTGGTATTGAGGGGAGGTCACTTGAATTATTTTGACGTTTTCTCAAATTAAGTTGATCTAATTATTATTGTGAATGTTCTGCTGAAAAAGATTAATTCAAATAGTGAAGATGAATTATTATGTTCACCTTCAGAAATGAGGCAATCAGCCGATGTTACCATACAGAATTTATTGCCGAAAAATCCCAAAACAAATATAAAAGTGTATACAACAATTTTCAAGATTGGTGTAGCAGTAAGAATATTAAGTCAACGTTCAAAGATAATGTTTTTTTGGCATATTTCAGTGAACTTAGCACTAAGTATAAAGCATCGCTACGGCTCTGATGGGGGGCACAATAGACCTTGAGGTCGCAGTGGAACGTAACCCCCTTCCTAACTATAACTATAACTATCGCTTTTATGGACTTTTCACTCCATAGTCCATGCTAAGAAGCACAATCAACATAAATAATGCATTGTTATATCTAACTATTAAGATTTGTAAATAAAGTTCGTTCTCTGTACTTATATCTCAGTATTTATTGTTATAGTCGTAGATAAAGTATCGTATTCAACTTTCGGTAATGGTCATAACTCACTTGATGAATTACAGCATGCAAACTTCATCTGCGTGAGTTATGACCTATTATCTATTACCTCTGGTTAAATAATATACTATTCACTCAATTAGTCTTCATCTAGGATGCATATTCAACTGTTTCATTTCAGTCGCATACATAATCGAAAATGAATGAATTATTAACAGTAATATAAAAACATTTGGGATCGAAAACAAAATAAAAAAATTTTAAACACACTCTGAACGTACGTATTGGGGAAACTCGAATAGAAACCATCAGAGGTGGAACCTGGAAATTTGATTTTATTGATGTACTATCTACCTATATTTCTGCAGGTTTCGAAATGTTTGCCCAAAAAGGTTAGTCCTATTTTTCGGTAGATCTTGTATTCATTCAGTTATGAAAAATAAAAAATCCCAACACATAAATGAAAAAAATTCATTGTTATTTTCTGCTTTTTTTGTGTCATCAAAGCAATCAGGAAATTCCTAGATAATTTTTTTTTGCATGTATTTACATAACAAATATTAAAACGAATATTTCTCAACAAATATTGAAACATTCGGTGGTGAAAGTTTTTTGGGGGTTCATATTTATTCTACATTTCGTCTTGAGAATGGGAGAAATTGAAGTCTACAGTTTATAGCCATGGTCATGAAAGGTCGATCCTCTTTATTTCGTTCTCCCATAACTCACTTCACCCAGTACGAGAAGCTAGGCTTCAGCCTTTCACCTTTTACGCATCTTTCAGTTTTATCTGGAAGAGACACCAAACCATCTCTGTGTATGTTTCAATTGTCAATATGGCCAAGTGCTAAAAGCGTTCCTATTAGCTTTTCTGGTTTCTGGATTATTATTATTCCCAAAAATTACCAAGATTACCATCATACCCAAAAATGGTCAAAAGTAGAAGATAATGGAAGAATAATATCCAGAATTGCCCATCATCAGCTACCAAAGAATTTTAAAAACCCAATCTTGTAACTGCCCCATCTGCACAAGCCATTGTAAGTGTAAATTGTTGATTATTTTTGAGCGCTCGTACAACTTACACGAGGGCTATATCATTTCGTCACGATGTCTGTATTTTTCGAATTTTGAGCCGAAAATGGTCTCAATCGACTATGTTCGACTCACTGATGACGAATCCGTCGGAAAATTCGAGTCTGTCCGTCCGGCCGTCCGGCCGTAAGCACGATAACTCTCGAACGGATCAACCTAGAGACTTGAAATTTTCAGTGTGCGTTCAGTTCCCGAATGCCTCGGTTAAGTTCGTTAATGGGCCAAATTCCACCAGGGGTTCCGTAAATATGGCCGTTCAAAGTTTTGATCCCCTGATTACTTGAGAACTACAGATTCGATCAAGATGAAATTTGGCACTCAAATGGAGAATGAGGTGTTCAAGCTACATGTGAAATTTTGTCCAGATCACATGACCAGAACCATAGAAACCATAGAAAATTGTAACTTTTGAACGGAAAGACCTAGGGACTTGAAATTTTCAGGATAGGTGTGGATCTCGAATTTCGTGATCACGTTCATCTATGAGCAAAATTATACAAGGGGTTCCGCAAATATGGTACTTTGAAATTTACTTTTCTTGATAATTTCAAAACTACAGATTCGATCGTGACGAAATTTTGTATACTTATGGAGAATGATATAATCAAGCTACATTTCTTCAGATCACATGACCAGAACCATAGAAACCATAGAAAATCATAACTTTCGAACGGAAAGGCCTAAGGACTTGAAATTTTCAGGATAGGTCTGGATCTCGATTTTCGTGATCTTTTTCATCTATGAGCAAAATTATACTAGGGGTTCCGTAAATACGGTCGTTTGAAATGTTGGTTTCTCGATCATTTCGAAACTACGGATTCGATCGAGATGAAATTTCGTATTTTAATCGAAAATGATATATTAAAACAATGTTTTGTCCAGATCTCATGACCAGAACCATAGAAACCATAGAAAATTGTAACTTTTGAACGGAAAGGCCTAGGAACTTGAAATTCTCAGGGTGGGTTTGGATCGCGAATATCGCGGTCATGTTCATCAATGAGCAAAATTAGACTAGGGGTTCCGTAAATATGGCCTTTCAAAATATTTTTTTGCTGATAGTTCCGAGAATACTGAGCGGAGATGGAATTTTGCACCTTGCTGAGTAATAATGTATTCAAACTACGTGCAAAATTTTGTCCAGATCGCACCACCAAGACCATAGATACCGTAGAAAATTATAGCGAATTATCGAAAAAAAATTGATCAGCTGAAGCACTGACATGAAGTCTGGAGTTTCGCCTGAGTTTCAGAATTTTTTTGACAGCTGTCGAAAATTCCTTCAATTGATTTCTGAAACTAGAAAATGCGAATCTACCTACAAGGTGCATGTACGAGCGCTCAAAAGCTCCTGCCTTCACGGCAGTGCTTTTCGTAATTTTTTATACACATACGACATAAATCATTCAACTGCTCAGATTATCGTTTTTGAGCGCTCGTACTACTTACAAGAGGGCTATATCATTTCGTCACGATGTCTGTATTTTTCGAATTTTGAGCCGAAAATGGTCTCAAACGACTATGTTCGACTCACTGATGACGAATCCGTCGGAAAATTTGAGTCTGTCCGTCCGTCCGGCCGTCCGTCCGTCCGTCAGCACGATAACTCTCGAACGGAATGTCCTAGAAACTTGAAATTTTCAGGGGAGGTTCGAATCTCGAATGCCGCGGTTGAGTTCGTTATTGGGCAAAATTCGCCGAGGGGTTCCGTAAATATGGCCGCTTGAAATTTTGTTTTCCTGATTACTTTGAAACTACAGATTCGATCGAGATGAAATTCTGCACTCTGATGGAAAATGAGGTGTTCAAGCTACATGCAAAAATTTTTTCAGCTCACATCACCAGAACCATAGAAACCATAGAAAATTGTAACTTTTGAACGGAAACGCCTAGGGACTTGAAATTTTCAGGATAGGTGTGGATCTCGATTGTCGTGATCACGTTCATCTATGAGCAAAATTATACCAGGGGTTCCGTAAATATGGTCGTTTGAAATTTAGTTTTCTTGATAATTTCCAAACTACAGATTCGATCGTGACGGAATTCTGTATACTAATGGAGAATGATATATTCAAGCTACATTTCTCTAGATCGCATGACCGGAACCATAGAAACCATAGAAAATCATAACTTTCGAACGGAAAGGCCTAGGGACTTGAAATTTTCAGGGTGGGTTTGGATCGCGAATTTCACGGTCACGTTCATCAATGAGCAAAATAAGACTAGGGGTTCCGTAAATATGGCCGTTCAAACTATTTTTTTCCTGAGTTTCGAAACTACTGATCGGATTGGAATGAAATTTTGCACTTAGCTGAGGAATAATGTTTTCAAACTACGTGCAAAATTTTGTCCAGATCGCATCACCAAGACCATAGATACCGTAGAAAATTTTAGCGAATAATCGAAAAAAAAAAAATTGATCCGCTGAAGCACTGAAGTCTGGAATTGCGCCTAAGTTTCAGAATTTTTTTGACAGCTTTCGAAAATTCCTTCAATTGATTTCTAAAACTTGAAAATGCGAATCCACCTACAAGGTGCATGTACGAGCGCTCAAAAGCTCCTGCCTTCACGGCAGTGCTTTTCTAAATTTTTGTCTTGCATATTGCGAAAATATATGTGTGGAAGTGGAAGGTCTTTTATTTGCCTTATAAATTATTATTGTAATGATCATTGCAATTTTCGGTATTTTAATGGAGAATGATATATTCAAGCTATATTTTTTCCAGTTCGCGAAAACAGAACCATTTCAAATTCCAACGAAATATTGAATGAAAAATCCTCACTTTCTTTAACCGCCGATTCGGCATAATTGACGAAGAGCTGCTGTAATTTTCTTGGCAGCTGTTGAAAATTTCTTCAATCAGTTTCTATAAATGCGAATCTATCTAAAATGTGGATGAACGAGCGCTAAAAAGCTCCTGATTTCATGGCAGTGATTTTTACATTTTTATTAATCATCTCCTCTATCTTATATACAAATATAAACATTTCTGAATTATATCTCTGAATGATTCAGAATATGTCTCGGGAATATATGCCATGTTCCCCAAAGTTTTGTAGCTCGCCCATAAAAAAAGTCTATGAACAATAAATATAACGTCCCACCAACAAAACAAATATGCATCATAATAATAAATATCACTGATTTGAAACCATTATGTTTCTCAGACAGATACGTTATGAAACGAATACTTGATATTTACATCACAAACATGTCTCAATGATAGAGCTGAGATATGGAACGACTCCCTAATTGAAGCATATGAAGATGCGGCGCTCTATAGAATGCCTTTCCCGAGTAGGATATAAGAGATGTCATATCAAAGGATATGTCTTTGCTATATAGTCGAGAGCGGAAAAAATGTTTGCAAGATACCATGAATTTTCTCAGTGACTCCTCTTGGAATCCTAATTTGCGATGTACCTAGATGAAACTAGATCATGTTGTTAAATTTTACCTTGTTTTGTGTTACTGGCCTGTGACCTATTCTGCCCGCCATATCAGGAGCTCAACTATGATTTAGCAGATTATTAGGCGTAAGGCCGTCGGATCAGCTTTACGTAGCAAAGTTGCACCCGAACATAACGTGCGGCAGGATAATAATACCGGTTATTGTTGTTCATATCTGTAATAGATGGTTCTGGTCTAATTCATGTATATGCTAATCTTACTCTATTGTCTGGCATCCTGCGTTAAATATTGTCATGTCGGCCTGACTGCAGCGGGCACCCCTGGCGCTGTTACAGCACGTTCAGTCCTCGAGTGGCCCCCATAGGATCTCATTTATAATGCGACTCTTGATATGGCAAACCTCAGCGGGGTCCTCGATAGACGTGAGGCATACTGAAAAGCCTTTCGGCCGGCTGGAAATATGTAATTACGATGCCAGTATCCTTTAGACGTAGCCTGCAGTTCTTTTTAATTAACTAGTTTTGGGTTAATGGGTTGGATCCTAATACGGCTATCAAGTAATTAATTGTATTGGCGACCGCCGCACTACCTCGAGAGATGCGGCCGAGTAGTACGAAAGTTATCTTGGTAATTTGAGGAATCTACACCATGACTCAACGAAAGGAGGCGCATTGTGGATGAACGTCTGCTTAATTAAGAAACACGCAATTAATTATAGGCATTTA
Organism: Aphidecta obliterata; assembly: GCA_963966015.1. Taxonomy (NCBI): domain Eukaryota; kingdom Metazoa; phylum Arthropoda; class Insecta; order Coleoptera; family Coccinellidae; genus Aphidecta; species Aphidecta obliterata. The sequence continues at coordinate 15,502,085 of OZ014427.1, forward strand.
TCGGATATGTGGTGGTGTAAGAATCTAATATTCTCGAATTGCTCATTATGGTAATGCAGTCTGGAGTTTATCATAATTAGAGGAAAGTTGATGAGGTGTACAGGGGATTTTATTAATGTTGAATGTTGATGAGGTTTTTTTGAAGATGCACGTATAATAACGGTCGCAGTCGGGTGCACCTTTGAACATCAACATCCAATCTATTGTCTTTTCCGTCCCGTCATCTTATTTATCGAAAAATAATTAATTTCACATGAACATCTTCCTACTCTGAAGAATTAGTTAAAACTATAAACCAATCTTCGGTTTCTAAGACATACCACCATTCGACAAATAGAATGTATGTATGAGACATTCCCATGCGTGACCTGATGGAATCGAAAACCAAACAATTCGATTTTCAATACCGATAAACTTCAGTCGGTCGGTCATTTGCATAATGGAAACCCATATTTCCGACAGAAAATTTTTATCTCCCATACCGTATCTTCGTTATTCAAATTCACATCGAATGTATAATTGATTTTGTCACTCCGGTCTCATATAATATACCGGCGGTAACTGTTAACCGAATAATGCGAATGATTTTACGCTCAAATTGCATACTAGTCATTTCGAATTAGTTATTCAGGCTCCAGTCGGGCGAATATTCGTCCAACAGCCTGAATTCCTAGACTATCTTGATTGTGAATGTGGGTTTTTAGAAAGGCATATCCTCAATGCGGTTCGTGGTCTCTTGAATTTTAAATGGAAGGACTCGAAATTAGTGATTTTCGGAGGGTGGCCGTAGACCCTTCCACTGTTTTCCTGGAATCTTCGAATAGGAATGAGATTTGCCTAGGTGGAAGCGATTCGTCTGAATAGAATCGAGAAAATTCCATTTTTCCGTTTAAAAATTGGTTTTCCTGAGGATACCAAGAAGTGGTCAAAAAGTTTTAATCCACAGCTGCGTTTTGGAAATACCTTAATTACCTAATTTTCAGGTGGATTTGGGGGCTGAAACCGAATATATTATATATACCCTATATACAGGGTGTTTGCAAATAAGACGTGAACCTTGGAGGACATGTTAGTATGACTCATTTGCTGTCGTTTGAGCCACATTTATTGATGACCAAAAATCAACCGTTTCCGAGATATTTGAGTTGATTATAATTTAGGATTATTTTCATCAGAAAAGAATATGATATGTAGGAAAAAAGCAAAACTATCCTGTATAAGATGTTGAAAGAGAATCAGTATGATTTGAAAGTTGGTATATGAAGAAAATAAAAATTAATTTGCCTGCAACTTTCGAATTCCACAATTTATATATGAAAACATCATTTTAAAAACTTGCCAAATTTCTTTTTTATTCCCTTATTCCCATTAGAATTCAGGTCCCTACTATCTACCTGATAACTCAAACGGAGAAATTATGAACATTTTCTGAGAACAAATATGGACAGTTTTTGAGTTTTTTGGACTAGGTTTCCTTGAATGACAGGCGTGAAATCATTTTTCAACAGGATGAACGAATTGTTTCCTTAAAGGTGAATAGGTTGTGGAGGAGCTATTTCGTGGCCAGCGAGAAACCCGGATCTAACACCGTTAGATTTTCATGTTTGAGGCAGTTTGAAAGAAATAGTATATGAAAGGGAAATACATACACGTGCACAACTTGTGGAGAGAATAGACGGAGCAGCGAGAAGATTGAAAGTAAATTTCAGGACAGAAGAGATTACAAAGAGGGCACGTGCTTGTATGAGGAATGGTGGAGGACATTTCGAACATAATTTATGAATTTTATTTCTGATGAAATTTTGAATTAAATTGCAATAAAAAAATATTTAATTCGTTACTTTTCTTTCTTATATCCCCTTTCAAATGAAAATCGGCTGAAACGAAACTAGTGCCTGCCATTCTCACAAAAACTTTTTCAGGAAATAGGGAAGGAATTTGGCAAGTTTTTTCAACATCTTATACAGGAAAGTTTTCCTTTTTTCATACATATCATATCCTTTTCTGATAAAAATAATCCGAAACTGAAATGAAATTTGGTCAACGTAGAAAAAATTGAGTAAAAATGAAGTAAGGGGAAAATTAAAAAAAAAAAAAATGAACTCAAATATCTCGGAAACTGTTTATTTTCGATTACCAATAAATATGGCTGAAACGACAGCAAATGAGTGATGCTATCACGTCCTCCAAGGTTCACGTCTAATTTGGAAACACCCTGTATATTACGATCGTAAGACTCAAGGGGTCATCGAAAATTTGTTGAAAAAAAAACCAGAGAGCATACGAGAAAACTACCGAAGAAGAGACTTCCGAACCATATCAACAAGTTGAAGATACGGTATGAGTAATGAGAAATGAAGATTAACGAAGAAAAGAGAAAATTAATAATGTTTCATGAAGCAAGAGAACGTAACTTTTAACAAACACATAGCAGAAACAGGAAAGAAGTAAAATCAAAGGATTTATCTTCCTTTTAATAAAAAGAACTAGCGGATAAGACAAGGAAATAAGAGTGAAATCCATCATAAGGTCCACAATGAGATATAGAAGCGAAATTTCAATAATGAACCAGAACGAAATGAAGGAACTCGAGAAAATACGAAGCGGATGTCCAAGAGAAGCAATTGATGCACCATGGTACCTACTTGAAGAGATCTGGCAAATAACTAGGAACTTCAAGAATTCATATTAGAACCAGCAAAAAAAAAATTAAATGGAGATACACGAAAACAAGAAAATACTGGAAGCAATGGACTACGACCTTAAAGGAAGAATACGAAAGAAGAAATCTAAGACTTTTCGAGTTACTGCAAAAAAAGAAACCCGGGAATTTCCGGTTTAATGAATTCCTGTTGTATAAACGCCAATATTGTTATTACAACAAGAAATTACCGTTCTGAGAACAATCTAACATGCCGATTCCGGTTGAAGTGACTTGAGTCTTTAGTCCTATGTACAGGAAAAACGGTAAGTATATCAGTCATCAGGTACTTTTATTTTGAAAGGAATATTTCCCTAAATGTTACAGGAATATCTAATAAAATATAATACTAGACTAACAGTATGGACACATTAAATTCAACAGGAATGTTTAGTATTTCTCACAGGAATTCTGATTATTCTACCGGAATAAATCTTGTTTAGCTACAACTATTTTGATCCATGTTGTACCAAATGGTTGAAGTTGTTTGGAATAAAATATGGATTTGAAAGCGACAAAAAAGGTGTTAGCCTTAGTAGACAGTAATTCTGTAATCAAATTCGCTTAAATATATCCGGAATCAGGGAAAAAAATTTCTTTATATTTATTATGGAGTCCCTCATTACTGGTATTCAACGAATGGCTCTCTGATTCGTTAGAATAATGTTAAGATGCTCTATAATGAATATAACATAATATAAATTCTTCCCCACCTTCCAGACACCTATTCGCGAAGTCACTCTTCAGACATTGGATGACATGCATTACAAAGACTGTCTGAAAAATTGGGAGTGCCTAAAAAAATTGAGATGATGACTGTATATTGCGATCAATGAGTTCAAAAACCTAAAATTATAGAAAAAAATGCATTACAAAAACTACAAATCAGAACTTGAAGGCTGACAGGAAGTATCCTAAATTACAACAATGCTCTACGGTAGAAAATGTCGACTACACTTGGAAATTACTCCCAAAACCACGTAGTTAATTCAATAGGAAATGCAAGAAATTCCTGTTAAATAATAGGTAATAACAGAAAATTCCTGTAAGAGCTCAGGTTATAAGCTTGGAATATGTACAACTAACTAGTATTGTAATATGAACGTAATTCATCGGAAAATTCCTGTTAAATCGATACTACAGTGCCATTATAAGTAAAGTAATTACTGTTTTAGTTTAGTGTTCATCACTGGAAATTCTTGTGGAAACTGGAGTTTGAAGCTTGGAATACAACTATCTAGTTCGTTTATCAAACATGAAATACCTGTAAATAGTCACGCATATTCCGGTTTTCGCCACAGTATTATTTTCCCGTTGACATGACAACCCGCAGTTTGGTTGCATCAACTAATGTAAAACTTAATTTAAACGACCGTGATTGTCACGTAACATCAACAAATATTCCTGCTGTCACTTATACAGGGGGAATTTCCTGTAGAAGTAAATGAATTCCTGTTGTATATCCTTGAAAATTTCTTTGAGTGAAGAATTGAGTTTTTTGTATGTTCAACAAAATTCGGTGATTCCATCTACTGGAAATTATATTAGTGAATTGACAGTTTTTATCATACTGACAATGGACAGTGAAGGCCATTTTGGTACATAGAAATAAGTGAACGAAAGCCCCTTTTTTTTCGGATTGTTTTCTACTTTTTTTAAATCTAGGATCTCAGGGGCCCCTGAATTTTTGCATTCTTCCTTTATGTCAAGACTCATATATTGTTTTTGAGCGCTCGTACTTCTTACACGAGGGCTATATCATTTCGTCACGATGTCTGTTTTTCGAATTTTGAGCCGAAAATGGTCTCAATCGACAAGGTTCGACTCACTGATGACAAATTCGTCGAAAAATTCGAGTCCGTCCGTATACACGATAACTCTCGAACGGAATGTCCTAGAAACTTGAATTTTTCAGGGTAGGTTTGAATCTCGAATGCCGCGGTTATGTTCATTATTGGGTAAAATTCGCCGAGGGGTTCCGTAAATATGGCCGCTCGAAATTTTTTTTCCTGATTACTTTGGAACTACAGATTCGATCGATGTGAAATTTCGCACTCAGATGGAAAATTACTTGTTCAAGCTACATGCAAAATTTGGTCCCGCACGCATGACCAGAACCATAGAGACCATAGAAAATTATAACTTTGTAATGGAAAGGCCTAGGAACTTGAAATTTTCAGGATAGGTTTGGATCTTTTATGTTGCGGTCACTCTCATTCAGTTTTCTTGATAATTTCAAAACTCTGGATTTGATCGTGACGAAATTCTGTATTTGAATTGAGAATGATATATTGGAGCTACATTTTTTCAGATCGCATGAACAGAACCTTAGAAACCATAGCAAATCATAACTTTCGAACGGAAAGGCCTAGGGACTTGAAATTTTCAGGATAGGTTCGGATCGCGAATTTCGCGGTCACGTTCATCAATGAGCAAAATAAGACTAGCGGTTCCGAAAATATAGCCGTTCAAACAATTTTTTTCCTGATAATTTCGAAACAACTCATTGGATTGAAATGAAATTTCACACCTAGCTGAAGAATAATGTATTCAAACTACGTGCGAAATTTTGTCGCGATCGCATCAACCAGACCATAGATACCGTAGAAAATTCTAGCGAATTATCGAAAAAAAATTGGTCACCTAAAGCATTGACGTGAAGTCTTGATTTTCGCCTTTGTTTGAAATTTTCTTTGACAGCTGTCAAAATCTTTCCAATTGTTTTCTTGAACTGGAGAATGCGAATCTACCTATAAGGTGGATGAACGAGCGCTTAAAAGCTCCTGACTTCACGGCAGTGCTATTCGTAATTTTTTATCAGTTCGGTTATGTTACTTCCGGAATTTATAGTTGCGATTGCCAAATTACGACAGCAAATAAACGAATCGAGTATACTATTCTGAAGCTCATTCGCTTCAGATTCAGACTACTGGGGCAAAAGATAAAATGGCCTACAGAGTTGCGTTAGAAGCGCGATTTATCCTCACCAGACTGTTTATATAAGCCTCCTTCTTTCTCACTTCCCAGAGCTTTTTTCATTAACCAACTCAACTCCCTTTTTCTGAATATATCAGGAAAGTGTCATCATTGGTAAAAGAAAACTATTAGGGTGGTTTCATTGCTCTCCTTGCAGCAGCATTACTGGATGAAATAATACTTCATAATTCTAATTCCCGACAGGTAACATTAATGACATAACACATCCTTCTGCAACAAATGTTACACTCCATCCGATTATAATCCTTCTGAACGAATCAGTCAGTTCCATGATTAAGCATCTGACAATCGATCATACCACTTTCGAATTTCAATGGAAAGTTGCTCTGCTCCATATCCTTCAAGTTGACAGTACACGCCAACTTGATTAATACACGCCTAAATCGCAGAATGAATGGGGGGGCTTTAACAACAGTCTCGCTTCCCTCCTGCTCTCCTCCTCGCTGCTCCCCCGGGCAATAGCTAATGCCACGGGCCGTCATATCGCCTAAATGCACCTTATTGTTAAGTGGATGATTGCGGATCAGAGCCAGCTGTGACTTCCTTTCCCGGATCTATTCCAGATATGGGTCGTAATTCGTAATTCCTTATTTATTCTCTTTATCGGTTTCGGTCGATGTTTGCACAATTTCTGTCGGAATCATTCCGACTGTTTATTCGAGCGAAGAATGGAGTTGAAAGCCGAAGGAATTGTTTGTCGGTTTCGAGATATGAGGAATAGACTGGGCTTCGGTTCGATTCAGAACGAAAGCTCCGAGGCCATCAATAGATGAACCTTCGAATACGGGTAATTTTCTGACGAAACGAATCCTGTTTCGAAATGGAAACTATAAAGCTAGCAATATACAAGGACTGCTGGGTTTGAAAGACGAATATCTTTCGCCATCGGCTGGAAACAAGAGGCGTTTTTCTGAAATCGCGCGTCTGTTAATATAATGTTGACATGTATTTCTGTTTTATACTAAAGGAAAAATAATAACAACGCAACTTTTGTATAGAATTTTTTTTACGTACCTTGACACCTCGTTGAACAGCGTCTGATATACAAAACATAAGTTTTATAAAGAACGGGTTGGTTCCGCCCAAGTGATCATATTACAGAGCAGCTTTATAGCATATACATATCCTGTGATCCTTAATATATAACAGCTATATCACGAGAAGAGCGCGGATGCATGGCTGCGATATCGAAGAGACGCTATATTCTATATTCTATATTCTATACAGCGCAGCAACGTCTCAAAAAATATGCTTCAATTAGGGAGTCGTTCCAAATCTCAGCCTTATCACAAACACTCATACATGTTAATTCAACAAAATATTGAACAAAGAAAGATATATTATATGTATTACAAAAAACAAAACAACCGCAAATGAAAAAAAAAATTTACAATAAAACCACATAGAAAAAACTACGAAAAGCACTGCCGTGAAGGCAGGAGCTTTTGAGCGCTCGTACATGCACCTTGTAGGTAGATTCGCATTTTCCAGTTTTAGGAATCAATTGAAGGAATTTTCGACAGCTGTCAAAACAAATCTGAAACTTAGGCGAAACTACAGACTTCATGTCAGTGCTTCAGCTTTTTTTCGATAATTCGCTAGAATTTTCTACGGTATCTATGGTCTTGGTGATGCGATCTGGACAAAATTTTGCACGTAGTTTGAATACATTATTCTTCAGATAGGTGTGAAATTTCATTCCAATCCAACCAGTAGTTTCAAAACTATCAGGAAAAAATATTTTGAACGGCCATATTCACGGAACCCCTAGTCTAATTTTGCTCATTGATGAACGTGACCGCAATATTCGCGATCCAAACCCACCCTGAAAATTTCAGGTTTCCAGGCCTTTCAAAAGTTGCAATTTTCTATGGTTTCTATGGTTCTGGTCATGCGATCTGGACAAAATATTGCTTTAATATATCATTCTCGATTAAAATACAAAATTTCATCTCGATCGAATCCGTAGTTTCGAAATTATCGAGAAAACAAAATTTCAAACGACCGTATTTACGGAACCCCTAGCATAATTCTGCTCATAGATTAACGTAATTACGACATTCGAGATCCACACCTATCCTGAAAATTTCAAGTCCCTAGGCGTTTCCATTCGAAAGTTACAATTTTCTATGGTTTCTATGGGTCTGGTCATGCGAACTGGACAAAATTTCACATGTAGCTTGAACACTTCATTCTCCATTTGAGTGCCAAGTTTCATCTCGATCGAATCTGTAGTTTCGAAGTAATCAGGAGAACAAAATTTTGAACGGCCATATTTACGGAACCCCTGGTGGAATTCTGCCCATTAACGAACTCAACCGAGGCATTTGGGATCTGTACCTACACTGAAAATTTCAAGTCTCTAGGTTGATCCGTTCGAGAGTTATCGTGCTTACGGACGGCCGGACGCACATACAGACTTGAATTTTCCGACGGATTCGTCATCAGTGAGTCGAACATAGTCGATTGAGACCATTTTCTGCTCAAAATTCGAATAATACAGACATCGTGACGAAATGATATAGCCCTCGTGTAAGTAGTACGAGCGCTCAAAAATGAACACATAATTATCAACAGAATAATTACAATCACAGTAAAAATCAACAGAAAATAGTCAAATTGAAAAATATTTATGTTGACGAATATTGTTCATTATTTTCAATATTAATATTAAAAGAATCTTTATGCTGAAAAATTATATTTCTGAAATAAATCCATAGGTACACCAGAAGGAAAACATCACGTTCACAATGAAAAAACTGATGCACAAATATCAATATAAGTATACCGAATGTTTTTCAGACAAAAGAATATATGAGTACTGCAAACAATAAAAAAACTAAGAAACCAAGACCGAGTATTTCAAAATCAAAGTTACCAGCCTGTCGGAGAAATTCCCAGCCCGTATCTGACTTAGGTTCGTATTGATATCTGAATGTGTAGATATTAGTAGCTTTTTTAGGTCAGTATACGGGAAATCATCTATGATGCATTTCTCAATTTGGGATAATTTGAAAACATTAGTGTATAAGTACGGTGAGGTGGATAGTGCGAAAGAAGTAAACATTGAAGATGCTTGTGACATTACTCCGTGAGCAAACTGATGTGATAGTTTCTGCATGCAACATTCGTTATTATACCGGGCAAGACTTTGTGCACATTAAATCAACGGTTAACTTTTCGAACAATTTCTGTGAACAATTTGGATCAATTTTATCGGTGAGTTTGTGAACTTTCTAATTTTTTTTATAGGACCTCTTTCCTCTCCTTAGTTTGAACTTTCAGAATTATACCGTTTAGGAAAAATCTTCTGATAAAAGTTGAAAGAGAATACACAAATTTGGGATAAATTGTAGTGCCTAGAAAAGATCGCGAAGGAAGTCGAGCACTTTATTTACATTATGAGGAATGGACATGGCATAGTGAGATAACACAATCCAGAGTTATATCAAAATATTGATGCCCATGATTTTTTTACTTTTTTTCCGGCAAAATGATCTCCTTTAATGAGTTCTAGCACCTGTCAAAAAGAAGCCTCACCTTGAAAACACCCTGTATACTATATACCATGGATTATTTGTTTTGTTTCATTTATATTTTTCGTTCTTCACAATCTATGGAGCTCCGCTTCACTAAATTGCCTTATTTGTCGATTAAAAGTTTTTATTACTAAATTTGATTCGTTTTTTTTTTAAATGTTATTTAGTTTTTGTATTCTGATTTTTCGGTAAGGAGACGATGAATTAACTGATTGTTGTTTTTTTGGGTACATTCATTCTTTGTTTCATGTTTTACCTTTAATCATGAATTTTATTCATTTCATCTTGTCACATCTATGTTTTTGAGCGCTCATACTACTCACACCGCTTACACGAGGGCTATATCATTTCGTCACGATGTCTGTATTTTTTGACTTTTGACCTAAAAATGGTCTCAATCGATAGAGTTCGACTCACTGATGACGAATCCGTCGAGGAGTCTGTCCGTCCGGCCGCCCGTATACACAATAACTCTAGAAACTTGAAATTTTCAGGGTAGGTTCAAATCTCGAATGCCGCGGTTGAGTTCGCTATTGGGCAAAATTCGCCCAGGGGTTCCGTAAATATGGCCGCTCGAAACTTTCCTCTGCTGATTACTTCGAAACTACTAATTCAATCGAAGTGAAATTCTGCACTCAGATGGAGAATGACGAGTTCAAGCTACATGAAGAATTTTGTCCAGCTCGCATGACCAGAACCATAGAAACCATAGAAAATTATAACTTTGTGATGGAAAGGCCTAGGCACTTGAAATTCTCAGGATAGGTGTGGATCACGAAAGTTGCGATCACGTTCATCAATGAACAAAATTTTACTAGGGGTTCCGTACATATGGTCGTTGGGAATTCAGTTTTCTTGATAATTTCAAAACTATGGATTTGATCGTAACGAAATTTCGGATTTAAATTGAGAATGATATATTCGAGCTACATTTTTTCCAGACGGCATGATCAGAACCATAGAAACCATAGAAATTTATATCTTTCGAACGGAAAGGTCAAGGGACATGAAATTTTCAGGATAGGTTCGGATCGCGAATTTCGCGATCACGTTCATCAATGAACAAAATAGACAAGGGTTCCGTAAATATGGCCGGTCAAACTAAATTCTGATAATTTCGAAACTACATATTGGACTGGAATGAAATTTTGCACATAAATGAAGAATTATGTATTCAAACTACGTGAGAAATTTTGTCCGGATCGCATCACCAAAACCATAGATACCGTAGAAAATTCTAGCGAATTATCGAGAAAAAATGGTCATCTAGAGCACTGACGTGAAGTCTGCATTTTCACCTTAGTTTGAATTTTTTTTTGACAGCTTTCAAAATCTTTCCAATTGGTTTTCAAAACTGGAGAATGCGAATCTACCTACAAGGTCGATGAACGAGCGCTCAAAAGCTCTCATCCACTCTCTCTCATTGAGATCAATCAAGACATAGAATAAAGAAATCATCGAACACAAAAAAATGTATTCCTGAGTTAACAGAAGACAAATCATATTCACAATAGAACAAAACAAGAAAAGTCAAATTAAAGAAATGGAACTCCTGGAAATTTTTTATGCTTATGGTTTCTCATTTTTCGATATTCATATAAAGATGATTTCGATTTTCTTACTATTATAAATTATAAAAATTGGATGCGAAATTTTTGTATCTCTACATCACAGCTTGAATCACCATGCCTCTTTGTTCGATTGCTGGAGGAAAGAGGAAAGAAAACTTGAATTGATCATTAAAAGAGTGATTTGTATGACAAATGGAATACGCTCCACTTAGAATTCAGAATGAATAATGCATGTGATATAATTTTTGGCAATATTCAAAGTAAAATCTATAATCTGATCCGCTGAACAATTTGTGGAATGAATAGATATCAACCTATTCAGAAAAAAACTTTAATGCTATAATTCATCCAAAAATTAGCGAGGTTCATCAAGATCTCATTTACTGATTTTTTCAACACTTTAGAAAAAATGTTTCGACCCAAGGACTTTGAGGATGTAAACAAAATTGATGAACCACCCTGTACAATATTTAATCATGAAACTAGCATGTGAAGCAATTTTTTACACTTATGAAATTGTCAGAACAGAACGGTTTTCATTCGCATCTCCCTCTTGATTGCCATCAACCAATCCTCCCATTCGGTCGAGTACGTCACGTCCTGTTACGTTCGAAGATGAAACACAAAAACATACGCAGTGTGTTGATTAACGGACAGCCGGGACAGCATCCATGGACCTCACTGGGGGAGCAATTCAACTGACTAAAATCAATTATTTATGACCCACTCTGATGATTTATCCGACGATTTAGATAATCTGGATCTCATTCAGTATGCCTGAACATGCAGAATCAACAACGAGTTGTTGGGACCCTCACTGACAAAAGCAACTGTCGTGGCAGGTTCACGTTGGGTGGGATACAATCAAGCACAAACAGGGATTTCAAGAACATCCCATGTGCTGGGTTGGGAGGAACATAGGTATTCGTTGTACCGATACGATCTGTACTCTCATCCTTGTTGTCTTGTCTGATTTTTTTAATCGTAGATGCTTCATTGATGTTAACATAATGAGATCCTGATAAATAAACGAAATACAAATTTTACTTGAAGACTTGAAGGTTTATCATTTCCACAACATAAAATGTCTCCTTGATCAAAAGTTTTTATTACAAAATCAAAATGGACAACTTGATTGATATTTTCACAAAAAACTCATTTGAATTATCTCCTTCTGAGTTTTAATGCGTTCGTAAATTTCAAACAACTTTTTTTCTACAAACTACTATTTTTTGTTACAGGAAATGAGTAATATCGACCATAATTAACAGCTTCGTGGGTTAAGCCGTTTTTTTTGTTCGATTCATTATGGTGAAATTATACATGTGCCAATAAAATTCAACTCAATGTTCATTGGTTAGACTTTTTCATTCGTACCTCGAACGTTTCCTGAAAATTTTATAGTTCTAAGTTTTTTTGCTGGAAGTAATCGTATTTATGGACAGACGGCCAGGCGGACATAATTGAAGTTGACTTTGAGTTATGAATCTCTAAGTTCAATCCTATTGTTTAAGATAATCCTCGACCCAAAATTCGAGAAATTACAGACATTAGGCAAAATAGAAAAATGTTGTGGGACTGGGAAAAGATTGATACCTATAAATATTATTAATCATATATTTGGCAACGTTCCGCGAATTATTTCATCTGCTTCTTGAGACCTAGAAGTAAAAATCCAAAATTGGACATTACCAATACAATTTTACATACAACGAGATGAAATACCTCCAATATTGTCCTAGTCCTAGTTTCTGATTTTGTTTAACTCTGTCTTGGAGGACACTGAAAAAAAGTTATATAATCACGGAAATATGGGCAGAATCATAACGCTTTTCTTCAAAGAAACAAAATTTTGTAGAATACAAATTTTCAACAATGAGTGCCAAGTTTTATACCCCTGTCTCCAAAATAATATTTTGCCACCAAAATCAATGAACGAGCACCAAAAACCTCAACCAGAAAAAAGAATTAATGAGCACCTGTAATGTTGAAAAGTTAGCATAAATATTAAAGTCGTATCTGATGTGAAGTGTGAACACCAAAGACATGAAATAATCTCCAAAATTAATGTATTATATCCAATAAAATTATATGAGCTGAAAATAAAATTAAACGAAAACTCAAACTAAATAATGTTTCCCAAAAATTATCAGTGCACACTAAATATACTATACAAACCCCATAATAATGGTTGAGAATGATTTTTATTTAGTTTTTTAAAAAATAATATTCATTTCAATTTTTTTCTTAAACAAGGAATTGGCAACTAAATATCCGTTTCAGGCTTGAGAAATGTATTCATTTATTTTAGTTGAACTTATAATATACTATGTAAGATCAATACAGAATAATAATAATTTTTAATGTTTCAAATATACAGGGTAAATGATGATTAATACTTTTGAGAAATTTATTCCAGGCAAACGTAGGATAGAAAATAATAAGGATTTTAATTTTCTTAGATACGGGGTAGTATTGAGAGCTTTATAAGTTAGATTTAGACGAACTGCAGAGGCGTATCAATGTATAATCCTGAATGAAAAGGAAGAGAGGACGACCGACGAGAGCCAAGGTAGCTCTTATAGTACAATAATAATTATGCTGACGTTTTCTATATTTTTTGTATCGTTAGAAGTGAGAATGTATTTTTAGTTTTAGTGTTAGAATGTCTAATTTTTTATGCCTGTGTTGTTGGGGCTCAAATATATTATTATGATGCAGATTTTCGTTTCTTTCGGTGCTCAAATATCAAGTGTTCAAGTAAGATTTGTGGTATTAACAATTCTTTGTTGCTGCTGAAATATATAAATAAACTTGAAAGCTCAATACTTTGGGGCTCAAAAATAAATAATTTGGTGCTCAACTATGATTTTTGGTGACACAAGATAAATATTGGGAAATCATATCGATATTACTTTGGTGCTCGGTTAAATACGACCCTTTATTTTTTACTTAAGTTCCAACTTCCGAATATTCGAAATCCTCTGCTTGCGTCATCTCTCTGATCGGACCATCAAAGCAGGAATCTTTCCGAATAAAAAATATGAATGGGAACGGACCACCGTTCTCATTAAGTGGAACATAATTTATTTCATGAGAAGTTCGCCTACGATTTGTGAATTTCACAGATGTCGTCTGTTCCGAGTGGGTCGATGATATGTGGCCCGCATCGCCGGAATCTATTTCAACTAACTTTAGAAAGAACATTCCTTTTCCGCCGTTAAGACGTCAACTCAAACAAAAACTTAATAACTTAACCATTGTATGGAACTTGTTTTTAGGTTGACGACAAACGATGGAAGGAACGAGAGAATTTAGATCAGCACTATTTTCATTTTAGAATTTCAGATTTGAAGGAGTGAAAAGTTACAAGCCGAGGTGGAATGAACTAGTTCGAAAATTTCACGTCACTTCTTTTAAACCAATAAGATGCCTACATTTTGAGTTGTTACCAGAAATTTTTTGACATTGGCATTAATTTGAAATGTCAGATTCGATATTCAAGCTGTGAATTTTTGAGCGCTCGTACTACTTACACGAGGGCTATATCATTCCGTCACGACGTCTGTATTTTTCGAATTTTGAGCCGAAAATGGTCTCAAACGACTATGTTCGACTCACTGATGACGAATCCGTCGGAAAATTCGAGTCTGTCCGTCCGGCCGTCCGTATACACGATAACTGTCGAACCGAATGTCCTAGAAACTTGAAATTTTCAGGGTAGGTTCGAATCTCGAATGCCGCGGTTGAGTTCGTTATTGGGCGAAATTCGCCGAGGGGTTCCGTAAATATGACCGCTCGAAATTTTGTTTTCCTGATTACTTCGAAACTACAGGTTCGATCGAGATGAAATTTTGCACTCGAATGGAAAATGAGGTGTTCAAGGTACAAGCAAAATTTTGTTCAGCTCGCAACACCAGAACCATAGAAACCATAGAAAATTGTAACTTTTGAACGGAAACGCCTAGGGACTTGAAATTCGCAGGATAGGTGTGCATCTCGATTGTCGTGATCACTTTCATCTATGAGCAAAATTATATCAGGGGTTCCGTAAATATATTCGTTTGAAATTTAGTTTTCTTGATAATTTCAAAACTACAGATTCGATCGTGACGAAATTTTGTATACTAATGGAGAATGATATATTCAAGCTACATTTCTCTAGATCGCATGACCAGAACCATAGAAACCATAGAAAATCATAACTTTCGAACGGAAAGGCCTAGGGACTTGAAATTTGCAGGATACGTGTAGATCTTAAATATGGCGTTCACGTTTATCAATGAGCAGAAATATACTAGGGGTTCCGTAAATACAGTCGTTTGAAATTTTGTTTCTCGATAATTTCGAAACTACGGATTCGATCGAGATAAAATTTTGTATTTTAAACGAGAATGATATATTGAAGCAACATTTTGTCCAGATCGCATGACCAGAACCATAGAAACCATAGAAAATTATAACTTCCTAAGGGAAAGGCCTAGGAACTTGAAATTTTCGGGGTGGGTTTGGATCGCAAATTTCACGGTCACGTTCATCAATGAGCAAAATTAGACAAGGTAAATATGGCCGTTCAAAATATTCTTTTCCTGATAATTTCTTAACTACTGATTTGATTGGAATGAAATTTTGCACCTAGCTGAGGAATGATTTATTCAAACTACGTGCGAGATTTTGTCCAAATCGCATCACCAAGACCATAGATACCGTAGAAAATTCTAGCGAATTATCGAAAAAATATTGGTCAGCTGAAGCACTGATAAAGTCTGGAGTTTCGTCTAAGTTTGAGAATTTTTTTGACAGCTTTCGAAAATTCCTTCAATTGATTTCTAAAACTGGAAAATGCGAATCTACCTACAAGTTGGATGTACGAGCGCTCAAAAGGTCCTGACTTCACGGCAGTGCTTTTCGTATTTTTTTTTAACGAATACTACACGAGTCTTGAATTATTTCCGGAATTTTTTTTTTCGGTCACGAATATTTTATTATTATATTAATAATATTCCATAACAAAAACAAATCTGGTTAATCACTTGTGCGTGAAAACTGCCACGTTGACTTTTTTGAATTCATGAAACTTTCTGCTAAAATCCCAATTCTTCATCAATAATTCTTGAATTTCAGACCATTATGCACTCATGCACGTTAGAGCAGAAAAATGCACACTGCGCTCCGTGTTTTTTTCAGCAGTCGATAATTTTCAATGCACTCGTGTTATTACCAGCAGAAATAACGATGAAAAGCGGGGCCCCATTCATTGATACATTCGGCATTCAGCACCCATATATGCCATAACTAACAATCAACTATTTCGGAGCAGTGATGGGAAGTTACGTTCGTGTTTGCACAATTAGCAGAGGTGAATAAGTCAAGCTGATTTGTGTTT
This sequence comes from Aphidecta obliterata, assembly GCA_963966015.1. NCBI lineage: Eukaryota > Metazoa > Arthropoda > Insecta > Coleoptera > Coccinellidae > Aphidecta > Aphidecta obliterata. Next base: position 15,518,279 of record OZ014427.1, read on the forward strand.
CTATTCATCCTCACGAGCGAAAGTCGGACATGTAATTACCATCGTATAAATTAGTTATCTTGTAATTTTTGTGCGCGTTCGCCTTACCTCGCAGGATTAACAGTATTTCTTAATCAGTCGCGATGTTCAATAACTTATAATAATCTTTAATGTAAGAGAACCTTTGCCGCATTTGGGTATGAGGACTCGTTGAATTATTTGTTGGTCAGGGTATATGCCTGTAGGGTTCGTTGCAATGACTCATTTCGATTTCGGTGCGGATAATTAAATTGCAACTTTGTAAGCATCGGATTTATGGTTCATTACTTTGAGGATCGAATCAGAGGGTAATTTAGCGGAGATAAACAATTCCCCCAGGTGCGTGAGGATGTGGGGGTTTGCGTCTGTTTCCAATGAGCTTTTTCTGAGTTACATTAACAATTAAAAAACTTCTTCCTTGCCTCTACCACAGCCGACCGTAGAGAAAGCCTGGAACACGAACTGACCACGAGCAAATCGTTCAACTAGTATTAACAAAGTTATGGAAAGGTTTTTTAAATAGTGTGCCTCTACCTTTCCCCATATTTCATAGATCAGCGTTGTAACACTATTCAGTCGTGTTGAAGGGCTTTAAATTTTTCTAAATGCAAGATGTTTCTAGTGAAAAATTGTTTCAATCTCTGAAAAACTATGCTGTATCTCTGAAAGCACCAATTGATTTGCAAAAAATTACGAAAAGCACTGCCGTGAAGTCAGGAGCTTTTGAGCGCTCGTACATCCACCTTGTAAGTAGTTTCGCATTTTCCAGTTTTAGAAATCAATTGAAGGAATTTTCGACAGCTGTCACAAAAATTCTGAAACTTAGGCGAAACTCCAGACTTCATGTCAGTGCTTTAGGTGACCAATTTTTTTTTCGATTATTCGCTAGAATTTTCTACGGTATCTATGGTCTCGGTAATGTGATCTGGACAAAATTCGGCACGTAGTTTGAATATATTATTCCTCAGCTAGGTGCAAAATTTCATACCAATCCAATCAGTAGTTTCGAAATTATCAGGAAAAAAAATATTTTGAACAGCCATATTTACGGAACCCCTAGTCTAATTTTGATCATTCATGAACGTGGCCGCGATACTCGCGATCCAAACCCACCCTGAAAATTTCAAGTTCCTAGGTCTTTCCGTTCAAAAGTATCTCAGTGTTTAGTGTTATAGTAGTAGATGAAGTATAGTAGGTATTCAACTAATGAGCACCACTCACTTGATGAATTACAACACTCGCCTTCGGCTCGTACTGCAAACTTCATCTGCGCGAGTTATAACCTAAATTTGTTTGTTTATTTCATTATTTGTTTGTTAGTTGATATCCCGACTCTCCTAGGACATTACCACTCGTTGAATATACTATTATATGTCGATTGAAATTTTTTATAACTCAATTTGATTCGCCATTTTTTCAAATATTATTTGATTTTTGTATTCTGTTCATTCATTTATATTATTTTTCAATCTTTCGGTATTAACTGATTGTTGTGTTTTTCTGATCCTTACTTCTTTGTTTCATGTTTTACCGTTAATCATGAATTTTATTCATTTCATCGTGTCGCATCTATGTTTTTTCATTATTAATTGAGAACAATGAATTTCCCAATTATCTCTTGATGAGTAGATTTTTGATGTTTTTCTTCTCTTTCTGACCTGCCATTACATAAATACATAGGGCCAAAGTTTTTCGATTAAATAGCAGACTTATGATATTCATATGTACTCAGATTCCAACGCGCAACAGTATAGTCGAATGTTCTAGATCCTAGAAGAATTATAAACTCCTCAAAATGTTCAGAATTTCATTCGCAATGTGGAATAATCATTATCTTCCCTCACATGGTTGAATTACCGCGTTGATATATAAATTATATCTATATCCCGTGGAATATTTCACTGTCATCACAAGCGAAATGTTCAGATATATTTATGACAAACATGGCTTTTAATGAATCGAATAACTCATAATTTCGAAGGCAGAATTTGTATGTGTAATGCGCTGGCGCGGAGCCTCGATATTAGGGATATTTTATGGAAATGAATCAGTGTTATTAATTATATGGATGTGGAAGGCAACACCGAAAAGCGCATTACTCAACAGCATCAAGACCAGCCTAGCTAGGATATTGTTGAAAAAGCGTTGCAGGATGAATATATGTACATAATTTATTCCTTGAACATTCAGTGTCCTGGTTTTCAATGATAACTTGTTTAAACAGTTAACTGTACCTGGGCCTAGTGGATGATCTAGGGTTGACTATCAGACCGATTCCGAATTTGGAACTCCGGCAATCTCTAATGGGTCTCTGGCTCTACCGGTAAAATGGGGTGGATAGAAACAAAAAGTAAGAAAGTTTTGTTATAATTCCGTACTTTATTTTTTCTGAGGGAACAAAGAACGCCAAGCGATTTCCAAGAGCGTAACCAGCGAAATATACGAAAACCAAAGTTTCAATCGGTAGGTAACACTGCGCAACTGAGAACTAGATTCAGTTGTTCATTCGGTGAATTTTTGGTACGGAATCAACTTTGCTTGGTAGGTGTTGAAAAACACTTGTCAATTTTTCTGTTAGTTTTAGTAAAAAGCATCGTGTTCAAGTGAGTATAATCATTTTCCGTGATATTGATACCAGTAAAGAAGAAGATTAGTTGTTAGCGAATTGTGATCAGTTTGGGGTTAGAGTGGGGTCAATAGAAACACTTGTTTCTATCGTATATGTCATCACATGATGAAGTCATGGCAATGGCGAAACAAGTGTAGTGGTTTTATAAAACTCTCAAGTAGTGAATATCGTAGGCTGAGTTGATTAGTGAATAATAAGTTGATTTTCGATCACATAAAACTCGTAATGTGGCTTCTTGTTAGTTAAAGACCGAAAAGTTCAAATATTATATCGAAAGAGTGATTTCTTGTGGAAAGGAAGACATTGAGGCAAGCTTCCTCAGATCGAAACCATCTAAAAAAAAAGATTTATCCTGATGTTCCAGATGTTTGTATGGTTAACATAAATCAAAACATTGACCAGACATTAGTTTCTGAGTCCACAAGAGAAACTCTGATATTTGACATGGATATAATTTAAGTAAACTTGTTCCAAAGTAGGTAGTTTTCAGGTAAACCCATTATTTCATTCAATATTGAAGAAAATTCGATTTGTACCCCCTGTCCATTCAAATATCAATAAAGTTGGCGTTCATGAAATGAAATGATTTTATTTTGCTTCCAAAAACTAAAAAATAGTATATTAAAGTATAAGTGGATAAAAAGGTCTTTAAAACACGCGAGATTTTTCGAAGCCGGAATGCGAAGCCGGAGTGCTCGAAATAGAGCAAGTGTTTTAAAGACCAGCTATTTTTTTTTATTGGAGCGCTCCGAAATCATGAATACTGGTATTATTACTACATAAAATGAAGAAAGTCCGAAATAATTTACGTCGATCATAGATATTGCGTGACGTTTCTCGCGGAAATAAATAAATCGTCGAAATTTCTCGAAACTCGGTCATTTCGAGATGAATTTGAATACATAGGATGAGAAATTGATGCTGACGGGTAAATTTCAAGGCATATATTCGAATTTCCGAACGTATCTAAGAAGACGAAACGTAAATTTGATCATCATCGGTTTGTTCACATTCGGATCGAAATAGAAAGGAATTGAAGGTGCTCGAAAAAGATGGATTAAAAGAGAGAAATCTAGGTGAGTAAGTAATTGAAACTTTTTTCCATCGTAATAATACGTATTCCATTACATTTCCAGTTTATTATCACAAAATGAAAAAGACAAATCTTGATAGACTTGAGACTTCACTTCTAACGATAAGTTCTCATAGGAAAAGTCGCAATCGGGGTTTCAAATGATTATGAAAAAAATACCGACTGCACTTTCCATTTCCACTTTTAAAATTGAAATTGTTAAATAATGTTTGAATAAAGGTTCTGTATTCAGTAATAATTTATTTGGCGTAACAAGGTACTCCTGTCAGATCTAAAATCGTCATTTAGTCTTCACGTTTCTCGAGTCGTTGCTGTTATCATGGTAACTTTTGAAAACGCGCGTGTTTGAAAGTTCAATTTAAACACGCTGAGCCGTTCTTGAAATAAGTAAAATGGGGCATCAATAAAAAAAAAATATATTTCTATGCTGTTATATTGTATACTGATCGATGATTTAATATCAGTTTCCATACACCCCCACTGTTGCCTCGGTTGAGTTCGTTAATGGGCCAAATTCCACTAGGGGTTCCGTAAATATGGCCGTTCAAAGTTTTGTTCTCCTGATTACTTGGAAACTACAGATTTTATCGAGATGAAATTTTGCACTCAAATGGAGAATGAGGTGTTCAAGCTACATGCGAAATTTTGTCCAGATCGCATGACCAGAACCATAGAAAACATAGAAAATTGTAACTTTTGAACGGAAACGCCTAGGGACTTGAAATTTTCTGGATAGGTGTGGATCTCGAATATCGTGATCACGTTCATCTATGAGCAAAATTATACTAAGGGTAAGGTCGTTTGAAATTTAGTTTTCTTGATCATTTCAAAACTACAGATTCGATCGTGACGAAATTTTGTATACTAATGGAGAATGATATATTCAAGCTACATTTCTCCAGATCGCATGAGCAGAACCATAGAAACCATAAAAAATCATAACTTTTGAACGGAAAGGCATAGGGACTTGAAATTTCCAGGGGAGATTCGGATCGCGAATTTCGCGGGCATGTTCCTCAATGTGCAAAATTAGACTAGGGGTTCCGTGAATACGGTCGTTTGAAATTTTGTTTTCTCGATAATTTCGAAACTACGGATTCGATCGAGATAAAATTTTGTATTTTAACCGAGAATGATATATTAAAGCAACATTTTGTCCAGATCGCATGACCAGAACCATAGAAACCATAAAAAATTATTACTTCCGAAAGGAAAGGCCTAGAAACTTGAAAATTTCAGGGTAGATTTGTATCGCGAATTTCGCGACCACGTTCATCAATGAGCAAATTTAGAGTAGGGGTTCCGTAAATATGGCCGTTCAAAATATTTTGTTCCTGATCATTTCGAAACTACTGGTTGGATTGGGATGAAATTTCACACCTAGCTGAAGAATAATGTATTCAAACTACTTGCGAAATTTTGTCCAAATCGCATCACCAAGACTATAGATACCGTAGAAAATTCTAGCGAATTATCGAAAAAAAATTGATCAGCTGAAGCACTGACATGAAGTCTGGAGTTTCGCCTAAGTTTGAGAATTTTTTTGACAGCTGTCGAACTGAAAAATGCGAATCTACCTACAAGGTGTTTATACGAGCGCTCAAAAGCTCCTGACTTCACGGCAGTGCTTTTCTAAATTTTGGACCTATACCCGTTAAAAAATAATCCTGATATAATTGAAGAAGGTCATCAAACACTATTCTAAACATATAATCGAGGTAAGAGTAACACCAATCAAGACTCAGATAGTCAGATATGAACGATACAAGCCCTGAGGAAGATTTTAAATAAATCGAAACGTTGGTATTTTTTCTAAACAGGCCTTTGATGTTTTTCGACCTATACCCGTTAAAAAATAATCCTGATATAATTGAAGAAGGTCATCAAGCACTTTACTATTTCCATTGAGAAATCGTGAAAAATTTTGAATTAGCTATTGTTAGATATGATATCAGGCAATGAAAATATATTTGCATACCGCTGCATCCGAACCCTGAAAATGTCGAGTTTATAGGTCTTTCTATTTCCGGCTCAAAATTCGAAAAATAGAAACATTTTGTAGAAATGATATAGCGATCCTAGAACCCAACCTAGCCTACGCCACTGTTCCAAGTCGGCCATATTGAGCTTCTATTCCGGACCCACTTATTTTAGCCCTATGCTCCCTCCTGTTATTTTATTCTCTAAGGTTCCAAAGGTTTGTTGTTGGAAATAATGAACCGATCTCGAATCAAACCGTATTATTAGAACATTAACAGTCTGCTTGCTACTGAATTGTTGATGTTCTTTCACCATTATGAAGAACGTATTGCGATGGGATCGTTTGCCACAACATTCATTAATTTTCCGATTCATTTCAATCCCAGAAAGGCAATAAATCGACTCGGAGCCCGCGAAGGCTGCCCACCAAGACTTCATCGTCGTCATTTCCAGAAACAATAAGCCGATCCAGTTCCCACGAGCCAATACGATACGTCCCCATAAACCGCCCAGATAAACTTTCCGCCTGTCCCAGAAAGGTAATGAAATTCTATGAATATTCAAGTTGTTATCCCGTTCCGAGCGTGCTGTGTGTGCGCGCTCCCGGCTGTTACCCCCCGTTTTTCCGGCCGTCATTAACCGCCTGTATTGCCGACGACACGTCGACGACCCAGCGATCCGATTATACTGCGGGTCTGGTCGTGACATTCGAAGCCGGGCGTAAATGACTCTTCACTAATAGTAGGAGTTTGAATAGGTTCCAACAACGTATTTACGATAGTGAAAAGGAGAGACATGAGAGCCGAATGCCGGCTTTCGGGGGCGGCAATTCGCTCGAAACTTGCGAATAGTCCCAGCGGTTCGTCCGAGAAACTGTAATCTTTCACGCCCACCGCACGAAACCGAAAACCGGGCAATCGGTGGGCGAATCTGGGTCTTCGACTTGTTTGCGTGATGCAGGAATTTTTTCAACTGATATCTCCGAGCAAATTTTCCTTAGTCAAGAAGTCTTTCCCGTTCCGTAATAAGCTGGCACAACCATTTCCGCACAATCGAACAAAACCATTACCATAATTATGTTGTAAATTGTTCGTATCGAACAGCCAAATGAAGAGACAGTAAAACAAGTTGAAAAAATCTTTATAAAATCTACATAGGAAATAAAAAAAAATATACAGGGTGTTACCATAAGTACGCTATTTAATCGAAAAACTTTGACCCTATACAGGATGTTTCCAAATTAGACGTGAATCTTGAAGGACTTGTTAGTATGACTCATTTGCTGTCGTTTGAGCCATATTTATTGGCTTACGCGTTATTTGAGTTCTTGTGATTTTTGAAAGATTTCTCATCTTACTTCATTTTTCGTCAATTTTTTCTACGTTGACCAAATTTGATTATAATTTTGGATTATTTCCATCAGAAAAGGATATGATATGATGCATGAAATAATTACGAAAACCACTGCCGTGAAGTCAGGAGCTTCTGAGCGCTCGTTCATCCACCTTGTAGGTAGATTCACATTCTCCAGTTTTAGAAACCAATTGGAAAGATTTTGACAGCTGTCTAAGAAAATTTTGAACTAAGGAGAAAATCCAGACTTCACGTCAGTGCTTAGGTGACCAATTTGTTTTCGATAATTCGCTAGAATTTTTTACGGTATCTATGGTCTTGGTAATGCGATCTGGACAAAATTTGCCACGTAGTTTGAAAACATCATTCTTCATCTATGTGCGGAATTTCATTCCAATCCAATCAGTAGTTTCGAAATCATCAGGAGAAAATAGTTCGAATGGCTATATTTACGGAACCCCTGCTCTAATTCTGCTCATTGATAAACGTGACCGCGAAATTAGCGATCCAAACCTATTCTGAAAATTTCAAGTGCCTAGGCCTCTCCGTTCGAAAGTTATGATTTTCTATGATTTTTATGGTTTTTATCATGCGATCTGGAAAAAATGTAGCTCAAATATATCATTCTCAATTTAAATACAAAATTTCGTCACGATCAAATCCATAGTTTTGAAATTATCAAGAAAACTGAATTTCAAACGACCATATTTACGGAACCCCTTGTCAAATTTTGCTCATTGATGAACGTGACAACATTCGAGATCCACAACTATCCTGAAAATTTCAAGTCCCTAGGACTTTCCATAACAAAGTTAATTTTCTAAGGTTTCTATGGTTCTGGTCATGCGATCTGGACAAAATAATTGCATTTATTTTGAACACGTCATTCGCTATCTGAGTGCAAAATTTTACTTCTGTCGAATCTGTAGTTTCGAAGTAATCAGGAAAACAAAATTTCAAGCGGCCATATTTACGGAACCCCTCGGCGAATTTTGCCCAATAACGAACTTAACCGCGGCATTTGAGATTCGAACCTTCCCTGGAAATTTCAAGTTTCTAGGACATTCCGTTCGATAGTTATCGTGTATACGGACATACGGCCGGCCGGACAGACTTGAATTTTTCGACGGATTCGTCATCAGTGAGTCGAACATAGTCGTTTGAGACCATTTTCGGCTCAAAATTCGAAAAATACAGACATCGTGACGAAATGATATAGCCCTCGTGTAAGTAGTACGAGCGCTCGAAAAGCAAAACTATCATGTATCAGATGTTGAAAAAGAAAAAGTATGATTGGTTTGTTGGTATATAAAGAAAATGAAAATCAATTTCTAATATCAATTTGCCTGCAACTTTCAAATTCCACAATTTATGTATGAAAAAATAATTAGATTTTCATGTTTGGGGCAGTTTCAAAGTAATAGTAGGATATGGAAGGGAAAAACAACTTGTGAAGAGAATAGACGAAGCAGCGAGAAGATTATTGAGAGTAAATTTCAGGCGGAAAGTAACAACTGAAGAAATTAGGAAAAGGGAACGTGCTTGTACAAGGAACGGTGGAGGACATTTCGAACATAATTTATGGATAAATTTTCTGATGAAATTTTGAGTTTGATTGCAATAAGAAAGTATTCAATTCGTTACTTTCCTTTTTTGGCTTATATCCCCTTTCAAATCAAAATCTGCTGAAACGAAACTAGTGCCTGCATTCTAACGAAAATTTTTTTAAGAAATGAAGAAGGAGTTTGGCAAGTTTTCAAAATAATTTTGTCATACATAAATTGTGGAATTCGAAAGTTGCAGGCGAATTGGTATTAGAAATTGACTATTCTTCTCTTCATATACCAACTTTCAAATTATAATAATTCTTTTTCAACATCAATTACAGCATAATTTTATTTTTTTATACATATCATATCCTTTTCTGATGGAAATAATCAAAAATTATAATCATCCTGTGTCAACGTAAAAAAAATTGAAAGGTGAGACATTTTTTAAAAAACCCAAGAACTCGAATAAGTATCTCAGAAACTGTTGTTTTTCGGTTATTGATAAATATATCCCAAACGACAGCAAATTGTTGATACTTATACCTCCTCCAAGTTTCACGTCTGATTTGGAAAAATCATGTATATTGTTATGGAAATTGAAACACATTTATTTTTTTACGATTTAGAACTAAATTGAAATAAGTTCAAATACATCATCAAAATGCAATAAATTTTGGACATTTCTTGAATATCTTAGCGATTACACCATAAGCTTAAATTCGTTATTCAGTAACAAATAAGAAGTATTTATTCCGGAAATTGTATCCTCCAGTATCAATTGGTGTTTATCATATTTTCAACATTATCTGAAAATGAGAAAAATATGAATTATTAATTTCACATAGTTCTGAAATTCACAAGAAATAATGATTTTGATGAATATTTCATGAAAATATATCATGAGCAATCAAATATAACACAAATAACTATTTAAAAGTGAGAATGTAGATAGAATTTTGAACAAAAATGTTAAATTGAGTTTCAATAATTTTCGAGATAATATTATCGGAATGATATGAAATAGATTCAAACGCAGGTATAAAAAAGGAGGAAGTCTTATTTGATGAAATTATAACAAATTTTAGGCAATTCAATTGGAAATTATTGAACACTAGGTATAAACAATGTGAAAATGGTATATATTTGTAATTTTTGATAGAAAACTTGTAAAATGTATATAGTTTAGAAACTAAACACAATGAATATGAAATGGGAGACAAAAATGTGGTCGAGTTAGCTGAAGTTGTTGTGAGGAAGGAAAATTGCGAAAGCATTTTATCAAGAATTTTGACATTCAAGGCAAATGTGATTTTAAATAAAGTTTGTAAAAAATATAAATAGAGGTGATCCAGAGATGTTGTTTCAATTGATATTCGAAAACAAAAGAACACCGATATATCAAAAAAAAACCTCATCAAATAATGAATTTCATGGAACTTGAAAAGATGGAAATTAAAAACATATAAATACTTTTTACTTTGATATCAACTCAATGGAAAAAGAGAAGAAGCCTGTAATCATTTGATAAAATTCCGCAATTGTCACCAATTGTTTATGGTAAGAAGAAAGTGAAATAATAAATAATACATTCATGTTTGGACATTTGGAGATTATATCATCTACTACAGACAAGCCAAAGGGAGAATTGAAGAACTGATGGACGTATTTGGACTTAGCAGTTCTAGAAAGACTGTTGTATATGTGAGTGCGGTTATTTATTAGTAATTTAAGAAGTCTTTGTGAAAGAAAACAACAAATCATTAGATATCATAACTAATTTATAATTATTCAATAATTAAAATTTGTTTAATTGAACTTGATTGACAAAATATAAATTGAATAAACAATTTTATTTTTCATCTTAGAACCCTCCCTGAAATAGAGTCTCGGGCGAATCAAACATAATAAAAATAATAATCAATAATAAACTTAATTTTTTTGAATTGTTAATGGATCGTGGATCTAATGAATTTCAAAATTCCAACAAATAATATATAATATTCACATTCACACGAGCCATAAGAATAACAATATATATGATCGAGTGTGTGTAGACGTTTTCATGGAATACCCCTCCCAAAAATCAAGAAATAGTTGATAGAATAATTTTATGGCTGACCCTGTAAAGGTGTGGCTCCTGTCACTTGATCATAAATCAAAAAATTACGAGTGTTGGGTTCAAATCGAAAAAGTCATGTTCTTTATTTGAATACTTTCGACACTTACGTCATCCACGAAAGACAATATGTTTCATGAGAATGGCAATTACCCACTATGTCAGATACAAAAATAAACGGTGGGAACTAACAGTTGTCTCATATTCGTCATCCAAATCTGATGCCTTCAATTTTTCGTTGCTAGATGATAATATCAATTGTAATTATTTCGACTTTGTTATATAGTAGAATGTATAGAATTGACTCTGCATTATTTTAACGACTTGAGGCTATACAAAATTTTTGGCTGATATCTTTCACTAACCGTTACTTACAGCAATATCAAAACCAAATTAAATTTCTGGTTATTGATGAGTCATTATTCATTATACATCCAAACTACTCCTATCTGCACATCATCCTAATCCAACAGTTCAGCACACGAGGCATAATCTATCCCCAGTGCGTGTTCTAACCCAGTTATAAACGAAATTATTCCCCGAGGCCCCCAGTAATATTATTATGGATAATGTACAGTAGTCTGCCCATAATATCTCATAGAATTCGAAATGAGTATAATAAAGGATGATAATTTCCAGAAGTCTTTTTTCTAAAATTCAATATAGCCTTGTCGGGAATACATCCTTGCGTGTTGAGTATCGTAAAAAAAAACGAAACGAGATATTCATTATAATTTTTTTTTGCTGACTATTCCTCTTCATGTTGCTATTTCCTTTATTCAGTACTTAACAGCTTCGAATATTTCATTCTCGGTTTTCGATGGAAAGGGTTCTCACGGTTTATTATTTCCTTTGCTATTGTTTGAGCAGAAAAATGTTCAATTCACAAACCCGAGAGTTTCGCAGTCTACGTTTTGACTGTTTCGATAGCGTAGAATCCCATGGTGCGAATTATCGATAATGATGAATAAAAAATTGAGAGATCAAATTTGGAAAAAAAATACTTCGTAAAAATTATCCAACATAATAACATGAAATTCGAAGTGGGGTGTGGCTCAATCAAATATTTTTCAGCACTACTTCTGAGATATCGGGCAATAATTTTGAATATCAGTAAGAATTAATCATGATTGGAACAAATTGAAAGAAACGTTAGAAAAAACGGAAAGTAGAGAAATCAGAAGCAAACAAGATTTCGAACCGAAAGTAAACCAATTCAGAAATAAGTTGACCCCAGAAATTAATAAATTGAAAAATCATGATAAAGACGGTACTGAGAATTTACTATAACAAAAAACGTAACGATAAACCGGACAGTTTGACGAATGGAGACTTGGCACCATAATCTAAGCGAAAAAATGAATAGTACAATATTGAAAGATAACAACAAGATTATTACCAAAGTCAAGGATAAACCCAAGATATTCGCAGTTAATCTTGGAGAATAATCAGAACCTTATATCGCCAATATGAAGAATTGGCAGGAAGTTGAAAACACACAAAAAAATTGAAAATCAGGAAAGATTAAGAATTCGATGAAGTAAAAATAGAAAAAATCAAGCAAAATTGTAAACATAGCCTAAAATTACGATAAATGAATGATAAAAAAATATATGCAATGCAATTTTAAGAACCTAAAGCCTTAAAAAAAATGTAAGATTACAGAAAACCTAATGATACCAAATCCGGGAAAACCAAGAACAGACCCCAACAACTATAGACCCATATGACTGCTTACTAGCAAAATCAGAATCAGATTGAAGAGAACAAAATTCTTCCAGATGAGCAGCACGGATTTAGAAATGGACGCGGAACAGGAACACAAATTACAAGAAATATAGAAAAATGTTTGGAAAAAAAACAAAGAGGATTTAGAACTCATGGATATCTCGAAAGCTTTCGACAAAGTGTAGCATAAGGGTTTGATCCATAAAAAGATCAACATAGAGATACCACTTGCGTACGCAAAATTAATATCATCTTACCTGGAAAAGAAAAAAATTTATCCAAAATACAACGAGTAAAATTATGGAGAAAAAGAGGTAGAAGCAGGAGTCCCACAAGGATCTTTACTAGACCAATCCTGTACAACATAATACGCGAGTGACAAAAAATGAAGAAACATCACTATGACTACACGCAGACGACACGGCATTACTAGCTTCTGGTAAAACTGCAGGAAGCGTTACCAAGAGTCTTTAAAACCATAAGTTCAAAATGGTTCAAGAAATAGAGAATAAAGATAATAATAATAATAATAATAAATTAACGAAGAAAGAACGATCAACGAATGTGTCAACGAAGGAAGAAGCCAATAAATATTTTTTCACGAAACAAGAAAAATATCAAAAGACGAAATAACAATGTAAAACAGTTAGGTACAACTTTAGAAGAAGAGAAAAGAATGCCAGGAATATCAAAGAATATATTCACCCTCTAATAATTAGTAGCAGATTAGTAGATTAGTACTAAAAGTAAAACTATACAAATCCATAATATCACTGACAGTGACTTATAATGCACAAGAACAAAAAGAAAAAACACAAAGCATATCTGTAAGAGAAGCCAATAGATGCACCTTGGTACTTAAGGAATGAATAGATCCGGCAAATAACTAGAATACCGAAAGTGAAACAATCAATATTAGAATAGCGAAAGAGGAATAAAGTTGAATGGAATAGAAAATAACACGAAAAAACGGAGCCACAAGAAAAGAGGAAAATACTGGAAGGAATGAACAACGACCATAAAAAAAACGAACTAAGAAAACTAGCGAAACACTGGTTGAACTGTTGGAAGAAAAAATTACGAAGAAAAATTATACATAAGGAGAAGAGAAGAGTGAGACAGATAAAAAAGAAGAAAATAGCAGCGAAAGAATAAATTTCAGTTTTGCAAATTCAACGAACGAACTGACTGAACTTCAATACTCATTCCTATGTTGTTATTCCTCTGTACGAATTCACCTTTAGTACGTGAGGTCAGTGGTAGTCTGATAGTCAAGTCATAAATGTTATTGAAATCTCTCTGAAATTCATCACCTAATTTCAGTAAATGATTTTTAGTGCGCCAATTCAGAAACCTACTTCATAATCGCTTACAAGGAAAACTTCTCCAATAAATGAGTCAACGTGAGACATATCTTCGAGGTAAATAATATCAGAATTTATAATCTTATTCATATTTGTGTTGATACAGCTGGTATCTTGAACACGTGTGAAATTGACGTAAAAAATCGATGAATGAGTGGAATTAGATCAAGTATCGAGGTCACATCAATTATGAATTGCAAATGGGAGGAAGTAGTGGACAGAACCAGTCCACCTCATGAATATAAGAATTCAATGAAATCGCTTAAGCCCCCTCCTCTTCAGTTGGGTTAGTGTGGAACAAGACTACAACCCAACGAATTCATTCATGACTGCCTGTAGTGGATGGAACGCTTGTTATGCCTTCGAATTTGATCGATGCTAATGACAAAATCTTCCTTTTCGAATAATTCCTCAACTGGAATACAAAAAGGAAATGACATATTTCATTCCATAAATTTACCCTCATTTATACAGGTAGATAGTACGCCAACTGAAGTATTTTATGGTGAAGTTCTTGGGAAAAATTCGTTGAATTTGCTTTGAATGGGATCTTTTCAGGATTATGAAGGACACATATCGAACACATGAATTCTTTATTGAGTCCTACGATTGAACTTCCCTCTACAAACATCCTTGCGAATTATCTTGATTCCTGGTTTAATCTCGAGTACCAACTACGTCAGTCTTACGTATTCCGCACTGTGAAAACTGATAAGAATCGCTTTCCGAAGTCTCACGACGCAGCGAACTTCAAAGAAAAAGGTGAATCTACTCATTCAGCACTAATTGTGTAAGGACCAGAGAAATCTGATGCTACGATCGACCATGTCGAAATTCTTCACTGAACACAGAAGGTGCTTAATCTCTTTGACAGTGTCGCCTTAACAGTACGTCCAGCTCGGCATTTCCAAGAACCCATTCACTGCCAGAAATTCTGCTGATGTATATCGTGATGAATGGGAATGCGATTATTACAATTTGTGAGATATGGAACAGATGCGACCTTCCTGTTAAGGTCGAATGGTCCTTCAGTTGATTACTTGTGTCACAAGCTTCGGAGCACACAATCGGTCAATTTGGGTAGGTAGCGATGATTGGCTATTGCGAGTAATGGAAGAATCCCAGAGGTTCGCTTTTTGAAAATTGCCAAATTGTGGATTCTGCGGGAAAACTTGGCGGAATTGACAGAAAAGTGCGTCTTTCTGAAAAATTCAAATCACCTTGAGATAATATTGTTAGGCAGTGCTTTGAATATTTTGAATTCTGATAAAATTATTTTTGTGGAATGGCCACATAGTTTGCGGTAAACGTTAAACAGAATTGACCCCAAAAATAACTTCAAACGTAGGTGGAATTTTATATCATTCTATTCAAGTTAGTTATGACTTCTGATTTTTGTAATCTTGCTAGCCAAAACTATCTACCCAATTCCCCAAATCTCGAAAACAATAACAAACAAATAAACAATTCATCTAATCCCAAATGACGAGTCCACCGCATAGCCCAATTACCTTGGAACGATCGTAAACAATGTAGAAATTGAATAACGCGATAAAAAAGATGCGTGATTTAATCAACTTCGATGTTCATTCATGCGGAGATGAGTGGGAGTTTAATCACATCGTGCTGAACGGAAAGAGATGGAAGAAGGAAAGAAGAAGAAAGAGAACGGCTAGCAGGAGGTCTGTGTTGATCCACAACCAGCTGCTCCGTCGTATACAACCCGTGTGCAGGATCGAATCGGTCGGATTATTGGGGAGATGAAACGAAGCAGGAACACGATAAATAGGACAGAGTTTTTAGATATGATCAAGTCATAACCTGTTGTCATTTGATCTAATTTTCAGAATGTGGTAGGTATTATTTTTCAGGTACCTACTTAATCTTCGAAAGCTGGCTGTGGTCCTTCTAATTTTTTTTTCATTTTCTTATATTCAGCAGCAGTGGGGATTCAAAAGATCTACGTAAGACTAGTTCCCATGTTTGCATCTGAACTCGAGTGATTTCTGTCATGATTCATTGCTTTTCACTGCATATAAATTTTTGGGATTGCCATGTGCAATTCTCAGTTCGGTCCTGACAATTCCTGAAACGCTGAACTCCTAAATTCCTGCAAGTGTTGAAAGAAGAACAACAACCTTCTTCACTTGCTCTAGTTGCAAATAATTCCCAAAAATAACAATTGTTGGCATTCCTCATTTCGAAATACGAGAATCTTTTTTTGATTCGAGTACATCCCTGTTTACTAACATGACACTTTACGCAAATCTACAAGTGGATCCTCTACCACACACAGCGTGACTCAAACGCCCTCAAGGATTTCTAAGATTAGTAATTTGTTGAGAGCGATTGTCGTGGACGAATTAAAATGGAAGGAGACGAAATAGCTGTGAACATTCTTCACGGATTAACTCGATGACGTTTTATCGTGGCAAGCAGCAATTAAGCCTGCGGATGTACCCTTCAGCCTTCAGGGCATGCTCCACCTTCTGTTCCATATTACACAAATGATAATAATTGTGGCATCCGCGTTTTATCGCGGTATGTTAATACTATACTTCGAGATAAAACGAAATTTTCCAATTGTCACATTGAAGTTGTTTTGAAATTTTCAGGGTGCGTTTGAGGTCTGAATGCGCCGGTCAAATTCTTGAATGGTGGAAGTCCTCCAAAGGGTTGTGGAGATCGCAATGATCTTATTACTAGTGGAATAAAAAAATGTTTTTCTATACTGACCAATGCAGTGACGGTGAATTTATGAATATTAACTGGAAATACACTCGCCACAAATATATGACTACTTTCCCAATGAAGACATATTATAAGTAATGAAAATAATTATAGTCTACTCGCCCCAAAATAATAACTCTGTTATAATAGTTGTATTGACTTTGATAGGCACTTTTTCTTTTTGTTTTTTCATTACACCGAATGTTTCGGGTCTAATATAGTAGTTCTTAATCTCATTCATCTTCCCTCACTCAATTTCTTTTATCAATATTATGTGAACTCGAAGCCTCTTTGGCCTCATTACATCATTTGTTGTAAAAATTGAATTGCAATAAACTATTTTCTAAAATGTGGAAATTGAACTTTAGTCTTTAAACATAACTATAAATCACAATCCAAAAATATTACGAAAGTGTTCCCACATGAGCTTAATTAGAAAGCACTCTATCGAAATATCAGCGTTTGTTAAAAAAAATTTCAAAACACATGAAATACTTTATAATTTTGGACAGTATCAGTTTTCGTCACTTTCATTCATTCTTATGGAATATCTACAAAAGTATTACAGCAGCTACTCACCTGTACGCTAGCAAGACAAACAAAACAATAATGAGGGAACCCCACTTTTCGTCAGAGGATCGCGCGGCTATCGGCGGATTTAATTGCAGAAGATTAGAATTTATTCAACAAAATATTACTCGTAAAGTGCCCTCATAGAATCAATTGCAATATCCTTCCAAAATCTTGAGTCGTAAATGCGTTGATGAAACGAGATCGAACGATTCCAAAAGTTTTTTGTAGAAGGGTCGTATTTAACCGAGCACCAAATAAATTTCTCTAGCCTGAAACGGATATTTAGTTGCCAAGTATAAATTTAAAAAAAAGTTTAAATTGATATTATTTTTTATCAATTTCACATATCATATGATTGCCTGAAATATATAATAGTTATTTAATCAACTAGTTTATTAATGACAGCGATTAATGGTCGAAATATTTCAACGCGTGAGCGGAGCGAGCGCGTTGATCTTTGAGACCATTAATCGCTGAATTAATAAACGACTTCAATATCAGTATTGTCTTTCACATTTAGTGTTGATTTCAGCATCGAATATTTTGGCCATAAACTTGCTAGATGCCCCTTTTCTGCAATACCCGTAAAGTATGCCAACAAAGCCGTTTCCGTAAAGTTCCGAACCTTCTTGTCCTTGCACCAAGATCTGAATTCAGCATAGGTTTTCTCATATAAATGGCGGCTCTTTACAGGAAGCAGACTCAAAGTTGCTGCTTCAGCAGTTTTTGTCACATCTGGCGGTGTCAAAGGGATATTTTCTTCGTTATTCATTATGTAGTAGCGTAACGGATAAAATCAGATTCTGATCGAAAGCGAATAAATAAATTGGACAGCTCGATCGTGCTCCGACATAGATGCATCTATGCTCCGACTGAATATTTTATGTTCGGTTGCCATGATAATCATGCATTAATACAAGAAATCATGCATTAATAGGGGTCATTAATGGATGATTTCGAGTGCGTTAAAATGAGCTTTTATTCTATGGTCGACGGAAAATAAATATTATTCTCAACCATTATTATGGTGTTTGTACAGTATATTTAGTGTGCACTGATAATTTTTGAGAAACATTGTTTAGTTTGGGTTTTCGTTTAATTTTATTTTCAGCTCATAGAATTTTATTGGATATAATACATCAATTTTGGAGATTATTCCATATTTTTGGTGTTCACACTTCACATTCGGTACGACTCAAATATTTATGCTAACTTTTTGACACTTCAGATGCTCATAAATCCTGTTTCTGGTTGAGGTTTTTTGGTGCTCGTTTATTAATTTAGGTGACCACATATTATCTTGGAGACAAGGGTATAAAACTTGGCAATCATTGTTGAAGTACAATTTTTTATTTTGGTGACCGTTTAAAATATACCCAAAAATTTTTAGCAAGAATCGAGGCACCAAATCCAGAAAAAAACGATCTAAACGCCAATTAGGATAGTAAGTTCCATGAAACCTTATAAAGATGATTTAGAAATTTAGAAAAAAAACCTTATTGTAAAATTTGCTACATTCATCCAAATTTAAAACAGTGGAAAACTGAACCACAGCTCGAATGAAGCAGCCTCTTATTCGCAATGTCTGCTGTGAATCGTCTAGACCTCTAGACCAACCTTATTAATAACGAAAGTAAACAATGTGGCATTTCAAGAAAACACAGGCTCTCCAGGCACCTCTCAAATTAATGTTTGCCACAATGACACGGCAAAAACAGGTCACGCAACGATTATAACTTTTATTTTTTTTTTAAACCACCACCCACGAAGTAAGATAAGCGTCGGGACATCCTTCATCCTCATTCTGTCGTAAATTATCGTCGTTGAAGAGTACACACGATATTTGATATTTCATGACGACAGATCTAAGTATAGATGGTAGATCTGTATTGATTCAGGCCCACTCCCATCCTACTTAGATCTTATTGAATCTCGCTCGGCTGTTTCAGATTATCTCCATGTGATTTACGATTCATGGGATTCAGAAAATTGCGATGAATTGTGCCCTTGTCGAGGAGAGTATGGACAGGATTTATCACAATAGCTGAGAGGATTAATTTATGTGCCTTCCATAATTCAGGGGTTTCAATATTGTCGAACAAAAGATGTGAGTAGACGGAAATTTCAGAAGAATATTCTTGGTGAGGAATATTGGAAAATGGATTGTTGAACTTTTAAATCAAATTCGGGACTGGATGAGGATTCACTTCATATGATGGAACATGGAAGAAGAAAGGATTTATCAGTCATGAACTTATAAATAGCCCAAACCGTACCACAAAATACTCGAAAGTGTTTCTGTATAGTGACCCCACTGTTTATTACGTCGAAATCAAATAGACATTATTTGAAGAGGGTATGACTTTTTTCAAACTGAGACAAACCGCCTAGTTATTTTTTTTCGTGTCTGAAACTTCACATACTTGTGGGAAAAGGTATGATATGATAGCGCTCTAGTCAAGTTTCAGATTCAGAAAAAGCTCTCTTAAAAACATATTTATTCGAAAAATAGAGTCATAAGTCATAACAAAACATTCAAATGATGAAAACAAAATAATTTAACCATATTTTCAAGGAGAGGTTGATGTTATGTCCACCTCAAAGTTCTCCAACCTGAAAAATATAACATAACATAAGGAATGGAAACAATCAATAAGAATTACTAATAGGTTTTGTCAAAATTCTCTATTACCAACGTATTTCCTCATGAACTAAAAGAAGTGAAAAAAATTCGAAGGAACTTACCACAAGTACCTATTCATTCATTCATCTCGATAAGTTTGAAATGCACATCACGATCAGGTAGTTGGACCAATTTTTTCAGCACCTTCTTGTTAAAATCATCTATACTCTCAACCAAATCCTTCTCACAATCAAAATATATTG
The DNA here is from genome assembly GCA_963966015.1 of Aphidecta obliterata. Lineage (NCBI taxonomy): Eukaryota > Metazoa > Arthropoda > Insecta > Coleoptera > Coccinellidae > Aphidecta > Aphidecta obliterata. Next base: position 15,538,299 of record OZ014427.1, read on the forward strand.
AACAATCTATATTCGTGAATCTATCGGATTCTTTCAGATAACGTTGAATCTTATTTCTGGTCTCGAAACGTCTTTTCGGATCATCTGTCATCGATGGATAAGTAAGAGCAATCTTGAGAAGCTTAAGCGTTTCTGGAAAAGTCGCCGTTAAGTTATTCTCGCAAATTTCTCCCAAAACATCGCAGGCACTCGAGAACCAATGAAAATCTTGTTGATCGTACAAAACCTTCAGTTCAGTACGGAGTTTCATGCTTTGGAAGGCCGAGAAGTAATGCAGGTCTGTTATAACATTCGTTAAGAATTGTTCTGGAAATTGAACATTGAACTGGCGGAAATTTCTCGGGTCCACCAGTTGAGAAACGAACATGTTCGTCCTGTATTTCAAAACTTCCTGGAGTTGAATCATAACATAGTGGATAATTTTGATTGCCTTTTCCTTCTTTTTTTCCTGAACTTCATCGTATGGTTTCCTTCTGGAGGTTGAAGGTTGAATTTGGAACTCGGTTGGATTCGCTTCTATCTCTTTTTTTACGGTAGTTAGATCCATCATGTGAATGTCTAGGTCGTTTTCTATCTTCACTTGTACCTCCTGATGTTCATCTTCGCCAGAGACTTCCGGATTTTGAAGGTCCAGTATGTCGCCATCCAATATATAGCGAATGCAATCAGTGTCAGAATAGTATGTAGGCTCTTCACAATTTTTATATTCTCTTATGACTTTCTTGAAATATGGCATTATTTTGTAAAACGTTTCGAGTATGTAGATGTTGAGGTCATTTTGAAGCGTCAGTATGGAACTATCAGCAAGAGCAACGATGTGGTATGGACAATCTTGGGAATTTCTAGATATGGTTCCAAGTATTACGTCCTTTTATAGGTACACATTTTCTATTTTATTCTTCGAAAAATCAAATGGAACTGTTCTTCTGGACGCAGTGGAAAGTTGGTTTGGGATTTCCTCATAAGTAGTTCTGACTTTTTTTGAGCATGTTTTATCTGTCATGAACTTATAAATAGCCCAAACCATACCACAAAATACTCGAAAGTGTTTCTGTATAGTGACCACACTGTTTATTACGTCGAAATCAAATAGACATTATTTGAAAAGGGTATGACTTTTTTTCAAACTGAGAAAAACCGCCTAGTTATTTTTTTTTCGTGTCTGAAACTACACATACTTGTAGAAAAAGGTATGAAATGATAGCGCTGTAGTCAAGGTTCAGATTCGGAAAAAGCTCTCTTAAAAAAATATTTATTCGAAAACAGAGTCATAAGTCATAACAAAACATCCAAATGATGAAAACGAAATAATTTAACAATATTTTCAAGGAGAGGTTGATTCTTGTCCACCTCGAAGTTCTCCAACCTGAAAAATATAACATAACATAAGGAATGGAAACAATCAATAAGAAATACTAATAGGTTTTGTCAAAATTCTCTAATACCAACACGTAATTCCTTCTGAACTAAAAAAAGTGAAAAAAAGTCGAAGGAACTTACCACAAGTACCTATTCATTTATTCATCTCGATAAGTTTGAAATGCATAGCACGATCAGGTAGTTGGACCAATTTTTTCAGCACCTTCTTGCTGAAATCATCTATACTCTCAACGAGATCCTTCTCACAATCAAAATATATCGAACAATCTATATTCGTGAACCTCTCGGATTCCTTCAGAAAACGTTGAACCTTATTTCTGGTCTCGAAACGTCTTTTCGGATCATCTGTCATCGATGGATAAGTAAGAGCAATCCTGAGAAGTTTAAGCGTTTCTGGAAAAGTGGCCGTTAGGTTGTTCTCGCAAATATCTCTTAAAACATCGCAGGCACTCGAGAACCAATGAAAATCTTGTTGATCGTACAAAACCTTCAGTTCAGTACGGAGTTTCATGCTTTGGAAGGCCGAGAAGTAATGCAGGTCTGTTATAACATTCGTTAAGAATTGTTCTGGAAATTGAACACTGAACTGGCGGAAATTTCTTGGGTCCACCAGTTGAGAAACGAACATGTTCGTCCTGTATTTCAAAACTTCCTGGAGTTGAATCATAACATTGTGGATAATCTTGACTGCCTTTTCCTTCTTCTTTTCCTGAACTTCATCGTATGGTTTCCTTTTGGAGGTTGAAGGTTGGATTTGGAACTCGCTTGGATTCGCTTCTATCTCTTTTTTTACGGTAGATAGATCCATCATGTGGATGTCTAGGTCGTTTTCTATTTTCACTTGTACCTCCTTATGTTCATCTTCGCCAGAGAGTTCCTGATTTTGAAAGTCCGGTATGTCGCCATCCAATATATAGCGAATGCAATCAGTGTCAGAGTAGTATGTAGGCTCTTCACAATTTTTATATTCTCTTATGACTTTCTTGAAATAGGGCATCATTTTGTAAAACGTTTCGAGTATGTAGATGTTGAGGTCATCTTGAAGCGTCAGTATAAAACTATCAGCAAGAGCAACGATGTGGTATGGATAATCCTGGGAATTTACAGATATTGTTCTCATGGTTTCAAGTATTACGTCCTTCTGTAGGTACACACTTTCTATTTTATTCTTCGAAAATTCGAATGGAACTGTCCTATTGGACCCAGTGGGAAATCGATTTCGGATTTCCTCATAAGTAGTTTTGACTTTTTCTGAACTTGTCAGGAACTTACAAATACCCCAAACCATACCACAAAATACTTGTAAGTGTTTCTGTATAGTGACCACACTGTTTATTACGTCGAAAATATCGTGTCCATAAAAGTGGACTAAGTGTGCTTGGGGAAAGTATGTGAGAATCTTCGTGTGAAGTTTATACGATGAATCTTGCTTCTTGAGCGTCAATTGGTCCATGCTTTGCGAGAGCAGCACGGTCGGTTCCCGTAGAATCGTACGAAGATCGGCCAGGAGGATATCCAGGAAACGGTTCATGTTCTCGACATGTATTATCTTCCAAATCCTCTCGACCAGATCGCATCCTTTCAGGTACCTCAGAAATATTATCCTTGGATGACGTGCATCGCCAGCTTCTACGATCAATGATACGAATTGGGTTGCTTGTATTTCGTCAATTATTTGTTCCCGAATGACTTCAGATGCAGCTTTTAAGATGTCGGTTTTAAGTGATACCATGTCTTGGAAGGGGTCTTTCTGTAGGTAGTTCTTCAAAGAAGAATCTGATGGAGTCGTAAGCATAAAAATATCACCGAACGAATTTAGTAAAATATCATCCTCAATCAAAACGCAAAGAAATATATGTTTTTTGATAGTTTTTTTCTTGTAAATAAACTTCATTTGAAGAGGGTACGACCTTTCTCAAACTGAGATAAACCGCCTAGATACGTTTTTCCACGTCAGAAACTTCACATAATTGTAGAAAGAGGTATAATATCATAGCACTCTAGTCAAGGTTCAGATTCAGAAAAAGCTCTCTCAAAAAAATATTTATTCGAAAAATAGAGTCACAAGTCATAACAAAACATTCAAATGATGAAAACAAAATAATTTAACAATATTTTCAAGGAGAGGTTGATTCTATGTCCACCTCGAAGTTCTCCAACCTGAAAAATATAACATAACATAAGGAATGGAAACAATCAATAAGAAATACTAATAGGTTTTGTCAAAATTCTCTAATACCAACACGTATTTCCTTCTGAACTAAAAAAAGTGAAAAAAAGTCGAAGGAACTTACCACAAGTACCTATTCATTTATTCATCTCGATAAGTTTGAAATGCATAGCACGATCAGGTAGTTGGACCAATTTTCTCAGCACCTTCTTGTTGAAATCATCTATACTCTCAACGAGATCCTTCTCACAATCAAAATATATCGAACAATCTATATTCGTGAACCTCTCGGATTCCTTCAGAAAACGTTGAACCTTATTTCTGGTCTCGAAACGTCTTTTCGGATCATCCGTCATCGATGGATAAGTAAGAGCAATCCTGAGAAGTTTAAGCGTTTCTGGAAAAGTCGCCGTTAGGTTATTCTCGCAAATATCTCTTAAAACATCGCATGCACTCGAGAACCAATGAAAATCTTGTTGATCGTACAAAACCTTCAGTTCAGTACGGAGTTTCATGCTTTGGAAGGCCGAGAAGTAATGCAGGTCTGTTATAACATTCGTTAAGAATTGTTCTGGAAATTGAACACTGAAGTGGCGGAAATTTCTCGGGTCCACCAGTTGAGAAACGAACATGTTCGTCCTGTATTTCAAAACTTCCTGGATTTGAATCATAACATTGTGGATAATCTTGACTGCCTTTTCCTTCTTCTTTTCCTGAACTTCATCGTATGGTTTCCTTTTGGAGGTTGAAGGTTGAATTTGGAACTCGGTTGGATTCGCTTCTATCTCTTTTTTTACGGTAGTTAGATCCATCATGTGGATGTCTAGGTCGTTTTCTATTTTCACTTTTACCTCCTGATGTTCATATTCGCCAGAGAGTTCCTGATTTTGAAGGTCCGGTATGTCGCCATCCAATATATAGCGAATGCAATCAGTGTCAGAATAGTATGTAGGCTCTTCACAATTTTTATATTCTCTTATGACTTTCTTGAAATAAGGCATTATTTTGTAAAACGTTTCGAGTATGTAGATGTTGAGATCATCTTGAAGCGTCAGTTTAAAACTATCAGCAAGAGCAACGATGTGGTATGGATAATCCTGGGAATTTACAGATATTGTTCTCATGGTTTCAAGTATTACGTCCTTCTGTAGGTACACACTTTCTATTTTATCATTCGAAAATTCGAATGGAACTGTCCTATTGGACCCAGTGGGAAATCGATTTCGGATTTCCTCATAAGTAGTTTTGACTTTTTCTGAACTTGTCATGAACTTACAAATACCCCAAACCATACCACAAAATACTTGTAAGTGTTTCTGTATAGTGACCACACTGTTTATTACGTCGAAAATATCATGTCCATAAAAGTGGACTAAGTGTGCTTGGGGAAAGTATGTGAGAATCTTCGTGTGAAGTTTATACGATGAATCTTGCTTCTTGAGCGTCAATTGGTCCATGCTTTGCGAGAGCAACACGGTCGGTTCCCGTAGAATCGTACGAAGATCGGCCAGGAGGATATCCAGGAAACGGTTCATGTTGTCGACATGTATTATCTTCCAAATCCTCTCGACCAGATCGCATCCTTTCAGGTACCTCAGAAATATTATCCTTGGATGACGTGCATCGCCAGCTTCTACGATTAATGATACGAATTGGGTTGCTTGTATTTCGTCAATTATTTGTTCCCGAATGACTTCAGATGCAGCTTTTAATATGTCAGTTTTAAGTGATACCATGTCTTGGAAGGGGTCTTTCTGTAGGTAGTTCTTCAAAGAAGAATCTGATGGAGTTGTTAGCATAAAAATATCATCGAACGAATTTCCTTCGTGCTCTGGCTGGTCGAAGATGGAGATTGAGTTGGATGCACAAAATTTGATAGTGTCGATAACTGCTTCCAAGACTTCTATGTTTTTCTTTATACGTTTGTTTGGTTCTTGGATTGATACAGTTTGGTCCGTCTTCTTGGTGTATTTAGAGTATCTCAACATGTTGTGCATGTGGATAGGACTCAACTCGTGTTTAGGCATAGCGGTTGAGAGATGTACTAGGTTACTAAAGCCAGACGTGGACCAGTTGTCGTCACCGCCGAAGAGAAGACAGGGAAAGCAGAACAATGCGTTCAACTGTGTACAACCGCATATCCATTCGTTCTTCTTGTAAATTTCGGTGTTGAAATAATGCACAACAGTGTTGCCGTCGATGATTTCCAAATTTGCCATTTTCATCATAGGTAAAGGGCGGCCAGCTTCCTGGATCTGCATTTGCTGAATTGGATCACATGTCAAGAACGGCGTTTCCAATAAGGAGGTTACGGAATTCATATTGATTAATTTACGTGAATTTTGCGACACGAAGCGATGCACACCCCACCGATGTCGGTTTAACACTGTCTCGCTTTTACGAGTCGACCAGTGGGTTCTTGTTTGGACCTGCTCGAAGTTTTCGTTCAACACCGCGTGCGGCGTTTGGCGCTCTCCTCGACCCATCTCTGAAGGTCAGTGTTATATGTACGGAATATCGTATTCATTGCTGTGATGTTTTATCTCCCTTCCCTATATCTGGATTAGGCGCTAATGCCCCAACGTCAAACACGTGATCTCGTATCAGATTTCGGTTTTCATTTTCACTAATGAACCTTTGGAGTCATTCAGGGTTGAACGATGTATTCAACCCCGGAAATTAGACATATTGCGCTTTCTATGAATACGAGCGTTATCATTTTGCAAAAATGTCTGTAATTTTCGAATTTTCAGCCGAGAACGATTGGGTTGGAATCACTGATCACAAGATTTCGTGGTGAAATTACTTCGTATACAGGATAACTCCTGAAAAATTTTTAAAAAAGCACTGCAGTTGAGTCAGGAGCTTTTGCACGCTCGTTCATCCACCTTTTAGGTAGATTCGCATTTTCAAGTTTTAGAAACCAATTGAAAAAATTCTGACAGCGGCCTAGAAAATTTTCAAACTGAGGCGAAACTCCAGACTTCACGTCAGTGCTTTAGGTGACCCATTTTTATTCGATTATTCGCTAGAATTCTCTACGGTAAATATGGTTTTGGTGATGCGATCTGGACAAATTTCGCACGTAGTTTGAGTACAGGGTGGGCAAATTTCGATGTTTTAGAACTACAACTTTTGAATCAAAGGAGATAGACAAAATCTGATACCCCATTCTAGTTGTCTTTTCCTGAGAAACTAACAAGGGTAGTACATATTCATTTTTGGCCACCTTCTTTTGTTATCGAGTTATAAGCGAAAATTGGAAAAATGGCGATATCGAAAAAAATTTATATCTCCGCTAATACTGATGATAGAGTTCTGAAATTAAAACCTTATACAGGAGCTTTTGAGCGCTCGAACTACTTACACGAGGGCTATATCATTTTGTCACAATGTCTGTATTTTTCGAATTTTCAGCCGAAAATGTTCTCAATCGACTATGTTCAACTCACTGATGACGAATCCGTCGGAAAATTCGAGTCTGTCCGTCCGGCCGTAAGCACGATAACTCTCGAACGGAACAACCTAGAGACTTGAAATTTTCAGTGTCGGTTCAGTTCCCGAATGCCCCCGGCTGAGTTCGTTAATGAGCCAAATTCCACCAGGGGTTCCGTAAATATGGCCGTTCAAAGTTTTGTTCTCCTGATTACTTGGAAACTAAAGATTGATCGATGTGAAATTTTGCACTCAAATGGAGAATGAGGCGTGCAAGCTACATGAGAAATTTTGTCCAGATCGCAAGACCAGAACCATAGAAAACATAGAAAATTGTAACTTTTGAACGGAAACGCCTAGGGACTTGAAATTTTCAGAATAGGTGTGGATTTTGAAAGTCGTGATCACGTTTATCTATGAGCAGAATTATACTAGGGGTTCCGTAAATATGGTCGTTTGAAATTTAGTTTCCTTGATAATTTAAAACCTACAGATTTGATCGTGATGAAATTTTGTATACTAATGGAAAATGATATATTCAAGCTACATTTCTCCAGATCGCATGACCAGAACCATAGAAACCATAGAAAATCATAACTTTCGAACGGAAAGGCCTAGGGACTTGAAATTTTCAGGATAGGTGTGGATCTGAAATATCGCGTTCACGTTTATCAATGAGCAGAGAAATACTAGGTGTTCCGTAAATAGGGTCGTTTGAAATTTTGTTTTCTCAATAATTTCGAAACTACGGATTCGATCGAGATAAGATTTTGTATTTTAATCGGGAGTGATATATTAAAGCCACACTTTGTCCAGATCGCACGACTAGAACCATAGAAACCATAGAAAATTATAACTTCCGAAGGGAAAGGCCCAGGAACTTTAAATTTTCAGGTAAGGTTTGGATAGCCAAAGTCGCGGTCACGTTCATCAATGAGCAAAATTACACTAGGGGTTCCGTAAGGATGGCCGTTCAAAATATTTTGTTCCTGTTAATTTCGAAACTTCTGATTGGATTGGAATGAAATTTCACACCTAGCTGAAAGATAATGTATTCAAACTACGCGCGAAATTTTGTCCAGATCGCATCGAATAAAAAAGTTTCGACTAATTTTGAGATTTTTTTTGCAGCTGTCGAAAATTCCTTCAATTGATTTCTGAAACTGGAAAATGCGAATCTACCTACAAAGAGGATGTACGAGCGCTCAAAAGCTCCCGACTTCACGGCAGTGCTTTTATAATTTTATTTTACGTAGAATCCAGTGGATTCGAATTTTGTAGAAATTGGTAAGAAGCATAGAAATAATGAGATTGACGAAAGGAGGATGCTCTTGATATAGGAAGCTAAATTTTTCTGTGCTCATCAACAGTTCAAACCATAGAAATATTGAGACTATTAAATAAAAAAAAGTTTTTGGCCATTCTCTATTATTTATATTGATACAAACCATACGATGTTGTATATTCTTGAAATCAGTAAAAATTAAGCTTTCAAAAAATGGCACAAAAATCTAGTGTTCCCATTTATGAAAACATAACTTTAGATCATAGCATCGTAATTGGAAATCCTGCTGGAAAGACGAGCACGCCACTGGATTCTTCGTGAAAAATGACTATAATGTTTTAATTTCAGAGCTATCATCATAATTAGCGGAGATATAAATTTTTTTCGATATCGCCATTTCTCCAATTTTCACTTATAACTCGAAAACAAAAAAGGTGGCCAAAAATGAATACTACTCTTGTTAGTTTCTCAGAAAAAGAGAAAGAGAATGGGGTATCAGATTTTGTCTATCTCCTCTGATTCAAAAGTTGTAGTGCTAAAACATCGAATTTGCCCACCCTGTACATTATTCTTCATCTGTGCAAAATTTCATTCCAATCCAATCAGTATCAGGAAAAACATATTTTGAACGGCCATATTCACGCAGCCTCTAGTCTAATTTTGCTCATTGGTGACCGCGACATGCGCGATCCAAACCTACCCTGAAATTTTCAAGTCCCTAGGCCTTTCCGTTCGAAAGTTATAATTTTCCATGGTTTCTAAGGTTCTGGTCATGCAATCTGGAAAAAATGTAGCTTGAACACGTCATTCTCTATTCGAGTGCAAAAGTTCATCTCGATCGAATCTGTAGTTTCGGAGAAATCAAAAGAACAAAATTTCGAACGGCCATATTTACGGAACCTCTGGTGGAATTTCACCCATTAACGAACCTAACTGAGTCATTTCGAAACTGAACCTACACTGAAAATTTCAAGTCTCTAGGTTGTTCTGTTCGATAGTTATCGTGCTAAGGGACGGCCAGACTTGAATTTTCCGACGGATTCGCCATCAGAAAGTCAAAGCTTGTCGATTGAGACCATTTTCAGCTCAAAAATTACTGAACTATATAAAGCTATTCTTCTGTAGAGATTTTATCATTGAAATATAAAAATACCATGACTCGCTGATTACCACGGGCCGTGCATTTCCACCCAACAATACCGTGCTGAATCGGAAATTCGTGGTATAATGGAGCCCATATTCGTGAAATTTCATTGTGAAACTCGCCATAAAGAAACGTGCCTGCCTCATTTTCATTTATAATCATTTGCGCTAGCCGCGCTGTCGGCAGAAGGAGGGAAGGGTTCCTCTTGTCGAACGGATTGCTGGATCTACGTACAGTCATTATTCATGCCCCGAACAATTCCTTTTCAAGGATGCATTATAACATGAATTATTGCGGATTGTCGGATGCTATCGCCATGAAATTATGGATATTGTGCCGACGGAATTGATGAGCGCAGAATCAAATTTGTCATCTTAAATTGGCAGAACATAAGTCAGGATAATGGGTTTCATAAAACACAAAATGCAGATTCTGCCGTTGAAACGGGTATCTAACAATAAATAGATCCCTGCGAATTTTCAAATATGTGCTCCCAGAATTTGACAGTGTCTAGCGGTTGTATTGATGCTCAGACGAACTTCCTGAACCGATCTGCGATTTCTTGGCACCAGAGAACCCAAACAAAGACCTCCATCGTTCGTTCTAATTCACGATCTCATTGGCCCATTCCAATCGAAGTCGCATATGATTTTGCGTAAGTGGAATCCTTCTGAAATGGAAGGAAACGTCTCGAAGTCTTCGACGAACTGTTTCAGTCAAAACCAAAACACCAGAGGCGTTTGAAAGCCGCTGTTGCATGATTCGACGAGTACTTGAAAGCTCTCTACGGGTAGACATAGTCAGAAACCGATCTTGTGCAGGGTCCACGTCTCGGTCATTTCGTCACGTTTCCATTCTCTCGATATCGATGGACGAGTCGGGAAACTACACTTTTACTAACTTGAAAAAAATCCGCAACATCTCTCTAATTACGTCCCGCCTCGATCATACCAAAAGCCCATTTGCTTTATCCGCACTAAGTTTACGTCTAGGCATTATTACAAAGCAAATTTTCTGATTTTCAGTCAGAGTTGATTGTAAGAACGTAAAACAATAACGGATCCAAAATGCTTGCAAACGCAATCGACAAGATCTTGCCTGAAAGTGAAAAAATTATCGAACGAGGAGCTGAAAAACTATTCAGATGTGAGAGGGTAAATATTTGATTTATCATGAACATTTGGTGGACAATAATCGGCAACTTTTGAAACGGTCACAACATTTCTGAACTTTCTAACTTTTGTGGAGCAGTATTATACATATAGAAGAATAATAAGCTGGCATATTTCTATTGCAGGGCTTATTTTTCACCAAAAACAAAAACTAAATTTCTTCTTCCTCTTCAATTCAATTAACGAGAGACATCTCCAAGGTATCTATCCCGAAATCAAATCTGGAAAAACAGGCGCAAAGAGAAAAAAGGGACAAAAATAAAAATAATTCGTTAAATCTATTCAAAAAATTACGAAAAGCACTGCCGTGAAGTCAGTAGCTTTTGAGCGCTCATACATCCACCTTGTAGGTAAATTCGCATTTTCCAGTTTTAGAAATCAATTGAAGGAATTTTCGACAGCTGTCAACAAAATTCTCAAACTTAGGCGAAACTTCAGGCTTCATGTCAGTGCTTCAGCTGACCAATTTTTCTTCGATAATTCGCTAGAATTTCCTACGGTATCAGCTAGGTGCATAACTTCATTCTAATCCAATCAGTAGTTACAAAACTATCAGGAAAAAAATATTTTAAACGGCCATATTTACGGAATCGCTAGTCTAATTTTGCTCATTGATGAACGTGACCGCGATATTCGCGATCCAAACCCACCCTGTAAATTTCAAGTTCCTAGGCCTTTCCGTTCAAAAGTTACAATTTTCTATGGTTTCTATGGTTCTGGTCATGCGATCTGGACAAAATATTGTTTTAATATATCATTCTCGATTAAAATACAAATTTCATCTCGATCGAATCCGTAGTTTCGAAATTATCGAGAAACCAAAATTTCAAACGACCATATTTATGAAACTCCTAGGTTGTTCCGTTCGAGAGTTATCGTGCTTACGGCCGGCCGGACGAACAGACTCAAATTTTCCGACGGATTCGTCATCAGTGAGTCGAACATAGTCGATTGAGACCTTTTTCGGCTCAAAATTCGAAAAATACAGACATCGTGACGAAATAATATAGCCCTCGTGTAAGTAGTACGAGCGCTAAAAAATATCACCCAAAAATTAATCACAAGCAGTACATAACATATCAAAACACCTCTTTCACAAATATTTTTCCCTGTTGCCGTATGGGTCTCTTGAGGCAGATTCAGCTCTATACACCATTCTTGTTTGCTAATTTTGAAACAAAATCGCATTTGTCCTTCGAAATTTCTTCGATATTTCAATTTAAAATACAAAACTTGTTACGCTTTGACCGAGAGGGGGTTTTTCAACCAGCTTCAGCCATCCAAGCGATGATATTTGGAACTTCGAGGGCCATTACAGGACCTCAACGAAAGGCAATCATCTCCTGTAGATAAATCGGAAAGCTTCAGTCTTGAATGAATTAAAAAAAAATCTTCAAATTAAATTATCGTGTCTGATACTCAAATTGTCTTCTTGACAATGACATGACACTATTGAAACTTCATTTTTCGATTCATTTCAATGAAATTTCCAATCAATTTTTCTCATGGATTTCGAAATTCGAAAATCGATTTCGAAATTTCAGCAAAGAATTGAAATACATACTTTCCATATGATGTGAACTTGATCCCCCTTTCCAGTAATATTCTTGAACTGGAAGGGGTATCCACACCTTTCAGAGAAAAACCTCCAAATATTCCACGTGGACTTCTAAAAATGTGCAAAATTTCAAAAAATCGTTGAGATTGCGACAGTTTTTGGAATATTGAAAGACGTGTCTCTGTATCCCTTTCGAGAAAATATACCCACGTTTTTACAATAATGCCTTGTTTCCGGGAAATACATCCAACTAACGAATTTAAGCTCGGATTTATGCGGGGACGGTTTTTCATAGTTCAAGTGGTTCCACTGATACAACAACACACGAGATGGAGACCGCCTAATGGGTTTAGTCTGTACTTCAAAAGGTTTCTGACGTGCTGTTCTGCCTACCGAGGTATTCCATTAGAGGGAACACACAGTGGCGGAGGAATGAAAGGAATTTTTCAAGTTTTCATATCCGTTCCCTCAGGTGGACTGTGCATATGACGTGAATAATTTGGATGTTCCGAAATTAAAGACAATCTGGAATACATGGAAATGTTCGTGATAACAAGGGGCTAGATTATTCACTCCTTTCGGCAATGTTTTCATCAAAAGACTAATTGAGTTGAAATTAAACATGTTACTTTTGACGAAAACAAAGAGTTACCTACTGCCATTAACAATAGCCGTTTGTTATCATTACCTACCATTATCACACATTTTATCTTTCAAAAACAGTAGTGTCCATATATAATTTTCAAACAATGTTGACCAGTATGTTGCTAAACCACATGGTTTTCAGCCAGTTCTGAAAATTCATAATCAATTGAGTCCATAATTATTTTATATTCATTGATGTGGAAAATTATGATTATTCGCAGTGTTAGCAAAAACGCCGCAAGATACAATAGTCTCCAAATTGGGGACGATTGTAAAGCTGTATACATTAAAATATAGAGTTACTCATATATACTTGCTGTTTTTATTCTTTGTCACTCAGTATAATCAATATTTGCAACGTTTCTCCCTTACCTCTGTTCTTCAATCAGAACCATCAATATCAATTTCTTTGATCTAAAAATAATGCTTTTCCATTTAGTCCTCCACTATCCGCTCAAAACAAAATGATGGTTTTCTATCCGTTTCCGACAGATTGATGGAGGAAGAATCCAATAGTTCGATTGGTATATAGAAGGACGGCTGATCAAAGAGCTCTCCCTTGTAGCGCCACTGGCAACGTCATGCCAATAGCGAAGATTCCAAAAGAGATACGAACAGCGGCAGTTTCTTTTTCCTGCTAGGCAATTTATAAAATCCCCCGCAGCTTCGCCAAATATAAAAACCGGCGTAATTATTACATGAAATATCGGTTATCAATCAGAAACGCACATTGAAAAAAAAACACCTTGAAAACGTAGGAGATTGTTCGGATAACTCATACAGGGTGGCCTAACGAAAATTTGTAGATGTAGGACAGGTAGTCTTAATTTTACATCATAGTGTGCACTAATCCATTAGACGATGATTTTTACTAATTAGAGGTTTGCTCGTGTGTTTTCTGGGTCAGGAATTTTTTCGCGCTTGTGTTAATATACTGCTCCAGAAAAGTTAAGGAAGTTCTGAAAATTTGTGACCGTTTTAAAAGTTGCCGATTTTTGTCCACCAAATGTTCATTTATGATAAATCAAATGTTTACCCTCTTATATCTAAATGGTTTTTTTGTTCCTCGTTTGATAACTTTTTTTTCAGTTTTAGGCAAGTTCTTGTCGTTTGCGTTTCTAAGAATTTTGGATCAGTTGTTGTTTTACGTTCTCACAATATACGTACCTTGATTCAAAATCTGAAAATTTGTTTTGCAGTAAACCAAATGCGGATGAAGTCAATAGGGCTATTGGTATGATCGAGGCGGTACGTAATCAGAGCGATGTTTCGAATTTCTTTCAAGTTAGTGAAACCGTAGTTTCCCGGCTCGTCTATCGATATCGAAAAACTGGAAACGTGACCGAAAGATCGAGAAGTGGATGCCCAAGATCTACCACTCCTGCACAAGATCGGTTTCTGACTGCGTCAAAGCCTTTGAGTACTTGTCGAATTATTCAACAGCTGCTTTTGAACGTTTCTGGTGTTTTGGTTTCCATTGAAACAGTTCGCACTTATTTAGTAACACCCTGTATATAATTACCAGTTTTGGTAGTTTTTCTTTCTTCATTTTCTCATGTTTCCCCCTCTGTCGTTGGAGCAGAAGTTTTTCTCAGAATTATTGAAACAGTTTTAATAATATATTATTCAACGAGCGGTAATGTAGGTCATAAATCACGCAGATGAAGTTTGCAGCACGAGCCGAAGGCGAGTGCTGTAATTCATCAAGTGAGTTATGACCATTACCGCAAGTTGAATACTATACTTTATCTACGATTCTAACAATAAATACTAAGATACAAGTACAGAGAAAGAACTTTATTTACGAATCTCAATAGTTACCTATAACCATTATTTATGTTGATTGTGCTTCTTAGCATGGAGTAGAAAGTCTATAGGGGCGATGCTTTATATTTAGGGCTAGTTCACTAAAGTATGCCAAAAGAACATTATCTGTAAACGATGATTTAATATTCTTACTTCTACACCAATCTTGAAAATTGTTGTATACACCTTCATATTTTGGTATTTTTCGGGCAATAAATTCTGTAAGGTAAAATTGGCTGATTGTCTCATTTCTGAAGGTGTACATAATAATTCACCTTCACTATCTGATTTCACCTTTTTCAGCGAAACATTCACAATAATAATTAGGTATCAACTCAACTTGATTAAACGTCAAAATTATTCAAGAGACCTCCCCTCAATACCAATAATGGACTGTTCCCTTTCGGCCAATTGGCTTTTTCAGAAGCACAGAGACAAGGAGTTATAGGAGAGAGCACGGTGTTTGTTTACAGATACTATTACTTGCCCAAAAGTAGTTGAGTAATGACTATATTATTCAATAAGAGTAGATAAATATATTAAACTAATCGTAAATTGAGTTTATGAGAGTAATATTTTCGACCTTCCTATTACACAATCTATCTAATGTATCATTTAGCTCTCAGTTGCTTAGTTGAGTTTCTGTTAAGTCGAACGCAAACGAAAAGATTTCAAAGTTGCACCAAAAACCCATCCCAGTAAGGGGAAGTTTTATGGGAGATATGAGATATTTGTAACATTTGAATCGTTAATTCCCCTATAAGTTAAATTAATGTCAATGGATGTGAAATTTATGAATTTCATCTATATGAATAAGTCTCTGACATAGATATCGTGCAATAATGTGTTTGTGTCAGATGTAAACGCACCGTTGAAATCGGATTGATTTTATTCAAGTACTGAAAATGGCAGATGAAACTAATAATAAAAGAATTATAACTCGAAATGAGCTTCGATATGATGACCCTCAAACAGCGAACACTTTTTAGGACGTATTTCAAACAACGCAGGCATATTTCCTTGCAGATCAGGTTTTATAAGCCGCGCTCAAATTCAACAGCATATCAATTCGATCCAAGATCTTCTTACGTTAACCTCAACTTCCGTTGAATTCAATTTATTTATTCTTCAAGGAATCCACTGCTCCTCCCTTTCCCATAGAACGACGGTGTCAGATGAACTGGAGGCCACGTTGACAATTTTCTAGTTCGTTACATCGAATTGAATTTTTTTTCGTTCTCCTTGGATTTTGTCAGTCCATACAAGAGTGAGAATCGAGCAGTCGATCTTATTTTCGTGGTTTCGAATCCATTATCCAGAACAACCTTGAGGAGATTGCTCTCGACAATCTTTTTGTTTGGGCTGCAATTTGTAGTTATCTCGTCTAAGGCGGCGGTAGAGACAGTGAAAAACTCAACAATTGAAACATTAGTTATGGTGACTCGTTGGATATTACTGTTGGAAACCATTAGGACTTCCACGACAATCGAATATTGTTGGATAATTTGCTCGATAAAATCACTAAACCAAGGTCTCTAAGGGTTAGGGTTATTCCCAATACCAACCTGAATTCTCCAACACAACATCACCAAACACACATCACCAACTTAATTTCGATTTTCCACAGCCTCCTGAGATGTCAATAATTCTTGAGAAACTTCCAGAGAAATCGGTTTTCGGTTTTTGAATATTTCCAAACACCACTAGGAATGTGTTGTCGTTGAAAATAATTATTCAAATTTTCAAAAAGGTTGAAACGTTTTAATTTTGGGCGTAGCGACCGTAAAATCTTGGCCTGGACATTTCCCGAAATAGATGATGGATGGCTCCGAGTCCAACCTCCTGCGTTCCCAAGGGAAAATAATATGTTTATTATGCCGCTTTGTTCTGCGGCTTTTCGGCTTGAAGCAACGGACATTTTCATATTTGCTCATTTGCAATTCATTTTGGAAAAAGCGCTGAGGCCATCTCATCAGTTGATGTTATCCGAGTTATCTTATTATTTGCATTTCCATTAACCTTAATTGTCAAAAACATAATGTATTTTATGAATAAATATGAGACTGCGAGTTTATACCTAATTTGCGGATTACTGTCTTCTGCTGCGGTAATTTAATTAGACAAAGAAAACTTCAGTGTTTTGAAGTAGTAATAAATCGCTTAGCTTGGTTTGAAGACGAAAACATTTCGGAAATTCGGCGGCATTGAATCTTAATTGATATTTGTTGAAAAGTTAATTCCGTTTTGGTTTATCATATTATCAAAATTAGAGGTTATTGCATTGATTGAGGTACAAAAATCAGTTAGATGAGAATTGGTCGATCAAGTTTAAAAGGAGCTTCGAATTCTGCTTCAATATTTCCTCCTTAACTTGATTCGTCTCAAGAATTCGCGAAATATCCCAAAAATTATTCGATTTATCTAAAACGAAGAAATATTTTTGTTCTCTTGGACATTTCCAAATATATGAAATTGGAAACGTCGAACCGTTTCTTCGAACTTTCGAACCATACCGTCATTTGAGAGCCCATTAGCACTGTTGTCATGTGACAACGTGGAATAAATTATTAATCGATTGAATTAATAATATCATACTGCGCGCTCAGTTTATTATGAACAATTTGCATAATTAATCCTATTTAGAACAGTTATAGCGTTATAGCCAATAATTCCCCGAATTGAAAATTTCATTCACTCATCGAAAAACAACTTATAGAACTCTCCCATTCGGTCACTAATTCCTTTCATTTACACGATAATGCCCGTCCATAAAGACGGTTATTAAACGCAATAATTCCCACGAAATTCATTAATTTTACGCCACTTCCCCTACGCCATAAGAATTCTAAATGTTTTATGAATCATAACGGGATAAGTTCCGATATTACGTTACGTGCGATATGGTGGGCATAAAAATATATTGTGGCGTCCTTCAAATGGCCAAATGCGTTTCGCTATATGCGTTCTGATGTCCGTAGTAATGCCATTTTATGTTCAATTTCGATTTATAACGATGCTAGTATTCTATTACATATTTCATTTCGAACAATCCTACTATGTAGGATTCCATTATTCTATTCGCCAAACGGAATGCAAACAACTTTCAATTTCCAAATTCCCATTGAATGAATTATACATAAATGAAATATTTTCCAGAAAAACAATTAATTTCAACATAAACTAACAACCCCTCATCATTAAAATCGAATTTTCTAAGATAAATGTTCAGTATTTATAATTCAAGAAATTTCACGACTAAAATAAGTACCAAAGTGTGTTGCTTATTCAGAAGTACATAACCTTCATTGAACTAAATATGTGTAACAGGATTAAACTTAACAGGGCTACGCTAGACAGCAACAAAAAATATGTTTAAATGATTCGCAATTTGGAGTGAATGAAATTCATCATCTTGGAAAGTTACCCCCTAAAGAAGGAGATATAAGATCTCAGGGTGATTCACCCCTATATAATAATGAACAAAACTTGGTCTTTTCGGAAATACTGGGTGTTTTCAACTTCATGTGGAACATGCAGCAGATCAATCTTAGCTCAAATATTAGAGGAATATTTTTCATGAACTTATATCCTTGAATAAAAGGGTTGAAATTAAGTTTTCATAATTTTTTTCTATGTTGGAAGAAGATAAAATGAAATCCGTTCAATCAAGATCTGACACAACTGTGAAGATCATCAAAAATGATTAATTTGTCTTCTCTAAAACTATTGGGGGGAAAACATGGTGAAGCATCGCCTCAAGTCGAGCATCAGAGGGCACATAGTGGGCCATCTATGAGAGCAGTTGTAAGAATTATGAATCCAGAATCGTAGGTGAGGTGAGGTGCTGGAAATAGGGAGTATTGGTTTAAATATGAAATATATTTTTTGATATTTTGTTGCACTCAGTTAATAGAATATAAAATATTTTTATCTTACAAAAATATAAAAGATTGCTATTATATTGGCTTTATGTTTTATTTCTATTATTTTTGTAGCTAACCTGATGTATTTGTTATATTGATTTTGTTTCCGTCCATTCTTTATCCAACATAAATCTGTTGTGAGGTCTCCTATCTCTGTTATTCCATACTGCAGGCTGAATAAATATTTCACTCATTCATTTTACTCTATCCATTTGTATACAAACAGATGATTCACCTCTTCTCACATCCCTATGTTTTTACCCTAACTTAACTACGACTCTGGTTAAAATACAATACGGCAAGCACCAATCATATGTCTCGTATCGGTCATTTTGCTGCGGAGAGCCTCGAAAATCAAATCGATTTGATTTCCCGGCAACGGCGATATTCGATGCTTGGGTTAAGGCGATAGTCAGTGCTTTACGGTTCAGTTCAGTGTATTTGTTTTTGATGCTTGAGGCGAGCTTGATGCGATGCTTGAGGCGATGCTTCAATATGTTTTTACCCTTATTTTCAACTGTTGAATTCGATTTTCAAAATCTGTATACATAGTAGGTGAATTTTTTTTGGCAGAATACCCGATTGTATTTCCCAAGAAATGCTTTGTGGGCAAGCACCAAGAAAGATATACCTCAGATTATTATTATTCGATTCAGTTCATTCGTTGCATAAATATGGCGAATCAAAATTAAAAAAAAAACATAAAATACACAATTTATTGGTGAGGGGGTGATATTAAATCTCCTATCTTAGAATAAGAATTGTGGTGTGAACCTTCTTTTTTGAGCGCTCGTACTACTTACACGAGGGCTATATCATTTCGTCACGATGTCTGTATTTTCCGAATTTCGAGCCGAAAATGGTCTCAATCGACTATGTTCGACTCACTGATGACGAATCCGTCGGAAAATTCGAGTCTGTCCGTCCGGCCGGCCGTAAGCACGATAACTCTCGAACGGATCAACCTAGAGACTTGAAATTTTCAGTGTAGGTTCAGATCTTGAATGCCTCGGTTGAGTTCGTTAATGGGCAGAATTCCGACAGGGGTTCCGTAAATATGGCCGTTCAAAATTTTGTTCTCCTGATTACTTCGAAAATACAGATTCGATCAAGATGAAATTTTGCAATCAAATGGAAAATGAGGTGTTCAAGCTACATGTGAAATTTTGTCCAGATCGCATGACCAGAACCATAGAAACCATAGAACATTGTAACTTTTGCCTAGGGACTTGAAATTTTCAGGATAGGTGAGGTTTTGGAATGTCGTAATGACGTTCATCTATGAGCAAAATTTTACTAGGGGTTCCGTAAATATGGTCGTTTGAAATTTAGTTTTCTTGATAATTTCAAAACCACAGATTCGATCGTAACGAAATTTTCTATACTAATGGAGAATGATATATTCAAGCTACATTTCACCAGATCACATGACCAGAACCATAGAAACCATAGAAAATCATAAGTTTCGAACGGAAAGGCATAGGGACTTGAAATTTTCAGGATAGGTGTGGATCTGAAATGTCGCGTTCACGTTCATCAATGAGCAGAATTATACTAGGGGTTCCGTAATTACGGTCGTTTCAAATTTTGTTTTCTCGATCATTTCGAAACTACGGATTCGATCGAGGTGAAATTTTGTATTTTAATCGAGAATGATATATTAAAGCAATATTTTGTTCAGATCGCATGACCAGAACCATAGAGACCATAGAAAATTGTAACTTTTGAACGGAAAGGTCTAGGAACTTGAAATTTTCAGGGTGGGTTTGGATCGGGAATATCGCAGTCACGTTCATCAATGAGCGGAATTAGACTAGGGGTTCCGTAAATATGGCCGTTCAAAATATTTTTTTCCTGATTGTTTCGGAACTACTGATCTGATTGGAATGAAATTTTGCACCTAGCTGAGGAATAATGTTTTCAAACTACGTGCAAAATTTTGTCCAGATCGCATCACCAATCCCATAGATATCGTAGAAAATTCTAGCGAATTATCGAAAAAAAATTGGTCAGCTGAAGACATGAAGTCTGGAGTTTCGCCTAAGTTTCAGAATTTTTTTGACAGCTGTCAAAAATACCTTCAATTGATTTCTTACACTGGAAAATGCGAATCTACCAACAAGGTGGATGTACGAGCACTCAAAAGCTCCTGCCTTCACGGCAGTGCTTTTCGTAATTTTTTGATTTAATTCTTCATCTACTCCTATCGAATTATATATTCATTATTCAACTACTTTTGAGCAATTAATAGTATCTGTAAACAAACAACGTGAGTTATAATAACTCACTACTTTAACTCCCTGTCTCTGTGCTTCTGAACAAGCCGATTGGCCGAAAGGGAACAGTCCATTATTGGTATAGAGGGGAGGTCACTTGAATAATTTTGACGTTTTCTCAAATCAAGTTGATACCAAATTATTATTGTGAATGTTTTGCTGAAAACTATGAATTCAGATAGTGAAGATGAATTATTATGTACACCTTCAGAAATCAGCCAATGTAACCATACAGAATTTCATTAAACGAAAAATCCCAAAACAAATAATAAAGGTGTATACAACAATTTTCAAGATTGCTGCCCGCAGTAAGAAAATTAAGTCATCGTTTACAGATAATGTTTTTTTGGCATATTTTAGTGAACTAGCACTAAATATAAAGCATCGCTCCTATGGACTTTCTTCTCTATGCTAAGAAGCACAATCAACATAAATAATGCTTTGTTATAGGTAACTATTAAGATTTGTAAATAAAGTTCTTTCTCTGTACTTGTATTAGTAATTATTGTTATAGTCGTGGATTAAGTATAGTATTCAACTTGTGGTAATGGTCATCACTCACTTGATGAATTACAGCACTCGCCTTCGGCTCGTGCTGCAAACTTCATCTGCGTGAGTTATGACCTGCATCACCGCTCATTAAATAATAAAATATTATTGGGGTTTCAGCAGATTTTGGCTATTCTCTATTATTATTGTTATGTTCCTTGGTATTTCTTGTGTTATGGTTTCACTCATTGGGAAAGCCACACAACATGTGTTTTCTTTTATTATTATCCTTATTGAATTGAACTGCTTAGGACGTTTAAAAATACAGCATTCCTCTGGTGGATCTAATCCCTTTTTTCGAATCCAACGCAGGAATCTCACACATCCATCCCAAAAACCCATTATATTCGTTCGTGAAAGTCATTGATGATGTATGTGCGAGGATTAATCTCCGCACATCTTTTCCGGCAAATGTAAAAATCGCTTAATGCATCATCATCAACTCGCGCTGTACCATAACATCGTCCATTATAGATGAACACGGGGATAAACACATGGTGCGCGCATATAGATGTTGATGAATGGATTTTCATACCGAATCGAAGTGTATCCCTGTCGAAACGTTGTGAATGGGCTTTATATCTGCTATCGATGGGAGCACAGGATAATGACAGAGGAATGTTTTCCTGTATCCGAAGGCCAGATGTCTGTTCTTAGCTAACGGAAATTAAATGGAAATTGACCCACATGATGGTTCTGGTGCACATTAACTTCAAATGTGATGGATATTCGCGCTGCGAGAAAGTGAATTATGCAAAAAAAACTTTTTTAATGATCCTCATTTACATCGGTTCAAAAAAGGCAAATATCTATTTTTCGAGGGTTCCGTTACCAAAATGGCAGAAACCTTCTAGTTTGGTCATGTCCGTATGTCCAGCCATTTTACTCGGAGAATATTGGCCCAATGCGGATGAAATTTGGAAAGCAGGTAATTTTTAGGAACCGCCATAATATGATAACCTCTATTATACCATGCTGATTTGCTAATTTTGAAACATAATCGCTTTTTCTTCTA
The DNA here is from genome assembly GCA_963966015.1 of Aphidecta obliterata. Lineage (NCBI taxonomy): Eukaryota > Metazoa > Arthropoda > Insecta > Coleoptera > Coccinellidae > Aphidecta > Aphidecta obliterata. The sequence goes on from OZ014427.1 coordinate 15,560,657, forward strand.
TAAGTATGTATTTAAATTTGAAATAAAAAACTGATTGCTCTTTGACTGGGAGGGTTTATTAAACCAGATCTCACCCGAGTCATGATTTTTGGAGCTTCAGATGTTCGAAGACCACTACAGGACCTTTAAGACAGGTAATAATGTCCCATACACAGGGTGTACCAAATTCGAGTGCCTACTAGACGTTTCTTGACAACCAGACCTGTTTGAAATCTAAAAATTAAGATTATGATATTGTTCGACTTTATCTACTGAGCTAGAATATTCTTGAAGCCTGAACACTTTCAGTTATACAGGGATTGAAAATAAATTTCTCGAAAAATTTTTTTTTGCATTTTTTCCTCCCTTATATTATCGATTATTCAATTTCAAATATATTTCTTTTCGAATCGTTGCATTCGTCGAAATAATTTTCAAAATATCGGACAAAAAAACTGAAAAAAAGAAAAAAATGCGTTGTCAGTATTATGTTCTTTATTTCTATTCTCAATATTTCAAGCATAAACTGTTTTTACCATTTTCGAAGAAGATGAATGGCGAAATATTGTGCATCTTCTAAATTTTGGAAAACTCGTCACAGGGTCAAAAATTGTGATCAGAATTTTCCGATAACTTTCGTTTTCTAAATAAGAACCTTATTTTATTATGATTGCGTTGGATTCTGCGAGAAAAAATAATGATAGTGTTCAAAGATTTATGCTCCTAAATTAAATAATTCCTGAGTTATTGAGGATTTTCCGAATTTATGTCGTACGTAGAGGCAAATTCATAAAATCTGTTTTATAACAATAATCTGTGTCCATAGAAGATAGATATGCCAATAATTCTATGAACACAGATTATTGTATAAAACAGATTTTATGAATTTGTCTCTACGTACGACATAAATGCAGAAAATCCCTTATAACTCAGGAATTATTCAATTTAGGAGCATAAACATCTTCGAACACTATCATTATTTACCTCCGTAGAATTTAACGCAATCATACAAAACAAGGTTCTCATTCAAAAAACAAAAATTATAGGAAAATTCTGATCACAATTTTTGACAAAATATTTGAAACACCCTGTGAGTCTGTGACGAGTTTTCCAAAATTTAGGAGATGCACAACATTACGCCATTCTTCTTCTTCAAAAATGTGAAAACAGTTTATGCTTGAAATATTGAGAATAGGAATAACAAACATAATACTGACAACGCATATCTCCTTTTTGAGCGCTCGTACTACTTACACGAGGGCTATATCATTTCGTCACGATGTCTGTATTTTTCCAATTTTGAGCCAAAAATGGTCTCAATCGACTAGGTTCGACTCACTGATGACGAATCCGTCGGAAAATTCGAGTCTGTCCGTCCGTCCGTCCGGCCGTATACACGATAACTCTCGAACGGAATGTCCTAGAAACTTGAAATTTTCAGGGTAGGTTCAAATCTCGAATGCCGCGGTTAAGTTCGTTATCGGGCAATATTCGTCCAGGGGTTCCGTAAATATGGACGCTCGAATTTTTGTTTTCCTGATTATTTCGAAACTATAGATTCGATCGAGGTGAAATTTTGTACTCAGATGGAGAATAACGTATTCAACGTACATGCAAAATTTTGTCCAGCTCGCATGACCAGAACCATAGAAACCATAGAAAATAATAACTTTCGAACGAAAAGGCCTAGAGACTTGAAATTTTCAGGATAGGTGTAGATTTTGAATGTTGCGGTCACGTTCATCAATGAGCAAAATTATACTATGGATTCCGTAAATATGGTCGTTCAAAATTCAGTTTACTTGATAATTTCAAAACTATGTATTTGATCGTGACGAAAATTTGTATTTGAATTGAGAATGATATATTCGAGCTACATTTTGTCCAGATCGCATGATCAGAACCATAGAAACCATAGAAAATCATAACTTCCGAACGGAAAGGCCTAGGGACTTGAAATTTTCAGGATAGGTGTAGATCTGAAATGTGGCGTTCACGTTTATCAATGAGGAAAATTAGACTAGGGGTTCCGTAAATATAGGCGTTCAAACTATTTTTTTCCTGATGATTTCGAAAGTACTTATTGGATTGGAATGAAATTTCGCACATGGATGGAGAATGATATATTCAAACTACGTTGGTCCAGATCGCATTACCAAGACAATAGATACCGTAGAAAATTCTAGCGAAATATTGAAAAAAAAATTGGTCACCTAAAGCACTGACGTGAATTCTGGATTTTCGCCGCAGTTTGAATTTTTTTGGCAGCTGTCAAAATCTTTCCAATTGGTTTCCAAAACTGAATAATGCAAATCTACCTACAAGGTGCATGTACGAGCGCTCAAAAGCTCCTGCCTTCACGGCAGTGCTTTTCGTAATTTTTTTTTTTTTTCAGTTTTTTTCCGATATTTTCAAAACTGTTTCGACGAATGCAACGATTCGGATAGAAGTATATTAGAAATTGAATAATCGATCATATAAAAGACGAAAAAACGCAAAAAAATTTTTCGAGAAATTCATTTTCACTCCCTGTATAACTCAAAGTGTTCAGGCTTCAAGAATATTTTAGCTCAGTAGATAAAGTCGAACTATATCATAATCCAAATTTTCAGATTTCAAATCGGTCCGGTTCTCAAGGAACGTCTAGTAGGCACTCGAACTTGGGACACCCTGTATATAAATCAGTCGTGAATAAATTTCAAAAATTTCTCCAAAAAAAAATCTATACTGATACTGAACATTATTGCTGGATAGGCCTCGAAAAATAACATAAATGTTTTCAAATAACTTGTTCCGTTTTGTCAACAATATGTGAGAAATGAGCTTTTGAAGTTATTAAAAGACTGCCCCCCCCCTCTCTTAATTTTTAACTATCCGATGAAAGAATCTGAAAATATGTTAATAAGTAGAAATCAAGAAACACTTTCAAGGAAAATTGGGTTGAATAAGATATGTTAGGTAGTTTTTGAGATATTTTACATTTTCGATTATACGCTTTGGCTAAGGAACCCTTCACGGAACACGTGCTCGGCCAGTTTCATTTGTTGACATAACTTTTATTCATTATTTCGTGTGAACGTAGAAGTTTCAGAACATCAAAGAATATTTTTTCAGAACAAAGTCATCATGCATATTATTTCTCTAATATTATAACCCTCTTATTTTGGAGGTGAACTATAAAATAAACACAAACAAAATATGATGTTGTATAGAACAATTAGTATTCCTTTGAGGACAAGGAACCGAATTTATGAATACCACAGCTGGTTAAATACATTTCAATTAAAAAAAAAAAGGAAAAGTACGTTTGAAATCCACCCTCCCTCTAGTTTTAATCAGAAATGCGGTAATGCTGCAGCCGTGGTATTTCAGGCCAACCCCCTTCCCCCTGGAACCCTATAATAACGAAGTTTGTGCCCGCATTTGTTTGTCTCGCAGCAGACATTACCCCTCGGACAGAACTTCAATAAAGTTTACGACGCAACCCCAGCGTCGATGGGGCGCACTGTAGCTCGTAAATTCTGCAGGTAATAATTAGCGTACTCGTATCAATTTATTTGAGGTAAAGTTCAAAATGCTCCCGCAGTTAATGACATCACGAGGCGATGATATCATCTCCGTATCAGCGGTGCACCTGCTGCGCGTTCGCCAGCTGAACTTTCGATTTTACTGCACCCTATTGTCTCCGGAGAGTGCTTCGTTACTGGTTTGATAACAGGATTTAATACTGTTGTTGGTTGTGTATGAAATATCACATGGGAGCAAGGGATGATTATTCGATTTCAACATTGTTCAGTTGGAGCCTCGTTTCTGCAGATGGATGTATAGAATTCTCATCTTCGAAGAATGTGGCATATCATGATATGTCTTCATGAGATAACGCGATTTATATCTAGAGAACTAAGAGTAGCACAACTCTGAAAATTTGTAGTGACAGTAAAATAAACGGTGAGCAAACAATGGTGACACTTCTGATTTCTCCGGAAGTGAATTCACCCAATACATTTTTAAATTCCTCTCATGATTCTGTTTGAAATTTATGCATCATAACTTATACCCAAAATGAATAGTTTTGGGGTCATTCGATTCTTCTTAGAAAAATTTGAAGAATATTGACGTGAAGTCGGGAGTTTTGCATGCTTGTCTGCATAACGCTGCTTTGCCTCAAGTCTTCTCAATATCAAGTCAATGTCAAAAATGTTTATTTAGAATATTATATAAAATGTTTACAAGGGAATAAGAAAGTTTTATCTAGTTTTGAAATTTATTCGGTTTACACATGGCTGCACATTCGTATGCTTACAAGGTTTTTTACATTCAAGAGTTCTTTTAGGGAAAAACGTTCAGTAATCAATGATTGAGGTGTTTGGTTAGTTTGCTAAAAATATGATGTGCATTTAGATCAGGGTAATAATTTACAGGAAAAATAAAAATGAAAGAATCTGTTCGACAAATAATGCTATTTTATAAAATCGACACCTAAAGAGATGGAATCACTGGATAATATGGAATACGTATACAGGGTGTATAAGTTTTGATCTTTAATAATTTATTGGGATATTCTCCTCGTTGTCCCGATTCGGAAAATTTATTATATACATTATATATATAAGTTATATATATAAGTTCACATGAAAAAATCATTTTTATGCAATAGCTTCCATGAAAAAGCTTGGATTCAAACGAAATTTTGCATGCCTACCCTTCTCCCTAAGGGCCATTCCAACTATTTCCAACTATTTTTCCTTCAAATCCTTTCCACTAGCTAGGATGAATTAAAAATATCAGAATAAGAACCGATAGCTTGATGGAATTACCTTAATAACTCTCTTGATCGTTGGGAACCTTCAAGTGGGGTGGTTAAGAAACAATGTATTCAATTCGATATTTCCTAGAAGAATGTAAAAAGCATTGACGCGAAGTCTGGAGATTTGTGCGCTTGTTTGAATTCATCGCCACATATAGGTACCAAACCTTCAGAACGTTGTTTGGCTTCAAGTCTTATCAATCTTAAGTTAACAACAAATGGAATATTTCTCTAAGTTATCGAAGTTAAAAAAAAGTATATTATTTAACGAGCGGTTATGTTCATTACCGCAAGTTGAATACAATACTTTATCTACGACTATAACAATAAATACTAAGATACAAATAGAAGAGAAAGAACCTTATCTACAAATCTTAATAGTTACCTATAACAATGCATTATTTAAGTTGATTGATTGTGCTTCTTAAGATGGAGTAGAAAGTCCATAGGGGCGATGATTTATATTTAATGCCAAGTTCATTAAAATATGCCAAAAAAACATTCTCCGTAAACTATGACTTAATATTCATACTGCTACACCAATCTTGAAAATTGTTGTATACACCTTTATATTTGTTTTGGGATTTTTCGGGCACAAAATTCTGTAAGGTAACATTGGCTGATTGTCTTATTTCTGAAGGTGTACATAATAATTCACCTTCACTATCTGAATTCATCTTTTCCAGCAAAATATTCACAATAATAGGTATCAACTTGATTCGAGAAAACATCAAAATTATTCAAGTGACCTCTCAATACCAATAATGGACTGTTCCTTTTCGGCCAATCGGCTTGTACAGGAGCACAGAGACAGGGAGTTATAGTAGTGAGTTATTATAACATTAATAACTCACGGTGTTTGTTTACAGATACTCAGATACTATCAATTGCTCAAAAGTAGTTGAATAATGAATATATAATTCAATAGGAGTAGATAAATGTTTTTAAATTCTTCTAAATCGTCTTATCTCACGATATTTTCATTCCAATTTGCCGAATTTCACGTGAATTTTAGAAATCTGTAAAAAACGTATTGTGGGGCTGGAAAAGTGAAGAGTCTTCGAAAATCATAATTTTACCCGGTAACTCTATTTTTCCTTCAAATCCGTTCCACTGGCTAGAATGAATGAAAAATATCAGAAAATGAAACGACAGATTCATGGAATTACGTACATAGCTTTCTCAAGATCGTTGAAAACCTATACGTGGGGTGGTAAAATTGAAAAACAATGTATTTAATCGTCTTTACCTCATTTCAGAGCCCTTCGGGGCCTTTTCGTATGTTCTATTCATTCCTCGCTAATAACCTAAATGTGATTAGGCAGAACTTTGCTCAAAACATTCTTAGAAACGTCGAAAACGTATAAAAGTTTTGTGGAAACGCTGCAAGAAAATCTATTTAATCGTATTTACCTCAATTCAAATTATGAACGTATGTTTCCAGAGTTTCCTGGTAGCAGTCAAACTTAAATTATCAAGTTAATCGTGGAACATTCAAGAAGATTTTGAAATGAATGATTTTAGAAATGATCACTCATTCCAATTCCTCACACTGAATTACTTCTTCTCAGCATTTTCGACCCAATCGATTTCAACTGCATTCCCATCTGCTTCCAGGGGGACTGTTACAGTTTCTTTTTTCAAATACTGGGAAAACTCTTGAAAATGAATAAAAATCAGAATGATGTCTCCTTCTTCGAAAGATGGCTTCTCAGGAATTCTACACGCATTGTCTTGCAAAATTCAGAATTTTCTCGAAAATACATACATATGCATGCAAGTTTCCGAGCAACAATTAGGTTAATAGAGAAATCGAAGTAAAATAGATGGCAGGACCAGAAAAAAAATTTAACAAAAACGAAATAGGAACTTACTTCCATCCCTAAGAGAAACTTCTATATTATACAAATCGGCACAATGAATTGCTCGACGGAAAAAACCTCGTCATGCATTTTAATCACTTCGGCGATAACAATAACCCCCCTTTCCGCAATATTGAAAGTCAAATCGAACCACCGAAATTTAACCATCATCAACTTTCCGCGATCCCTAAGGAAATTGCCTATATCATGCTAATCGCACAATGAATTACACGATCGATGCGCGTCTTCTGGCTGGTAATAGTTCTGCATTTCATGTTTGTCTTCATCATCGACTGAGTTATGCGGTACCGATAGCTAAAAAGCTAGAAACTAGTCTACCTCCTACTCTTGTCGATCGATGATGGCATGTTCGGTTCACTCCTGAGTTTGGATTTACACCTGTCCTTTAATTGATTTAATTTTGTTTGCCTACCCTTTGGAGGCTGTTTTATAAAGCCCAGCAGCATTTTAATTAGGGAGACCGAGACATACCACTTTTAACCTCTATCACTAATATATGTTTTTGATATGACAATTGAGGATTCATTTGCGCTCAACCTGAGTAGGACATAAGAACTTTTTTGTTACATCCTACCTCTGACCTTAGGCCACCTATCGATTTCAGCATTCGCCCAAATTTGCATAGGGTGCAGTGATAGAGCAGTTTGTTAAGTTCGAGCCAAAGACACAGATAATCGCTCGCCTTTAATGTACCGACAACTCTCGGAACCTCCTCTGAGGTATTTTGTTTGGCACGTCTCCATCTGAGCAGACCTTGTTCGGTTCGGGGCGAATCGCTCAGATGGATACGAGGCTTTACATGTGCGGCCTCGACTTCTCAAAGTAAATTGCGGCATGTTTCCGTATCATACATTGTGGTTAGTGTGCATCTGTTTCCTTCGAAACAACCACCACTCGTGAATTCAGAATCGAAAGTACTCATTTCCTTGCAGTCCCAGGTTCGAACCATTTCTTTCTTCGACTGGGACGTACCTATCGTGTTCACATGCAACACGAAACCGCATGAGAGTCGTACAATCCCCAGCCGGTGATTATGAACGAAGCGGAGAGTACATCCATGTCTTATGGTGGCACGACACAGCTAATCCAGTCCCCAACATTCTGTCACGTTCCACCACTTATCTTTCTTACTATTTATTTCTATTCAGGCTTTGCGCTCTTTAACTTGGAACTTAATGGCAACTAGATAAGAGGAGATTGGGATGTGACATTTCGGTTAATGTTAATACGATGCCGAGAATTTATGAGCCGGTTTATTGGATTTCGTATGTGCCCTTCCTTCTTCCGAAGATAATTTATGTTGAATGGTGCCGTCCGTTTCCGGACGAGGAACGGCGAAGGATGTCATGGGTCCATGGTAAAGCCCCGTATTGAATTCTTCTTGTCCTTTGGAAGATTAAGCGGAGATCTTAGACGGCTGGAGGGTTTTCGGGCTTCCGTCGTCGGGCCAGGTCTAGGAGTTTATGAAATAACATTAAATGGTGGATGATTTAAGTCGCTGATAAATTTGGAAATGAAGTTCCACCCCCTGCTGGGTTTCCCTTTTTATATTCCCTCCCTAACTTTTTTTCCGGGTTATTGATAAGGGGTGTACGAATTGCTGATAACTATGTTCATAAATTCAAGGTTTTCACTTGAAATGAAACAATCCATTCGAGATGAAGAGAGGGGCTGGAAATAATCTGAAACATTCTTCCCATTGAGAGTAACTGATGCTTGATATGCATAGCAGTGCATTGATTATTGTTGAGTTGAATTCGAGAATAACAGACATTTGAACAAAATGTTAAAGCTCTCGTTCATAGAAAAAAGCGCACAAAAAGGGGACTTTTTATTACCAAAGTTAATTCCACTCCTTCCATTATCGAAATCGTCGATATTGCTTTTGTACCTTTATCCATCCATGTTGTTTGAAACCTGCGTGTGTACTGATATTGAGAAGAAAACAAAGAATAAATATTGGATTCAAATTTACCAAACATAAAGAATCGAATCTGCATCCAATTTCGACGCGATGAATAATTCATGCTCGACATAGAAACATTACTGAATCTCTAATTTTCGTAACAATTCAACGCAACCTTTGTAGGTATAATATCATTTGTCCCAGAAAAAACCATGGAGGTAATGGACGGAATGTAACCCTCGGCAAAGAAAATAGACCTTGCATGTACTCCTGGCGAACGATGCTGACTTTATATTCAGGTAGAAGAGATTGGACACTGATGTGCTATTCATGCGGTAGCCGTTGAGCCCATAAAAACTGATGAATATGTAGCCGTTCCTACTACCGCTCTCGATGTATATAAATCGGTGATTTATATTCAGGAGACCCTGTATATGATCGTTTGGTAATCAGAGGTTAGTGGAGTAATGGGAAATACGCATTCATTGTTCGAATATTTTTGTTGGAATTCAGGTTAAATTTTTCTGTTTTTATGCCTTTTATTGTTGGAATTACAAACTGTCTACCTTTGGAGGTTCTTCAGTTCTATTCCCGTTACATTCCTATTGAGATAGAACTGAAGATCGTCGTCATCAATCTTGATCATCGTCATCCCTTTATTGGCAGCTTTCTTCTCTATCTCTAGGTCTAAGTAGGAAGTGTAGTTCATAGTTGCACGACTGGATCTTCTCTGCAATATTTTTCCCCCCACTATGTAAGTCAAGTAATTTTTGAATTAAATTTTATGGAAAGATATTCTATTTCCATGGTCTATGGAAGTTATTTCATCCAGAGGCTTATTTCTGCCAGATTCATTTAATTTCAAAATTAGAATTACCCCCGAAGAAAGGTAACTTCTCGATTCTTTGTCTCCTGGTTTTATTTTTGTGAGAACAGATCCTGCGCTGTTGGAGGATTTGAAGACCATCCCCGCTGCATATTTGTAGCCAATATTCAGTTTTTCTTAAATCTTCTTTTTTGTAGAGGATTACCATTGCCTTATCCCTCTGGGTATCCTCGAGATATGTAGTTGTATTTTTCTCCTCCTTAGCGATTTCGAAGGTTTTTTCAGGGTAGCCAGTTAATTATGGAGACCATCGTTAGTTACATCAAGAGAACATCTTCTTATATGTCCAATTAGATTTATTCGCCCTTTAATTATGGCCTTCGACAGAAACCTTTTTACATTCACATCTTTCAACACCTTTGTTTGTCGATATTTCTTCCTATCGAGCTTATATTCGTCTTTTTTCTCCAAATCCACATTTATTTTACAAACTTCAAGTCTCTACCTTTCAAACCTTCCTATCCCCCACGTTCAATACACATTATTTATTAAATTGCTCCATACAAAACTCCTGATTAACCTATGCCTTGTTTGTTTGTTTGTGGAGTATCTTATATTACCTTCTTCTTCTCGAGTGCCTCTTTTGCTATTATTATTCCTTTGATATCGTTTCTTGGAGTGCCTAGGCAGCAAAACTCTTCTTCGTTCTGTATTAATTCATTATTCAGCTTAACGTAGACTGCGGTTTTTTCGGTATTTCTTTTGAACTTCAAAACATTTATATGCTCTTATTACTGTAGAATATTCGACATCATTTTCTTTTCATTTATATCATTGCCACTCACAGTATAACTATGTTATCTTCAGAATTTTCTATATTTTTGAGCGCTCGTAATACTTACACGAGGGCTATATCATTTCGTCACGATGTCTGTATTTTTCGAATTTTGAGCCGAAAATGGTCTCAATCGACTATGTTCGACTCATTGATGACGAATCCGTCGGAAAATTCGAGTCTGTCCGTCCGTCCGGCCGTACGTCCATCCGTCCGTAAGCACGATAACTCTCGAACGGAACAACCTAGAGACTTGAAATTTTCAGTGTGAGTTCAGTTCCCAAATGCATCGGTTGAGTTCGTTAATGGGCCAAATTCCACCAGGGGTTCCGTAAATATGGCCGCTCAAAGTTTTGTTCCCCTGATTACTTGAAAACTACAGATTTGATTGAGATGAAATTTTGCACTCAAATGGAGAATGAGGTGTTCGAGCTAATTGTGAAATTTTGTCCAGATCGCATGACCAGAACCATAGAAACCATAGAAAATTGTAACTCTTGAACGGAAACGCCTAGGGACTTGAAATTTTCAGGATAGGTGTGAATCTCGAATGTCGTAATCACGTCATCTATGAGCAAAATTATACTAGGGGTTCCGTAAATATGGTCGTTTAAAATTTAGTTTTCTTGATAATTTCAAAACTACAGATTCGATCGTGACGAACTTTTGTATACTAATGAAGAATGATATATTCAAGCTACACTTCTCTAGATCACATGACCAGAACCATAGAAACCATAGAAAATCATAACTTTCGAACGGAAAGGCCTAGGGACTTGAAATTTTCAGGATAGGTGTGGATCTGAAATGTCGCGTTCACGTTCATCAATGAGCAGAATTATACTAGGGGTTCCGTAAATACGGTCGTTCGGAATTTTGGTTTCTCGATAATTTCGAAACTACGGATTCGATCGAGATAAAATTTCATATTTTAATCGAGAATGATATATTTAAGCAATATTTTGTCCAGATCGCATGACCATAGAAACCATAGAAAATTGTAACTTTTGAACGGAAAGGCCTAGGAACTTAAAATTTTCAGGGTAGGTTTGGATCGCGAATTTCACGGTCACGTTCATCAATGAGCAAAATTAGACTAGGGGTTCCGTAAATATGACCATTTAAAATATTCTGTTCCTGATAATTTCGAAACTACCGATTTGATTGGAATGAAATCACCTAGCTGAGGAATAATGTATTCAAATTACTTGCGAAATTTTGTCCAGATCGCATCACCAATACCATAGAACCGAAGAAATTTCTAGCGAATTATCGAAACAAAATTGATCAGCTGAAGCACTGACATGAAGTCTGGAGTTTCGCCTAAGTTTCAGAATTTTTTTGACAGCGGTCGAAAATTCCTTCAATTGATTTCTAAAACTGGAAAATGCGAATCTAACTACAAGATGCATGTACGAGCGCTCAAAAGCTCCTGCCTTCACGGCAGTGCTTTTCTAAATTTTTTGTATTCCATTTTTTGTTATTCCATGGGTTTTGTATTTCAACTCAGTTTCAATAAACAGTGAAAAAAAAGTTGTGAATGAGCCGATTTTTCCGAATTCTCTTTTTGCATCTTTATTATTTACAACGGACGATTATCCTATCTGGCATACAGTTAGAAAGAAACCTTTTTTTAATTATTGACGCTTGATCGTCTTCAGTGGTATTTATAACATAATGTTATCTGAAAGTTCTAGAAGGAAAATAACAAACAAATAACAAACACCTGCAATGTGCGCCATTGGAATTTGAAAGCTTATCAAGATTATACATAGTCATATTAATTTCAAATGAATAATAGGTAAATGGTTCATCTGAAATATACAGTGTTGGGATTATGTAATTATATATTTAAATTCAGTTTGATCTTTGAATGCCTAGAGTTTAAAATTTTCGGATACGTTCCAGGTCTGATTGCGACTATTCACCATATCTTGCTGGCATTTTTTGTGTACATATAACACCTGGATAATAGTACATTATTTGACGAGCAGAAATGTAGGTCAGAACTCACGCAGATGAAGTTTTGTAATTCATCAAGTGAGTTAATACCTACATTACCGCAAGTTGAATACTAAACTTTATCTACGATTATAACAATAAATACTAAGATAAAAGTACAGAGGAAGAAATTTATTTACAAATCTAACAATGCATTATTTATGTTAATTGTGCTTCTTAGCATGGAGTGCTAAGTTCACTAAAATATGCCAAAAGAACATTCTCTGTAAACGATGTCTTAATATTCTTACTATACAACAATCTTGGAAATTGTTGTATACACCTTTATATTTGTTGTGGAATTTTTCGGGCAATAAATTCTGTATGGAAACATTGACTGATTGTCTTATTTCTGAAGGTGTACATAATAATTCATTTTCACTATCTGAATTCATCTTTCTCAGCAAAACATTCACAATAATAACTAGGTAACAACTTAATTTGTTAAAACGTCAAAATTATTCGAGTGACCTCCCCTCAATACTAATAATGGACTGTTCCCTTTCGACCAATCGGCTTGTTCAGAAGCACAGAGCCAGGTGTTATAGTTGTGAGTTATTATAACTCACGTTGTTCTTTTACAGATACTATTAATTGCTCAAAAGTAGTTGAATAATGAATATATAATTTAATCGGAGTAAATAAAATGAGTTATGTAGAAATTCAGCTTTTTAAATGATCTATGTGAAAAAAAATGTGAGTTTTTCTGATCTGGTGTTGAGAATATTTCATATTCGGTAATTCCATCCCTTGAAATTTAAGAAATATTTGTACATTGTCGTTGGTGGTTCATTTCATGTTCTTTGGTTTTATATTTCGATACCAGAGATGGACAAAATCATTATTTTCGAATGGTTCATTCACTGTATGCGAGATGAATCTTCACACTTTGAATCAATTCCCAAAATTCATTACTGCCCGACGGCATTGACTGAGTGAAAATGAACAGGTCACGTACGGGCGAGTAAGGGAATTAAATAGACAATATGAGTTCTCTAACGGAAGTTCTCGTGTTTGAGTTGATTCAGTGAGTAGGGAGTTCTAATCCGAATCGTCATTCATGGACACTGAAGAAATTGTTTCGTATTTCAGAATCGAATCAGTTATTCAGTTGAAACGAGTAGATCCAGTGAGAATAATCACTCACTTGTGTCAAATGCAAATGATCATAGATCATAATTATGGGTGACGATGGCGATGAATTGAAACAAGCGCGCAAAAGCTTATGACTTTACGTCAGTGCTTTTCTCGAATTTTTTTCTTTCAGAGTTTTCAATCAATAATTATTTTAAATGCTAATTTGATCGGATCTATTATTCGGTCTAAAATTTGCCTCGAGCATAAAATCCTTTCTCCCATTTCATATGCCCCCTCCCCGAAATCCAAACTGATCTTGATTTGGCACAGACAATAACGCTGATAAATGGGGATGACTTAGCGGGGGTAATATGAACCGAGTATGAATTGTCTCGCTCGATGGTGTCAACTCGTCTGCAGAGGATAACGAATTCAGGAAGCCGTTACAATACAGTTGACGAACGCTCGTAAAATCATGCGACAACCATCAACCAGACATTGTTTCAATTCGGCGCACAATTAAAGCAAGTTAGTGCTCGAATTGCTCCTGTGTTCGAAGCTGTTACCAACGCCGTTTTCTGTAATCTCTCAAACTCGACATCAACGCGAGAGCCATCAGGATACAACGTTCGGTACAATTACTGTTGAATTGCTTTTTGTGTGTGAAGCGACGTTTTTTATATCGTTATCCATTATTTATTCCTCTGATGGAAGGCTTTTGTTTGGGATACATGCTCCCTGTTATTAATTATAATTCATATTCTTCACCATGAAATTGAGTTGGCCCTTAGCGTCAGGTAGAGGTTGCGTGATTTTCATGCGAAGTTGGCTATGATAGCGGTCTACAGAAGATTATATTAATCGAAATTGTGTAGAGAATGGGTAGAAAAAAAAACGTTCTTTTCCTCAAATTGGTATACTTGTATCTGAAAAGAATAAGGTTTGGACTATTTGAAGAAACAATTTTCATTTTATATTTCAGAACTTCATAGACATCACCGGGATACACTCCAACCGATATGCTCTTGCGCAGATTTTTATTTCGAACTTGTGAGCAACGAACTCAGAAATTTATTTGAGTTATTCACGGTGATTCTTTGACCCCAAAATGTTTAAAAATCGACATATCTTCATGGAGCTAATTTTGGCATAATAAATTATATCAGTTCTAATGGAGGCTCAACATACGACAAAACAGTAATAATAGTATATTATTCAACGAGCGGTAATGTAGGTTATAACTCACGCAGATGAAGCACGAGCCGAAGGCGAGTGCTGTAATTCATCTAGTGAGTTATGAGAATTACCGCAAGTTGAATACTATACCTTATTAACGACTAAAACAATAAATAATAAGATACAAGTACAGAGAAAGAACTTTATTTACAAATCTCAATAGTTATCTATAACAATAGTTACCTATAACAATGCATTATTTATGTTGATTGTGCTTCTTAGCATGTAGTAGAAAGTCCATAGGGGCGAAGTTCACTGGAATATGCCAAAAGAACATTCTCTGTAAACGATGACTCAATATTCTTACTGCTACACCAATCTTGAAAATTGTTGTATACACCTTTATATTTGTTTTGGGATTTTTCGGCAATAAATTGTGTATTGAAAATTGGCTGATTGTCTTATTTCTGAAGGTGTACATAATTATTCATCTTCACTATCTGAATTCATCTTTTTCAGCAAAACATTCACAATGATAAATAGTTATCACCTTAATTTGAGAAAACGTCAAAATTATTCAAGTGACCTCCACTCAATACCAATAATGGAATGTTTCCTTTCGGCCAATTGGCTTGTTCAGAAGCACAGAGACAGGGAGTTATAGTAGTGGGTTATTATAACTCACGGTGTTTGTTTACAGATACTATTAACTGCTCAACAGTAGTTGAATAATGAATACAATATTCAATAGGAGTAGATGAATTCATATTTGATGTAGAAACGCAAAGGAAATGCCCTGAACTTTGGTTTTCCACTGTTGCAACACACGTGACGTCACGCGCGAGTCATAACGAATTTGAGAACAGTTGTAGCATACCTGTATAAGAATATCGCGGATATTACTGGCTTACTTCATTCTGAATACCTAGAACTCTTCCAGCTGGCAGTAAAACAACTTCAACCGCTTTGAAAATTAAATTAAAAAGTTTCACGTGTACGTCTCCCACAGCGAATAAGTAGTTCTTTTCATGTGAGGCTTGTTAGGCCTGGCACCCATTAACAGACGGACAATTACAGACATAATACAAGTGGCACCTTGATATTCTGGAACTGGATTTACTTGGCAATCTAACAACAAACAAACTTAATTGGGAGCTTTAAACAGAGTCGTCGTCATGTGTGTGGAAAACACTTTCTTTACAGTTCCGTTCACTCCGTCACTTAGGCGAAGGCTGGTGGCTGGTTCATTTCACTAATTATTTCATGCATAAGCGGAGGATTAAATTTAATTGGTTGCTCGAATGGGTAATTCTGAAGCGGATTGAAATAAGTAAATCTAGGGACAGAATTTCTCAAACAGAATAACAAAGTTAGGTAGGTACTTCATTCGATATAAATAAATCTGTGATGTAAAAGAATAGCATCGCCTTAATTAATGCAACTAGGAAATAATTAATCCAGAATTGAATTTACACAGGGGTTCACCCTACCTATAATTCATTTTCGAAAAACCCTACCTATAATTTGTCACCGAGATATATTCGCATAGTTATATTTGCGATCGTGCCCTAGAAGATAATTTTGGGCTTTTTCAATCCATGCCTGGCACATGCGACTGTACAAGTGTAAAGCCTATCCACCACACAAGGAGAGTTTGATATCGTCTTTTATAAAACCAACGTAAAAATTAAAAATCCACTTAATGAAACCCTAACTTCTCTCCTTGTGCCCTTTAGAACCAGTCGCCTTGAATTGAATGAATAATTTGTGATGAACTTTAAATAGCCTATGAGTGCTACAAATAAACAGTTTGTTGATCGCCGTCATTTGAAAGCTATTACACCTGAAACTATCCATTAGACCCTAAACACAGCTCAAAATTAAAACTCGCCATATCCTTAAACGACTTAATTAGGTTCAATTATAATTTTTTCTATCGGAACTAATGACATGTATGTAGCGGGAATGTTAAGGGTACTCCACATGGAGATACCTTGTCATCATTAGTCAGCAGGAGAAATGACATCGTTAGGGGGCAATGGCATAACTATTTATTTGAAATTCACGTTATAACGAGGACTCTTCCTAATGTTGTTGCAGACATTTGAAATATGAATGAGGAAAATGGTTCTGATATGCTTTCCTTGTCGAAGATTAACCAGAAATTTTTATGAAGTTTATCCATAATCGGGTTTTAATGGTTATTCGTTGGGTTCCTACATAAAAAAATATTCTGAATATTCATTGTTGAATTATGAATCACCCAATAGTTTCCCTAGTTAAGTGCCGTATTTTCTGTTGAAAAAAATCTGATTAGGCAAAAAAAGTTAGATGAGATGAGATGTTCATAGGCTCCGGTCCAATGGGGTAACATCGTTTTTATGGGGGGACTTTGATATAGAGAGATTTTTGTTGAAAATTCAAATTCCGGAACTATATCCGACAACAGCCGCGCGATCGTTGTCGAAATACTTTCGTCATTATTGTGTCGTGCTATCGGACAAGCAAGTAGTTGCTACAATACTTGTGAATATTCTTTTACAGTAACCGGACGATTAATGGACCCAGTCCAACATTATAGAGTATTTCATGGATTTTACATTTATTTTCACAATAGCTGTTTTTAACGATAGAGTGCTCTCTAATTAAGCTCAGTTTAGTGAAATTCGACACAAACAAAGATATTATTATTTGAGGCGAGTACGAAATAATTTTCGAAACTTTAAACCCTAAATGTCTTCTCTAGGCAAGATGCAAATAAATAATATTTTGAGCGCTCGTACAACTTACACGAGGGCTATATCATTTCGTCACGATGTCTGTATTTTTCGAATTTTGAGCCGAAAATTGTCTCAATCGACTATGTTCGACTCACTGATGACGAATCCGTCGGAAAATTCGAGTCTGTCCGTCCGGCCGTCCGTAAGCACGATAACTCTCGAACGGATCAACCTAGAGACTTGAAATTATCAGTGTAGGTTCAGATCCCAAATGCCTCGGTTAAGTTCGTTATCATCAGGGGTTCCGTAAATAGGGCCGTTCAAAATTTTGTTCTCCTGATTACTTCGAAACAACAGATTCTATCGAGATGAAACTTTTCACTCAAATGGAGAATGAGGTGTTCAAGCTACGTGTGAAATTTTGTCCAGATCGCATGAGCAGAACCATAGAAACCATCGAAAATTCTAACTTTTGAACGGAAACGCTTAGGGACTTGAAATTTTCAGGATAGGTGAGGTTCTGGAATGTCGTGATGACGTTCATCTATGAGCAGAATTATACTAGGGGTTCCGTAAATATGGTCGTTTGAAATTTAGTTTTCTTGATAATTCCAAAACTACAGATTCGATCGTCACGAAATTTTGTATTTAATTGGAGAATGATATATTCAAGCTACATTTTGTCCAGATCGCTTGACCAGAACCATAGAAACCATAGAAAAACATAACTTTCGAACGGAAAGGCCTAGGGACTTGAAATTTTCAGGATAGGTGTGGATCTGAAATGTCGCGTTCACGTTTAACAATGAGCAGAATTATACAAGGGGTTCCGTAAATACGGTCGTTTGAAATTTTGTTTTCTCGATAATTTTGAAACTACGGATTCGATCGAGATGAAATTTTGTATTTTAATCGAGAATGATATATTAAAGCAATATTTTGTCTAAGATCTCATGACCAGAACCATAGAAATCATAGAAAATTGTAACTTCTGAACGGAAAGGCCTAGGAACTTGAAATTTTCAGGGTGGGTTGGGATCGCGAATATCGCAGTCACGTTCATCAATGAGCAAAATTAGACTAGGGGTTCCGTAAATATGGCCGTTCAAAGTATTTCTTTCCTGATAGTTTCGAAACTACTGATCTGATTGAAATGAAATTTTGCACCTAGCTGAGGAATAATGTTTTCAAACTACGTGCGAAATTTTGTCCAGATCGCATCACCAAGACCATAGATACCGTAGAAAATTCTAGCGAATTATCGAAAAAAAATTGATCAGCTGAAGCACTGACATGAAGTCTGGAGTTTCGCCTAAGTTTCAGAAATTTTTTGACAGCTGTCGAAAATTCCTTCAATTGATTTCTGAAACTGGAAAATACGAAGCCACCTACTAGGTGCATGTACGAGCGCTCTAAAGCTCCTGTCTTCACGGCAGTGCTTTTCGTAATTTTTTGAAACTAAGTGCAGTTTTAGTTTAATTTACCCTATTTGATTGTACTCCATGAAAAATGTCGAATACCAAAAAAAGTTTTAGGGTAAAAACGTAGTAAGCATCTCCTCAAGCATCGCATCAAAACTCGCCTCTGGCATCAGAGGGCTCATAGTGGGGCATCTATAAAAGAAGTTGTAAGAATTATGAATCCAGAGTCGTAGTGAGGTGTTGGAAATAAGAAATAGTGGTTCAAATATAAAATATGTTTTCTAATATTTTATTGCACCCAGTCAATATAATATAAAATATTTTCATCTGACAGAAATATAGAAGAGTTTGCTGTAATATTGGTTTTCTGTTTCATTTACATTGTTTTTGTAGCTCACCTGATATATTTGTGATATTGCTTATTTTCGTCTATTATTTTTTGTTGCACCCAGTTAACAGAATATAAAATATTTTATGTGTCAAAAATATAAAAGAGTTTCCTATAATATTGGTTTTTTTTTTTATATCTTTGTAGCTCAACTGATATATTTGTTATATTGCTTATTTCTGTCCATGCTTTATCTAACGAATTTCTGTTGTGATGTCTCTTATCGCTTTTATTCCATAATATTGCAGGCCGTATAAATATTTCACTAATTCATTTTTCTTTATCCATTTCAATCTTCTCGAAAGTGTAGCATCGGTTTTCCTCATCCCTAGATGCATCTGCTGCAAGTCACATAAATTTGTGAATTGTAAATTTTACAGCTGAAATGGATTTTTTCTACAACCGTGCCTAAAAAACTACTTTCCCACACTTTTTTCGTCTCCGAAAGTATTACTTTCCCGCACACTGTGCGGGAAAGTAATACTATCCTTACTTTCCTAGTTCATAATTATAAATTAAGCATTTTCAACTATGTTAGCATTATTATTGATTCAATTTTTCATTTCAAAATAATCGAGCGGAACTTGCTAATATCACCCTAGATGATATTGAAGATAAAGTCTTTCTCATAATAGTAAAAATTTTGGATTCCAAAAATCACACAGCAAGATCATTCGTGATTTCTGAAGAAATACATAATGGGATGTTTTTGAAACTGTACAGAACATACGCCTACCTAATCCTGAACTTTATACGGGCCATAGTTTTAGACGTTCTTCAGCTACCTTCTTAGCAGATTCAGGCGAAAGAATAACAAATATAAAACGTCTGGGGGTTGTAAATCGACTCACGTAGAAGAATCGGAAAACCAAAAAAAAAATTTGTGTAACAAAATACTTTCTATTAATGCTTCTTCAAGTTCGGATAAAGAAAACGAACCATGTTCATCAAATTAAAACAGTCGCACTATAATGAGCCAGTTAGATTCCGTAGAATCTGGTCCACGACATGGAGATCTAAAGCAACAATTATTGTCATCGGCAATAAAGCTCGAAGATGCAACAAATTGCACCTTTAACATCAATATTGTTAACAATTACGGCAAATAAATGATGTATTGTAAATATATATGCGAGTTATATCCCGCATTTCCCTTACAAATGTTGATTATGTTAGAATAAATGCTTGAATTCGTTTTTTTTTTATTTTATAATACGGTTGTAGGAAAAATATGGTTCCTATCTCGAGCGGAAAGTATCTTTCCCGCACTCGACTTATTGCCCGAACGACGCGAAGCGGCAACCTCGTGAGTCGTGCGGGAAAGTACAACTTTCCGCTCTAGATCGGAAAATAACTATTTCCATTTCATCTTTCACTGTAGCAGCAATTTATCGATTTCGATTTCCTTGTCCATAATTTCTTTCAGACTGTTCCATCAACGCCTGGAGGCTGATGAAAATTCGATAACTCGAGGGACAGATTATGGAACGTATACCAATTTCACATCAACATAGCACAATCCCCTGTGACAATCTAATTATACTAGGAGTTTCTTCACCAAGCATGTTTCGTATTCCATAGATAATACAATTACAATTCATCCTTCGTTATTGAAAGACTTTTTCATTCCTTTCTAACAAAATTCAGCTCACAGTCGGAGGCGTGTCCTGCCATACTCTTCACGAACAAATTATGAATAACCCATGGAGAATTCGTTCGCAGTGCATGACTGGCCCATAAATTGGACGACAAAACGGGATCACGAAATAGATTATTGAATTCGCCGATTGGACACAAGTGAACGCTGGTTGAAACCGTGGAGAATCGACGCTGAATCGACGGCGGAAGGATTTTGTATCCGCTGTGGAATTTCTGCAAGCTCTGTTTTCTTCCAAATCATAAAAACCGAAATTGACAGAATCTGTGGCGAAGCCAGAGGGAAGGAAGGGGGCTTTCGACCCCAAAGCCACCAACCATTTCATTTCTTTTTCGACGTTTACTGCCAAACATTTGGATGTTTAATTCAATTTATATACATACAGGGTTTTTTGAATAAATGCTCTGTATTTCGTGAAATGTCAATGTGAAAAGTTGTTCCTAATTGTTATCAATCACTGGATTTTTCCATGAGCCAGTTATGCTACAGGAAACTTTATCATATCATGTAACTTTTCGTTGATTGATTGTTCCCAAGAAACCATGACTGTTCGTTTCCAGTGAACTAATTAAGTGAAAAACAAAATGAGGAGTCATGCCAGTAAATTATTCGCGTGCATGTTCCTTGGCCAGCCCCCATTCCATCTGCCTATTCCAAATGATTTTTAAAACAAGTTCCATGTCGGCTTACAATCGCGTTCGCATGCTTAGCAACTATGATGCTTTTTTTTTCGAACTGGTCAACTTTCCATAACTCACGACGTGTTTCTATGACTGTACACTGAATCACAAACAGAAATTTTGTTTATCTCTTTGAGGTTACACAATGCATATTACATTTTCATGTTTTTAGCGTATTATCATGAAATGTTTGAGTTTAGAATGTAAGAAGTGGGATAGTTATGGAAGGTTTCCATAAAATACATAGATATGCAAATTGGAACAAGTTCTTACTAACGAAGGCCTCAATTGGCTATTTTGTCTATTTTGGGAGTAACCTCCAACGAGGCCTTGGAACAAATAAAGTGATCTGGTAGAAACAACGATTCATCGTTTTGAATGAGAGTGATATTAATTTTTGGAAGGCGTTATCTTCCCATACTCATGATTTTCAAGTTGAGTTGGCCATAACGGAAAGTCATTTTCGACCATACACTATATGATTAGCTTTTTATTGAATTGATTCGACCCTAATCCATGGGCACTCATAATTGGCGAAGCTCTTTATGACTGAATATTGAAGTAATTTTCATGGAAATCATGAATTTATCTGTCGATTCAAAATACTTCGAAGGAATAAACCAAATTTTGTAATACAGATTTAATGACAACATGTGGAGAAAACGGACTACTACTTGTAACAATTGTTCAAAATGACCACCGTCTTGTTCAATTCCTTTCACACATCGATTTCGCACTGAATCTACAACCCTGCGAAGTTCACAACGTTTCTGACGCATTTCTGCACAACACAAATTTATTCTTTCGATCAGATCCTCTCGAGTCTGAACGCGAATTTGATATACTTTTTCTTCCAAGGTGTTCCAGACATAAAAATCCAAAGGGTAAGGCATTGCACCCTAAATATTCATTCATCAAGTCCCGCAAGTTTCGGCGTTGGGAGTCAGAGTTGAGATTTTCGGACCAGTAATACTTTCCGATCGCCTCAACGCTGAAGAATTCATTACATCAATCCAAAGCAGCTGAAGGCACATATTGCATGAAATGCCCCTGGCTAACTGACAAAATACCTGGTTCCAAATGGATGGCTGCCCAGCTCATAATAACCGGAATGTGCGGGACTTAGACAATGAATGAATATTTTGGGGTGCAATGGATTGGAAGGCACGGTCCAGTAAAATGACCACCAAGAAGCCCCGACGATACGCCTTTGGACTTTTATGTCTGGACACCTTGAAAGAAAAAGTATATCGAATTCGCGTTCAGATTCGAGAGGATCTAATCGAAAGAATAAATTTGTGTTGTGCAGAAATGCGTCAGAAACGTTGTGAACATGGCAGGGTGGTAGATTCAGTGCGAAAACGTATGTGAAATGTATCGAATAAGGCAGTGGACATTTCGAATGTTATAAGTAGTGGTAGTCTGTCTTCTTTACATGTTTTCATAAAATCTGTATTATTGAAATGTAGTTTATTCCTTCGAATTATTTTGAATCGACAGATGAATTTAACTTCAATATTCAATCATAAAGAGCTTCAAAATAGACAAATTTAGGTTTGGAATATTTCGACTTATTCTTGTTGTTGTTATCTTGTTAGCCATGATATTAGGGCAGAAGACAAGCAGCAAGCACAAAAGTTGATATGTCATTCGAAAGCACACAAAATGGGATAGTTTTTGCTAAAAAGAAAACATGTCCATAATCAATGATTTTTCATCGATAAAACCATTGAATAAATATGACTGGTTTTGTTCACTTCAGAATCGTGATATTTTTTTCACGCCCGCAATAAGAATTTTTTTGGTACACAGAAATTCTTATCTTGTAGCAAATTTAATGCTGTTTCCAGATATGTGGTCTACTTTGATGAGGCTACAAGAATAACTGAAGTATAATTGGTTTTATGGAAAAACTTGAAATATTCCGTGAAATAAAGAAATGTTAAATTGAAGAATAACCGTCAACATTTCGACCATGTGTTATGTGACATTTGTTGTTGCAAATCTCATATATGATCTCTCCCTGAAGTTTGGCCTTTTTGAAAGTAGGCACCCCGTATATGTGTTTCGGTTCATTATATCCAATTTTCTTCCAGAAGTGTTGAATCCACCAAAACATAAATATGAAAAAAAGAGCCCTGTCCCTAACATAAAAATATTGAATTTCAAAAGTAGTGAGATTAAATGAAAGGTCAAGGCCCTAATCAGGAACAAGAACTATGACACGTCAGTGCTTTCCAAATTTTTTATAATACTGCTAGATTCAGAACTGTGGTCGCGTTCGTTCTCAACTTCGATTGCCCCTAAGAAAGTTTTAACTCCAACAAAGTTTTTCTCTTCTGATCGTTACTGCCGTCTTTCGTTGCGAGGTCTATACGCCAATTTTTGTTTATTTCTCATTGTAGATTTATGGCTGTTTATCATCACAAATGGATATTCCGTAGGTTGAATACCCCACGGCAATTTATCAATTTCGTTGCGACTGAGAGTAATCAGCCACCCGATTCGGGCTTTTCGTGAATACAACCATTATCCTTGTTGCTTTGGAAACTGGAACACTCATCAATCGAGCAAACTGTGTGGCCTTTCATTTTGAAATTGAATTTATTAATCGACTTCCTGAAGATCGTCCATCATTATTAATTACGGTTGCAGGTGAATAAATTACCCGCAGTTAGAATCTGCCAAATCGCAGGTCGGGTACATTCAAGATCAATGGAGCAGGATTTCCTGACTTCAACATGAAATACTCAGTCGAACGGCGTTTACCTGCTCGGAAATTTAACTGAAAATGTTATTAGAGGAACTGCAGTTAAAAAAAAGTTTTTCAACTTTTCCAACCCACTTTTATAGTTTTTCAATGATCCTCAGGAAGTTATAAATACAATTCCATTAACCTGTCATGAAATTCATTTCTGATATTTCTCATTTATTCTAGCCAGTGGAAAGGATTCGAAGGAGGACTAGATTTATTTACAGTTGAAAATAGGGGAAAGTGATGGTTTTTCGAATATTTTTCAGTTTTTTTGCCAGGTTATAATTTCATCTTAAATGTGGCAAAATCTGATTACTCGAATTCCGGTTGAAAACATGGTAAAATATACCTATAACGAAAAATAAAAAAATCTTTTCGAATATTTCGGCACGTGTGACAATGCTCTCTTGAAGATATCTGTATTAATCAATTCCTGATTTTATCACTAGAAGTGTAAAAATATTGTATATTGATAGTAAGTCCTAAAAAATGTAGGAGACATTATCCCAATTATTGTTCTTTCGACAAGATTACTATATCTTCAAAAGCCCGAGTAGTACCCAATTCACATTTCTATACTATCTTGAATCATTGAATTATAACTTATGTAACAAGCACTCTTGAACTTTTAAAACATCATTATTCGCTTGTCTATACTTTTTTTGATGATATTTACAATAGCTCCTTGATCTTCGATGTGTGTTTCGATTTTGCGCCGATAAACTCCAAAATCTGGGTTAAAAGCTTCGATAGATAATAGTTATTTATTGTACAAGACGATTAATTTGTACTTTATCTTTGAGAGTGTGTGTCGACTGACGTCTCGACGCTAATCACGCTCGAAAAGATAATGCGATTTTATCGTCGTTGCAATACAACATTTCTCTTTATAGCAAGACTTCAAATTTAGGTGAAAAAAAAATTTCAAAGAAAATTGTAATTTTGGCACAAAAATCGCCACTGTGTTGCTCCGTTAATAGGGGATATGAATTACTCTGTGAACATATGTGAAACAAATTTTACGTTTTGGTTTTTGCGGAGTGTTCAGTATTTTGGTATTTTTTGTACGAAGCGAATAAGAAATGTACGGAAAAAAAAAGAAAAACAGAAGAAGAAGGAAACCTACCATCAGATATAGATGCAAGGTTGGAAGCAGAAAGTTTATTGTTGCCCCAAAAGTCTAGGATGATGTATGAGAAGGAATACCAATCCTTTAAAAAGAGGAAAAGCATAAAGAATATCAATGGCGTGAGTGAGAAAGTGCTTATGACGTATTTTTCTGAAAAGTCGAAGAAAGCGAAACCATCGTCATTATGGTCGTATATTTCGATGCTGAAGCGTACGTTGTTGGTGAATGAAAATGGTGACATTTCTAAAATCAGCATGTTAAACCACCTCACTGAAAAACCTGAGTGAAGGATACAAAGCTAAAAAGTCCAAAATCCTGGAGGCAGATGCCGTTACTATCTCACAGAAGGTGAGAAACATTTTATATACTCCTACCGAATTATATATTTACAATTCAACTACTTTTTAGTAATAAACAGTATCTGTAAACAAACAGCGTGATTTAAAAAAACTCACTTCTATAACTCCCTCGCTCTGTACTTTTTGCAGAAAGGGAACAGCCCATTATTGGTATTGAGGGGAGTAATGTCACTTGAATAATTTTGACGTTTTCTCAAATTGAGTTGATACCTAATTATTATTGTGAATGTTTTGCTGAAAAAAATTAATTCAGATAGTGAAGATGAATTATTATGTTATGTACACCTTCAGAAATAAGACAATCAGCCAATGTTGCCATACAGAATTTATTGCCCGAAAAATGCCAAAACAAATATGAAGGTGTATACAACAATTTTCAAGATTGATGTGGCAGTAAGAATATTGAGTCATCGTTTACAGAGAATGTTCTATTGGCATCTTGAATCTGAGTATATGTTGTTATAGTCGTAGATTGATGTATAGTATTCAACTTCCGTTAATGGTCATAACTCACTTGATGAATTACAGCACTCGCCTTCGGCTCACGCTGCAAACTTCATCTGCGTGAGTTATTACCTACATTACCGCTCGTTAAATAATATACTATTATCTTCCCTTGCTATTAAAGTACTACTTTATTTACCTTTGCGTTTAAAGTGATACTTTATCACTCAAAAGAGTTGCTATGAGCTATAACAACATTTTAACATTAGCTATAGCTATTTTCTTCGTTTTTTGTTTCACGACTTGAAAAATTGTCATTCTCACATATTCTGAGTTGAAGATTAGAGATTGTATAAAGAGAACTGTCTATCTGAATCTCAAAGCTTTACTCGAAAACTATAAAAGTCAGTTGCGTGAAATCTGTTGCTATCCGACATTGATCCGGAAAATAATCAAAACAAAGAATAATTAGCTCCCTAATTGTGGTGTCTCTAATGTCTTGATGAATGTGTTTTTCGTGTTTTGAATATATCATGTACTTATCTATTACATGTTGTAATTGTACCGAAATTGAATATTTTCATTTATTGTCCTGAGCAAACATCGAATAATAAGAAGAGGTCACTTTTTCTCAACTAAAGAATAGATGGAAGTATAACATTAACATCACTGTTGTGAGTTGTTTCAACAATAACAATATCCATCCATAACTTCTTATTCCAACATAAAAAATAAGATCTTCCAAAATATTATAGGCTAAAGAAAATCGTCTTCAAATTGAAACACGTCAAATTTTGACAGTTTCATAGAAGATGGATCATCCCTACTTTGGGGGTCAAACGTTAAACCATCCTATGCATTATATATTTGACCATTCGATGGCTTGAACAACACTTCGTGAATCAAATACTATTGATCTCAAGAAGTAATCTATGACAATGTTTTTTTATCTACTCCTATTGAATTATATATTCATTATTCAACCAAGTACTTTTGAGCAATCAATAGTATCTGTAAACAAACAACGTGAGTTATAATAACTCACTACTATAACTCCCTGTCTCCTTGCCTCTGAACAAACCGATTGGCCGCAAGGAAACAGTCCATTATTGATATACAGGGGAGGTCACTTGAATTATTTTGACGTTTTCTCAAATTAAGTCGACACCTGATTATTATTGTGGATGTTTTGCTGAAAAAGATGAATTCAGATTGTGAAGATGAATTAATATGTACACCTTCAGAAATAAGACAATCAGCCAATGTTAGCATACAGAAATTATTGCCCGGAAAGTACCAAATAAATATAAAGGTGTATACAACAATTTTCAAGATTGGTGTAGCAGTAAGAATATTAAGTCATCGTTTCCAGAGAATGTTCTTTTGGCATATTTTAGTGAATATAGCACTTAATATAAAGCATCGCCCCTATAGACTTTCTAATCCATGTTTAGAAGCACAATCAACATAAATAATGCATTGTTATAGGTAACTATTAAGATTTGTAAATAAAGTTCTTTCTCTGTACTTGTATCTTAGTATTTATTGTTATAGTCGTAGATAAAGTATAGTATTCAACTTGCGGGAATGGTCATAATTCACTTGATGAATTACAGCAAACTTCATCTGCGTGATTTATGACCTACATTACTGCTCGTTAAATGATATACTATTAAACACAGAGAGATTTGGATTGCTGAATGACCCAAAATACCTAGTTATTGCGAATACAGTGACCTTGAAAAGGGTACATCCAATTGAAAACCCCAATGAACAAAAACTAGTTCTTCAAATATGTCAGCGACGAATTGACACTCCAGTTCCTTTCCTGAGAATAACCTAATGACCAACCCAACGCTTTCCACGCTCAAACAAAGGACAGAATGATCGCAAGACCAGTCTTTGAACAATAACACTTCTCTCCCTCCCAGTTAACGGCTATTCTCCCAACAGTTAATAGAACTTTTGACAGGCAGTTCTTAAATACAACAGACGCACGGGGAACAAAATTTAATCTCTGGAGGATACTTGAATGCATAGCGAAACCACTCTGCGACAGCTACAAAAGAACTTTTCAGGAAGTGACTCTTATCGTAGCGCTCATTGAGGAGAACCCGGGGCACGTTGGTGACGTCACTGGCCCCGTCTGACAGGATGCCGTGTCGCTCTACAAAAGATAAATTGGGCTTTGATTCTGGAAACTATTATCATGCGAGTTCGCCTGATTGGGTTTGTCGGCGTAACGAGATGTGGCGCACATGCGGGGGTTCGGTTTGGACGCTTCCTTGGGAAACTGTGCTAATTTGCACTCGCTCGATGTAGAGATTATGACAGTGAATTATTTCGAGTTCCGTGAGACACTGCTAATACTGGCAGCGAGGAAGTCGTTTACGTCTCATTACGTGAGCAGCACTTAGTTTTCGTAGAATAATCTGAGATTGCGCCACTTGCAATAAAACTTTTTAATGCACAAAAAGTCCACTCACAATTGTGGTTATTGAAACAGAATATAATTTTTTGAAGAAGTATTTATTATGAATATTGCACATCGAAAATAATCTTACAATATCTTCTTATCTTATCTTATAATATATTTCAGTTAAGTATTTATTTTACTGTTATTTGATAAGGAAAAATATATATCCAAATTCAGCTTGAACAATGAAAAACATTTTCGTATAATATGAGTTCTATTAATTGTTATGAAATCGATCAAAACTCCTAAAAAAATGAATAAAATCGAATATATTCTCGAAAAAAGCCTCTTTTTTGACTTCCAGAAAAAGATGGTTAATACATGGTTCTTAAATTTAACTCGCTCTTTTTGAGCGCTCGTTATACTCACACGTAGAATATATCATTTCGTCACGATGTCTGTATTTTTTGAATTTTGAGCCGAAAATGGTCTCAATCGACAAGGTTCGACTCACTGATGACGAATCAGACGAAAAATTCAAGTCTGTCCGTCCGGCCGTAAGCGCGATAACTCTCGAACGAAACAACCTAGAAACTTTAAATTTTCAGGGTAGGTTCGAATCACGAATGCCGCGGGTTCGTTATTGGCCAAAATTCGATCAGGGGTTCCGTAAATATGGCCGTTCGAAATTATGTTATCCTGATTTATTCGAAACTACTGATTCGATCGAGATGGAAATTCGCCCTAAGATGGCAAATGACGTGTTCAAGCTACATGTGAAATTTTGTCCAGATCACATGACCAGAACCATAGAAACCATAGAAAGTTATAACTTTCGAACGGAAAGGCCTAGAGACTTGAAATTTTCAGGATAGATGTGGATCTCAAATTTTGCGATCACGTTCATGGCCGTTCGAAATCTTTTTCTCCAGATAATTTCGAAACTACTGATTGGATTGGAATGAAATGTTGCACATAGATGAAAAATAATGTATTTAAACTACGTGCTAAATATTGTCTAGATCGCATTACCAAGATCATAGATACTCTAGAAAATTCTAGCGAATTATCGAAAAAAATTGGTCACCTAAAGCACTGAGGGAAGTCTGAAGTTTCATCTTACGTTTGAATTTTTTTTGACAGCTGTCAAAAATTTCTTCAATTGCTTTCTAAAACAAGAAAATGCGAATCTACCTACCTCCACATGGTGGATGAACGAGTGCTCAAAAGCTCCTGACTTCACGGCAGTGCTTTTTTTATTTGTGATGTCGGATAAAATATTTTTATAGAAAAACTTCGACGGTCCAATCAAGAAATTCCAAATAGATTTTGAGCTATAAAACTCGCTCATTCGCAACCAATTTCATGGTTTGAAATTCATTTGGCCTTCTCAATCGGTTAATCAAAGCTTTGTGCAACTTACTGTTATAATTTTCAATTATTCAATTGATAGGGATGCAATGAAAAATATTTTAATTCAAAATAGTTATTACAAATTCAATTAATTTTTGAGATTTAATCAATTCAATTCCGTGCGTAACAAATTGGAACACCGAATAATTTTGAATTCAAACCAAATTTTTTTTTGCTGAAATTCTTTCTACTGAAAAAGTGTGTTACAATGATGTTATTCCATCGAATAATTGATTATCTCCGATTTATTTTCTAAAAATGAGATGTTTCCTGAAACAATATCGGTATAAAGAAAACCAAGTGACTCCTTGTAAAAATCGTTTTTGCGAACAAATGGTCTACCGAGATAATTGATTCTCGTTTCTCCCGTATTCCTTTTTCATCTCGCTCAAAGGGACCTTGCATTTATTTCCAGGTAATTCATGATAGCCTGCTCCTTTTATATCCAGACAATTCGGATGAGGGCACTTTTGGGAGAGCACTACTCTAAGAATCTTCGGCTGTGCTCATTCTCTCGCATTTTTTAGCAGGTATCTCGACGACCGTGAACGCAATCTGCGAAAGGCATTAATTAAATTAAAAAAGGAAGTCGGAGAACGTGTGCGATTGCCTGTGTTCGATACGGCAATTTCGAAGAAGTGGAACACGCACGAAGTGGAAACGCTTTGCTAGTCAAAGCTGAACCAAGAGCAATTTTAATAGAATATAAATATGGCCTATTCACTGATTGAAAAACGCTGCATTTCCATTAAATTTATATTCTTTCATTGTTCATGGATATTTCTATTCTATTCACTGCAGAGGTGGCTCGCCTCGTAATTCAATACGAAAAGATTTCTCCTATGTGACGTGAAAATTGACTTCACTATACATACGGTATTCACTGGAACTATGGAAAAAACAAGAATGAAAATGCCGTGAATTTCACCCCACATACAGGATGTTCCTGAGTAGATATTTCAAACTGATATAGTAATAGTAATTTCCTGCAAACATAGGTTTTAAGGGTAAAAACATAGTGAAGCATCCCTTCAAGCATCGCATCAAGAATCACCTCAAACATCAGAGGGCACATAGTGGGACATCTATGAAAGCAGTTTTAAGAATTATGAATACAGAGTCAAAGTGAGGTGTTGGAAATAGGAAGTTGTGGTTTAAATACAAAATGTGTTTTCTGATATTTTGCACCCAGTTTTTATGATATAAAAGAGTTTGCTATAATATTGGTTTTCTGTTTTATTTACATTGTTTTTGTAGCTTACCTGATAAATTTGTAATATTGCATATTTCCGTACTTTTTTTCGTTTGCACCCAGTTAATAGAATATAAAATATTTTTATCTGACAAAAATTTGGAAGATATTGATATAATATTGGCTTTATGTTTTATTTACGTTGTTTTTGTAGCTCATCTGATCTATCTGTTATATCGCTTATTTCCGGCTATGCTTTATACAACACATTTCTGTTGGGACTTCTCCTACCTCTTAAATCCCATATTGCAGGCCGAATAACTATTTCACCTATTAATTTTTCTTCATCTATTTCAATACAAACAAATTATTCACCTCTTCCCACTACACTATGTTTTTACCCTAACTTAACTACGACACTGGTTAAAACGCAATATTGCAAGTATCAATCATATGTCTCGTTTCGGGCATCAAGCCTGCGGAGAATCTTGAAAATCCAATCGATTTGATTCCCCGGCAACGACGATGCCTGGGTTAAGGCGATGGTAGATGCTTCACTATTTTTACTTCCGAAACACAGCGTGTTGAAGTTGGAAAAAAAAGTTTTGCAATCATTCCAAAACAGCTGGAAATATTTCTATGAAACTCAAAACTGTTGGTTGAAAGTTAACTTTTAATGGTTCTTGCATATTCGAAACATTTTTTTTCAGTGCTGTAGATAAAAAAAAGTCATATGATATTGAAATTTAACACTAGGTACTGACATTTTCGGAAATTTTTTTGACGGAATTGAAATTTTTGAAGCCCATTTTTTAGTCGAAAGTTGTAAACATCACCGTTTTTCAGTAAATCTTAAACATTTTATTGAAAAATTTTGGAAGTTGGGAGCAAATAAAGTAGTTCGAAATAACCATTTTTTTTTCGGTACAAGTCTTCAACGTACATTTCAAATTCCAAAACAACCAATTTTCAAAGAGTTCGGGAAAATTTGAGGAGAAGGCTGTCTGCTTGTATCGACAACAATGGTGGTTATATTGAACATCCACATTATTCTGCTTTCTGTTTCAACTTCCTTAACTTTTCGATAAAATCCCGTTGATTTTCAAGTATTCCATTTGTTATGATAAATCAAGTCTTACAATGTTCAAGGCCGAATTTTTCGATAAAGTCCAACATTATCGAAGGAAATTTTTCGAGAATTCAAATTTGCTCAAAAAATTCGCGAAACTGTCAGTGGCGTTGTGATAATAAATGAGCTTTTCATCTACGCCACTGAAAATGTTTGAAACATGCAAGAAACGTCAAAAATCAACTTTCGACACTCAGTGTGAGTGTTTTGAGTTTAATCGAAATATTTTTCAATTATTGCGAAAACAAATGAGTTATTTTTTCGACTTTACCACCCTCGTCTCGGAAGTGAAAAGATCAAGAATCCATGGTTTCAGGAAATTATTTTTAATTTTTACTCGTAGTGTTGAATCTATATACCAGTATTTTATAACTATTATGGCACACCCTGTATATTCAACAAAATATTCATTATAAAAATCACTTGTTGCATCAGGTGCACAACTGTAGAACTGTTAATATGTAGTAAAGTTTCGTTTCGATTAATTGAAATCGAAATAAAAAAAATTAAATCGAGCACCAAGAAACGAGGATATTGGTTCATCATATCCAATGATGTATTTTTGGAAACATTTGGGGAAAATAAATTTCGAGTTTTACCGTCACAGCCGAAATAGATATTATGTATTTATTGATGAAAAAATCTAGATTTTGGGGAATCTATGTTTGAACCAGACACCAATTAACCTGATTAGAATTATTTCAAATTAACGATCAATAATTGAAAAATCAAGTAATAATCAAAATTTCATATCAACATATGAAGGGCAATTCTCTTGTGCGAAATACCTGTTTAAAAACATGAAATATCCTAAGGTCATAATTGAAGGCCAATTGATGTCATCAATTTCTTAATTCCAGATGATTCTCGAATTAAATAGTAGGAGTCTGTAAATATTTCAGTGACGTCAAAAATGTACTGAACACAACAAAATTCTCGGTTCATTGTTGAAGATGAGTACTCTCCTTCATCTCACGAATTATATCTGTTTACGTGTCAAGATGTGAATTATAAATCGAGTTAAACTTTTGAGATTTCAGAAAATTTGGGAATTTTGTCGATAAAATGTGAAAATTTGGAAGTATTATTTAGTTTGACTGACAAACATATACAGTTGAAGAATTTCAACCGCTAATTATTTATAAAATATTTATTGCTTACAAATTGGTCACCTATAAACCACTTCTTTCACCCGGAAAACCAGCGCCACCACTTCGAAAACAGCCGAGTTATGAATTTTTGAAAAAACGCAGATTTTCATGGTTTTTCCGGATTTTCTTCGGTAATATTGACCAGATTGAGTTGCACCAGCACTCATTTTCTTCTTCTTTTCATTCTCCACAATTCTGTTGTTGAAAGTGTCAGCATCGCTCCATTGATTCAGATTTTACAAGCAAAAAACTGAAAAAACACCGTTTTTGTGGTGTTTTTTCGAAATTACAAGAAAAGTAATCATATTTGCTAGTCGAAAACATATCACTAAACATCCACGGACCACCCCACGCATCCCCCCAATCGCGGTTTGCTTCTACGATTTTTGTCACAGAATGACCCTTTATCTACTCTATTGCCTGGTCAGGAAATTGTATTTGTTCATTAGAAACTATTTTTTTTCGTGTTTTTTTTTTTGTTCCCCCTTAACTGAAGACGGCTTAAACATTGTACATGTGTATATGTATTTGTTACCTGTTTGAACAATAAATAAATAAATGGATAAACAGGAAATTTTCTATCGTAAATTTATAAAATGAACTTTATTATAGGTACCTACAAATATCATTATGATGACTAGATGACGAAACGGATTGATTTAAGTGATTCACGATGATAACTTGCAAGTAATGGTGTACCATCATGCATCATACGAAACCCATGGGTACATAAAAGGGAAGATGAGAGGTGTAATTACAATGACGTAGTAATTATAATCTTTCTCGGTTAGTGTTAACAATTTACATAAACGTGATACTTCGAGCTTCCATTAATGTTATTATACATAGTTGAAAGGAATGCCTAAAGAATAAAGATGCATCTGCACGTGACTTTTATTAATGGCGAAGGAACTCTATTAATATCAAGAAGATAGGTTGGATTTTCCCAACATGAAAGATATGAATCGTGCAGTTGTTTTTTCGATCAAAATACGCCAACGCTTTTATAATACTTCATTCAGTAATCAGATAATACAAATCTATGAGCTAATATGCTGGCGATCATTACAGACATTAGTGATTTCGATTTGGAATTTGGGTAATAATTTTGAATAGATATCTGTGAAAATCTCTCTAGATATTTCAAAGTTTGGGTTTATGGTTTTTGTGCATTGTTTATTGAAACTTTGGGACATTTCCTATGGAAGTGTGAATGTTGTATGCGAAGATTTCGATGAATTTAGTCCAATTTATCACTTTTGAATAAAAATCAACCTATTGATTATTCAGTTGTTTGTCCCGCATTATACCTAATTCGATTCTTCGAAGTGTCATGTGCATTCTCCCATGTGAACGTGGCTTAACGAGGAGCAGCTGAAATTTCCTTATGAGTTTGAGTGACGCAGCCTTGTCGCGTGTAAACATCATTATCGGGAATGTGTGTTACGGCATTGGATTTAAAACCCATTGTGGGGCTTCCAGTTAGGCTTAGAACTCGGTAGGATGTTGTGTAAAAAATAAATATTTCCAAGGCTCCGGGGGGATTAGCCTTTATAAGGACTCCGACATAATCTCGTTCAAGCTCCACGTCAGACTGCGTTTGAATGAATGCCTGGATATAAGAGAATGGAAGAATGGGGCCGAACAAATAGGCTGAATAAATAGTCGCTATAATTTTGTGCTTTCGCGGGACAAAGCTTAAGAATTCGTGTCGGAAATCCGGAGTGGTTGATAATTGTGGTTTCAGCGTTGAAAATTGTTGACGGTGATTTAACTCTGCGGGTCGTAAGATCGACCATGGTTTGAAACACCAGGCAGAGTTTGAACAATTGTCATAGATTACTTCTTGAGTTATATGTTGGTTGAGCCGTAAAGGGTAGTTCAAAACCTTTCCATAGCATGGTTTAGGTTAGTTAGGTCAAACGTATATTTACCTTTCCTTGTTCTATGGAACTTTTCTTATGACCTATGGTATTTTGGTGGATTGTTATCATATGAGATGGATTCCTATAACAATAATGTTTTGCTTCAATCTGTCTTTTGAGCGCTCGTTCTACTTACACGAGGGCTATATCATTTCGTCACGATGTCTGTATTTTTCAAATTTTGAGCCGAAAATGGTCTCAATCGACAAGGTTCGACTCACTGATAGCGAATCCGTCGAAAAATTCGAGTCTGCCGTCCGTCCGGCCGGCCGTATACGATAACTGCCGAACGAAACGACCTAGAAACTTGAAATTTTCAGGGTAGGTTTGAATCTCAGATGCTGAGGTTAAGTTCGTTACTGGGCAACTTTCAACCAGAGGTTCCGTAAATATGGCCGTTCTCCTGATTACTTCAAAACTACTCATTCGATCGAAATGAAATTTTTCAATCAGATGGAGAATTACGTGTTCAAATTACATGCAAATTTTGTCTAGATCGCATGACCAGAAGCATAGAACGGAAAGGCTTAGGGACTTGAAATTTACAGGATAGGTCTGGATCTCGAATGTCGCGGTCACGTTTAACAATGAGCGAAATTTGATTAGGGGTTCAGTAAATATGGCCATTCAAAATATATTCTTCCCGATAATTTCAAAACTACTGATTGGATTTGAATGAAATTCTGCACATATATGAAAAATAATGTATTCAAACTAAGTGCGGAATTTTGTCCAGATCGGATTACCGAGACCATAGATACCGTGGAAAATTCAAGCGAATTATCGAAAACAAAATTGGTCTCTTAGCACTGACTTGAAGTCTGGAGTTCCGTCTCAGTTTGAAATTTTTTTGACAGCTTTCAAAAATTTCTTCAGTTGGTTTCTAAAACTGGAAAATCTACCTACAAGGTGCACTAACGAGCGCTCAAAAGCTCCTGACTTCACGGTAGTGCTTCTTATTATTTTATTAATAAAAAGCGTTACACAAAATAATTTGTTATTATTATGTTTTTGTTTGAGATAGGTACTGAATGAAAAGTTTGGTAGGTTCATACAAAGATTCGAAACACTACAACTAGGAAGCTTTTTATTCATTGATTCAACACTTTTTTGTTTCAAGCATCAAAATTTGAAATTATGCTCTAATTCGGTTGAAATTATGCTGTTTTCGTTGCAAGGAGTCTAACACCCTTCTTATTTGATTAGTATTCATTTCGATCAAGTTATTCATTTGAAAATGAAGCGATAAATAATAAACAAAATGAAAATAAGTGATTGAACTTACTCGACACACGCTAATAAAAAACTCACTTAGTGTCCAAAAAACAAATTTTCATTATCACATGATAATATGTTAATGTTTTTATGGTTGGAATGTCGAAATTAGTGAATATAACCCTGAAGTTCTAAGCTTTATCGCCTTTTTTCGATTTTTAAACTTGATCAATCAAATTA
The DNA here is from genome assembly GCA_963966015.1 of Aphidecta obliterata. Classification (NCBI taxonomy): domain Eukaryota; kingdom Metazoa; phylum Arthropoda; class Insecta; order Coleoptera; family Coccinellidae; genus Aphidecta; species Aphidecta obliterata. The sequence goes on from OZ014427.1 coordinate 15,597,381, forward strand.
GATGAATATTATATTTATACTTTAAGTTTATTCGAAGTTTATACGATTTGTTGTTTTTTATAGATATTTTTTCATACACACTAATTTCATTATGATAAATGCAGAATTTATTCGGTTGTGAGGAAATCTGTAGAATCTCTTCGACATACAAGAGAAGAATTCAAAAAGAAATATCGAGAAGAGAAAAAAAAATAATATACAAATTGATAACTTGATGTAAGATATTTTTGATTGAATAGTGGGATCTTCTTCATTGTCCAAGCTGAATTCGCGTAACTATTTGTCCTTCTGGAATAACAGTGAAATAAATTACTGAAATGCATCAAAGTTTTCAGCGGGCTTTTTTCTATGAAGAAGAGCGTAATCATTTGGTCCAAATATCAGAAATTTTCAAATTTTGAGCCAGAAAAACTCTCGAACGATGAATTTCTACTCGAAAATGAATCATCCGAGGTTAAATTCAATTCTGTCCGTCCGTCTAACCGTCCAATGGGTTCAGTTCGTAAATGGGCTAAATTTGCCATATGGCCATCCGATTTTTCTTCGCAGTATTTCAATACCGATTCGATCGAATTTGAACTTCTCAGTTGAATTTAAAATGACGACACGAAGGTTGTTGTGGAATGCCTTGTTCCTTGTTCACTATGATACCTTTATCACTAGAATCATAATAAAATGGTATTTTTAAAAACTAGAATATCTCATAAACTATTCGCCATATGCTACTGAAATTTTGGGTTTAGATATGGAGAATCGATGAAATGTGTTATATGGAATATCAGTTTGATAACTGTTCCACGTGAAAAGGAATTGAGTTTTTCTGATCTGGGGTTGAGAAATTTGATGTAGTTGTGATTCCATCCCTTGAAGTTAAAATACAATGACATTATTCGCCACACCGACGGCCAATTTGGTTCACAGAATCTACTTTTCATAATATTTTGTTTGAAAGTCTCGCTACATTGTCACCTCATCTCAAATAAAAATTCCTCAGCCCAACAAACAATACGTTTTTTTTTCAGGTTCTGAGAAATACGTTAAATTCTCGAATTTCGAATGAAAATATCATGCAATATACGGATTTCAAGGTGAAAACTGAAAACTACGATTAAATAAAGCATTTTGCCAAGATTGTGAATTTTTTTTATAATCGCTATCGCTTGCAAGAAAAAATTCATATTGGAAGATGACCCAAGGGTGTCCATGGGGGTATTTATTTTGCTCCCAAAAACAGCCACAATTCACAGTTACAGAATAATTTTTCTCATTTCCCAAAGATTTAGGAGTAATATTTTCTCTCTTTTTGCGAAAAAAAATTTCATTTTTGAGCGCTCGTTCTACTTATACGAGGGCTATATCATTTCGTCACGATGGCTGTAGTTTTCGAATTTTGAGCCGAAAATGGTCTCAATTGACTATGTTCGACTCACTGATGACGAATACGTCGAAAAATTCGAGTCTGTCCGTCCGTATACACGATAACTCTCGAACGGAACGACCTAGAAACTTGAAATTCTCAGGGCAGGTTTGAATCTGGAATGCCGCAATTAAGGTGGTTATTAGGCAAAATTCGACCAAGGATTCCGTAAATATGGCCGTTCGAAATTTTGTTCTACTGATTACATTTAAACTGATTCGATGGAGATGGAATTTTGCATTTTGCAAATGGAGAATGACGAGTTCAGGCTACATAAAATTTCGTCCTGATCGCATGACCAGAACCATAGAAACTATAGAAACTTATAACTTTCGAATGGAAAAGCCTAGGACCTCGAAACTTTCAGGATAGTTGTGGATCTCGAATGTCGCGGTCACGTTCATCAATGACCAAAATTAGACTAGAGGTTCCCTAAATATCACCGTTAAAGAAAATTTTTTTCCTATTCATTTCGAAACTACTGATTGGATTGGAATAAAATTTTGCCCATAGATGAAGAATAATGTATTCAAACTACGTGCGAATTTTGGCCAGATCGCATTACCATGACCATAGATACCGTAGAAAATTCTAGCGTATTATCGGTGACCATTTATGGAAAGAAATAATTTTTTTATAAACAGCAGCTCTAAAATCAGATTGATAAAAACAAATTTAATACAAACTTGGTAGGTTTAAGATTTGACCGTTCCGTTTACGTTAACAGTACCTTGTAATAGTTTTGAATCGTGTGAAAGGAAGTCAGTAGCGCTCATCTCTTATGAGGTGCTTTAATTGGGCCGTATTAATGTAGAAAGAATTTTGTCATAATGGGGTTTTCTCATAACCGATGGGATGAATGGATAAGATAATTTCAAGAAAATTCAGAACTTACCCAATGTATTCGATGTCACTGTCAGCGAACACAATTGAAATGAAACAAATTAAATTGGATGCATCTGGCATAAATCGTGAATTTGCAATTCCAAACGATTCACGGTAACTCCTCTCTTCGCATCTACCCGGCGTAGATTTTTTATGCCGATTCCGAAACTTCTCCTGGCCCCTATTCAAATATCACACTCTTAATCCTCATTGTTGGCGGAAAAAAAATGACCTGACTACCGGAGTGATACCAACGCTCGGCAATACGGGGATAATAGAAGAATAAGGACGAACAAATAGCCTGAATAAATAGCATTACAACGATTTCGTGTCCGTCCGAGACAATGGGGCAAAAAGTTTGAGACTGAAATCCCGAATATTCAATAATTTCGGCCTTTGTGAAAAAGCCATTGAGAACAGTTGCCGGGGAAGGAAGTGTAAATATTCTCTTTGAATGTTTAGAATTCAGATCCCGAGTCCGGGTCAACTTTTCTCGGAATACGAGAGATTGTTTTCATTCCGGCAGTTTTCATAATTTAATAGGTATATCTGGGAACGAGAATATATAACGGAGAATATCTCCGCATCTTACTTTCAGTCGGGACCCTTTGTTCATTCCTGGAAATGGAGGAACACTTTGTTCTGCCAGATTGATGAACTGATTTGATCCGCTTTCTGCATCAGCTCTTTGTTGGTAGGAAGAATGCGTTATCTACGTGTTCTCGGGTTATCACTATACGGATTTTCCGTGCTTTTGAGTGCCTGAATTTCAGCGCATAACTCATGTCTATTTATTACCACACTCCACTGGTTTTCCAGGGCGAAAGAAAATTGTTTTTTACTGAAAGAAATTTTTTTATATACAGGGTTCTTCAATTAACATGGTCCATTGAAGATTATGAATTTTGGATATTATAATAAATCATCAGAATGCTAAAGAAAAAATTGAAAGCACTGATGTGAAGTTAGTAGCTTTTGCGCGCTTGTTTAAATTTATCGCCAGACTGTACTTCGAGATGATGTAAAACAGAGGAAAATCATTAGAAACTATCTAATGGAGACGTAGTCAATCGTATTCACCCAGTTTTCACCTCTAATTCGGTTTATTTCACAGTATGTATTTTCATCCGAACTTCGAGATGTCAGTTTTTGACCAATTTCACGTGAACTTCTGGGAAAAACGTATTGTGAAGCTGGGAAATCTTTGAAAATCATCATCTACCAGGCCACTTCGCTAGTAACACCCTATATATTGTTGAATACTTACTTCTTAACGGAATAGGTACTCAAAACTCATCTACACGCATCGTCCATACCAGTAGGTAAACCACAGTGGATCGAAATATACCTTCGGACTGTTTATTTTGATTCGAGGTAGGCGAAGAAGGAATTCATGAATTATAGATAAGATCAGCTCCATTTTTAAATCTTGGCCGGTCAATCCCTCGAGGTTTTTATTGCATTCTTGCATGAATATAAATAAGCGAAAGTCTTTACATTTCCACTGTACTTCTCTGGGTTTTGATATTTTCTTTGAAGAACTATTGAATTAGTTTTTTGTTTTATTTATTTGGAAACAGACAGAATTCGTAATAAATAATTTTTACGGAATCCTCGTAAGCAGAATTGTTTGCGTAGAATAAAAAATTCTCATGTTAACATGAAATTGAGAAATCTGAGGGATCTCTACGCTCAATGGTTAGCTTCAGCTCATCTTCTTCCAATGAACTGAAAATAAGGTTCATTCGACGTAGAAAGTTTATTTGTGGGTACCCATTACAAGATCTTTTCAGGTTTCCCAAGGCGACGAGCAAATATCAAAAATAACTAAAGAAACTTGTTTTTCATAATATACTGTTTGACCTTATCTGTCACATAATACTTCACGAAACCATTCAGATGTAAAATAGAATTTTTTTTTGCTGTTGGAAAAACAATGCAATATTAACAAAGAGTGAACCACGTTAGTTCACATAGTTGGCACCTGCGTAATATTTATTTCCATTGACCCTTAAATACTACTAATTTCTTATTTCCCCCTATATATCGTACACACTTTATTGTTCCCTACCACAAACTGTCCATTTCCTTAATGACCCTAGGGGCATTCAACTCCCCACGTAAATGAGGGGAAGATACGGGTGGGAACACTTTAGAAGGAAAAAGGTTGAAGGCATGCCAGTGTTCTTCACCAACCCTTCACAATTGAATGAAAAAACAAGTCTTCTTGAACAATGGATTTTCGAAGCAACACTTTCGCACAATTTCACCAAAATTCCTTGAGCTGCTCAGGAAAAACTGCTGAAGCCCATTACACTTGTTAGATATTTCCATTTCAAAAAAAGGATTTAATTGATAGTGCCAGTTGCGACTTTTTAGGAGAAAACGAGTATTTTGAGATGAGTATTCATATAAATTATATTGGAGAGGTGTAATTCACTTCATATCCATTTCGAAATCACCCAACTTCTGGAAGGACAGACTGTACCAGGAGACAAAACAGAAATATTGAAATGCAATAATTGAAGAAATGGCGTCGGGAAGTTCAGAAAACTCACAGTGAACGTTTGATATTTCGCAATTTCCTTTTATATTATAGAGTATAATTACCTCAAGTACCTGTAGTTTTGTTTATCCTGCTTGTCTTGTGAAATATTGATGTAATTCGATTATCATTTGTTGGCTTGGTAATTAACGAAGATACGCAGGTGTTGCATTGTGGGGTACTTACCATCTGTTCTATCGTTCTACTTCAATCAATAATAGTATATTATTTAACGTCCGGTAATGTAGGTCATAACTCACGCAGATGAAGTTTGCAGCACGAGCCGAAGGTGAGGTTATGACCATCACCGCAAGTTGAATTTATAGTATTCGAGGTGAATACTATACTTCATCTACGACTATAACAATAAAAAATACTAAGACACAAGTACAGAGAAAGAACTTTATTTACAAATCTTAATAGTTACCTATAACAATGCACTATTTATGTTGATTGTGCTTCTTAGCATGGAGTAGAAAGTTGAGAGGGCCGATGCTTTATATTTAGTGCCGAGTTCACTAAAATATGCCAAAAGAACATTCTCTGTAAACGAAGACTAAATATTCTTACTGCTACCCTAATCTCGAAAATTGTCGTATACACCTTTATAATTGTTTTGGGATTTTTCGGGCATAAAATTCTGTATGGTAACATTGGATGAGTGTTTTATTTCCGAAGGTTTACATAATATTTCATCTTTACTATCTGAATCAATCTTTTTCAGTTAAATATTCACAATAATAATTAGGTATCAACTTAATTTGAGAAAACGTCAAAATTATTCAAGTGACCTTTCCTCAATACCAATAATGGACTGTTTCCTTTCGGCCAATCGGTTTGTTCAGAAGCACAGAGACAGGGAGTTATAGTAGTGAGTTATTATAAGTCATGGTGTTCATTTACAGATACTATTATTTGCTCAAAAGTAGTTGAATAATGAATATATAATTCAATAGGAGTAGATAAACAAGTTTAGATTGAAGTCTACCTTCGTTTTCTTTGCTCGAAAACTTCTATAATTGTTTTTCATGATATAATTGCATTATAACAATGGAATAATTAATCGTACTTCGATCCAATTGAACAAACGTTATAATTTCGCCTAAATGCTAACAGTATAATTCTGCTGAAAATTAATGTCATTAACATTTGTTTATGTTTTGGTAAGGGGAAGGAAGAAATAATATGAATGAAGCAAGGCCCTACTTCAAAGTCCACAGCATTCTCAGCTTCGTTGTTTTTTTTTGAACGCATGACATTTTATTAAAGTTCATTGGGAACTTCTGTCAGTTCCGCTGTCCCTTCACAATGACTATTGACGCATGAAGAATAAAAAAAATAATAATAAAGAGTAAGGTGAAGTAAATAAAATTACGAAAAGCACTGCCGTGAAGGCAGGAGCTTTTGAGCGCTCGTACATGCACCTTGTAGGAAGATTCGCATTTTCCAGTTTTAGAAATCAATTGAAGGAATATTCAACAGCTGTCAAAAAAATTCTGAAACTTAGGCGAAACTCCAGACTTCATGTCAGTGCTTCAGCTGATCAATTTTTTTCGATAATTCGCTAGAATTTTCTACGGTTTCTATGGTTCTGGTCATGCGATCTGAACAAAATATTGCTTTAATATATCATTCTCGATTAAAATAAAAAATTTCATCTCGATCGAATCCGTAGTTTCGAAATTATCGAGAAAACAAAATTTCAAACGACCGTATTTACGGAACCCCTTATATAATTCTGCTCATTAATAAACGTGAACGCGACATTTCAGATCCACACCTATCCTGAAAATTTCAAGTCCCTAGGCCTTTCCGTTCGAAAGTTATGATTTTCTATGGTTTCGATAGTTCTGGTCATGTGATCTGGAGAAATGTAGCTTGAATATATCACTCTCCATTAGTATACAAAATTTCGTCACGATTGAATCTGTAGTTTTGAAATTATGAAGAAAACTAAATTTCAATCGACCATATTTACGGAACCCCTAGTATAATTTTTCTCATAGATGAACGTGATCACGACATTCGAGATCCACACCTATCCTGAAAATTTCAAGTCCCTAGGCGTTTCCATTCAAAAGTTACAATTTTCTATGGTTTCTATGGTTCTGGTCATGCGATCTGGACCAAATTTCACATGTAGCTTGAACACCTCATTCTCCATTTGAGTGCAAAATATCATCTCGATCAAATCTGTAGTTTTCAAGTAATCAGGGGAACAAAACTTTGAACGGCCATATTTACGGAACCCCTTGTGGAATTTGGCCCATTTACGAACTTAACTGAGGCATTCGGGAACTGAACCCACCTGAAAATTTCAAGTTTCTAGGTTGTTCCGTTCGAGAGTTATCATGCTTACGGACGGACGGACAGACTCGAAGTTTCCGACGGATTCGTCATCAGTGAGTCGAACATGGTCGTTTGAGACCATTCTCGGCTCAAAATTCGAAAAATACAAACATCGTGACGAAATGATATAGCCCTCGTGTAAGTAGTACGAGCGCTCAAATATGAATCGAATTAACAAGTAATATACTGCTCCACAAAAGTTTGAGTTCAGGAATTTTGTGACCGTTTCAAGAGTTGCCGATTCTTGTCCACAAAACGTTTATATATGAGAAATCAAATGTTAACTCTTTTATATCTGAATGGTTTTTGTGCTCCTCGTTTGATAACTTTTTCCAGTTTCAGACAAGCTCTCATCATTTGCGTTCTAAGAATTTCAGACCAGTTATTGTGTTACTTTCTTACAATCAACTTTTATTCAAAATTTGGGCTTTCTTTCTTTAAAAATGCCTTGGAGTAAACTTAGTGCAGATGAAGTCAATAGGGCTATTGGTATGATCGAGGTGGGACGTAATCAGATAAATTTCTTTCATGTTAGTGAAAGCGCAGTTTCCCGGCTCGTCCATCGATATCAAGAAACTGAAAACGTGACCGAGAAGACCTATCACCTGCACAATATCGGTTTCTGACTGTGTCTACCCGTAGAGAGCCTTTGAGTACTTGTCGACTCATGCAATCATGCTTTTGAACGCTTCTGGTGTTTTGGTTTCGATTGAAACAGGTCGTCGAAGACTTCGAGAAGTTAATCAAAATGGGAAAATTAATGAGTTAGATAAGTGAGAAAACATTTAGATTTCGCGTATTTAAAAAATTTGTGAAATGTGAACTTTTGAACTTCCACAACTTTTGTGGAGCAGTATATTTCTGTTATGAATTTGGTAAAATCAAGTTAAATGTTCGCCATCATGAAATAAACTCGCCGCAGTAGCAAGCCAATCTCTTCGGTTCATCATAGAAGGAAAAAACACCAATCTGCACTCCAATGTTCCTTGCATCCGCCAGATTAAACACAGAAGAAACACGGAGTCGGAAAGAAACGCTCACAGCAATTCCGCCAAGATACTTTTCCCGACAAGCATACAAATCCCATCGAGAGTGCCGTGCAACGTTCTCCGCGAAATGCAAGGCCGACGTCGATGAAGGAAACGACGGCTCGGAGCCTCCATGCAGTCACTATTCCCGTCTCCCCTTTAATCGGCTGCGGAATGATTGAATTTCCCCCGGGAATGTTTATTTCGGAGATTAACGCTCCGATAAACCACGCCAAGTCGTTGTACGGCCGACACGCCGACGGCCTGTCGGCCGGCTGAATTTGCGACGGCCGAGCGTGCGTCGCGTACTTCGCCCACCTGCTAATCCGCCGGTTATGATGCGGATTGGAGGAGAGAAATGATGGCACGGATGAATTATGCACGCGGTATCAACGTTGAATAATGAAATAGTGTTGTGGCATCGCCGTTCGTTCACTACGACCGAAGGATTAAAAACGAGTTAAATTGAACGGCGTTGCAGGAACACCCCAACGAAATTAATATTCGAATACAAATGGGGCTTTGGACGGTCGTGGTGAAATTAATGGGAAAATAACAAACGATGTCTGTGGACTGGAAGTGACTGTCTACTCCTGTGATCAGAGTAGAACCGATACGACAACGAATGAGCAATCGACCGTGAAAGGAGGAATCTGATTTTGATCAACAATTCGTGCAGCAAGAGTTGCTGACGATTGAGATTGATTTCGATCTTGAAAGTGGAAAAAAATTCGAGAAAAGCACTGACGTGAAGTCAGGAACTTTTGCGAGCTTGTCCGAATTCTAAGTCGCAGAGGTCGCCCTCGTGTTGTTTTTTCAACTTCGAAAGATGGCATCACTGAATTTTATTGAAATATCAGAAAAACTTGATTTGATTTTCACGTAGAATAGTTTCATCTATCGGTAGGCACATAATTTCGGTAGGATACAGTTTCTGAGATTCTAATAGCATTAGCCGATAGTTGATGGAAATCCATAATCAAACTTACAGTAGAATAACTAATATGATTTCCACTACACTGGGTTGAATTCCACGACACGTGTTTCGATGGCACAGCATCATCTTCAGGTGGTTAAGATATAAATTAATTATCTAAACTCTAAAGCTACTGTTATGGTTCGTATGTTGAATTTAATGAAATTTAGTTCAATTTTGAAAATAAATCATATCCATTAACAATTTTAAAGAATTTTGTTCAATATTTTGATTGATTTGCGACTTTATTTCAAAGAGGGTTCTAAGATGAAACATCAAAAAATGTCCAAACAATTATATTTATAACAATCAAATTCTCTTAAACTAACTCTAATTATTGAATGATACTAAAATTGATGAATTCTTTTAAACTACTGATCAATGAATGCACTCACAGAGAAAAACTATGTCCAAATATATTTCTTCAATTTTTGAGCGCTCGTACTACTTACACGAGGGCTATATCATTTCGTCACGATGTCTGTATTTTTCGAATTTTGAGCCGAAAATGGTCTCAATCGACTATGTTCGACTCACTGATGACGAATCCGTCGGAAAATTTGAGTCTGTCCGTCCGTCCGGCCGTCCGTCCGTCCGTAAGCACGATAACTCTCGAACGGAACAACCTAGAGACTTGAAATTTTCAGTGTGGGTTCAGTTCCCGAATGCCTCGGTTAAGTTCGTTAATGGGCCAAATTCCATCAGGGGTTCCGTAAATATGGCCGTTCAAAGTTTTGTTCCCCTGATTACTTGAAAAATACAAATTCGATCGAGATGAAATTTTGCACTCAAATGGAAAATGAGGTGTTTTAGCTACATGCGAAATTTTGTCCAGATCGCATGACCAGAACCATAGAAACCATAGAAAATTGTAACTTTTGAACGGAAATGCCTAGGGACTTGAAATTTTTAGGATAGGTGTGGATCTCGAATGTCGTGATCACGTTCATCTATGAGCAACATTATACGAGAGGTTCCGTAAATACGGTCGTTCGAAATTTTGTGTTCTCGATAAATTCGAAACTACGGATTCGATCAAGATGAAATTTTGTATTTTAATCGAGAATGATATATTGAAGCAATAATTTGTCCAGATCGCATGACCAGAACCACAGAAACCACAAAAAAAATGTAACTTTTGAACGGAAAGGCCTAGGAACTTGAAATTTTCAGGGTGGGTTTGGATCGCGAATGTCGCGGTCACGTTCATCAATGAGCAAAATGAGACTAGGGGTTCCGTAAATATGGCCGTTCAAAATATTTTTTTCCAGATAGTTTCGGAACTACTGATCGGATTGGAATGAAATTATGCACCTAGCTGAGGAATAATGTATTCAAACTACGTGCAAAATTTTGTCCAGACCGCATCACCAAGACCATAGATACCGTAGAAAATTCTAGCGAATTATCGAAGCAAAATTGATCAGCTGAAGCACTGACATGAAGTCTGGAGTTTCGCCTAAGTTTCAGAATTTTTTTGACAGCTGTCAAAAATTCCTTCAATTGGTTTCTAAAACTGGAAAATGCGAATCTACCTACAAGGTGCATGTACGAGCGCTCAAAAGCTCCTGCCTTCACGGCAGTGCTTTTCGTAATTTTTCCTGGCTTGTTTCTTTCTGAAAACAATGGAACTTCAACTTCAAGTTTTATTTCCCTGCTTTCAAATTGCACGTACCTAGTTCCACTTGGCAAGGTTTTTTAACAAAAATTCTGGATGTTTCCTTTTTCCAATCTCATTTCAAAGAAATTTTTTTGAAGATCCATCTCGACTGACCTTTCTCTTCACTTTTCACAAATTAATTTTATATGTATCATATTTTCCTTGATAAAGAAGCATTCTTGATACACCCTTTTCAGTTTCCAATTCCAAATTGCATTTTTACAAAATTTCTTACATAAATTACAATTTTATACTATGTGATTAATAATTTTAACAATTCAAGAAAAATAAAATACTCACTTTGTCATCTCTGTTCATACTTAGGAGTTTAGAGTTTAATCCACATAAAGGAAAATGAATATATGTATTTGATGGTGAAACTTTCCAGCTTTCACAAATACTCTACAAGAAATGTTTCTACAGTTTGCATTCCTTCTGATAATACAACGACGTAAAAAAAGTCCTGTTTATCAGGCAATTTTATTGTATAATCATCTTCCAACCAGGACAAGGCTGTTGGATATTAATGATACCATTTGTGAGGATTAATATTTGTTTTCTTCTTCATAATTGACTTGTCCTATACATGTTTTAATTTTTGTATGTCTTGAAGAATCAATAAAATTCTATTATATTCAATTCTAATTCATATTTTTATTGAGCGCTCGTACTACTTACACGAGGGCTATATCATTTCGTCACGATGTCTGTATTTTTCGAATTTTGAGCAGAAAATGGTCTCAATCGACTATGTTCGACTCACTGATGACGAATCCGTCGGAAAATTTGAGTCTGTCCGTCCGTCCGTAAGCACGATAACTCTCGAACGGAACAACCTAGAGACTTGAAATTTTCAGTGTGGGTTCAGTTCCCGAATGCCTCGGTTAAGTAAATGGGCCAAATTCCAACAGGGGTTCCGTAAATATGGACGTTCAAAGTTTTGTTCCCCTGATTACTTGAAAACTGCATGATTGAGATGAAATTTTGTATACTAATGGAGAATGATATATTCAAGCTACATTTCTCCAGATCACATGACCAGAACCATAGAAACCATAGAAAATCATAACTTTCGAACGGAAAGGCCTAGGGACTTTTTCAGGATAGGTGTGGATCTGAAATGTCGCGTTCACGTTCATCAATGAGCAGAATTATATTAGGGGTTCCGTAAATACGGTCGTTTGAAATATTGGTTTCTGGATAATTTCGAAACTACGGATTCGATCGAGATGAAATTTTGTATTTTAATCGAGAATGATATATTAAAACAATATTTTGTCCAGATCGCATGACCAGAACCATAGAAACCATAGAAAATTGTAACTTTTGAACGGAAAGGCCTAAGAACTTGAAATTCTCAGGGTGGGTTTGGATCGAGAATATCTCGGTCACGTTCATCAATGAGCAGAATTAGACAAGGGGTTCCGTAAATATTACCGTTCAAAATATTTTTTTGCTGATAGTTCCGAAAATACTTAGGAAGTCTGGAGTTTCGCCTTAGTTCGAATTTTTTTTACAGCTGTCAACATTTTTTTCAATTGGTTTCTGAAACTGGAAAATGCGAATCTACCTACAATGTGGATGAACGAGCGCTCGAAAGCTCCTGACTTCACGGCTGTACTTTTTATAATTTTTTGTCACGTTTGAACTTGTTTGGTTTCAGCAAAATTAGCGATTCGGCTCGTAAACGCTTCAACACATAAAAGTAACCCTTTCAGTCCTAATAGGTACAATAATATACTTTTTTGCGTCCTGTTTGGTACTACATATTCATCAATTTTCTTCCAGATAGAAACAAACAGGCAATGTTTCGAAGAAGCTTTCCGAAAGACTTGCCGGCCCTAGTTCATTTCAACATCACGTGTTAGTCTCGAAATGTTTTTTTTATTCAGAGAGAGAGTCATGTCCCGGAGAAAATTGCGCCAATGTTCACTAGATGGCCGTCCCTAATTATAGTTTCCAGGACCGTGGAATTGAGCGAATGAGGGAATTATAGTGGCTGGCGATGCCATCTTGAACACGTTCTCAACCGCCATCACAATAAACTATTCAATTCGTTCTTAATTAGCCGAGAGGCAAGTGATGCGTCACGACGAGTAGCGTTGGGGACAGCGTGACTCCAGATCTCTGGCTTTGTTTCGCTAACATTCGTGGGGTCTTAATGACCTCCGTTTCGAAGGTTCGGGATTCAGTTCTGTTATCGATCAGATGTTGGACTGGACTCGCAAATTCTTCGGCTATGCAAATTGGGCATCCATCGCAACTGTTCTCTTCATTAAGAGTTCGGAAGGGATATAATCAATCAATCACGGCTGTGATCGATGGTGTCGAAAGTTTGTGCACAGGAAGTGGGACCAACTGATGTTTTTGGGATTACGTGCAGGATAGGCAGTCAAACCAGAGATATATAATAGTATATTATTTAACGAGTGGTAATGTAGGTCATATCTCACGCAGATGAAGTTGGCAGCGCGAGCCGAAGGCGAGTGCTGTAATTCATGTGAGTTATGAGCATTACCGCAAGTTGAGTACTATACTTGTTCTACGACTATAACAATAAATACTATGATACAAGTACAGAGAAAGAACCTTATTTACAAATCTTAATACTTACCTATAACAATGCATTATTTATGTTGATTGTGCTTCTTAGCATGGAGTTGAAAGTTCATAGGGGCGATGCTTTATATTTAGTGCTAAGTTCACTAAAATATGCCAAAAGAACATTCTCTGTAAACGATGACTTAATAATCTTTCTGCTACACCAATTTTGTAGAATGTTGTATACACCTTTATATTTGTTTTGGGATTTTTCGGGCAATAAATTCTGTATGGTAACATTGGCTGATTGTCTTATTTCTGAAGGTGTACATAATAATTCATCTTCACTATCTGAATTCATTTTTTTCCTAATATTTACTGGTCAATCGTTGTAAGAACGTAATAGAATATCCAGATCATAAATTTTATTACTTGTAGTACTGTATTGCAGTGTTGTAATGAAAAGAATCTTTTGGTATCAACTCAATTTGAGAGAACGTCAAAATTCTTCAAGTGATCTCCCCTCAATACCAATAATGGACTGTTTTCTTTCGGCCAATCGGCTTGTTCAGAAGCACAAAGACAGGGACTTATAGGAGTGAGCACGGTGTTTGTTTACAGATACTATTAATTGCTCAAAAGTAGTTGAATAATGAATATATAATTCAATAAGAGTAGATAATACATAGTTATTTATGTCATAAGGATCATAAAGAGTATAAAGACGATCATTATGGTACAAGTCGTGAATGTTATCGTTTGCCATAATGATTGTTTATGATTCGTATCACATACAAAATTTTATCTGATGGCATTTATTTTAATACATTTTCGAAAAATTGAAAACTGCATTTTTGACATGCCACAATGAAAACTATTTTTGAAGGAGTATGTATATGTGTAGTTTCAAATATTAGTAGGTTAATGAGCTGTGCTTTGTCATTTTCTTGACAACGTCAGTTTGTAACGGCAATATTTATTTATCTGCTGTCAAACAATTGTCACGTAGAATTGAATATAATTTGAATAATAATTAGTGATTCTGAAACTGGTAGGTTGCCTTCTGATTCGGAAGAAATGACGCGAAATATCGTGGACTCCCTTTTGCCGGAAGAATCACGGAGTGTATATATGAAAAAGCGTTTAATCGGTAGAATAATGGTTTTCTACTAAGGAAATCAAGAATATCACTCATGGAAAAGTATTGTTGGCTTACTTTGAATGCTTATCTAAGGAAAGAAAACCATCTTCTCTCTGGTCGTATTATTCGATGATCGGATGATAAGAAGTATTTTATTAACAAGAAAAAACGTCGATATTAGCAAGTACCTACAGCTGGTTGCATTACTAAAACGTAAATCAGAAGGCTCCAGAGCTACTAAATTCCAAAATTTTTACTAAACACAAAGTTTTTAACGGAAGCATCAGATGTTACATATTTATTTCAAAAAGTTGCTATTATAATTGGACTAGGTGGAGCATGCTGAAGAGAGGAACTAACAAATATGCTTGTTGAAAAAATGATAGATGAAGGATCCGTTTTTAGAATAATTTTACCGAATTCAGAAACAAAGGTAATGCGAGAATTTTTGGTAACATCGGGAAATATCCCAGGATTGAATATGGTAGAACTTGTCAGACAATGTGAGAAAATACGACCTTGAAACATAAACCATCGACGTTTTTTTGTCACTTATAAAAATAAGAAATGCACGAAAAAACCCGTTGGAATTCACACCTTTGGTAAAATGCCAAAAGTTATTGCCACTTTTTTAATTTACCTCACCCTGAAGAATTGTTTTCGACGATCGTCTGCTTCATTTTTGGCCAATTCTGGAGCTAATCTGTGTACCGTGAAACGCCATGGCGGATGGAAAAGCAACACTGTTGCTGAAGGTTACATCGAAAATTCGAAAGAGCAAAAGAAAAAAATATCAGAAGCAATTTTTGGTGCCAACAACCAAACAGGATTACAAGTTTACCCAAAAGCATCAACTACTGATGTAATAACTCTAGAATACATTGGAATTGAAATTGCAAATTGTAGTTATTGCTATTTTACCATTTATAATAAATAGTTTTGTACATAGTTATGCATTTTGAATAAACTTTTTTGATCACACCATACCATCGCATGTTTTTTATATAGAATTTCATTATGGTACTTAGTATTATAATGAGCTTTTCCTTATGTCATCAAAATTGAGTGACATAACGTTGTCATTATGACATGCCATCGGATAAATATAATAATTTTTCTTTGAAGGAATGGCGTAAGACGAAGGTATTCTATGAAAAATCTCAGGACATCTGGCGAACAAACGCTCCCTGGAAGTTTTAACACTAGGTTAATTAAGTCCGGGACTATTCAATAAAAAAACATTTTTTCTGATTCATTCTCACATAGTCGTCTTTTATAGCCATACAATAATTCCAGGTTTATCTAAATCTTTTTTATAGAACGATTTGTCTGTGGCCCCCAAAAAGGCATCAGTCGCAGCTATTTCCTCATCATTGGAACCAACTCGCTTATCTTGAAGCAACTTTTTGGGACCTTCTAATGGAAAATTTCTTGCTTCCGTAAGATATTTCAACCACTGGCACACTGAAAATGAAATGTAAAGTTGGGCAACCATCCAAACAGTTCTTCGGTCTGTAGAGGAAGGCGTCCAACCATGTTGATGGTCTGCATAGGTCCCTAAGTCCCATCGAAAATTATCCCTACCTTCTCAGTAACGCAACCCGTTTCGTTAAAGATCGAGAGTAATAATTTCAACGAAACATTTCACTGTACGGACATCCGAATATTCCCAATACAAGACATCCAACTTTTTTCAACACCCGCTTCGCACGTTGTTTACCTACCTCCAAGCGTCTAAACTTTATTTCCATGGGCGACAAGAAAATTCGAAAGTAAACGGATCGCAGGCATCAATCACCGAATTCATTCCAGCGCAAGAAGGTATTCCAACAACCATTTATCCACCGGTTATGAATCATCCCCGAGTTTCCAAGACGACCTTCTACAGGCTCTCGGGGAAAGTTAGATGGGACGGTCTTGTATAAATCCATCATTCCTGAAGTTACTTTATTGTTGGGATCGCCTGGGACGCCTCTGTCCGCGGGACGCCAATCAAAAGTGATATGTTTGGGGTCTCCCCGGTTCATCTTTAATCCTTCTGTCTCGTTTCTAGGGCATTCCACCCCTCCGAAATTCGTTTTATGTGCGTGAAAGCATCGAATGTCTGGTTCGAAGATAATCCCCAGATCTTTGATAAGAACGTTTTCCATTAACTTCGTTCTGGTGGGATTTATAATTTCATCGGCGAGAGGAGCGTGATGAAAAGAGTGTGCGGAGGGTGCCGTGCGTTGAATGGTGTGCAGCTACCTGATGGCTATCGTCATTGAAGAGAGCTGCTTTGATGCGACGTCGTTCAATGTCTTCACAGTCTTATGAGGGGATCAAAATACTGGGGAAGACGTGTTTCATGTTCTGCCAAAGTAATTGCGTTCTATTCTTCGAGAAAAAACTCTCACACAATATCATGCGCGGATGCACTAGGGGAAGTTTAATGAGCAGCCTTCCTAGATAAAGAAGGTTTGCCGAGGTCAATTGCACAGGCTACACCTACCAAATTTCAATTAAACCGGATGATCATAAGTTGATCAATTCAACTTGCAAGATTTGATAACCGACAGACATACAGACAGAATAGAAAAAAAAACGCGAGAGATTATTTTCCAACTTCAAAAATGTGAAACCGAAACATTTTCCGCTGGTTAAATTCCAATCCTCAACGGAATAAATTCACGCATTACCCATAAACTGGCAGTTAATTCCACAGTGACGCAATTTCAAAAACACAAAACAAAGAAACTAAAGATCGAATCGGCTACCATCCCAGATAATATTCTGAAACATTACGCTCCATAAAAAGCGTCGATAAAAATCGTGAGTCCTTTATCTGGAACATGACATCACCCCATTGTTCTGTCTCGCCTATGTTCTATTATTTCACTATCACAAAAATATATAACCTTTCCATGAAAATATCGTTCTTTGAAGAACTGGGACCAGCCTTCAATGAACTAATTTACCAGTACCGAGATAAATTTTATGGCATTATAAATTCTTCGGATGTCTGAAGTCAAACTCATTTCTCACAAATTCCTTTTGGATATTCTGTACGCGTATTTACTACAGTCGTGTTAAAATACCTGCTTACGAAAGCTGGAGGACTATAATGCTCAAATAAAATATGATGAATACTGAATTGAGATTTGATAAGACTTTTTTATGGCACTTGCACCATTAACTTCAAAACCTTTAGATTGTGCGTTTAAAACTATGGCATTCTTATTGAAACCTTGGGAAAGCGAGAAAAAGAATTTCAACGTCTGATTATTTTTAGCAGCTATCGAATAGAAATTGTTTGATTGTTTGATTCTCATTTTTGTGAAGAGCCCCCTCTATGTGGCGAACGTGTGCAAAACAAACAGACGGCAAGTTCAAAGGGAGGCAAAACAGATAGAGAATAATTCTTCTGTGACATGTGTTCATAATAAGAGACGGCTGACGGCTTAGCGGTAGGAATGAAAAACAGAGGGAGTCTTATCCGAAACCGCATATTAACGCGAAAAATGATATAATTTAAATGAAGAAAGGGTCTTTTCACTGTTATTCTTCAACAAAGATCGTTCAGATTATAGACCAATTTTTTTTCAGTGAAAATGCTGAAAATATTCGCAGCTTTCATTTTTCCTTTTTTGTCTCTAATTTTTTCTCTCATAAGTTTCAGTAAAAACTTTATTTCGTTATTATTCCTTCAAAAGTTCATTCCGTCTTGTCGGTTCTCTTATTTTTCTTCAGGGTCGTAGTCCAGTGCTTTCAGTATTCCTTTTTCTCGTATCTTTTTTTGCTAGTTTCAATTTGAATTTCACTACCACATTCCTTCATTTCTGTATCTGTATCTGTATCTGTATCTGTATCTGTATCTGTATCTGTATCAAGTATCATGTTCAGTCTATTGCTTCTCTTTTTGAATTTTTTCAATTCCTTTCATTTTCTTGTTTTTAATTATTAGAATTTCGCTTCCAAACGTCATTGTCGGTTTTATTAGGGATTTTTATATTTTCACTTATCTAATCTGCTACTGTTGTTTATTAGTTGGTAGAGGAATCCTTTGATTTTTATGGCTTTCTTTACTCTTTCTTCTGTGTGTTTGTTGAAATTGAGATTTTGTCCATATTATTTTCATATCTTCGTTAATTTTTATTATCCATTTATTTCGCCATCCAGTGACGGCTCGTCAGGGTAGGCAGGGTAGGCCGGGCCGACCCAAAAATATTCGAGAAATAGAAAATAATTATAAAAGTTTCATTCACTGAACCTTATTCTGAATTATCAGGGCCACTAAGTCAACAATTAAATAATTATCAATCTGTAGGAGAATTAGATTCTCATGAACGCATCCGACCATCAAATTGTTTACCTCATACGTAAAGGGTAGTTTTTTTTTTCGAAAAATGCATGTTTTCAGTCTAAGAATTTGTTTTCTCAATCAATTCCAAAAGTTTATTAAAAGAAATCATAAACCAAAATAAAAGAGTACATGTTCTGTTCACACGTTTATCGAAAAACGATCTTTTGAACTGAACCTTTTCAATTCTCTCGAAATTTCAAGAAAACAGAAACAGAACTTTTTATTACAATTTCAGTAAAACACTATCAGCAATATCAGCATCCAAAGGTCATGACACGATTAGTTTGGCACTACAAGCTTTGCCAGCGGACCAGTAACCATTCCAATCGACCAGTTGAATAATAAACCAGCGAATGATGGCGTCATTTCGCAATGTAAACAACTCACTTTTGATAACTTGTCTTTTTCTCTCCTTCCGAATGGTTTTTTCGATTAGATTCTTGTATTTTTGCGCGTTTGCTTGTATAAACAAGAGCGTTTGCCGAAATATCTGTAATTATTGTCATATCCTGCTGAAATTTTGGGTCTACAGATGAGAGATCGATAAGATGATTTAGGTATATAAAAATGCAGCTGTTTCACGCGAAAACAAAATTTATTTCTTTTGCTCTGTTGTTGAGATATTCGATACTTCTGTCTCCTGTGATTCCATATTTTGTTTGTATAAATACGTAAAATGAACTCATTTGTCCCAATGACGGCCGGTTTTGTTCATAGAATCTGTGGTTTGTTCCATAATCTTCAGTTGGATAGTGTCACCTTATGTCGAAGCAAAATACAAAGTCATAAATTAGTAAATTTTCAACTAAACAACATTTCAGTTATTTACGAATATTTTCCATCTTCACAATCCGATTTTTCCCAGTTTTCCAGATTTTTACGTGAAGTCTCTGACACTTCGACTTTCGAATGGAAATATCGTGAAATATACTAGTTCAAAGGTGGAAAATGATTGAATTTCGACAATTTCGAAGCATTTCACTGTATTTTCGATGAAGTCGAATTCCCTGGATGGAAGACCTTACTCGCACTGAATATAAACAAGCGCGCAAAAGCTCCCGACCTCTGTCGATGCTTTTAAAATTTTTCATTTAAAATATTGAGTGATCACCTCTATCCACACCTATTGAATTATATATTCATCATTTTACTACGTTCGAACAATTAATAGTATCTGTAAACAAACACTGTGATTTATAATAACTCACTACTACATATATAGTCATAGTTATAATAACTCCCTGTGTCCCTGTCTCTGTGCTTCTGAGCATGCCGATTGGCCGAAAGGGAACAGACCATTATTGGTATTCAGGGGAGGTCACTTGAATAATTTTGACGTTTTCTCAAATTAACTTGATACCTAATTATTGTGAATGTTCTGCTGAAAAAGATGCATTCAGATAGTAAAGATGAATAATTATGTGAACCTTCAGAAATTAGACAATCAGCCAATGTTGCCATACCGAATTTATTGCCCGAAAAATCCCAAAAGAAATATAAAGGTGTATACAACAATTTTCAAGATTGGTCTAGCAGTAAGAATATTAAGTCATCGTTTACAGAGAATGTTCTCTTGGCATATTTTAGTGAACTTAGCACTAAACATAAAGGATCGCCCCTATGGACTTTCTACTCCATGCTAAGAAGCTTAATCGACATAAATAATGCATTGTTATAGGTAACTATTAAGATTTGTAAATAAAGTTCTTTCTCTGTACTAGTATCTTAGTACATATATATTTTTATAGTCGTAGTATTCAACTTGCGGTAATGGTCATAACTCACTTGATGAATTACAGCACTCGCCTTCGGCTCGTGCTGCAAACTTCATCTGCGTGAGTTATGAACGCTGCGTGAATTATTACCGCTCGTTAAATAATATCTTTGATATACTCGATTATGATAATTTTGAGACAGAACCCATCTGGTTTTCGCATTGAAAATTTCTTGTACGCGAGGATTACCTCCTCTACTACATCAATCTTTCAAAGTTTCTCTAGTCAAGTTCTTCATAGTCAAAATTTCTCCCAAACGATTGCCTAGAACTTTGTCTGTAGTGAAAACAGTTTCAGAACTGTTTCCTTGAAAGGAGCCCTCAACCGTGCCATTGTCATAATTCCTGACGTAGATTCACCATCCAACTCTGTCAACCATAATGAAGCCCTAACTCCTAGAAGAACGTGATTACGATCGTTGGCTATGTTATTTACGACGAATATTGGAATTCTTAGAAAATCGGAAATTTATTTACGCTCCAAGGATTTTCAGCATGGTATTAAAGCAGTGTGCGATACTTCAAATGGCTTTCTATACCGTCGCCGTAAAAGTTCAGGCCATTGATCATTAGTTTCTGAAGATACGGGGCGGTGCCGGCCCATGGCTTAACGATGTATTAAATTTCGTCCAGATTATACCTTGGCGCGTTTACTTTTTAGGGATGAGTATTAATTCCATGATTTGTTCCCCAGATAAAATAGTTTTTGTGGAAGCTTACAGATGGCCTCTTCGTCTCGCTCTGTGTTATTACCGACTCATAAATTATGTAATCTAAATTGGGATTATTAGCCTGAATAGCATGAAGAATATAATTTTTGCGCATTTTGAAGGCCCCTACGGCCGGCCGGTCTTTGGAACCCCATCGTCTAATTTACATTTAAATACATGAATGATGTTGGGTGATAGAAAGGACTGCTTGGGGTTGTTTTATTTTGATGAAAAAGTGAAGATGAGGTCATCTGCTCGAAATTCACCAAAATGATGCAGTCTGTTGAACCCCTGATCCTTAAGGGTAACAACCAACGACATAAAACTGACAGTCCAGGAAAAAGTTCACCCCATTATCATAAAAATGTATTTTTCTTCAAAAAAGGGAGTTTTATTGAAATTGCTCTTTATTCCTAAGATCACGTGGTACAAAAAATTTTTTATGAAAAACAAAATTTCTTGAAAAATTTTTTAAGGCCCTCATTTTATGGAGGGGAGCGTTGTCATTTTCCCCAAATGTCTCTACTTTTCCAATTTGGAGGTGAGAATGGTCTCGACAAATAAGGTTGGACTGACAGCGAAGAATTCGTGGTAAAATTCAATTCTGTCCGTCCGGCTGTAAAGACGATAACTTTCGAAAGAGGAGCCCTAGAGTTTTGAAATTTTCAGGGTACGTTCGAGGTCAAAACTCCGTATCTCAGAAACTATTCGCCATATCCAGCTGAAGTTTTGTGTATATTTTAACATATAAAGCATATATTCACGTCAATTTTTTTCTTGAATTTTTTAATTCTCAAGAATTTGAACAAAATTGTCACAGTTTGATGAAGTCTTGATGATGTATTGTGTGTGTATTGTTGTGTGTGTGTGTGTATTGTTGTGAATGTTGATAAATTCTCTGGCTGTAGCTAAGAAAACACTCTTACTCGAGTTCCTGAATTCTAAAAACAAAATTAATTTTTTTTATTCTTCTCATGACGTTTTCGTGAATAATTTCATAGGCAGTTTTTAGTTTTTCGACAAACAAAATTTCAACCACCCCGAAATTTTCACAGTTCACATTTCAGGTTGTGCAGAATCTAAAAATGTCTGAATCCTGAAGTCCATTGTCCTGAGTTTACCTGAAAATTGAAATGAGCTAATTGCATGAGATATGATGGCAAATTATGTGAGGAAAAAACCTACCAACATGGAATCAAGAAATTTGAATAATGTGTTGGTATGATGTTACTAAATCGAGTCCCTCCAACCCTAAAACTCCGGTCTTAATAGTTCGCGAATTTTTCAATTTTTAATATCAGAAGATAATCGCTCTGCGATCTAGAATTCCCCCTCAGCAAAGGGTTGAGGTTGAAGGGTTCGACTGCTCGTTGGGTGAAATTCAGTTTTAGAAAATAATTTCCCATTTTTTTTTGGAGAATGTGTAGAGGTAGTCATCCCAAAAATTGACATTATTCTAAAAATGTTCCCAGATTTTCGGAAACGTCTGTATTGACCAAACACTGTAAATTGGTAAAGGGAAATTGATGAATTTCCAAATTAATATAAAAAAATTATGAAAAGCACCGCCGTGAAGTCAGGAGCTTCTGAGCGCTCGTTCATCCGCCTTGTGTGTATTTACGGAACCCCTAGTCTAATTTTGCTCATTGATGAACTTGACCGCGACATTCGCAATCCAAACCTACCCTGAAAATTTCAAGTCCCTAGGCCTTTCCCTTCGAAAGTTATAATTTTCTATGGTTTTTATGGTTCTGGTCATGCGATCTGGACAAAATGTAGCTTTAATATATCATTTTCCATTGAAATACAAAATTTTGTCTCGATCTAATCCGTAATTTCGGAATTATCGAGATAACTAAATTTCAAACGACCGTATTTACGAACCCCTAGTATAATTCTGCTCATTGATAAACGTGAACGCGACATTTCAGATCCACACCTATCCTGAAAATTTCAAGGCCCTAGGCCTTTCCGTTCGAAAGATATAATTTTCTATGGTTTCTATGATTCTGGTCATGCGATCTGGAGAAATGTAGCTTGAATATATCATTCTCCGTTAGTATACAAAATTTCGTCACGATCGAATCTGTAGTTTTGAAATTATCAAGAAAACTAAATTTCAAACGACCATATTTACGGAACCCCTATTATAATTTTGCTCATAGATTAACGGGATCACGACATTCGAGATCCACACCTATCCTGAAAATTTCAAGTCCCTAGGAGTCTCAGTTCAAAAGTAAAAATTTTCTATGGTTTCTATGGTTCTGGTGATGCGATCTGGACAAAACTTTACATGTAGCTTGAACACCTCATTTTCCATTCATATGCAGAATTTCATCTTTATCGAATGTGTAGTTTCAAAGTAATCAGGAGAACAAAATTTTAAACGGCCATATTCACGGAACCCCTTGTGGAATTTTGCCCATTAAAGAGCTCAACTGCGGCATTTGGAAACTGAATCCGCACTGAAAATTTCAAGTCTCAAGGTTGTTCCGCTCGAAAGTTATCGTGCTGACGGACGGCCGGACGGACAGACTCGAATTTCCCGACGGATTCGTCATCAGTGAGTTGAACATAGTCGATTGGCTTAAAATTCGAAAAATACAGACATCGTGACGAAATAATATAGCCCTCGTGTAAGTAGTACGAGCGCTCAAAAATATAAATAAGCAATTTTTCATCATGTGATAGAGACAACTATCCTTTTTTTTATAATAACTAACTAAAAACACTACACATTATCATTATAATTAGTCATTAAATTTCATAAACTTATTGATTTCTTGAATTCCATACATTTCAGTTGACTTATGAACTAAATAGAAAGTGTCCAAAAATATCCCAGTGGTGCTAATAACAGACGAATATTTCATCATACCGAATAACATGTTGGGTGCATTATTGAGCATGAGCAATGCATTATTCCCCTTCAAATCATATTATGTCGGTTAAACTAGTCAAGTGGTAGATTTTAAATCACGATTTAGTATAATCGATAAAGGTTCAATTAGTGTAGAAACTAAGCCATATTTTTCGATTCGAATTAGATTTGGGTGTTCCAAAAGATAGGTAAACAACAAAATGATCTGAAAAAATTGTGTAAAAAATTTAATGGTTTTATCGTATTTCAAAAGTTGCAAGTTTGCACAATTTTCGGACCCCTTTACATAGATGATCGCTTGTGTGTAATTCCGGTATTAAACTATCACTTGACAGTTGGACGGATTTTTTGTCCCTCGACACTTCGAGCAGCTGTAGCCCGCTCGAAAACCCATAATGGAAAACGCCTCCTCATAGTATTTTTTTGCTATCTGTGAGGAGGCAGTTGTCGAGACCGGACAATTAATAAATCTTCAAAAACCCATTTTTCCTCTATCGTTACCGAAACAAATTTAAAACTGAGTCTTCAAATTACAAGGTTCGTGAAATAACACGCTGCAAGTCCGTTCGTGCTAATGATCGGAAATTGGAAGCCATAAAATGTGGGGGATAATATAACTTTCGACTCCGAAATGGGTCCCGAACGTTTGTTTACCCTCGGGGGACGTCACTGTGCACTATTTACGGTTACCTAATAATATCGGGGTCGGGTTTATATGAAATATTTTGGACCTTCCATGCCAGACTTGATGGGATGTCGAGAAATAAATGGGACGTAATTCCGGGGAAATACACTCCGTGATAAATAAAGTTAAACATCCTATATAATTTTATTGTTTTTTTCTTTAAATACCTACAGAATATGAAGTTGTGCATCCCACAAGGAAAGAGCAGCAAATTTTTAATCATTACCACATGACTTCGTCTTCTATACAGGGTGTTTCCAAAGGTGAGCTTTTTTTTTTGACAGGTGCTAAAACTCATCAAAATAGGTTGAAATTCAAAAAATTCTTTAGATAAAATATTCACCATGGCCGAGTATTTAGAAATAAAAGCTACCGCGAAACTGAGAAATTTCCAGTCTGGATCTGACGGTACGTATTGAGATCTAAATGTGTTTTTTCAATGCGTTCAGTTTACGGGGAATCATCAGACAGAGAGCTGATTTTTGTGACTTTTCTGAATTTCGTAATGTGTTTTCAAATAGGTGGATAGGATGTGGTGGTTCGATTTCTTGGCCTGCACGCTCCCCGGATCTCAACCTCTTTGATTTATTCTGTTTGGGCTATTCGAAAACATAAGTGTACAGTAACGGTGAGTTGAATAGTGTTGAACAACTAAAACAACGCATTGAAAATGCTTGTGAGATTATCGTGAGCAAACTGATGTAATAGTTGCTGCATGTAATGATTCGTTATTACGCCGGGCAAGACTGTGTGCACATCAAACAAATGGTGACCATTTTGAACAATTTCTGTAACCAATTAAGATCAATTTTATAGTTTGGGAACTTCTAATTTTTTTTATAGGACCTTTTCAATCAGTAATTTTTCCTTTCCTTAGTTTGAACTTTACCGTTCAGGAAAAATCTACTAATAAAAGTTGAAAGAGAATATACAAATCTGCGATAAACTCCAGCCCCTTATTTACTTGCTGGAATGCATATGGCACCGTGTTTTATAGCAGATGAGAAATATCTCAAATCAATATATGCACCAACCGAATATGTCCTTGATTGAAAACATGAATAAAACATACGGCAATGATGCACCCCAATCGACCAACCATCTTCATTAATTTCTTCATCTCGTTAATATCGAAACGGGGTAGGTAAAGTAACGCCTACGTCCTACTCGAGGCAAACTTTAAGATGATGGGGCCTTTTCTTTTTCTGGAACTAAATTGGTTATTATGCTGACCTCCCTGAAAGTAACTCTTACCACAGACCCTCATCATTCATTCATCACAAAATTCATCTTTGATAATGATCGTCCCTCTTCATGGCCTATAATATTTTGGAGGATGTAGTTTTAGGTTTGGAGTTTTGTGTTTATTCACCATCCTTTCAGAATGTACTTGCGGTTGAAGAACAGTGTTATCTCGAAATGGAACAATACTGTTATACCTTTTTCAAAGGGTGATTGTTTAGGCATCCGGATATATTGGGTGTTGCTTCATTCGCCTGACTAACTTTTACCTAGGGGTCGAATTGTACGAATTAAACAGGAAAGAAAAACTCTCTCGAAAGCTTCTATAAGAGATAATTGCCATCCAATTTTAATCCTGTTAGCTCGAGAATCCACGAATTTCGTAGATATTTCCTGGAATCTAGATAGAGTAAACGGTGTGATGTGGAAATAAGAAATCGTTTGCAGCTTTTTTGGAAAGAAAGTCTAGCCAACCTGGAAAATTTTCAATTGTCGACGTTTCGTCTTCCGAGAACTGCTTCAACAAATCGCTTTGTGTGCACATGAAAACGAGGACACAGCGACGACCACGATCGGCTTTTGTTCTCCCGTGACATGTTCCCGATAAGGATTCCGATTTCAAAGCCGACTACTTCTTTGGGTGGGAAAATGTGAATACGTGTGCCATAACTTTTGATCGGGAATTATTGCATATTTATACCGCTTTGCCAACATGTATGACCGTTATCTCGGACGCGGTTTATGGCCGGCTTCAACTTTCCTGCCGACACTTCGAAAGTCCTATTACGACAAAGCCAGAAGTGGCCGTCGATCATGTGCTGAATAAAATGAGGCACTAGAGGCGAGCCCCGTAAAACATGAATACATGAATCTCTAGTGCATCGCGATTGCTGGGTGATAATTCATAACCATTAAGGCTGGGGTTCGTGCGAAGTGTAATAAAGGCCCACGAAACTGGGGGAATTTGAAAATAAAGGACCAGTTTTGTTTTCTCCCGCTGCCTCTCGGTGAAACCAAACTATTCGGAGGGGGGCCCGCCAGATGAATTAGATGAAGATGAGGTGAACTCCGCCTTGAGACAAGGAACAAGGAACCGTGAACAAATTATTCGAATAAAGTTGAGAATATGAGACACATTCATCAAAAAGCCGTAAACTTCATTCTACGAAAGAAATGCTTATCTTTTCCTTGATCTTATCTTGAATATTCATTAGTTACCTGAAATTAATGCTAGAAGTGAATTATTTTTGCGCACTTGTTTCTACGATCAAGAGCGTTATCATTCTGCCCAAGAATGCTCTTGAACTATTCTGTTCGACGCAAGCTGCATTCGTAACCAATTTGCTGACCGAGTGGCAATTCGGCATGAAAATCAGCACGGAATTTACCTTTCTCAATAAACTTCGGGGTTAGATTGAACGCATAGGTACGCTTTGAAGTTTGGTTTGTAGCATATTCAGGAGAAATCATCTGTGAACATAAACAACATACCTATCATATTTGAATTTTCGTTCTTTCTGTTCCTTGTGGTTTTGAAGTGAGTTTTAACGTGTTATAACAATCAATGCAATACGAAGTCCAATAGACGATGAAGTATTGCTGCAATGTATTTCAAATTTCAAACCAAAACATAAATTAACTCATAATATACGGCACAGAACAATCAACTTACGGTACAAAATACAATTGAAAGAGAGCACAAGGCATGATCCATAGCCAGCTCGAAATTTCGTGCTGAAGTGAAAGATTGCCGACTTCGACTTCCGTGCTAGACTTAAATTTCATTACGAATGATAACAGACAACGCCATCTGCTCAGCTTGCTTGCCACACGGCCAGGGAATTGATTACAAATGCACTTTCATACATCGAGAATTCGTGGTCAAATTGCATTCTGTTTGTCCGTCCGGCCGTAGATATGATAACTTTCTGAGAAAGAAAAATTTTCAGGGTTCGTTCGAGGTCTAAATACTCCGATTCGATCAAAATGAAACTTTGTGGTTAATTGTGAGATTTTTTGAAGTTGACAATAGGAAACTAAAAAAAAATTTGTTTTCAAATATGGTGCGTCGATTAAGTTGGTTATGTATATAGAAATTCAGCTTTTTGGCTCTTCCACTTAAAAATAAAATTGAGTTTTTCTGAACTGATATTGGGAATACTTGATATTCGGTGCTTCAATCTTTTGGAGTTATTTGTCTGTTTCGTTTCATGATCTTTGGTTCTATAGACTTGCTGCAGTGTCACCACATGATGATAAATGGGTGACCTCTGTGACGATGTATTGAAAAAAGTGCTCAAAAGCTCCTGACTTCACTTGAGCGCTTTTCTTCCATTTTCATTCAAGTTTTCCTCATACATATTTATCTTAAACATTTTCAAGTGGTGACCGTCTACTCAATTCTATATTAGAAGACAACTTCGAGATGGGTTCCAGGTTTCAACCCTTTTCTTTTTAAATTTTACACTTTCGGAAATTCAAACACGGTTATATATTCATTTTGAGAATCGTAATTTGATTTACAATATGTCTCACAACAACGACACGGAATTTTTGTGAAATTTTTAATCGGAAGGACATGAAAAAACCCACAGATTTACAAGAGAAGAACCAACTTTCTTACCTTTTTTGAGCGCTCGTACTACTTACACGAGGGCTATATTATTTCATCACGATGTCTGTATTTTTCGAATTTTGAGCCGAAATGGTCTCAATCGAATAGTTTCGACTCAATGATGACGAATCCGTCGAAAAATTCGAGTCTGTCCGTCGGTCCGGCCGTCTGTTTACACAATAACTCTCGAACGGAACAACCTAGAGACTTGAAATTTTTAGTGTGGGTTCAGTTCCCGAATGCCTCGGTTAAGTTCGTTAATGGGCCAAATTCCACCAGGGGTTCCGTAAATATGGCCGTTCAAAGTTTTGTTCTCCTGATTACTTCGAAACTACAGATTTAATCGAGATGAAATTTTGCGCATAAATGGAGAATGAGGTGTTCAAGCTACATGTGAAATTTTGTCCAGATCGCATGACAAGAACCATAGAAACCATAGAAAATCATAACTTTCGAACAGAAAGGCCTAGGGACTTGAAATTTTTAGGATAGGTGTGGATCTGAAATGTCGCGTTCAGATTTATCGATGAGCAGAATTATACTAGGGGTTACGTAAATACGGTTGTTTGAAATTTTTTTTTCTCGATAATTTCGAAACTACGGATTCGATCGAGATAAAATTTTGTATTTTAATCGAGATTAAAGCAACATTTTGTCCACATCGCATGACCAGAACCATAGAAACCATAGAAAATTATAACTTCCGAAAGGAAAGGCCTAGGAACTTGAAATTTTCAGGGTAGGTTTGTGTCTCGAATGTGGCGGTCACGTTCATCAATGAGCAAAATTAGACTAGGGGTTCCGTAAATATGACCGTTCAAAATATTTTGTTCCTGATAATTTCGAAACTACTGATTGGATGGGAATGAAATTTCACACCTAGCTGAAGAATAATGTATTCAAACTACGAGCGAAATTTTGTCCAGATCGCATCACCAAGACCATAGATACCGTAGAAAATTCCAGCGAATTATCGAAAAAAAATTGCTGAAGCACTGACATGAAGTCTGAAGTTTCTCCTAAGTTTGAGAATTTTTCTGAGAGCTGTCGAAAATTGTTCAATTGATTTCTAACACTGGAAAATGCGAATCTACCTACAAGGTGGATGTACGAGCGCTCAAAAGCTCCTGACTTCACGGCAGTGCTTTTCGTAATTTTTTTTCAGAACAATTTCTTCAAACTAATTTTCGCATTAAATCGATCATTTATGAAATGAATACCAATTTTCTTTTGTTTTAACAGGAATTTGAATGAAGTGGACAATTTTGATGCCGGAAAATTCTAATCAATTTCAGCTTTTCAGCCATATTTTTATTTGAATATGATTTGAGACTCGTATATTTTCGTGTGTACATGAGTGCTATATCATTTTGTCACGATGTCTGTCGAGTCTGTCCGTCCGTCCGGCCGTATACACGATAACTCTCGAACGGACCGACCTAGAAACTTGAAATTTTCAGGGTAGGTTCGAATCTGGAATGCCGCGGTTGAGTATGTTATTGGGCAAAATTCGACCAGGGGTTCCGTCAATATGACCGTTCGAAATTTTGTTCTCCTGATTACTTCAAAACTACTGATTTGATCTAAATGAAATTTTGTATTTTAATGGAGAATGATATTTTGCACTCGATAGAGAATGACGTGTTCAAGCTACAAAATTTTGTCCAGTTCGCATCACCAGAATTATGGAAACCATAGAAAATTATAACTTTCGAACGGAGCGACCTAGAAACTTGAAATTTTCAGGGAAGGTTCGAATCTCGAATGCCGCGGTTGAGTTCGTTATTGGGCGAAATTCGACCAGGGGTTCCGTTTGAAACTTGTTTTTTTTTGATCATTTCATAACTACCGATTCGATCTTGACGAAATTTTCTATTTTAATAGAGAACATAAACTTCAATAATTGGTTTCTGAAACTGGGAAATGCGAATCTACCTACAAGGTGGATGAACGAGCGCTCCTGACTTCTTATAATTTTTCTCGGGACGGTTCATTCAATTCAAAAATACTGCATAGGTACCACTGTTCAGAGAATTCGAAGGGCTTTCTGATGATATGTGACTATCACTTGAAATAATAAAGGTTCACACACGTCGTCCGATAGAAAAACGCACAGTCAAATCAGATCAGATTCCGTTGGGCCATCCTGTATACAGTTTCAAATAACAATTACGAGAATTTTTCCTCAGCATGTCTTCATCCGTCTCGCATTTCCTAGATAATAATGCATTATATTCCAACCGGAAATATAGAAAACCTCCTGGCACACATCATAATAATTATGCTCAGCATACGCATTTTCACTGTGTTGAATCATTTTCAACATCACTGCGGCATAACGAGTTCTTTTATGTACACGGCCTTTGTAGACTTGGTTATTACGATTTCTGTTGAAAACACCATCACGGCGGAGATTCTTTTGTATAAATTCCCCGAATCTGGCAGGCCCCAACTGGAATAGGCGGCTTTATGCTGAAGACACCAAAACAAATTTCAACATCGAAAATTTTTACACTTCCTTGAACATGAAATGGGGCATTACTACGGGTTCGAATGTGAAACGGGTTCAAATATTGACACCCTATAAGTCCTATCTATTGTCGAGTCAGTTCTCGACGATTGATGAGTTGCTTTGTGAGGGTTCTAGGCCAGTGGTGGAGTAATCGAAATAACTTGTAAATGTAATATGTTGAAACCTCGCTGGAGGAATTCACATTCTGGAATTCACTCGAATCATTCTTCATGAAAACCTCATGGTTGTCACATGAATGATCGCTATATTTCGGACACAAATATGTGGTTTATTTTCATTGTCAGTGGAGGGGACCATTGTCCAAAAATCTTCGATTTTTCTAAACCAATTTTTCCGGGAACTCCACACTAGGCTTCGTTTCGTTAAGAAACAAACTTATTTTATAAATACACTATTATCTCATTATATGAGGGGTAATTGCTCTCCCTGCAACCGCCGCCACTGCTGCAGTCTGTTACAATGTCCTACCTGCTAGGGTTAGGTCAACGCACGTCCTCATTATTATTCCTAATTTTTTTCTGAGTGCATAAAAACTTTGGCATGTGAAGGATTTTTTCGTCACTCATAGAATGGTCGCATATGGAAGGGACGAATAAAAAATTTCATTTGCATTGTTTTTGCATAAATCACTTCTTCAAGAAGTTCCTCATGTCTAAATTCAGGTTGAAAAGATTTAGAGGTAAAACTTTTTTATTGGGATATTCTTCTTCTTCTTCTTCTATGTAGTTTATGTCAAGTTGAGAAAGTTCGAAGTTGAGAACTAAATAAAAATTCTTAGTAAGGGTTGGGCAATGTTACCCATCAGAAATTGCCTCTAGGAACACGAAGGTTTCATCTCTAATGGCCTGCTCCAAGTATGGAGTCTGGAAGGACAATTTACACCGATTACATTCGAAGATACTATTGAGGGTATCTGCCATTCTCAATAAGCATTGGGTGGTGCCGGTTTTGACGCCTGGCTTTCAAGAAGGAATTCTCAATGCTATAAAAGATAAAAGCTTCGTGAAGTGCTCCATTAAGATTTTATTGAGTGTTAGTTCTCATTCGAAGACTAAAATGTGAAGGTTGTTGCTCACTAGTGTGCTATAAAAATTTTATAGAGGAAGACACTTATTTGGTTCAAAGGGGAAGGCAGTCTTCGAATTTTATTATTTTTCAATTCCGAAAATTGGATATCGATATTGTGGTAAGCCGAGTAGGAAGGCAAAGCGGTCAAAAGATCGGAGGAAAGGCGAAGCGAACTATTTGAAAAAATATATCCACATTGTCCTAGAATCGATAGATATTGGAAAAAATTCCTTCAGATATGGTTACGACATGACCACAAGCATAATTATACGTTTCAAATCGAGGTAACTCATTTAATTCGATGAATTCCATTTTATAGTTTGTTTTGAGAAACGAATAGAACCTAACTTTGAAATTTCAAATTGGAATTATCTGTGATTTGATTTAATAACAGTTTTTGTCCATTCACTTTAAAACTATTATCATAAAATATCTTTTGGTTATATAATTATAGTCGAATTGGTGTTTCTAATACTTTACATTGAATATGATTCATGAACGGAACAAGAAGTGTCCTTAAATATCCCACAATGGACCGAATGTTTTATTATATTCGTTACTCGATGAAATATTCGGTCCATTGTTGACCATGAGCAATGAATAATCAAATTGAAATGTTATTATGTGGGTAAAATGAGTCAAGTTGTGAATTAAAAATTGAGTTTGCGTGGATTGAATAGAACTTTCTAGCTAGGTTTTCATGAGATTAATTTTTCCGAAGAAAATATACAGTAAAAGCCGTTTATCACGACACCGGTTATAACGAAAATCCGTATATAACGACGAAATTATCGACAATTCTTTGGAATTCTAAGTAATTCAACATTAAACCATTCGGTTGTAACGACTTCGTTTATAACGACGAAGTCGCTTATAGCGACAAAAATTTTCCAAGCTTGTTGTCTATTTCTTCCGTTTATAACGACGTACCACTAAGAATTCGTCGCTTCAGGCACGTGATCTTCCGGAAATAGTCGAGCGATGCAGGGGAATCCCCGTTTTATATTACGTTGTGAAGACATAAGCAGTTGCAGTTCTTGATTGACTTCAGTTTATTCATCGAGCGATTGACTACACTAAAATGGCTTTAACGTCTAAATTAAAAAGAAAATATTTTTCAATTTGAGAGAAGGGAGTTATACTAGCTCGAATAGAAAATGGAGAGAGTAATACCCAGTTGGCTTTGGAATTTGGCGTTGCACATTCTACAATTTCAACGATGTGGAAAAATGAAGAAAAAATGAAGGAAGCATTTAATCAGTACATTTTGAAATAAAAAAAAAAGATAAATCATATTTCTGCGTTCTCTATACAAATTTTTGGATATAACGACCATCGGATATAACGACCTAATATTCACGGTCCCCTCAATGTCGTTATAACCGGATTTCACTGTAATATAATAATTGGGTAATTTGAAAATTGTGTTGAAAAAAATTAGTTCATATTGAGTTTTTTTTTGGCCTAGTGTTTTGTAATTTTCATGGTACGCTCAAGGTTTGAATGCCATGATTAGATTCGGGCGGATTGGCCAGAGGGTTCTGTAGATATAGCCATTTGAATATTCTTTCACTCAATAATTCGAAAAATACCTATTCGATCGAATTGAACCTTTGTAGTTAGTTGTAAAGAACGTTCAAGTAAAAAAAATTTCCAAAACTTCGGTATCTCAGGAATTATTTGCCATATTCTTGTGAAAAAAATACTATATGAAAATGGAGCTGACAGCTATTCTACGTGAAAAGAAAATTGAGTTTTTCTGATCTGTCGTTGAGAAATTTGATGATAATTCCATCTCTTGGGGTTTATAAAGATAAAATGACATTATTTGTCACACTGGCGGCCGGTTTGGTTCACAGAATCCAGTTTCCAGAATTTCGATTGAAATTTGGCGCTCATGTTTCTAATTTCAGATTATATATCGTGAAATATCCCGATCTAAAGGTGGAATACGTATATTTTCGATCATATTTTCGATAATTTTGGATGAGTGACAGCTCGGGTGAAGAATTTGAACAAGCGGGCAAACCCTCCCAACTTATCGAATTAAAAAAAAAATTGAATTGAAAAAATTTCAATATATATTCATCATCAAAAAAATTCAAAAAGACTGTTTTGTTAGAGAAACCTGTCAATTGAACTTGGGGTTCGGTTCTGGCAGTCTGAAAAATTACAACAACAAAATTTAATACTTATATCTGATATAGTACAAAAGCCTGATATCAAAACACAACACATATCATTAATATAAATTTTCCGCTCGATGTCTGTTTTTCTCGAATTTCGAGCCGAAATTGTTCTCAATCGAAAAATTCGAGTCTGTCCGTCCGTCCAGCCGTCCGTATACTCGATAACTCTCGAACGGAACGATCTGGAAACTTGAAATTTTCATGGTAGGTTCGAATCTCGAATGCCGCGATTAAGTTCGTTATTGGGCAAAATTCGACCAGGGGTTCCGTAAATATGTCCGTTCGAAATTTTGTTCTCCTGATTACTTCGAAATTACTGATTCCTCGAGATGCAGTTTTGCACTCAGATGGAGAATGACGTCTTCAGGCTACATGCAATTTTGTCCAGATCGCATGACCAGAACCATAAAAAAATATAACTTTCGAACGGAAAGGCCTAGGGATTTGAAATTTTCAGGGTAGTTGTGGATCTCGAATTTCGCGGTCACGTTAATGAATGAGCAGAGTTACACTAGAGGTTCCGTAAATATGGCCATTCGAAATTTTTTTTTATGATAATCTCGAAACTACTGATTGGATTGGAATGAAATTTTGCACATAGATGAAAAATAATGTATTCAAACTACATGCGAATCTTTGTCCAGATCGCATTACCAAGACCATAGATACCGTAGAAAATTCTAGCGAATTATCGAAAAAAAATATTGGTCGCCTAGAGCACTGACGTGAAGTCTGGACTTTCGCCTAAGTTTAAAATTTTTTTTGACACCTGTCAAGTTTTTCTTCAATTGGTTTCTAAAAGAGGAAAATTCGGATCTACCTACAAGGTGGATGAGCGAGCGCTCGAGCGCTTGACTTCACGGCAGTGCTTTTCGATTTTTTTTCTGACATTTTTTCCTTTGTTCTATATCTTATTCACCTTTCATATATTCATTTCCCTTAGAAAAATAGAGATTTGAAACTAAAGAATATTGCCCGATGGATACATTTAAGGTGCGTTCACATTTTTGTTCGGTGCCAAAGGAAATAGTAAGTCATAATTTTCGATAATAATAAACAAAAAAAAAACATCCAGTTCTAAACAGCAAGATGCATATTATATTTTGTTGTGTTATCTCCATTCTGAAAATTGTATTCATAATACTCCTAGAGATTAAATCTACTAATTATTGTACCTTTGAGTTCGATTTTTGTAGAGAATTCAATGCTCCATTCCAACCGCTATCTGGAAATTATATATTCAATTTGACCCGAATCTAGATCGCCATGTTATAATCCCAGATTCGGTGACGGTTTAATGTTTGAAACCCAACATCATACGACCCTATCCTGTAAAGATTTATAGCCAGGAATATGAGATTTCAGATACACGAAATACTATCAGGGTATACCGTACAATGACGTTAGTGTCCATTGACAGGGGTTTCAAATTGCTATTGCCGGATAAGGATTTCATATGCTATCAATTTTCTAGATGATTATATTCCAGACCTCGTAACAAACTTTTTCAATTTTTTTTCGCAGCCGTTGGTGGAGTACCTACTTTCTTTTTCGTATTTTTCAGAGGAAGTTATGAGGCAAATATTTAGCTAGTTTTTTTTACACTACTTTCAAATTCTCTTTCAAATTAACTTAGAAGCAGTTGTACACTTGATTGTTTTCTGAAGAAAGCGAATGTTTTTGCAACATCCAAATGCTCTATCGATGACTATTCGATTATATTATTCGTCAATCTCACTCCTTTCTAGTTTTACCATTTATTTAAATTTCAAGATATTACTCAATCTTCATATCGTTGAATTTTTTCTTATCCCACATTATACAAAATTCGACTACCGAGTTGATTTCAACTCGACATATTAATTCATTATATTATTCTTCATTATGTATCTTTATTCGAATCGATCCTTCCCCTTCTCAATTAATTAAAAAAGAATCATTATCTTCCAATTAAGCACCACTTTTACCTCGATAACAGTTTCGTCTATTTCACACGTATAAAAACCTCAAACAATGAATAAAATTATCATCTGCATTCGCTTTTGAATTCAAGCCATTACGTAAAATAACTTATAACATGCTCTCGTTATTATTATTGAAAATTAAATCGTTTTTTATAATTATCTTCTGGTTTAACTGAATGAAATTGAATTTCATTCAGGCCATGAATCATTTTGATAAACTTTGTATTCTGATATTTTAATCAGGTAATAACATAATAATATTTGGAAACATTGAAATCATTTTTCCAAGTTGAGGGAATCGTTGTCTTAGGATTTATCTCGAAAGGAAAGTTCTTTTCATTTAGATCATGTTTATTCATCAAAAATAAATTTTATGATTTCGCAATTCAAGTATTCATATTTGACTGCCTTGGAGGAATTTTGTTTTCCGCTTCTCAGCTTTTCTTCTTCTGTCCTCCCATCGTACGCTTTGCATTATTTACAGGAATTCCAGGACGACAGAAGAACTCTGTATCTTAGTTAGTATTCCTTTTCAGAACAATAACGCTTGAGAGAATAAGTTTGAAATTCAAAGTCGAGTACTAAATTGGAATTGAACTTTTGTTCCACTGAAATGCCGTTTGAAATTTGCTCGAATTTGTGCAAACTTTGAAATCTGTCAGTTGATTGGTTCAAAATTTATTGGAGTTTGAAATTTCAATCAATATCTGAAAATCACCCTGTACATCCAAAACCCTCAGGCGGTTAAGATCTCCCAGCACACCTGTATAGTTGGCTTTAATTTATTTCTACCAATGATTTAAAATCAACTAAATATGAGAAAAACGCGGAAAACAAAATAACAAAAGCTTAGAGTCACTCACAAGTAATTTTATATAATTTAATTCATTTTTGCTCTCGATAGAAAACCATTGTTTCGAAAAAAATTTCATTCGTTTATTCAATGCCTTCCATATTCTCTTCGAAACTACGAATACATTCCAGAAGAGTTAATTTTATGAACTGAAATAGTAATAAAATTGAATGAGAATTCGTTCGAATGGGTTCCAATTCATCGAAGCTTCATTCACATGATTATCGACTATTCAGAGGGTGTGTTCCGGTGGATGGATAAAAAAGTGATATGTTTTTTGTGCTGCAGATGTGCCTGTGATATTCTCGGGTCCTAGTGACCGTGACATAATGAAAAAAATCGAATAATTTTATGGCTTTGCAGATGGTTATCTATCATCCTCTTTCAAATTGGGGTTGAGAACCAGTTTTTATTATTTGTTCATTTTATTTCGGTTCACTTCTTGTATTTTCGACATGACTTATTCGTATTTCGAGTTTTATATGATTTGAAAATATTTGTTCTTTTACAACTTTCATAATGGTTTTCATCAAGAAAATGTCACGATAATTTTGTTCGCTTTGTTGATTACCTTCAATTAAGGTCCTGTAATGGTCTTCGAACATCTGAAGTTCCAAAAATAACTGCTTGGATGACAAAATCTGGTTGAAGAAACCCTCCCCTCCCGGTCATAGAACACCAAATTTTATATTTTAAATTCGAATATTGAAGGAATGTTTTAAAATTGGCAAACGAGCATGGTGTGGAGGAAATTCTTCGTTAAAGAGGTGTTTAAAATGGTTATGTATTATAATTCATAAATGGGTGGTCAATTTCAAATCGATTTAACATATTTGAAAAAATTTTTATTTTCGTCCCTTTTTCTTGCTCTTGACTTTTTTCTTCCAGATTTGTTTTTTCGGGTACATTGGAGATGCCCTAGTGAATGAAATTGGACAGGAAAAATAAATTCTGTTTTTTATGAAGAAGAAGGCTTTCAATATGAATTATGTCAGCTTATTCTGTGAACAAATTCAAAATCAATGAGACTACATTTAGGTATGCGGGGAGAATAGTTTTTTTTTACTCATGCTCTATTGTTGGATTTTGAAACTTCGTATTGCTGTTACTCAAATTAAAAAGAAAAATTATATACAGGGTGTTCCAAAATGAATGGATAATCCTGTAACACTGTATAGAAGAGCTATCGGAGTCTCTGAAAAAAATACAAAAAAAATCTATCCCCACTAGAAATATATATATATTTTTTTAAATAATCATTTCTTGTTCATCACG
This sequence comes from Aphidecta obliterata, assembly GCA_963966015.1. Classification (NCBI taxonomy): domain Eukaryota; kingdom Metazoa; phylum Arthropoda; class Insecta; order Coleoptera; family Coccinellidae; genus Aphidecta; species Aphidecta obliterata. The sequence continues at coordinate 15,636,056 of OZ014427.1, forward strand.
TTGCGTTTTTTGGTAACACGCTCACGAATGAATCAAATGAAATTTTCATGAAAGGCGCATATTTTTTTTTGAGTTGGCCACTCAGGCTCAACCAAATTCTATCTCCACCATGAACGATTGAATTTTCACATTATGGAATATTCATCACATTTTATGATGAAATTTGAAGTTGGATATTCTTTTCAAAAAAAGTTACAACAGATATTTATACGGTTTTCAGCATATCTATTGGTTTTTCAATGAAGAATATTTCACCATGAAGAAACTAATAGATTTTATCCACTTGTGAGCGTGATACACAGAAACGCAACGTGATGAGCAAGGAATCATTATTTTGAAAAAAAAAATATTTTTTTCATAGAGTCCAATAGCTCTTCTATACAGTGTTACAGGATTATCCATTCATTCTGGGACACAGGGTCTTTATAAATGATTTTTACATCGCAGTGGGCTTGGAAATATTCCTATGTTGCAGCATCATATTTAGTACTGTTCACACTTGCAGTTCCAGGCACAGATTTTATTTTCTGCGCTCAAAACATTAAAATAATAATGCCTGCCAGTTTCTAAGGGTGAAAACATAGTGAAGCATCGCCTCAAGAATCGCATCGAGACTCGCCTCAAGCATCAAAAACAGATACATGTAATTGAACTAAACCGTTCATAGTAAAGCATCGAGCATCGCCTTAACTCAGGCATCGAGCATCGGCGTTGCCGGGGAATAAAATCGAATTGATTTTCAAGACTCCCCGCAAGCATGATGCCCGAAACGAGACATATGATTGGTGCTAGCCGTATTGTGTTTTAGCCATTGTCATTGTTAAGTTAGGGTAAAAACATAGGGAAGTGAGAAGAGGTGAATAATTTGTTTGTATTGAAATGGATGAAGAAAAATTAATAAGTGAAATATTTATTCGTTTATGGGATAAAAGAGAATAAAGAGATAGGAGATACAACAGATATGTGATGGATAAAACATGGACAGAAATAAGAAATATAACAAATATATCAAGTGAGCTACAAAACAATGTAAATAAAACCTGAAGCTAATATTATAGCAATCGCTTTTGTATTTTTGTCAGATAAAAATATTTTATATTCTATCAACTGGGTGCAACAAAAAATAATGGAGGGAAATCAAATCAGCAATATTACAAATATATTAGGTGAGCTACAAAAACAATGTGAGTGAAGCAGAGAACCAATATTATAGCAAACTGTTTTGTCAGATAAGAATATTTTATATTCTCTTCTGGGTGCAACGAAATATCAGAAAACAAGTTTTATATTCAAATCACTGCTTCCTATTTCCAACACCTTACTCTGGATTCATAATTCTTACAACTGCTTTCATAGATGCCCCACTATGTGGCCCGTCTTGATGCGATGCTTGAGGAACTTTGTTTTTACCCTAAATTCTATGATACCTATAATCCAAAGTCGTCTGTGAGGTTACAAGCATTTATAAAGACCCTGTATATTTATTAGCAAAATAATTTTGGGGTATAATTTAAATATCTTGGATAGATAGATATGTGGTGGTCCACTCTGAAAGCCTAGCGACCATAAAACATACGTCGAAAATGACAATTTTTTCGAAATGTTCGTATAAATCGTACCTAGCCGTATTTACCGAACACACGAATCAAGCACAACGAGCGGCGCCTCTAAAGTCGCTTTTTGTTCGCCTGGCGCGTGTTAAGCCCGCAATTAAACCCTTGGAGTCAGCAATATTTACCCAGGGATTCGCCATTCGGAATTTTTATTGAGGGTCGTCAAATCGGACGTAACCCCCGATGTTGCGAGGTGGCATCTCTGTGCAACCAGGAACCCCTGCCGAAACTTTACAGCGGTTCATTCAACATTTTATGGGGACAATCGTGGCAAATTGCGAACGGCCGTATACCCCACACGGGCAAGATTAAAAATAAAGGTAGTTTTGTATGCCGCTCTGTGTCGAGACCCAACAAAAAGCTGCACGGTACGTTGACGTATCAGCGACTTGGGACGTAGCGTGGTCCGGGCGAAAGCGGCTCTGGTGAATACAGATTACAGATGCCGTATGAGATAATACGACATTCTGGCATTGTTGGTAGAGGGACCCTCATGAAAGAATGTAATTCCTAAAACAGCTAAACACAAGAAGTTGGGGTTGGGGTACCAGGGAATTTATATTGAAGTTATTTCAAATTCAGATGAAGTGTCTGCATTCAGGCTCTTCGTTGGATTAGTTCAGTGCTGCAGGCTGACGCTGGGAAGTGGAATCTAGCATCAAGGCCTAAAAGGTGTTTATTGGAGATCGAACCAATATTCATTTCATCCACTCAGCTATACAGATAAGAAATTACTACAACAATCGTGGCAAATTCAAACATTTGATTTAATCAATTCCTGGATAACGATGAGATTATTTTGCTCGTATTTATCACTTTCATAGCAGTCGCTGATAAATTTGGTGATAGCGTTTCACCCCCGCTCCGAGATCCCTTTATATATATTTTATTCCTAACTTTTTTACGTGTTACGAATAAGGGGTGTACGAATTGGTGATAACTGTGTTCATAAATTCAAGGTTTTCACTTGAAATGAAACAATTCATTTGGAATAAAGTGAGGGGGGATGAAAATATCACAATTTTTTTTTAAATTAGCTACTGTCTGGCATAAATTGCAGTGGTTCCTGAAACTAATGATAATAATAGATCTTCGCGATTATATACAGGGTGTTTCGGGTAACTCGGCCTATTAGTCGTAAAGACCACCAGACCGATTTCGAATTCGAATCTTTGGATATTGAAATAAGCCATCAGGCTCTATCTTTTCGAACTATCCTCAGGATAAAAAAAAATTCTGGCACGATCGGACCGGATGCCAATGTTGAACGAGCTAATGCTAAATCACCGGCTTCATAGGGTAGTTAATTTCGGAGGAAATAAATCAGGAATACATGTTTTCTCGATATGTAATATGTGTAAGTAACAATTATCATAATTAGCCATCAATGGAAATTAAAGGATGATTTAACTCTAACACAAAAACTTGCTGATATGTAGGTAAAGTGTAATTTTTTGAGCCAATTAAGAAAAGTGATTTTTATTTCTTCATACAATCCATAGATGAAAGATATTAGTCCTTTTATTTGTAATGTGCTCATTGTCATTATAGCAAATACTGTCATTTAATTTTCGTAAGCTTCAAAAGTTGGAATCGCCGAATTATGTAGAATATATCAGAAAATACAAATTGCTTTTTACGTGGAACAGCTAGAAAGCTGAATTTCAACATGATTCTTTGTATCGATGCCCCATATGTGAACACAATTTCAGCAGGATATAGCGAATAGTTTCGGAGATACAGAAGTTTCGAAAACTTCTTTATGTCTGCTAATACGATCCTCACGAGATCGCACATGAACTTTCGTTCGTTGAATAACAACTAACAAGTCTAGTTTCAATTCGGAAAAAACGGCTTTTCCCGAATTATTGAGAAAAAAAATTCAGATGGCTATATTGACGAAACCCTTTGGCGGATTTTGCCCATTAACGAACTCAACCGGCGCATTCAGACTTCAAAAGTAACTTGCAACTTTCGAAATTCTAAGCATATTCTTTCCAAAGTTATCGTGGTTATGCACGGATGGGCGTACAGAATTGAATTTGACCACAAATTCTTCATCTGTCAGTCCGAACCAATCCATTGAACTATAAGCACCAGACAATTGTCTTCCTTTCAAAAGTGAACTATATGAATTCGATTCTGCCCGTTTCAGTACTGTTTTTTTTTAGATATTCAGTTTTATTTCAATTATCATTGTGTTACCAATAAAACGAAATGTCGAATTTCGAATAAGCATATCTTTGGAATGAGCGCTCACCTTCTATCTGAAACCCTCTCAAACTAATAATAACTGAAATTGAAAAAAAATTGTACTGTAAATCAATAAAAGTCAAGCACTTTTTTAAAATATAAAGAGTTTTTCTCGGTGAAATCGTTGGAAAAAATTTACAGCCTTTGAACAAGTGGCCTTAAAATATTTTTTTTGCTCTCAACTTCTGCATCCCGGCATTCACGATGAATAAATACAATTGAGAATGAATTATAGGAGGTGAAATTTTCTACGAGAAATGCGGCGATGAATTTTTTCTGCGATTGGCGAGTTGAACGCAAAAAAACATAACCATCTACATAAAAAAAATACAGGCAGTCATCGGACTACCAACAGGTGAAAACATAAAACTTTTTTGTTTATGGGCATGCAATTTGCGAGTTATGGAAATTTTGACATTTAGAAACATGTTTTTGAGCGCTCGTACTACTTTCACGAGGGCTATATCATTTCGTCACGATGTCTGTATTTTTCGAATCTTGAGCCTAAAATGGTCTTATCGACTATGTTTGACTCACTGATGATGAATCCATCGGAAAATTCGAGTCTGTCCGTCCTTCCGGCCGTCCGCAACCACGATAACTCTCGAACGGAACAACCTAGAGAATTGAAATTTTCAGTGTAGGTTCAGATTTCAAATGCCGCGGTTAAGTTCGTTAATGGGCAGCATTCCACCAGGGGTTCCGTAAATATGGCCGTTCAAAATTTCGTTCTCCTGATTACTTCGAAACTACAGATTCGATCGAGATGAAATTTTGCAATCAAATGAAGAATGAGGTGAAGCTACATGTGAAATTTTGTCCAGATCGCATGACCAGAACCTTAGAAACGATAGAAAATTGTAACTTCTGAACGGAAACGCCTAGGGACTTGAAATTTTCAAGATAGGTGTGGATCTCGAATGTCGTATTGACGTTTATCTATGAGCAAAATTATACAAGGGGTTCCGTAAATACGGACGTTTGAAATTTAGTTTTCTTGATAATTTCAAAACTACAGATTTGATCGTGACGAAATTTTGTATATTAATGGAGAATGATATATTCAAGCTACATTTCTCCAGATTGCATAACCAGAACTATAGAAAACATAAAAAATCATAACTTTCGAACGGAAAGGCCTAGGGACTTGAAATTTTCAGAGTAGGTTTGGCCGTTCAAAATATTTTTTTCTGATCATTTCGGAACTACTGACGAAAGAAATTTTGCACATAGCTGACGAATAATGTATTCAAACTACGTGCCAAATTTTGTCCAGATCGCATGACAAAAACCATAGATACCATAGAGAATTCTGGCGAATTATCGAAAAAAAAATTCCACACGTAGTTAAAATAAATTATTCCTCATCTATGTCCGAAATTTTATTCCGATCGAATCAGTAGTTTCGAAATTATCAGGAAAAAAATATTTTGAAGGGCCATATCTACGGAACCTCTAATCTAATTTCACTCATTGATAAACATGACCTCAACATTCGAAATCCAAACATATCCTGAAAATTTCAAGTCTCTAGGTCTTTCTGTTCGAAAGTTATAGTTTTCTATGGTATCTTTCGTTTTGGTTAAGCGATCTGGACAAAATTACATGTAGCTTGAACAAGTCATTCTTCATCTGAGTGTAGAATTTCATTTCGAAGTAATCAAGAAAACCAAATTTCTAACGGCCATTTCTACGGAACCCCTGGTCGAATTTTGCCCAATAAACCGCAGAATTCGAGATTTGAACCTACCCTGAAAATTTCAAGGTTCTAGGTCGTTCCGTTCGAGTGTTATAGTGTATACGGCCAGACAGACAGGCAGACTTGAAATTTTCGATGGATTCTTCATCAGTGAGTCGAACCTTGTCGATTGAGACCGTTTTCGGCTCAAAATTCGAATAAAACAGACATCGTGACGAAATGATATTGCCCTCCCGAGCGCTCAAAAATGATATTTTGAAAATAGATTCATACTATGTCGTATGAACTGTTTTGTAGAAATTTAATAGCAGAATAGAAATGGTATATTTCGTTCACGACGTTTTCCACACACATACACACAATTTGAATCCCTCGCCATCGTAAATCGACATTCTTGTAACCGACCCCGGCTTCGATGATAAATTTTTTCGCATCACCCATAACGTTGCGACTCGTATCCGACCATATTTATGCCCCTTCCCTACGTAAATCCTACAAAAACGATCGAGACAAAAGCGATAATAAAACACGATTCGTTACTGCAACAAGGCCGTATTATGGGGCGAACAGTTATTCTCCTAAGTCTCCGGTCGAGACTCCCGCTGTTCGAGACAATGCCCCCAGATAAATCAATCTTCACGCCCAAGATAGCATACGCTCTCCCTATTACTAATTAAGTTCTGGGTCATATCACAGCCGTCTTTATAGATAGCCTGGAACGAAGTCTGGCATCGTCGCATCCGAACGTAAATGGTAGGTATACTAGTGCGGAGCGATAGCGCGAGATATAGTATTATTTCACATTCAAATCACTAGTCAAGTCATCAAATTATTTTTTTGTTAGAAGAAAAAGGAACATAAGGCCCTACTTAGTCAATAAATTGAATATCTCAGTAAGTTTTGCACAATAATCTCATGATAAAGTTGATATTGAAATGATATTTCTCTGAATTTTTATTCAATTTATTGTTCAGCAAGAACCACGGAAAGGTGTAAGGTCATCTCTTGCCAAAAAAAAAACTCAAAGAAAATTCTCAACATAAATATAAACTCTCAAACATAACAAATAAATGAATAAATATAGAAATACATTAAGTAATGAAAATTTCGAAAAACTCATAACAAAGTGGATAATTTTTTATTCTTTAATGGTTTTTTTTTGCTATGACCTGTCGTAATTGGTCTGTAATGATTTCTACCTGTCTGAATTTGTCAAAATTTTCATTATTTCTATCAGCTAAAAATAACTCTAAGGAAGCTAAAGAACTTTTCAATAAATCTAACATAGATTCTTTAGGTACTGCATCTTCATTATTTACATTTTTATAACGAGAAAGTAAATTTGTAAGTTGAGACCAGCTACTAAGTGTTAGATCGTACGGAAGAATCTATTTTAAATCATTTTGAGAGATCTGAATATTTTTAATGAATAATTTTAATCTAAGGTCTCTATCTATTTGAACTGAAACATCCACAGATAATGATTTTTCGAAATTAATTATATAAAAATGAATCTTTTCATCGAATTTCTTAATCTCCCATCAATTTTGATTGAATAATTATTGATTAGGTCATCGAAATCTTTAATCATGTCCGAACTCAAGAAGGCTTCTATTTCATTATTTTTCCGAGAAATGATTTCATTTTTTCTAAGCTGAGGATCGGTCCTCGGTTTTGGAGTTGATTTTGTGAGATACTTCGGTAAATTTGGAAAAACTTTGGGAATAGCGTTTTTTTTTAATTTAGGATATTTTAATGATAACAATTGAATGGTTCCATCTGGCTTTAAAAATTTGTCATTCTCAATAATATCACTTTCTTCGAAATGTTTCTCGCAAACTGAACTAGAAGAGGTCGGAATAAAATCTTTTCTTGGGATAGCTTTTATCCATAGAAGCTTCAGCTCTTCATTTTTGGGAAATTTAAAACAACTTACATAATTCCTATCTTTCTGATACGAATAATTGCTTCTACAATTTGGAACACAACACGATCGTACCATCTTGATTCTCAGTAGATGATCTCAAATATACCCACCAAAATTACTGAAAACAACACTTTCACTTCACTTAAATCACTATTACACTTCAGTTTGAACTTTATTACATTTATCACAAAAACAAAGAATAACACGTGCGTAACCTATTAAGACTTGTTGAACTGAAAACTCGATTTGGCGAAGCCCCCGAGGTCCGTATCCCTCCGTCCAACGTTGCCAGTTTTCTCTCGTTCCAGGCTTCTAATAAAGACGGCTATGGTCATATCGACACTGCGGGCGGAATTTGAGACCGAATTTGTGTTTGGGCGTGATGCTCTTTTATGCGGAAGAAGCGTCATGTTTCAGATGGGTCGGTCGTAAAGTGATTGAAGGTAACAACTTGGATTATTTTGTTGTTAGGTTTCGGGTTTGAGCATCAACTTTTCTGTGCAACTAAGTTTTGCCAACAATTTATGATCAATATTGAGAGCATCCATGTCTCATGTTTTGGTTTATTATTTCCAAAAATGAATCTTTTGAATCGTTCGAAGAAAAAAAATTCTAACCCCCGAAGTTTCCACAATTTATGAACAATATAGAATCTAATGCGTGAAAGAAAAAAAATCCGAGTCACGTCCGGTGATTTTCTTCAGAAATTATGCAGTATTACATGTTTCTCAATTAGAAAAACCATACCGTAGAGCTCTACTGTTGATGGTTCTTGAGTTAAGAAATTTTGAATATCAATTGAAAACTGAAATAAATTACGATGATTCATAAGGCGATTTCATGGGTTTCGTGTGGTGAATGAAGGTACAATTTCGAAGAATTCAGATGGGGGAATCGTAGTTTTGTATAAAATTTGCAACGTCGGTTTCTTCATAGACCTCAGCATACGTCGAAATTATGGAAAAGATGGGTTGAATGGTGGAAAAAATCATGAAATCTTGTGAAAATGTTCTAACAACTCTAATATAATTTTCTTCGGTAGCCAAAGAAAGGGGGCTAATGGAAGAAAAATCCGAACTCACCAGGATTGATCCATTTCGATGGAGGAAAATCCCAAATTTCGATATACAGGGTGTTTCCAAATTAGACGTGAACCTTGGAGAACGTGTTAGTGACTCATTTGCTGTCGTTTGAGCCTATTTATTGATAACTAAAAATCAACAGTTTACGAGTTATTTGAGTTCTTATGATTTTCAAAAGATTTTTCACCTCACTTGATTTTTCGTCAATTTTTTCTACGTTGACCAAATTTGATTATAATTTCGGATTATTTTCATCAGAAAAGGATTTGTATGGAAAAAGCAAAACTATCCTGTATTAGATGTTAAAAGAACTAGTATGATTCGAAAGTTGATATATGAAGAAAATAAAAATCAATTTTTAATATCAATTTGCCTGCAACATTCGAATTCCACAATTTATGTATGAAAAAATTATTTTGAAAACTTGCCAAATTCCTTCTTTCGTCTCTAAAAAAGTTTTAGTTAGAATGCAGCCACCAGTTTCGTTTCAGCAGATTTTTCATAAACAACCTTTTGAATGTCCGGCATAAAAAATAGTGATTTAGCGTTAATGTTTGGATGGAAGCAATAGCTAATCTTTTCATAGGTCCTTACTATCTACCTGATAACTTAAACGGAGAAAATTATGAAGAATTTCTGAGAACAAATATGGACAGTTTTTTGGACGAGGTTTTCTTGATTGACAGGCATGAATTTATTTTCGTTTTTCGTTTTTGAACGAATTTTAAGGTAGGGGTGGAGCTATTTCGTGGCTAGCGAGAAGTCCGGATCTAACACCGTTAGATTTTCATGTTTGGGGAGTTTAAAAGAAATAGTATATGAAAGGGAAATACATGCACGTGCACAACTTGTAGAGAAAGAGCAGCGAGAAGATTGAGAGTACATTTCAGAACTGAGGAAATTAGAAAGAGGGCCATTGATTGTTTAAGGAATGATGAAGGATATTTCGAACGAATGAATAAATTTTCTGATAAAATTTTGATTTTGATTGCAAAAAAAATATTGAATTCTTTACTTTTCTTTCTTGACTTCCTTTCGAATCAGAATCTGCTGAAACGAAACTAGTGCCTGCATTCTCACGAAAACTTTTTTAAAAATAAAGAAGGAATTTGGCAAGTTTCTGAAATTATTTTGTCATACCTAAATTGTGGAATTCGAAAGCTGCAGGCAAAATGATATTAGAAATTGACTTTTCTTTTCTTCATTTGCCAACTTTCAAATCATATTAATTCTTTATCAACATCTATTTTAGTAGTACTACTTACACGAGGGCCATATCATTTCGTCACGATGTCTGTATTTTTCGAATTTTGAGCCGAAAATGGTCTCAAACGACTATGTTCGACTCACTGATGACGAATCCGTCGACAAATTTGAGTCTGTCCGTCCGTCCGGCCGGCCGTTCTTCCGTATACACGATAACTCTCGAACGAAATGTCCTAGAAACTTGAAATTTTCAGGGTAGGTTCGAATCTCGAATGCCGAGGTTGAGTTCGTTAATGGGCAGAATTGCACCAGGGGTTCTGTAAATATCAAAATTTCGTTCTCCTGATTACTTCGAAACTACAGATTCTATCGAGATGAAATTTTGCAATCAAATGGAAAATGAGGTGTTCAAGCTACATGTGAAATTTTGTCCAGATCGCATGACCAGAACCATAGAAACCATAGAAAATTGTAACTTTTGAACGGAAACGCCTAGGGACTTGAAATTTTCAGGATAGGTGAGGTTTTGGAATGTCGTGATGACGTTCATCTATGAGCAAAATTATACTAGGGGTTCCGTAAATATAGTCGTTTGAAATTTAGTTTTCTTGATAATTTCAGAACCACAGATTCGATCGTGACGAAATTTCCTATACCAATGGAGAATGATATATTCAAGCTACATTTCTCCAGATCACATGACCAGAACCATAGAAACCATAGAAAATCATAAGTTTCGAACGGAAAGGCCTAGGGACTTGAAATTTTCAGGATAGGTGTGGATCTGAAATGTCGCGTTCACGTTCATCAATGAGCAGAATTATACTAGGGGTTCTGTAAATACGGTCGTTTGAAATTTTGAAACTTCGGATTCGATCGAGATAAAATTTTGTATTTTAAACGAGAGTGATATATTAAAGCAATATTTTGTCCAGATCGCATGACCAGAACCATAGAAACCATAGAAAATTATAACTTCCGGAAGGAAAGGCCTAGGAACTTGAAATTTTCAGGGTGGGTTTGGATCGCGAATTTCACGGTCACGTTCACCAATGAGCAAAATTAGACTAGGGGTTCCGTAAATATGGCCGTTCAAAATATTCTGTTCCTGATAATTGCGAAACTTCCGATTTGATTGGAATGAAATTTTGAATAGGAATAATGTATTCAAACTACGTGCGAAATTTTGTCCAGATCGCATCACCAAGACCATAGATACCGTAGAAAATTCTAGCGAATTATCGAAAAAAAATTGGTCAGCTGAAGCACTGACAAAGTCTGGAGTTTCGTCTAAGTTTGAGAATTGAATGCGAATCTACCTAGAAGGTGGATGTACGAGCGCTCAAAAGCTCCTGACTTCACGGCAGTGCTTTTCGTAATTTTTTATTGATATCATACCTCTTTCTGATGAAAATGATCCAAAATTATAATCAACCTTGTTAACGTAGAAAAAATTGACGAAAAATGAAGTGAGGTGAGAATTTTTTTGAAAAACACTACAACTCAAATACTCGAAAACTGTTGATTTTCGGTTTTCAATAATTATAGCTCAAAATAGAATAATACATAACAAGAATTTTTTTATGAGTTGAGATATTTAGTGAACTCCATATAAGGATGACTTAAGATGGTATGGAAATAATGAACCTATATGTTAAATTTGTGGACTTTTCGGACCTCCGAAACATCTTTTGAGAAGTCGATAATTACGCCTTGGATCTTAGCAAAAACACGTAGATGTATTGTGGGTAAGGACCACACCCGAAAACTCCCAATTAACCAATTAATGACCGAAATTAACAGGTTTCATAAAGAAAAGCACGAATCCGGTCCATTATTAACAATCTACGAAATGAACCGCTCGAAAGGCGCCATTAATTTTTTATATCTTCCCTGCGATGAAAGAACCCGTAGAAATTGGTCACGTTCTATACACATGTTCCTCGATAAACGAACTCGTTTTGGTTCCAGTATGAAAATTATGGGGAGAAGTGCCCTTCTTTTTATAGTCGACTGGAACGCAATAAAGACTCGTCGTAAAAGGGAGGAAGGGAGCATTGGGGAACTGTTCTCAAGGAGGGATTATCCGGGACAAGTTCCCAAGGTTCAAGTGAGTTGAATTCAATATAACCTATTTCGACAGGCGGGAACGAACCAATTTCCAATACTGGAAAGTCTACAGTGCTGTTCAATTTTAATCTTCGCGGATCAACGTTTTTTCTGTCAGGAATTTCTGTTCGAATCTGCCGCGAAGAATTTCAAGCGGGAAATTGAGGAACGCAGGAAATAAACACGAAAATATAAGAAAGTGTACGAAAAACTATATCAACGGTTTATGGAGTGAAGAAATACAAATAATATTTCGACATTCTCCGAAAATATTTTGATTGCTTATTTTTTAGAATTGATGAAAAATATGGAATCATCTAGTACATGAACACATTATTCGACAATGAAATCGTTGTTAAATATCGACCATAACATAGACATTTCGAAATATAACAAGCTAAAAGCTTTATTGAAGCGAAAGTCCGAAGGATATGTTGGAAAAAAATCTAGAATATTTTCACCTGAATGAATAATAGTACCTACATATATTATTTTATAAGGAGGAGAACTGTCACTTTTCATGGCACTTTTCAGTTGTGTAATTGAAGGCGAGCCATAAAAAAGTCACTTTTCCCCCGAATGTAATATGTTATTTTTTCTTCAAACGTTTTGAAATTCATAGAAATCTGGAGATCCACCATTAGATTAGATTTATATTTACGATCTTTATAATTGAGTAATCAATGGAAAATTTGCTAAGTTACGTTTGTCATGCAAAATTAGTTTTGACAATTAATTGCACTTTTCCCTCCGGCGTACGGAAAAGTACGGAAAAGTTATTCATCGTTGACATAGCAACCTTTTCACCTCCGGCGGAGGGGAAGTAAAACTTTTCAATGATCCTGTCATTCGAAATATGACGTTGTTTTTGTAGGTTTGAAAAAAAAATCAACCCTATGAAAAGTTTTTATTTATAAAAGTAAGTATGTGTATACCTAACATTGCATTTTTTCAAATTTTTTTCAAATTACATTTTCTACTCAACTCATGCATGATTTATTTTATTACATAGCAAGGTTTTCTGGAATAATGGTAACATGTCGAAGTCTTAAACTACATGACCTAAAATGTGAAAATGCCAAATATATAAATGGAATCTTAATTGTTATTGTGGTAGAAACTAAAACAAAAGTGCTACGAACATTTACAATTACCGGTAGATACTACGAAATAAGTAAAAAATATATGAATCTACGGCTTCGAATTTGCCCCACCCCATCTTTTTTCGTTAATTATTTTATCTACTCCTATTGAATTATATATTCATTATTCAACTACCTTTGAGTTCTGTAAACAAACACTGTGAATTATAATAACTCACTACTATAACTTTCTGGCTCTGTGCTTCTGAACAAGCCGATTGGCCGAAAGGGAACAGGTCACTTGAATAATTTTGACGTTTTCTCAAATTAAGTTGATACCTAATTATTATTGTGAATGTTTTGCTGAAAAAGATTAATTCAGATAGTAAAGACGAATTATTATGTACACCTTCAGAAATAAGACAATCAGCCAATGTTACCATACATAATTTACTGCCCGAAAAATACCAAAACAAATATGAAGGTATTCAATAATTTTCAAGATTGATGTAGCAGTAAGCATATTGAGTCATCGTTTACAGATAATTTTCTTTTGGCATATTGTGGTGAACTCAGCACTGAATATAAAGCATCGCCCCTATGGTCTTTCTATCCATGCTAAGAAGCACAATCAACATAAATAATGCATTGTTATAGGTAACTATTAAGATTTGTAAATAAATTTCTTTCTCTCTACTTGTATCTTAGTATTTATTGTTATAGTCGTAGATAAAGTATAGTATTCAACTTGCGGTGAGGGTCATAACTCATTGAAAATTCGGTTCTGAATAAAATCAGCATTTCCTATACAATATTGAACTCTATTGAGACTAGCAATAATGAAATAAATATAAATATTCCTTCCACTTCCAGATAAGTGGGACCTGGAATAAACTTTTCAAACTGAACAATAAATAATCTTGATATTTTCAAGAAATTAGATTAATTACAATTATTATGTTCAGTATATTAAGTTGCATAATATACTATTATCACTATATTTCAACTACAAGCACATTCGAACCCAATTTATGATCTCGTCTATTCCTATATTTTTCAAATAGAAACTTAGTTGGATCTGCTTGGTTATAACTATTCTTTCAAATTAATAATATTGTAATACTATTAAATTTACCAGATGGCAATACGTGATTATTATTGAACCTATGTTCGAATCATTCAATGATTAATTATACATTGATGGATTTCGATGAAGGATGAAATTTCTTCATGGTTTCGTACAACATGACGAACACATGCACTCAAATGAGAAAATACCTGTATGATTCATAAGTTCGATAATTATCCATCGAAATTAGTCATTATTTATGTAGATATACCTATACTCACAGATGTCACTTCGCTAAAACTGGCAATTACTCATTTGCTCAAGAACTTTCTAAGCAACCGAGTGAAATTGCATGTAAAACACCAAATGTACATTTTATTTCTGCAAACTGTACTTGAGATGCCAATTATTAAACTCAAAAACACTTTCTATTACTCTTTGAATTCTTCATTGAATGAAGAAAAATACAATGTGCGAGTTCTACCTTATTGAATGATTGATAATGTTTCATTGAAGTTGAATTATATGTAATTAGAAATATTTAAAAGATGATAAATTTACATGAATTGGTGATTAGCTTCGAATTCAGTGTTTCTTCAGAAAAACGAAATGAAGAAAAAAATTGTAGAAACGCCTCTATACCAGTCAATTTAAAAGAATGGTCGAATGCCGAAAAAATAGTAGATCAGCTTCACATTCTGCCTTGATCCAGTAATTGAACAGCATAAAATTTCGAAATATGTATTCAGATTATTAATGTTACCCAATAGTACATAAATATCATCATTGATTAAATTGAAGACGTAAAATCGAAGGAAAAATTCCAATCCAAATATTGAGATAGATTATAGCGATAGATCAAGGAACTAAAAATGTTATCGGGAATTAAATAATATCACTTAGGAGATTACCGAGTTTCGATAGATATCCGATAATGCTTGTCGAAAGATACTGATGATTGAAGAGTATCTATTCCACTTTACGATGTTTGATTGACTCGAAGTATCCGAGATAAGCCTACAAATTGCATCTAGAATTCTTTTCTCTATTCCAGTAAGTCTATCATTCAGAACTCGATTCGTGATTCCAAGAAAATATTTCAAATCGTCCCATTAATATCTGGAAAAACGGCTAGAGCAACATAAAATTAAGTGCTGAATGAGTAAGTGGCAATAAAATTGAAATCTACGCCTGAAATGTCAGAAGAAACGACGGACATTATCAGAACATCAAAAGTAGACCAGAAGTCATGCTGGTCGACAAGCCTGTATTTTTTGAAGCAGGTTCTTCTTGTGAAGAAATGTTAATTGAATGAGGTCGATTATCGAGTATTCGATATCTTGAACTATAAATTTTGCTTGAATAAATTTTAATATTTGATGCATTTCTATGCACTTCCAATATGTATTGAATTTCATATGATATTTTTCCGAATTTGATTGCATTGCTGAACAATGAAACACAATATTATATACATCGTCATTAACGCGTGGGATTTGATCGAATGGTTGATTTAACGTGTACTAAATGGAATATTGTTCTCCTTTATTTTATGGCTGTGGTAGTTTAAAATGACTCATTCTTATAGAAGGTGATTCAATAATAAAATGATTCCACAAAATGATATCAAAAGGGAAGTATGGCCGACACAATTGTCATAGTTTCAACATCATACTTTTACTTTTAGGGGTTTTTGAGGTAATACAGTCATATTAGAAGATATATTGAGAGAAAGTTATCGAGACCAAAATTGGTCACTTGGTTCTGGAGTATCGCCTTGGTTTGAAATTTTTTTTGAGAGCTGTCAAAAATTTCTTCAATTGGTTTCTAGAACGCGAAAATGCGAATCTACCTACAAGGTGTATGAACGAGCGCTCAAAAGCTCCTTCACTCCTTCCTTCACAGGAGTGCTTTTTATATTTTTTTTTGGATGACCCAGAATTGTTGAATTGAAAACGATTAATAGTTGATAATTGATGAATGAAGCTAGATAATTAATACAATACAAAAGCCGTTCGAACGAAACAGAAAACACCAAACAAAACATTAGTTTTTGAACGAATATGATTAGTTTATCACATAACATGGCGGATAGCTGTGTTTTGTATTTTCCTTTCAGGCATTATTTTATCAATCCCTCTTTCAAAATGAAATTCAGTACATTTTTAATCTATTTTATTATCTGAAATGAGTATTTCACTGATTCTTTGTTATTGTCCGCATGCCTATCCAATCGTTTCAATGGAACATCAACTCCAGCGAATGGAAAACTTCATTATCTCGGTTGTTTAATATTAATGTCCTTCTAGAATTCGCCATTCAATACTATCGCTCCAAATTTCTATTCAAAGAACCGCCTGACAAATTCCCTGCGTCATCCAACCTACATGCCGTCAATAATAAAACTGAGGATGTCACCAAACGCCTGAAAGCCGACAACATTAACATAAGTCAGTCGACGTTCCCCCAATTCCTTTGACATGATCTGGCCATTTGAATTTACGAGGACTTTTCTAATCAGGTATTCTACAGGGCCGGGGGATATTTATGAGGAAATTATTTCCAACTTCATACGAATTCAAATGAGGGGCGCGCGGAGACTACGGTGTCGTCACGAAACAATCGACGATTCACAGGACGATCGACGGTGCATTATTGAATATTTCGACGGTGACGTGGATGGAGATTCTCGAAATTGAAAAGGAACCATCTGTCGGGCTTTCCAATCGCGGCGCTCCATCGGGTTTTTAATTTCGGTAATGAACGAATGGAATGAAGAATAGATTGTTTCTTTAGTTCTCGTGAAGATTGCCAGGAAGTCCATCGAAAATCCTAGTAACAGTTTTGAGGTACTAAACTGACCAGTTCAAATCATTTAAAATTCTAGTGATTTCGAAAATAAGATTCATTCCTTTCCCATTTTGAATGATAAATATGTTATTTGTCTAAATTCAAAATCTTTTATCGAATAGTCACTTCACCCCATAAAGTTATGTCCCTGTTGATGAAACAGTTTGAAAGAAAATTGGAGATATATTGGGAGTTAAAAAAACCTACTGCGACTTCTCTACTGTATGTATTTCGATTGATCATTTGGGACACATGGGAATTATTGGGTATTGAAAAAAATTAGTACATTTCTGGAAAAACAGCTGATTTGATGCATAAGGAATTTGTGGAAATCTTCATTTAGATACGAAGGATGGACTACTCCACTGTATTTATTTGAATTGATCGTTTGAGACACATGCGAGATATTGGGTATTGAAAAAAAAACTGCATTTCTGGCATACAGCCGATTTGATGCATATAGAAATTGTAAAAATCTTCTTTTAGTTACGATTAACCGACCTCTCCACTGTATGCATTTCAATTGATCGTTGAGACACATTTCAATACCCAATATTGAAAAAGTTACTACATTTCTGAAAAACAGCCGATTTGGTGCAATTGGAATCTGTTGTTATCTTCTGAATAAGATTAATCGAATTTCACACTGTATGTGAATTGATCGTTTGAGACACATGTATGATTTTGGAAATAGAAAAAAGTTACTGCATTTCTGGAAAAACGGCCGATTTGGTGCATTTGGAATTTGTTGAAATCTTTATTGAGTTACGATGATTCGGATTTTTTACTGTACATATTCAAATTTATTGTTTGAGATATATGGAAGATATTGGGAGTTTTAAAAAGTTACTGCCTTTCTCGAAAAACAGCCGATTTTTTTTCATTTGGAATATGTTGACATCTTCATTCAATAACGATATCTCGGATTTTTCGGTCGATATTATTCATACTATTCAGAATATATGAAAAAATCCATATATATCCAATGTGGACAAAGTTGATGAGGTAGAATCAATCGAAAAATCTAGCCATTTTTTGTAATATCTACTAATATTTGTATGAATTCGAGAAATATGGGTACTTCTTGAAATTGAAGAAAGTAACTGCATTTTAGGAAGAGTGGCCGATTCGACGAATTTGGAATTTGTGGAAAACTTCATTTAATAACGATATATTGATATTTTCACTGTATGATTTTGAATTGATATTGAATATATTGAGAGTCGAAAAAACTTATTACATTTCTGAAAAAAACAGCCGATTTGATGCATATGGAATTTGTGAAAATCTTCATTCAGTTACGATGAGTCGACTTTTCCACTGTATATATTCTAATTGATCGATTGAGACACATGGGAGATAATGGGTATTGAAAAAGTTACTAAATTTCTGGAAAAACAGCCGATTTGATGCATATGGAATTTGTAGAAATCTTCATTTTGTTAGATGGACTTCTCCACTGTATTTTTTTCAATCAAACGTTTTAGACACATGGGAGATATTGGGTATTGAAAAAGTTACTAGATTTCTGGAAAAACAACCGGTTTGATGCATATGGAATTTGTAGAAATCTTCATTTAGTTATATGGACTTCTCCACTGTATTTTTTTGGATTGATCGTTTGAGACGCATGGAAGATATTGGGTATTGAAAAAGTTACCACATTTCTGAGAAACAGCCGATTTGATGCAATTGGAATCTGTTGTAATCTTCTTCTGAATAAGATCAATCGAGTTTCACACTGTATGTGAATTGATCGTTTGAGACACATGTATGATTTTGGAAATAGAAAAATGTTACTGCATTTCTGGAAAAACGGCCGATTTGGTGCATTTGGAATTTGTTGAAATCTTTATTGAGTTACGATGATTGGGATTTTTCACTGTACATATTCAAATTTATTGTTTGAGATATATGGAAGATATTGAGATTTTCAAAACTGCCTTACTCGAAAAACAGCCGATTTTTTGCATTTGGAATATGTTGACATTCTTATTCAATAACGATATCTCGAATTTTTCGGTCGATATTATTCATACTATTCAGGATATATGAAAAAATCCATATATTAAAACTATCCAATGTGGACAGAGTTGATGAAGTAGAATTAATCGAAAAATCTAGCCATTCCTTGAAATATCTAGTAAGATTTGTATAAATTCGAGAAATATGGGTGCTTCTCGGAATTGAAAAACGTTACTTTATTTCAGGAAAAGTGGCCGATTTGAAGAATTTGGAATTTGTGGAAAACTTCATTCAATTACGATAAATTTATTTTTTCACTGTATGTATTGGAATTGATCGTTTGAGACATATGGGATATATTGAGAGTTGAAAAAACTCACTACATTTCTGGAAAAACAGTCGATTTGATGCATATGGCATTTGTGGAAATCTTTATTTAGTTACGATGAATAGACTATTCCATTGTATGTATTTCAATTGATCGTTTGCGACACGTGCGGTATATTGGGTATTGAAAGAAGTACATTTCTGGAAAAACAGCCGATTTGATGCAATCGGAATCCTTTGTTATATTTATCTGATTAATATCAATCGAATTTTTCACTATATTTGAATGGATCGTTCGAGACACATAGGTGATTTTGGGAAATGAAAAAAAAATTAGTGTATTTCTGGAAAAACGGACGATTTTATGCATTTGGAATTTGTTGAAATCTTCATTAAGTTATGATGAATCGACTTTCCACCGTATTTGAATTGATCTATTGTGACACATGGGAGATATTAGGAATTGAGAAAAGTTATTGCATTTCTGGAAAAACAGCCGATTTGTTGCATATGAAATCTGTTGAAATTTTCATTCAATAACCATAACTCGAATTTTCACTGTTCATATTTGAATTTATTGTTTTAAGACACATGGGAGATTTTTCAAATCATTATCATTCAAATAAATTGAATATCCTGAATGAATAATAAACATAGCAATATATGCTCATTATTTCGTCCATATTCCATAAAAGAAAATAAATAAATATCCAAATTGCGATAATCCACTGTCGAAAATCCAAGGGGGTCCCTCATGTGAAAAAGAGTTCTTAGCCCTAAACACTTAACAACCTGTATATGTTAAATTCACATAAATATCATGATAAAATTTGAATCCTGGCATTGAACAATTCGCAAAACGTGAAGAACCAAGTACCTGTATAGTATCTAATTTTTCTAATGACCCCCTGCTTCCAAGAAACTGCTCATATTTCAATTTAATTGAAAGAATTACCCAATAACAGATATCGTTAACTTTCACAAAAATGGCAGTAACGAACTTCTTCATTCCCCATGAGGATATTATTAGAAATACATTTCAGGTTTCCATCGATTTTACATTCTCTGATTATCTCGTAATAATGGTGATCCCTCACATCAAAAATTGCGATATTGCTATTATGATTAAGAACCATACGTTCATTGCCGATAATGTATGGAATTACCGCAATTGTCGAAGTTAATGACAGTTGGAAATTAACGGAGTTGCAGCCACATACTCGCCATTAACTTATGAAGTAAGTATCTATTATTTTACGCAGAGGATGACTGTAATTTCTTTTCTACTAGGTCATTCTGCTTGTGAATACTTAATATAATTATTGTTGTGTATTCCTTATCGAAATTGAATGATACCTCTACTGGTACTTTCATTGGCTTGTTTGAATATCATTATTACATATTTCCGAAGCCATCAAAATTTTCACTGGATAAACTTAATTAATTCTCTTCACAAGAGAATATTTCGTTTGATAAATGATTGTGTTTTTATACAATTTATTTCCTGAATACGAGGAAATGTATAGCAATTATTTCTGTATTATTTAGAATTCCTATTGAATTAGTTTAACTTTTCCTCTTCAGAGAAAGATTTTTTTCTTCAATATAATGGTTATACATTCAATATAAATTTTTCTCCTGGATTCAAAGAACTACAGCGATAATTTGAAATATTATGTAGTATTCCTTGAATATTCCTTTTATTCCTGACTTTTTCTTCTTTCGTTGAATGAACTTACCTTTTTTATCCAGAACATTTTCCTGCCATATATAATTATTTTCCGTTATATCCGTGAATTTGAGGAAAACGGCAATAACTTGAAATATTTCATAATCTTCTTTGAATAATTCTATTATTTTAAATTTTTCAAGAATCTTATTGAATCAAACAAATCTATTCTTTCTATAACAGAAGTCCTCCATTCAATACTCAAAGTTTTATTGTTCATATTATTTGATTTCTGAGTTCAAGGCAACCGATCACAACATTTCTGACTATAGCATAGACTTTTTGGATATTCCGAATTCTTCATTTATCGAAAAAAATTTATTTATTCTATTCGGGACAAGAGATTTTAGTTTTTGTTATAAATTTATTCCTGAATTCGTGAAAAAGTATTGAAATGAGTCGAATTATTCCAACGACTTCTTCGAATATTTCTATTGTTTGTGAATTTTTTCAGATTAAATTTGATTTATTCTTCTCAGGAATAGAGTCTGAACAGAAAACTTCAATCTGAAATTATTAAGTTGAACATTTTTTGATCTGAACTGAATCTAAAGAAATGGAAATATTCATATCATGCAGGTTATGTTTATTTCAGTATTATTACTTGATATTTCCTTGTGAATTGCTATTTTAATTATTTACTAAATTTTAATAATTTCCAATAAATTTAACGATTAAAAGATAAAAAAATTTCATCGATCATTTCGTATTCTGGCGCAAACGATTCCTGCCGCATTCCGAAAAACATTAGTCAGTCTGATCTTTATGTACATAATTTTCCAATTTCCCCATCACACGACGGGATTTCCATAAAGAATTTGAATAATGTAAATAAATTGCGCAGTAATTTACATCCACCTGGCCTCTATTAAAGTTTCACTATTTCAATCTAATCAAAATGGTTTATAGGGCCCCGAAAGCCTTGTAAACATTATACAAACTGACATCAAGGCGTCGAATTTAAACGACCTAATAAATTATCGGGTTTATATGGCACAGGGAAAATAGAACACTAACTAGCCGGGCCTCTGAAAATTTCGAATTAAAGCACTTAACAAAACTCACCCAGGCTTATCAGTAGGTTTTTTCAAATTAGCATTTTATTTCCAAACCCAATTGAGTAGAGGACCATTGCGCGAAGTTTTCTATGTGGGCCATATACTTCTCTCCCACTCCTGCAGGTTATGTAGCAATACCCGCAGGGGTGAGAAAGAATTTTAACATGAGGGGTGCAAAATCAGACTGCAGGGAGGCGTAAGAGACGTGAGGATAGTCCATTTGCATAATTACATGATTCTTGTATATTTTATCCTATCTTGGGTCTGATCTAATTTCTCTGTTAATAGCTCGAATTAAATATAGGGGGATAATTTGATAAGCTAAGAAAGAGGGAGAAGGACATAACCGGGTTCCGTAGACTTCTCAAGGGCTTTAGTGACATCACCAATATATCTTCGGAAGTAAATATGAACTGGAGCTTATTTTCATGATATATCACGAGAGAAAGAATTAGGGTACGAAAAAATTTTAATTGATCGTTTGACATATGGGTGATTTTGGGAATTGAAGCAAAGTTACTGCATTTCTGGAAAAATTGGGGTGCGAAAAAAATTGAAATGTCCAATGATTCTCAACAATTTTGAAACCACATTTCTGGAAAAACAGCCGATTTGATGCAATTGGAATGTGTTGTTATCTTCATCTGAGATAAATTGAATTTTTCACTCTATTTGAATATATCGTTTGAGACGCAGGGGTGATTTTGGGAATAGAAGAAAAGTTACTGCATTTCTGGAAAAATTGGGGTGCGAAAAAATTTGAAAGTCCAATCATTCTCATACAATTTCGAAACCACATTTCTGGAAAAACAGCCGATTTGATGCGATTTGAATCTGTTGTTATCTCCATCTGAGATTAATTGAATTTTTCAATGTATGTATTTGAATTGATCGTTTGAGACACATGGGTGATTTTGGAAATTGAAGAAAAGTTACTGCATTTCTGGAAAAATTAGGGTGCGAAAAAATTGAGATGTCCAATGATTCTCATACAATTTTGAGACCACATTTCTGGAAAAACAGCCGATTTGATGCAATTGGAATCTGTTGTTATCTTCATCTGAGATTAATTGAATTTCTCACTGTATTTGAATTGATCGTTTGAGACACATGGAAGATTTTGGGAATTGGAAAAAAGTTATTGCATTTCTGGAAAAATTAGGGTGCGAAAAAATTGCAATGTCCAATGATTCTCATACAATTTTGAAACCACATTTCTTGAAAAACAGCCGATTTGATGCAATTGGAATCTGTTGTTATCTTCATCTGAGATTGATTGAATTTTTCACTGTATTTGAATTGATCGTTTGAGACACATGGGTGATTTTGGGAATTGAAGAAAAGTTACTGCATTTCTGGAAAAATTGGGGTGCGAAAAAATTGAAATGTCCAAAGATTTTCATACAATTTTGAAAGCACATTTCTGGAAACATAGCCGATTTGATGCAATTGGAATCTGTTGTTATCTTCATCTGAGATTAATTGAATTTTTCACTGAATCTGTATTTGAATTGATCGTTTGAGACAGATGGGTGTTTCTGGGAATTGAAGAAAAGTTACTGCACTTCTGGAGAAAATGGGGTACGAAAAAATTGAAATGTCCAATGATTCTCATACAACTTTGAAACCATATTTCTGGAAAAACAGCCGATTTGATGCAGTTGGAATCTGTTATCTTCATCTGAGATTAATTGAATTTTTCACTGTATGATTCAATAATTTTGATGTCGGTAAGTGATCCGTTGAGTCTTCAATATTCTTGATCCAGTCACTTCTGATCACTGAAAATCGATATCAATTTTCCCTAATACATTTCCCGAAACAAAAATATGTCATTTCATACTTGGCGCCCGCTGTACAATTCAACCAACACACTCTTCCATGTTACTGCCCAGATCCAATGGCCAATTATAGTTCGAATCAATATTGGGTCATTTCCACCGGCGAGTTTCAAAGTGAAAAACGAAAAACCCCTCACTTCGCCAATACCAGAAATAACGAACGAATTTTAGGGGAAAACTTGGTGTTATTGACTTTTCTAACTATTCCAGGAGAACGGGCTTCCGCAGAAAGTCCCGATCAATAGGAATTTGAGATGACTCAAGGGATAAGGAAAGGCAGAAATATGACGTTTACATTAAAGCCGCAGTGGTCGTTCGGAATGCCTTTATGATGGATTTCCCCCCATATTACTTTATGGAGGAACGCAATTCGTTCGAAAGTTGGACCGTAAATGTCTCCGTGGAGTGGCCGTAATAACATTTTTGACAAAGTATTTCGGGATAACTAGATATGGCGACGAAGACTGAGCCTAATAGAAGATACGACCGTTTTATTGCTATGGGAGGATCGGACTAGCGATTCTAAAATTCTAAACTATACAGGGTGTCTACCTTTAGGAGGGGCAAACTTCAGGGGGAGATCATACTTGAGATTTGCACCAAAAATTGTCATATAACACATGGTCGAAATTTTGGCGGTTATTCTTCAATTTAACATTTCTTGATTTCACGGAATATTTCAAGTTTTTCCATAAAAACAATTATACTTCAATTATCCTTGTGGCCTCATCAAAGTTGACCACGTATCTGGAAACAGCATTGAATTTGCTACAAGATAAGTATTTCTGTTCGCCAAAAAAATTCTTATTGCGGGCGTGGTAAGGAAATGAATATCACGATTCTGAAGTGAACAAAACTAGTCATATTTTTCCAATGGTTTTATCTTTTATCGATGAAAAATCATTAATTATGGACATACTTTCTTTTCAGCAAAAAATACCCCATTTAGTTGGCTTTCAAATGACATATCAACTTTTTTGTTTGCTGCATGTCTTCTGCCCTAATATCATGGCTACAAGATGAAAACAAAAAAGTCGAAATATTCCAAACCTAAATTTGCTCTATTTTGAAGCTATTTATGATTGGGTTTGGTCTCAATCGACTATGTTCGACTCTCTGATGACGAATCCGTCGGAAAATTCGAGTCTGTCCGTCCGGCTGTCCGTAAGCACGATAACTTTCGAACGGATCAACCTAGAGACTTGAAATTTTCAGTGTAGGTTCAGATCCCAAATGCCTCGGTTAAGTGCGTTAATGGGCAGAATTCTCCTGATTACTTCGAAACTACAGACTCGATCGAAATGAAACTTTGCACTCCAATGGAGAATGAGGTGTTCAAGCTACTTGTGAAATTTTGTCCAGATCGCATGACCAGAACCATAAAAACCATAGAAAATTGTAACTTTTGAACGGAAACGCCTAGGGACTTGAAATTTTCAGGATAGGTGAGGTTTTGGAATGTCGTGATGACGTTTATCTATGAGCAGAATTATTCCGTAAATATGGTCGTTTGATATTTAGTTTTCTTGATAATTTCAAAACTACAGATTCGATCGTCACGAAATTTTGTATACTAATGGAGAATGATATATTCAAGCCACATTTCTCCAGATCACATGACCAGAACCATAGAAACCATAGAAAATTGTAACTTCTGAACGGAAAGGCCTAGGAACTTGAAATTTTCAGGGTAGGTTTGAATCGCGAATATCGCAGTCACGTTCATCAATGAGCAAAATTAGACTAGGGGTTCCGTAAATGTGGCCGTTCAAAATATTTTTTTCCTGATAGTTTCGAAACTACTGATCGGATTGGATTGAAATTTTGCACCTAGCTGAGGAATAATGTATTCAAACTACGTGCAAAATTTTGTTCAGATCGCATTACCAAGACCATAGATACCGTAGAAAATTCTAGCGAATTATCGAAAAAAAATTGATCAGCTGAAGCACTGACATGAAGTCTGGTGTTTCGCCTAAGTTTCAGAATATTTTTGACAGCTGTCGAAAATTTCTTCAATTGATTTCTAAAACTGGAAAATGCGAATCCACCTGTAAGGTGCATGTACGAGCGCTCAAAAGCTCCCGCCTTCACGGCAGTGCTTTTCGTAATTTTTTTAACGTAGCATTGTGTCTTCTGTTGAAAGTGACATTGAACAACTTTAAGTTAAGTGCTTTTCTTTTGCTTCTCGAAGCAACCCCAGAACTGTGCCGATCGAGGGTCCTCTTCTTCCTCTCCTTTAACCCTAGTTCAGCATCGGCCTGTGGTGGTTAGCCGAGACTCTGTCCACAACCTCTTGGGGTAAGTACTGTAATGGCTCTACTGTGAAATTAATGAATTTTATTTAAATTTTGAAAATAATTTATACCCAATAACAATTTAAAAGAATTTCGTTCACTCCAATTAATTTGTCCAAGACTCTTTCTCAAAGTGGATTCTAAGATGAACAATTAAAAAAATTTTACACAATTTATATTTTAAACAATCGAATTCAATCAAACTAACTCTAAGTAATCAATAATTCTCAAATCAATAAATCCTTTCAAACCAAATGGGCGCACTCACAGAACAAAACTACATATATCCAAATATAGTTCTTCAATTTTCCCCTGGCTTGCTAACAATGGCACGCTGTTCTTTATATCCCTTCAACTCGAAAGTTTGATTTCCATGCTTTCAAATTGCAGAAAGTTCCACTTGACTTGTTTTTTAACAATAATTCTCGATGTTTTCTTGTTCCAATCTCAGTTCAAACAAATTTTTTGAAGGATCGATCTCCACTGACTTTCCTCGGTCAACTGTCTCCACTTTTTCAAATTGAGTTTCCAATAAATTTTTTTATGGAATGCCAACATTCTTGATACCTTTTGTTCAGCTTATGTTACCAAATTACATTTTATATATTTCATAAACATAACTAACTGAACTAAACTATTTTAAATTATTCATTTTAATAAATTCATATTTTTCTTTTCAAATAAAATGAATCCTCTTTGAAAAATATGATATTATCATAATTTATTAATTTATCGAATTTACTGAATTGACTAAAATGTTTAAAGTTCTTGAATTTTCGATGATACCTATATTTGAATTTATTTTAATGTAAATTTTCGAAACTTTAAGAAATATGACCATGTTTTGATTTCCATAACAGTACCTTGCTTTGATTTGCTTAAGGTGTTCAATTTCACTGTCAGTTCTTTAGACGGTGGTCGCAAACGATTTCCCCGACTATTCACATAAAGAGCTTCAAAATAGGGCAAATTTAGGTTTGGAATATTTTTGTAAGCCATGATATTAGGGCAGAAGACAAGCAGCCACACAAAATTTGATATGTCATTCGAAAGCACACTAAATGGGGTATTTCCCGCTGGAAAGGAAACATGTTCGAAATTAATGATTTTCCATCGATAAAACCATTGGAAAAATATGACTGGTTTTGTTCACTTCGGAATCGTGATATTCATCTCCTTACCAGGCACGAAAATTTGTTGGCACACCGAAATTCTTATCTTGTAGCAAATTTATTGCTGTTTCCAGATATGTGGTCAACTTTGATGAGGCAACGAATATAACTGAAGCATAAATGATTTTAAGGAAAAACTTGAAGTATTCCTTGAAATCAAGAAATGTTAAATTGAAGAACAACCGTCAACATTTCGACATTGTGTTATATCACATTTTTTGTTGCCAATCTCTTGTTTGATCTCCAACTGAAGTTTGGCCATTTTAAAAGTAGACACCCTGAATAGGGTGTCCCACCCCACAGTAGGTGTAACAAACTGAAGGGGTAGATAGTACTTATGGAAATAAGAACGAATTTCCTGCAAACATGGGTCCGAATTCTATTCACTTCCGAGACACGAGGGTTGAAGTTGAAAAAATTACTCGTTGATGAAATTGTTGAACTTCCTCCTACACAATGAATTAGAGTCAGTCGCCAAATCTAGGCGGATTGAAGATTTAAATTTTGATTAGCTCTTTAATTAATAATTATTGTAGGGTAGTCTGCCTTGACCGCAGTGGAGTAAGATAAACAACCTTATCCTTTCTCCAACCGTACTTTTGGCGAAATTGCGCCGCTCGAAAAACAGATTTTTCGACTAATTATGTGGGGCCTGTTGGTCGGCGGAGTCTGCGGCGCTCGTTATAGATAAATTGAGTCGTTTACGACCTGGAGGGAGCGCCGAGCCGACTGAATAATTGCGCCGGGCCGATATGTCCGACTTTATCTAGCTAGGGTTCCGCTCGACCGGAATGGTAGGAAGGCAACATCGTGATTTCGATCATCCAGCGACATTTCTACGACGACAAACCGTTTTTATAATTCGGCCGTTAAGATTGATAGGCAGATTTAGATTACAGTCTCTGCCGGCTTATCTGGAGGTCTATTCGAGACTGGAAACGTTCCGTTTGATAAGAACGGATGCTGTCATCGTCGCTCAAGCCTTTGGAATTCGATTCGAGTGAAGAGGAAAGAGTATGGGACCTATGATAATCTTGAGGGTCTGCCAGCAGCAATAACAATGTTCTGCCAAAATATTGGCCCAGAAATGTTGAAAAACATATTTGAAGGGTGAAGGGAAAAAACGAGGAATGTCACAATTTCAAAAAAACGTGAATATGACTACATCTGCAAGGTTCAAAATGTGTCCCCTTTACTAGGTAGAATGAAGGATAATAACTAAAACCGTCCGATAACTATAACTATGCGAATTAACAATAACACTACAAAGGATAAAAAATTACGAAAAGCACTGCCGTGAAGGCAGGAACTTTTGAGCGCTCGTACATGCACCTTGTAGGTAGATTCGCATTTTCCAGTTTTAGAAATCAATTGAAGTCATTTTCAACAGCTGTCAAAAAAATTCTGAAACTTAGGCGAAACTCCAGACTTCATCTATGGTCTTGGTGATGCGATCTGGACAAAATTCTGCACGTAGTTTGAATACATTATTCCTCAGCTAGGTGCATAATTTCATTCCAATCCGATCAGTAGTTTCAAAAATATCAGGAAAATAATATTTTGAACGGCCATATTTACGGAACCCCTAGTCTAATTTTGCTCATTAATGAACGTGACCCCGATATTTGCGATCCAAACCCACCCTTAAAATTTCAAGTTCCTAGGCCTTTCCGTTCAAAAGTTACAATTTTCTATGGTTTCTATTGGTTGAAAAAATATCGCTTAAATATATCATTCTCGATTAAAATACAAAATTTCATCTCGATCGAATCCGTAGTTTCGAAATTATCGAGAAAAAAAAATTTCAAACGACCGTACTTACGGAACCCCTAGTATAATTCTGCTCATTGATAAACGTGAACGCTACGATTCAGATCCACACCTATCCTGAAAATTTCAAATCCCCAGGCCTTTCCGTTCGAAAGTTATGATTTTCTATGGTTTCTATGGTTCTGGTCATGTGATCTGGAGAAATGTAGCTTGAATATAAATTTCTCCATTAGTATACAAAATTTCGTCCCGATCGAATCTGTAGTTTTGAAATTATCAAGAAAACTAAATTTCAAACGACCATATTTACGGAACCCCTAGTATAGTTTTGCTCATAAATGAACGTGATCACGACATTCGAGATCCACACCTATCCTGAAAATTTCGAGTCCCTAGGCGTTTCCGTTCAAAAGTTACAATTTTCTATGGTTTCTATGGTTCTGGTCATGCGATCTGGACAAAATTCTACATGTAGCTTGAACGCCTCATTCTCCATTCGAGTGCAGAGTTTCATTTCGATCGAATCTGTAGTTTCGAAGTAATCAGGAGAACAAAATTTTGAACGTCCATATTTACGGAACCCCTGGTGGAATTCTGCCCATTAACGAACTCAACCGAGGCATTTGGAATCTGAAACTACACTGAAAATTTCAAGTCTCTAGGTTGATCCGTTCGAGAGTTATCGTGCTTACGGACGGCCGGACGGACAGACTCGAATTTTTCGACGGATTCGTCATCAGTGAGTCGAACATAGTCGATTGAGACCATTTTCGGTTCAGAATTCGAAAAATACAGACATCGTGACGAAATGATATAGTCCTCGTGTGAGTAGTACGAGCGCTCAAAAAACTAGAAAGGTCCCTGCGTGATGGATAAGAAGAAGGATGATCCATGTGTAACAGTCATTCAAAGTTAACCAAAATTGCGAACTTTTTCGCCTCTAAGTGATATATTTCGAAAAGTAAAAGCTCACGAAAATAATAATTACATATTCTTGATCTATGGCGTCGATTTAATGGTTGAAATGATTTTGGTGAATATCGTACGAAAAAAAATTTGGATTTGGAATGATTTTCGAACGGTTTCAGGATACGAATAACCGCGATGTTAGCGAAAATTATTTCTTATTCCATCTTCACCAAACTTACGGTATTGACTCTCTCGAAGGCGTAGATTAAGAATATGTTATTAGTTTTTTTTACTTTACTTTCCGGATACTGGGCATATGGAAAACTCGAAAAATAGGCTCCCGCTAAAAAAGTTGTTATTTCCTCACTGTTTTATGTACGTCGTTCAAATTTACATTTTTGCATTAGTGAAAAATCATGGAATGATAAAAATATACGTCATCATCTCACCAGGATTATTTTGGTAAAAACAGTCAAGTTTACCAAAATTTTGAACTTTTGCGTCTGAAAGAGATATGTTTCAAAAAGTAAAAGCTTCACATAAAAACTAATGACATATTCTTGATCTAAGGCATCTAATCAATGATTGAAATGATTTTGGTGAATATCCTACGAAAAAGGTTTGGACATTTCCTGTTTTTTTCCGTAAATTTATATATTTTGGTTAGTTTTTTTAGTTTTTCATCTGTTCTCTATTGATATTGAAGAAATGTGTACATGTATTTTATAGAATGAATATTTATATTTGTAATTAAAAATGAAAATTGTTTGACTAATGCCTTGGTTTTAAAATATTCCGTTGAAAATGTTAAAAATCCAATTATCTCAGAATGGAACTATAGCGACATTGCCGGTTTTTTCCCTTCAGCCTTCATTTGACAAGAAGCGAAAAGAATTCATGAATGCCTAGAGAATAAGGGTAAAAACATGGTGATGCATCGCCACAAGTCGGGAATCAGAGGGCACATAGTGGGGCATCTATTAAAGCAGTTGTAAGAAATATGAATCCAGAGCCGTAGTCAGGTGGTGGAAATAGGGAGTAGTGTTTTGAATATAAAATATGTTGTCTGATATTTTCTTGCACCCACCCAGTTAATAGAATATAAAATTTTTTTTATCTGATTTGAATATAAATAGTTTGCTATAGTATTGGTTTTCTGTTTTATTTACATTGGTGCTTACCTGCACCTGTTATATTTGTAATATATTTCCGTTCATTATTTTTTGTTGCACCCAGTTAATGGAATATAGAAATGTTTAATCTGGCAAAAATATAAGAGAGATTGCTATAATAGCGGTTTTATGTTTTATTTACTTTGTTTTTGTAGGTGGCCTGATATCTTTGTTATATTGCTTATTTCTGTCCATGCTTTATCCAGCACATATCTCTTCTATCCCTTTTATCCCATATTGCAGGCCGAATACATATTTCACCTATTAATTTTTCTTTATCCATTTCAATACAAACAAATTAATCACCTCTTCTCACTTCACTATGTTTTAACCCTAACTTAACTACGCTACTGGCTAAAACACAATACAGCTATCACCAATCATATGTCTCGTTTCGGGCATCAAGCCTGCGGAGAGTCTTGAGAATCAAATCGATTTGATTCCCCGGCAACGACGATGCTCGATGCCTGGGTTAAGGCGATGGTCGATGCTTCACTCTGAACGATTGAGTTCAGTTACATGTATTTGTTTGTGATTGTTGACCCCAGTCTTGATGCGATGCTTGAGGCTATGCTCACTATGTTTTTTATCCAAACGGAGAACATTTTGAACATTTAGTAAAGCCTTTTATAGTTATCCAATTCCATTATCGGTTCATGTAAATCGAACGCGGGTTGAAAACGAAAACGTCTCTTCGAAATTTAACACTACTGTAATGAATCAAACATAACCCTTACAGTACAGTTCCAGCCAGTTCCATTTGCGGCAAAATTGATAACCAGAAATGAAATCCAACGCTAATAGGAAATATTGGAAAATTCGAATCGTATATCATCAACATTTACCTAACAAACAAAACGAGCAATATTTATCGCGATAAAATAAATATTCATCATCTATTCGTTCGGACCTGGATAGTTTATTTCGAAATATTTATTGGGGATTCGCATTTTGGCGCATGAATAACATCGATTGCGTTTTATTGTTGTGAATAAATATCATGAGTGGCATAATGCATTCATACTGTAGACGAATTAATCATAATAATTAATTATGTTTGAAAATATAATCCTGCATTAATTATATTCCCTGATTTTATTCTGATGAGTTCGTTCATTGGAAATAACCATGTATGAGTGGAAGAATAACAATCAATTATATCTCTTTCATTGGGGAAATTCAATTTCCAATTCGAAAACATCATTTATTCGAACTTCAGGTACAATTAACGGGGAAAACATTGGACGCGAAGAAACTTAATTGAACTTCGCCGTATCTTCACGGAAAATACTTCTCATTAATTGCTTTCTAAAACACAAACAATATTCATGACTGGAAACAAAACAAGAAGGAAGAAACTTTTTCTTAAAATTACATAAAAGATACAAAACAAAAGTCTTTTTTATTGCTACCCCCAGCAGACTCCCATAGAATGTTGTCAAACAACATTGTGATGACTTCGCCACTGAACAAAACTGTAAATAAACTCCAGCCAGAAGATCTGAGGTACTCGGACTTCATTTTTCTATACACAACTTTCTACGAATCCCAACGAAGAAAAATAAAAAACTTTCAGGTGACATGACAGAAACTATAGTAACACATAAAAAAATAAAAGACCACAAAGGCGAGTTTGAAGAGAGTACTGAAATAAACTAGGTGGTCCCATGGAGTTGAACAAATAAAATAAGTTTTGTTTGAAGTCAATTGCACTCTGTCTACCTTTCAGGGTCATTGAAAATAGTGGTCGGTGGTAACCATCTGCCTTCGAATTTCTATAGGACTTGAAAATGTTCAAGATAACTTCAAGGCGCATATTTATTCGAGATTCGCAAGAATAAATAGATAAAATGACCAGTAAGAGGGACCCCTTGCTGTCTACGCGATTTTGTGGAGAGCAATTAGATGAAGAGACTTCACATATATAACGAAATATTGTGGTCCTTTCCGGTAACCTAGAAACAAAAAGGCTTTCCAAAACCACCAAACAACATAATATTTCTGGAAAAGTCCAGGGAATAATTTTCGCCGTATGTTTAATAAACACCCCATATATTTCAAATACTTAGTTAATTATGTCCACTTGGACTTCTCAAATACATCTGCCAAGTGAAGAAACGTTGTTTTCAATTGCATCGGTATTCATCTACCCCTAGATCGGACCGAACCCTAATTATATTATATGGAATCATGTAGGTACAAGAGAGTGTTAAATTTGAATTCGTATTCGATATCTGTCCATTCCAGGTTTTTCTAGTCGATCAATCATAAGATGGGAAAACCTGATATTGTGTTACCTACGTTACTCTCGAAACTATTCATGCTTGTTGGGTACAATGAGGACGATCCTCGAATAGATAAATCACGGTGCCACAAGCTGAGACACCTTTGTATAAGCAACTGCGTTATGTGGCGCGTCTCGTTCGAGCAGCATATTATCTTCACCGACTAAACTCACTTTGAAGTTGTTAAAATTTCCAATGTACGGTCGGAAAATTCTCCAGAATGAAAAGAGTCACTGAAATATCGGTATATTCTTTATACCTGGTTATTCAGGACCCTTCAAACGGCAAATTTTGACCATATAATCCAGAGGTCAGGATGATAAAAAAATTATAAACTGTGAGAATTTACCTGAAACGTTATTGATTAGTTTCAGTACTTTGAATTGGGAAGTTTGAAAGTTGGCTTTCCTTCCTACATTTTTTTGTTTGAAGAGTGAGTGTTAGGTGCGAAGAATTTGATTAATTCTCTTTTTACCCAATGTTGAGAGATATTCAGATGATTTTGATTGAAAAATAGCGCAGTTTGAGGATGAGTGATCCATGAAGAAGGTTTTCAAGAGGCCTGAGGAAACGATCACGTGACAAATGCTCGAAAAAAAACAATTAAAAAATTACCAGACAATACAACAATATAGGATAAAACATATTACTACAAATCCATTCAAATCAATAGGGAATGAACAAAAACTAGAAAGAGGAAAGAAAACACACAAATAGAAGTATTTAATGACACTAAAACCCACTAACAGCCAGTCAAAATCACAATCGAAGGAGAAGAAACAAAAAAAACAATTAATCATGATTGCATTAAATTCGAAAAAATGTTAGAAACCGCAACAGTAATGAGATAAGTCTAAAGCAAACAAGATCTCGAACAGGAAGTAACGGATTTGGGAAAAACAATAAATGGAACAATAAAGAAAACAACAACAGAAGTGGAAATAAACGAAAAGAAGCAGAAACTACCGGATAAAATCAAAGACCTTAGTAAACTGAAGAACATAACAAGAAAATAATGTCAGCGAACATTGGACCTTAGACATAAACCCATATTTGATCAATGAAACATCATGATGAACACGGAGCTGAGAATTTACCACAATGAAAACTGGAATGATAAACTAGACTAGACAGTCGCACGAACGAGAACCATCGGAAAACGCCAAAACAGAACGACAAGATTATTTCCGAGGGCAAGGATAACGCTTGTAGAACAGTTTGAAATTAATAGAAAAAAAAATTTAAAATGGAGGAAAATTACGAATTCGATGAAGTACTTAAACGTTAAAAACACCTGGAATAGACAAATCGAAGATGAAGCACTGAAAAACCTACCTGTTATTATGATAAGCAAATTAAAGAATATCTGCAATGAAATTTCAAAAACAAAAAGCTTCTCAAACAGATGGAAGATTTCAGAAACCATAATGATACTCAAACCTGAAAACCCCGAATAACTATAGACCCATCACAAGGCTGCTTACTAGGCTAAGCAAGATAGCAGAAAAAGTAATTGTGGAAAGACTGGAGAAAATCATTGAAGAGAAAAAAATTATCCTGGGCGAGATGAACTGATTAAGAAAAAAACAAGTAACAAGAAACATATTTCAAGAATTACAGAAAAATGTTAAAAGGAAAACAAGAAGATTTATAAGTCATACTGGTCCATGATCAACATAGAAATACCACTAGCATAAGCAAAATCAATATCATCTTACCTAGAAATTTTTGTGTGAGTAAAGGTCAACTAGGAAACTTCCGAAGAAAAAGAGATAGAAGCAGGAGTCCAACAGAGATCTTTATTAGGACTAATTATGTACAACATATACACGAGATAACACTGCAAGAAGAGACTTCAAAACCATGTCAACAAGTTATGGTTTAGTTCAAGAAATAGTGAACTCAATAATGTTCCCCAAAACAAGACAAAATCCAAAAGAGAGAATAAAAATAAACGATAAGGAAAAAGATGGAAAGGCAACTTAAAATAGTTAGATAAAACAATGTAAAAAATTTTAAATTACAACAAACGCATAGAAGAAACAGGAAAGAAAGACAGAAAAATGGAAGGATATCTCTACACCCAGATGCATTAGATAAGATAAGGAATCAAAAATGAAAACATAACGATAGAAGAGAAATTCTAATAATGAACAAAAAGGAATTAAAACTTGAATACTTGAAAGAATACAAAGTAGATCTCTAAGAGAAGCAATAGATGCACCGTGGTGTTTCAGAAATGAAGGGATCCGGCAAATTACTAGGAAACCTAAATGAGAAGACTTCATAAATCAGAACTAGCAAAAAGGCATACGAGAAAATGGAGACACACGAAAACAAGGGAATACTGAAAGCAACAGACCCTGAATGAAGAAAACGAACGAAGACGGCTTGAACAAGCGTGAATGAACTTTTGAAAGAAAAAATGACAAAGTGAAATTGAGATAAAGAAGATAAGAGAAGAAATAATGAATTTTGCAGCCTTGTGGAAGTACTGGAAGTCCTGTATTTAGCGAAAAGAAGGTGGATTTCTCTTCATTAAATCCAGTTTGGAATGTAGAAATAACAAGGAAGAGATTATTTTTCATTTCTTAAATTTTTGTTTCCTGAACATAAGAATATTATATCAAGAGTGTTCAACTTCGTGCATTCTGAAAGATGTTTACCTACCCCTATTGAATAATATATTCATTATTCAACTACTTTGGAGCAATTAATAGTATCTGTAAACAAACACCGTGAGTTATTATAACTCACTACTATAACTCCCTGGCTCTGTGTTTCTGAACCAGTCGATTGGCCGAAAGGGTACAGTTCATTATTGGTATTGAGGGGATCAATGTCACTTGAATAATTTCGACGTTTTCTCAAATTAAGTTGATACCTACTTATTATTGTGAATGTTTGGCTAAAAAAGAATAAATTCAGATAGTGAAGATGAATTATCATGTACACCAGGAATAAGACAATCAGCCAATGTTACCATACAGAATTTATTGCTCGAAAAATCCCAAAACAAATATAAAGGTGTATACAACAATTTTCAAGATTGGTGTAGCAGTAAAAATATTAGGTCATTGTTTACAGATAATGTCATTTTGACATATTTTAGTGAACTTAGCATTGAATATAATGCATTGCCCCTATGGACTTTCTACTCCATGCTAAGATGCACAATCAACATAAATGATGCATTGTTATAGGTAACTATTAAGATTCTGTACTTGTATCTTTGTATTTATTGTTATAGTCGTAGATAAAGTACTGTATTCATCTTGCGGTAATTGTCATAACTCACTTGGTGGTTCCTGACTTGATGAATAACAGCACTCGCCTTCGGCTCGTGCTGCAAACTTCATCTGCGTGAGTTATGACCTACATTACCGCTCGTTAAATAATATTCTATTATTTTGGCCGTTTCCTTCTTCATCTTCTCGATATTATCTATAGGCATACGGATTCAGAGTTGAACATTCATTTCGGCTACCGATAAGATCCAATTAGGGTATGATTGAATGATATCAGTCTTGCCACGAGGGGGGGAAAATAAACTCTTACCATGGGCTCAGATTGAATCTACCAAACCTTCGCATGCTAGTCCTCGTCTTCTGATCTGATTTCTGTCCCCGGATATCTCGCTATCTGCTAGCCGGATCGTTCCAGCTGGAATATTTCAAGTGTGAAATTGGAATATCGATCACGGACTGGAATAAATTATTTTCGTTCGCGGCAAAAACATCCAGTGATGCAGCTACATCCAGCCGAATTGAATTTCCGTTGTAATTATGATCGGAATCGACGTACCGTTCAGCGTGAAAAGGAACTCGAGTTGGAATATTGTGTCGGTCCACTCTTGAGAGAGACTTTGATCGATATATGGGTCGATTGTGGGATAATCTGTAAGTTTTCCTAAAATCGTTTTCGGGTTTTCATAAATTGTATTCGAATATATAGTTCAGAACCGGTTCGGAACTACGCATGCTCAGTCCAGTCAGAGTTTCATTGGAAGGGATTGTCACAAGTTACTTTAGGAATACCAGAAATTAGTTGCACAAAAAACTTAAGATAAACATACAAAACCAAATTTGATCTTTTGATAAACATTGCACAAAAATAACATAAACTACAATACCAAAACAGATTCATGCACCGAATAGTATTGAATATTTAAAATATAAATACCAACCAGAAACAGCAAAAAAAAGAAAGAGTATTCTGATTTTTAGTGCTAGAAATGTCTGCTTCGGCTTCTACCGAATAATTTGCAACTAGTACATTATTTGTAATTTCCATGAATATTCCACTAATGATCGTTGGGTATTATTCCTCAATAAATGAAATTTTTAATGTGAAAGTTGATGAAGATTTGTTTTTCTTAGATAAATATTCAATTTAATTCAAGGGAACCTAATAGTCGACTTGAACGCTGAAGCAATTATACTCGAATATGATAATGCTCCAAGTAAATGAACAAAATTCAATTTTATCTCTATTCTGATGTTCTAATGACCTCAACTTCAATATTATAACCATCACATCAATGGGAATTATCGTCATTTTTGGCGTCACCCAAAACAATTACCTTCTTCATTGTAGTAGATGTTTTCAGTGTATTGTCTAGGCATATTTGACGGTAATGTATTTACTTTCTTACCTGAGAACTTCAAGTACTCCACACCTAACTACAATGAATTTTAATGAACTCGATCCTTCCAAGATAAGTGTGATGATATTTCAACACTACTCGGAACTAAGGAGAGAAGGTGTGTTCCTGATGAAAGCGTTTTGGATTTAATTCACCATAAAAAAAAACGAAGAGTGAAGTTTTCCCTAGAAATAATACTTCCATAAAAGCTTTGAGTTTTAAAAAAATGTTTCCTTCGCCAGAATTTTTTCCCACACAGGTTGCATGTTATTTCATACTTGTACGAATGAAATATTGAAAATGTCAGGTTTTCGACTGGAATTCGTTTGATATTGAACGAACGAAACTTTCCATAATTAATTTCAATGTTATTCACATTTCTTCGGGGAATATCACCGGGCCAAATGTTTGAATAACGATATTTATCGCCAAAGGAAATTACCATTCCGGTTGAATGGAAATCGTTGTAAATAAATTTCCGAAGAAATTATATGACGATTAATGAAATATGGTATTCTATTGGAATGTTAGAAAACTTCCAAATCGAACTGCGATTCAAAGATACGCTTCAGGTCTTAATTGATTCCGTAACTTTATTGATATTGCCGACTTTTAATGACCGGTATAAATAGTAATTTTGGTTTATTTTCCATAATAAACCTTTAAAATCGTCCGAGAAAAGAAATTTCACTGATTCTCAAAATTTTATAACTCTCTACTTGCGAAAAAAATAGATCAATATTCTGGAATGAATCGAAGCTTTTGAAATTCCCTACACAATTGCTGCCCGTATTGCGAAAGTCGATAATTAATCAACTTCACGTTTTTCGACAAACATTCCCTTCCCGCTTTACCTAACTATTTGTGGAATAAAACAAATTGCCTTCCAAGAAATTCGTACGAATCTGATGAAAAAAGCGTGGGACTTTTGCTGTTGAGAGGCTTCAGCTCCATAGAAAATTTTTCTGAGCAAAAATAATCTCCATCATCCACTAAGAAAAGGAAACATGATATCCTCACATAAATGATACTTATACTTGCTCCTTCGTAATCGATCTTCGCAAGCTTCACCAACACCATCGTCTCTCCTATAATTACCCGGAGTATCCCTTATCTCATTAATACACCTATCAGTCATTGCCATCCAAGAATAATGAATAATAAGATAGGATTCCAATCGGGACTGTCGGTAACTTGAGACGGAGGTAACTCGATAAAACCGACTCGCTTGTTATTCGAGTTCTTTTTTTGTGGGCGAATGTTTCACGCAGTTTGAATTACCAATTCCGTATCAGCTGGTCAATAAATACGCTTGAATGGTTTTTAGTGGTTGGATTGTTCGGTTTAGAAACCATGAAATTAACGACTTCGAGAAATTTGGAAGGCGGGATGAAGAAAGAACTGGTGAAATTTTCATAATATTTTTTTTTAAATCCACGCTCGGAACGATAGTCATAAATAGGCACATTAGAAGTATAAAATCCCACGTAATGCGTAATTTATTTCAGACAGGCATTCAAAATGAGGAGCGAGGTTTGTAAATGGAATTGGTTATGCTATTTTACGACTTTTCTGCCAGAAAGTACGGTGGAGGATGTTAGGATGAAACACAAGATATAAATTATACACGAACATATACAGGGTCATTCAAAAAGAAAGGGAACTATATGAGGGACACATGATAGTGCCAAGCCAATTTTTTATTTTTTTGTCAAATTACTCCTCTACGCTCATAAAGTGGAGGAAACTTTTCAGTGTTTATATACAGAGTGAACTTATATCATAGCCCACCGGGACGACTTCAGGTTTTCGTTTGTCGCATTCTCCCTGGGACATCCTTTATACATTTCTTTCCAATATCATCAGAGAAGGCACTGTTTTAATGGGAAGCCAATAAATCACTTACGCCTTATCTCGCATTATATCTAACAATTCTCTACGAAATTTTGGAATATTTTGTGATTGTAAACAAAAATATTTAATTTCCAGTTCAAAATATTCATTACTGGATTTTGTTTTTTTTGTCATATTACTTCGGTAAGCTCATAAAGTGGAGGAAATTTTTCAGTTTTGATGTACAGAGTGAACTTATATCGTAACCCACCTGGACGACTTGAGGTTTTCGTTTATCGCATTCCTCCTGGGACATCCTGTATATATTTCTTTCAAATATCATCAGAGGAAAGGCACTGTTTTAATGGAAAGCCTTATCTCGCATTATATCCAACAATTGTGGATTATTTTGTGATTGTTAACAAAAATATTCAATTTCCGGTTCAAAAAAAATATTTATCACTGGATTTCGGAATCTTTTCATCTCAAGCCTAAGCTTCGGATCATTGGAACTTCACATCGCCATCACAACCAAAGGGAAACTGTAATGATATTGCCTAGCAATTTTTTTATTTTTTTTTTGACAAATTACTTCTGTAAGCTCATAAAGTGGAGGAAATTTTTCAGCTTTGATGTACAGAGTGAACTCATATCGTAACCCACCTGGACGACCTGAGGTTTTCGTTTATCGCATTCCTACTGGGACATCCTGTATATATTTCTTTCAAATATCATCAGAGGAAAGGCACTGTTTTAATGGAAAGCCAATAAATCACTTAAGCCTTATCTCGCATTATATCAAACAATTTTCCACGAAATTGTGGAATATTTTGTGATTGTTAACAAAAATATTCAATTTCTAGTTCGAAAAAATATTTATTACTGGATTTTGGAAACTTTTCATCTCCTTAAGCTTCGCCATAACAACCAGGTATACTCAGAGTTTGTTACCTTTATCTAATCACGATAAGATCGGGTTCAAGAAAAGGATATTCACCCAATTTCGGATCTGCCTATAAAACCGTCAAATTACGAGGACCGATCTTAATTGGATTTTATTGTTAGTTGATATCTATTGTGTGGGCCTTCATTATATTCATATGTCTCATTGTTAGATAAGTATAACAGCAAGTTAATAAAGGATACAACGTGAATACAATAACACAATGGAAGAATTAAAGTTTTTATTATCCCAAAAAGAGAAT
Organism: Aphidecta obliterata; assembly: GCA_963966015.1. NCBI lineage: Eukaryota > Metazoa > Arthropoda > Insecta > Coleoptera > Coccinellidae > Aphidecta > Aphidecta obliterata. The sequence goes on from OZ014427.1 coordinate 15,677,154, forward strand.
GCGTACATTGTTTCGATGTTTGTATTGGTAAAATGGCATTTGTTTTAATTGTATACTTACATAAAGAAAATGGAATAAACATACATTATGTTATTATTCTTGCTTCAGACTGGAACACTAGGAAAGCAGGGATTCCTAGAATTATTTACAACAAAAACAATGAATGTTATTTTTCTGGGAAGAAGGCTTTGAAAGATTTTCTGGGAATGTTTCCAGGTGATGTTTACTTTTTTTCTATTCATTAATGAAATGAGTAACCTGCTTTCAAATGTCCCATTACGGATGAGCGAAAGTCTTGAGGTAGAATACCCCATGAGCTCTCCGAGTCGCTATTTATTAATTATTAAATTTCATAAATATAGTCCTAGTCACAAATATCGAATAAATAATCCGCCTGGAAAACAGGAAATTCTTCTGTGGAAGGAAGTTGGAAATTTCTACCAATTTATTCTGATCCCATCATAACTTCTGATCATTTTGAATTTACCTCCGGCTACACCATTAATTTATCAATTAATTAAACGCATATACAAGCCGTTTTCAGGTTAATATTGAAACTTTCCGCAACATTTGAAAGGCAGTCATTATGTAGATATAATTATACAAAGTTTTAATAATTTATTCCTGTGAGTAATCTGTATTATTCAACATATTTCTGATTTAATGTTCATAAATATTTATGAACATCGACTGAATAAGAAAACAAAGACGCTCAACTATTTGGAATTTGATATTTCAATGAGGGGAAAATAATAGATCTTGATTTCTTCGAATAATACCATCAATAATTCATTTTGTGATTGTGAGTCAATGGAATTCAAGGAAATAGATAATGCAATATCTTTCGAATAATGGAAGATTTGAATAGATGTTTTTGACTCCAAATTAATTAATTATAATTCATGACGCATCGACTGGTATGAAAGAATGACATATATTATACATTTGTTGTTGTTCCTCACATAAAAAAAACTTTCTGTAGTACGTTTGAGCTGAGTTGAAAGTACAATTATTTTAATATGACATGCTTGAATGCAAATTGAATTACTGTGTCGATATTCCGGGAAATTGATACAGAGGCCGCAAATGATAACCATTTAAATCATTTGAAGAAGTAATAATATTTTCTGAGGTGAGGAAATTAAAAATTATTGGAGTGAAAACATCTATAACCACGTTGAACGATTTTTGTAAGGGGAAAAAGTTCTGAATTCGGATCATCGACAAGATAATACGACGTCTACATTAAATTGTTCAGAATTTTACATAACCCTGATGGGTATTTCAAAGATTTATCTATTCGATGTAGAAAAATTTTTAATTTATTTTTTTTATTCAATCGGAATAGATAGAACAAAGGCCATCTTCAATTTATGTAGGAATAATATCGATTTTCAAAAATTTTTGAGAAAATTAATTTGGAGGTCCTTTCTACATATTCAGGTTCCAATGATATTTTATTTTCCTTCTAAATAAGCTCATTGAAATAGCAGTTCGTTATAAATTTATACCAGGTATTTGATTAACAATTTTTTCTCCAAAAAGTTTCGGTTAGTTTTCTAATATTCAATATCTGCGACACATCTTGCATCTAACTTGCGTGGTTAAACCGATTTCCGATAATAGTTTTGTCGAGTATTTCAAAATAAATTTAATTTCTCTCCATTATTGTTTATTGGTTTGATTTATTAGTACGTGTCATTTTTTTGAGAAATGATTATTCATAAACTTAATCATTCAATTCCACTATCGAAATTTCAGAAAAAAGTATTGATTTATGATTAGTGATTTTAAATATCCATTTATATTTATATTTAATTAGATCCTCGAAAGAAAAGATATATATTTTCCACAGTTATCATAACAATGTATAAATACATATATAATTATTGCTGGGAGTGACAATAGATTTGAAAAAAAAAATCAGTTATTCCAAAGTTTTAGATTTTCACTTCTGTCGGCAATCCCTAATTTTTTTTTATGCATTAATTTGCAATCGATATTTTTGTACAGGCTGTTGATCACTATAAATTAACCACCCCTCATCATCGTTGTTATTGCCTATAGAAAAAAAGTGGGAAGTATTATGCATTTTGATAAAATCCTTTCGAAAATGCAGTAGCGTGTAGATTTAAGAAGATTGAAAACATTTTTTTTTTTTTTTAATTATACATACCCAGTAGGTATATTAAAGAGTTTCGGATGTTTTTTCTTCCTGAATTTAAAAATATATGAAATGTTTTACTGTTCTTGAGTTATTGAAATGTCGAAAAATATTTTTCAAGTAAGCTCTAAAAATTACAAGTTATATTGATTCATTGACCTATCATAGCTTTCTCAAAAATGTTAATTTTCATAATATGTCCATGACTTTTTGAGCGCCCGTTCTACTTACACGAGGACTATATCGTCACGATGTCTGTATTTTTAGAATTTTGAGCCGAAAATGGTCTCAATCGACTCACTGATGACGAATCCGTCGAAAAATTCAAGTCTGTCCGTCCGTCCGGACGACAGTATACACGAAAACTGTCGAACGGAACGATGTAGAAATTTGAGATTTTCAGGGTAGGTTCAGATCTCGAATGCCGGTTGAGTTTGTTAATGGTCAAAATTCGACCAGGCGTTCCGTAAATATGGCTGTTCGAAATTTTGTTTTCCTGATTACTGCGAAACTACCAATTCGATCAAAATGAAATTTTGAACTCAGATGGAGAATGTCGTTTTCAAGTTACATGCGAAATTTTGTCCAGATCGCTTGACCAGAACCATAGAAACCATAGAAAATTATAACTTCCGAACGGAAAGACCTAGGGACTTGAAATTTTTGGGATAGGTTTGGATCCCGAATTTCGAGGTCCAGTTCATGAATGAGTAAAATTAGACGAAGGGTTCCGTACATATGGGCGTGCAAAATATTTTTTTCCTTATAATTTCGAATCTACTGATTCAATCGGGATGAAATTTTGGCACATAGATGAAGAATAATGTATTCAAACTATTTGCAAAATTTTGTCCAGATCGCATTACGAAGACCATAGAAAGCGGAGAAGATTCTAGCGAATTATCGAAAAAAAATCCTTATATTCCTGTAACAGCTGATTCAGCATAATTGACAAAGAGCTGCTGTCATTTTTTCAAAAATTTCCAATAGATGATGGATGAACGATCGCTCAAAAGCTCCATTTTTTTGTAACTGGCGAATAAAGTTAAACTTTTTGAAGTTTTCGGAGAAAAAAACAATAATTTCCGGATTTTTTCATAATTTTTTTTTCAATTCGGTTGTTCGGTTACGCCTTCATTTTCAGTCGAATAATGAACGAACATACAAATCGCTCTTTGTGTAACACTTCGCTTGACAAATGAGTAACACCAGTACAATGTCTGACTTAAAAACTCGAACTGGATTCGGATCAGTGACCGTACGTGGAAATAGTACAAACAAGAATAGATTACAATAGCCTCTGCAACGCGATACCTTGAAATTGTTCATGTCTTACCCATCTTCTCCGAAATGGCGTAATTGCAGAAATAGCAGAAAACAATCGCCGATATCGGTCACGATAAATGATCGAGCGGATAATTTCATGGTATTAGGATTGCCTTACTTTTTGTGGAAGTGGTGGAATTACTTTTCCAGCTACTGCGAACAGGATATTATACGCTCAATTTTTTCCTCGGCAAGGTCTGAGCTATTTCTCCTAATAAAGTGGTCAATTAAACGTTCTCAGACGTAACTACTGACGGCAGTCATAAGATTGTGTTCCCATGCTTCTCCGATAGGAATGAGAAATCGATCTGTTTGATCGCAGTTGGTTGATTTAGATTCATGTGTTTGAATTAAGCCTTATTGGTGTATGAACTTTGTTCGACTACAGTCGTGAACTATACTGGGCTGGGAAAAAGTGAACGAAAAAAATATTTATAATGTGATGAATCGATCTAGGGACCCCTCAGAGAACATCAAAATTATCAATCGTAACTGCAGACCATTGTTTCGGGTTTATTGTCCAATATTCAGTGCAGCGTAACTACCATAACTCTGATGATCAGGCAGGCAAAATGAATAAAAATGCAAATAAAAGCATAAAAATATCGAATTCTTAGAATTTTGTTGCATAAATATCTATTTTTAACCATGTTTTATTAATTCGTCATCTACAAAGGTTAGAAAATAATAATGGAAGCTTTTAAACTGTCCATTATAAGAATTACTCAGGTATTTAGGTATTTGGTTGCCACGAAGAATTTATAGGAAAATTTCTTCGATGACTCAAAAAAAATATATCATTCACATTCTTGAAACGACATACATGCATTGTTGTTGTATTATTGGCATTTTCTGAGGTCATAAACCTCAGATAGTTCGATGGTAATTATTTGAATTGTCTCCTCGTGTAGTCTGATTATGACGTCGAAACCACTTAAGCGGTAATTATTTTGAATTCTCTTACCACTCCACATATTTCCTCCGATTGTACCGATTTTCGAAATGAATAATATCGACTCATGAATGCTGACATTTCCTTTGAAACGGTGGAAGGCTGGATAAGAATATACGATAACGTGAAATTGAATAGAAGTCTTTGTTGATACTCGTCCGATGTATTTTTGTAACGGAAATGGAAAATAAATGTTGGGACAACAAATGTTCCTGTAATTTACCATTCAAGCACCGTGTTCAAACGATACTAGAAAAGGAAGTAGTTGCGATCATAACCATGTAGCAATTACCATTAATAATTTTTGTTTTTGAGGCTTCAATGTTATGTTCACATTTGAGAAAACAACTCTCGGTAGTCAAAGCACGCCAACCATATTTTCCTTCGTGATTTTTTTTACTTTTTTCGTTCTTGATGTTTACTTTCATGGAAAAGGCAGGATTCAACTTTCTTCCAGCCATTTCGAAGAATCTCGAATGAAAATGATGATACAAACAAGTTTTATATACCATTACAAGTTCAAAAAATTTGTGTCTTACTGCCAGATAGTCTTTATGTTCTTTATTGTTTAACTTGAAGGCAAACAGAGGAAAAATTCACTTAGGTAATTTTTTCTTCTTCCTTTGAATATTATACAAAAGGCGTTAGACTTAGACGCTTCTGTAATAATTGAACAACGATGGATCATGGAAGTTGGTAGGGTAGAATTATGTTCCTCATTGTTTAACTTGAAGGCGAACAAGGAAAAATACACTTAGGTAATTTTTTCTTCCTCCTTTAAATATTATATAAAAGGCGTTGGACTTAGACGCTTCTGTAATTATTGATGGATCATGAAAGTTACATGAATTCTCACACAAAATCTATGTCACTACTTCAACTGAGCTGGACACAAACTTTTTTTACAGTTTGAAAAAAAAAGGATTTTGTTCGACGCATTTTTTCTTCGAAATCCGTCCAGTAATTACACGCCATCATTAGGTGCAGCAACCAATAGCCTATTAAACATAGCATTGAAATAACGTACCAACCACGGAGTAATTCCACATAATTCGCTATAATTAATTTCGAAAAGTGAATAAGAGAACGATCGACCCAATTAAATAAAGATTATTTTCTCACTTCATTGCTATTATCGCCAAGCAATTTTTTGTTTCAACATGGAAGAAAGGACGGAGAACAATCGCGGACGTTCGATATTTCCATCATTGTGGTGTTCTTCAACTTTCACGTGGGACTTTTGAATGGATTCAGGAACGAATTGGCAAGGCCAATTTCAATCCTTAATTAAAATTTCATATCATAAAGAAAAATATCCATGATTCATTATTGCACAATTTCGCAAAAAAAAAGAGATGAAGGCGATACGAAAAATTTGGATGTATAATAGATTGCCAGTACTGTGGCAATATTTGGATCATGAGTTCCTAATATTGTCAGTTTGCAACTCCCAAATAAAACAAGAACACCATTTTTTCCAATTGCCTTATTGCGATTTTTGTATATGTTTTGGAATATGGAAATATTCATCACTTCTTCAATAAAATTACAGACCAATATGACCCAATTTGATTTTTATAAAAAATAATTTGTCTTAGCATGGCAATATTTGCCTCAATTACCTCATATTTTGTTTGATATTCACCAGTATTTTTTTCGACATTATGGTAAAATATGAATTTTCGTCCTTTATTTGTTCTGAACAGCGATGGATGATCTTTGATCAGAACCCTGAGGAAATTCGCAAAACTTTGTACCTGAGTATTCCAACCAAAAATATTCAGATAATGACCTTTCGAATTTGAATACAGATTTTAATGGGTTTGTTTTCTAGTGTGTAACAAAACTGATTGTAGATATCAGTCAAAATTACCATGATCGCTATTTCAAGATGTTAAGATGTCTGAAATGAAAAAGTTAGTTTTGATACGGAAGTAGTTCTCATTCCAATTATTACATTTACGACACGTACTTCCTGCTACCTCTGGAGCCCCTCGAAAATTAAATTCGAAACCGCATTGTTAGGATTGCTTTATGTGACCATTCAGCGTGGTCGTGATATCCTCGAAGAAATGAATTCAGAATTTTCCGTCGTCGTGGTATTGACGCAATCGAAAACACGAATAGAAATTTCTTTCCCACAAATTGATATGGTTTACGGATCTTTTGAATTGTTCGCTTAGTTGAATACCGTAGATTGCTTTATGGTTTAGGTTTATTATTGGAAATAATAAACCTAAACCATAAAGCAAATAGCAGCTATATTTAGCAGCATATATTATATATTATAATTTAATTATTATATAATATAAATATAATTATTTTAATATTTATGTATATATATAATATATTTATACGAATTATATATATATAGAAAATATTAATAATATATAAATAATTTATATATCTATAAATTTTCGAGATTCACCGTCGTTCTTATATACTGATTGATTTTGATATATTTCTTTTTTTTTTTTCGGGAGTAATATGGTATACCCGTAGGATAATAATATATTTATTAGTTTTTATATATCTATAAATAATTAGTTTAACTATTTAATTAAAATTAGCACCTACAATCCTTCTATTGGGTTTATACAATGTAACTATATATCGCACTAATGGATAGATATATCTATATTTATAAGTATTTATATATATATAAATTATTATAGATATATAAATCTAAAATTTTAACGAAAAAAAAAAGTGCCTTAAATTAAAATCCTCAAAATTAAAAAAATTTAAATATAATTCCCTCTCAATTAATCGATTTTAGGCCATTTTTTTTGATCCCAAATTTTGATCAAAAAATCACAAATTTTGACAAATTTTGACAAATTTTGCAAAATTTTGCAAAATTTTGATAAAAAAATCGAAAATTTTTGAAAATTTTAAATAAAAAATTAAACTTCTAGTCTTAAACAAAAATTAAAAACTATAGAACTTTTTAGTAAAGCAGAGAAAATCAAGTTAGGACGCCTGATGAAAGGGTCATCTTGATGAGATGGATTACGTGCGCTCCACTCCTAATTTCACTTTTTAGAAGCTTTTTTTATCTTTAACAGAGAGATTTAATAGCAAAAATAAATAGATTACTAAAAAAATTCAAAAATTAATGAAGAAACCAAATTTAAATTTTCTAATTACATAATTTTTTCTCACAAAAATAATTATTAATTCTTAAAATTTTTGATCATTAATTTTTATAATTTTCATGAATTTTAAATTTAAATAAATCTAAAATATTTAAAAATTTAAAAATTTTGTCTGTTACATTTTTTTCGACTATAAAGAATAAAGTAACTAACGAGAAAATTAAACTTATTTTTTTTCAAATTTTTCATTTTAAAACTTTTATCAATTAAAAAGTTAAATTGTAATCTCTATATTTTGAAACCTAAACACAAAAATTTCATTGAAAGGCACCAATTAAATTTTAAGTTTAGAAATCAAATTCTTTCTATTAGCCTAGTAGAAAAGAAAGCTTAAGTTTAAAACCGATTATTGAATACCCCCAATAATCAGTTAAAAACTTAAATTTTATAGAAATTTACATAATTTAAAATTTTGATAGTTAAAAATTTTAAAATTGAAAAATTCTAAAAAAATCAAATAATATGACTAAACCCCAATTTTAAAAATTTGAAAATTTTAAAAAATCAGAAATTATTCTGATAATCGTAAGTTTTCTAAGTATTCCTGTAACCCTGTCAGTTACACTTTTGAAAACTTTAAATTAAAAACCTATTGAAAATCAAAAGTTTTAGGAATTTGAAAATACCTTATTAAATTTTGAAATTGTTAGAAATTTTGTTAATAAACTGAAAATCTTAAGGATTTGAAGATAGCCCCCTTCAAATCTTGAATTATTAGAAATTTTGTTGATAATCGAAAATTTTAGGAACTTGAAGATGACCTCCAACCCCTTGATGGTCACTGGAAATTCTGTTGATAATCGAAAATTTTAGGAACTTGAAAATGACCTCCAACCTCTTAATGGTCAATGGAAATTCTGTTGATAATCGAAAATTTTAGGAACTTGAAGATGACCACCAACCTCTTGCTGGTCAATGGAAATTCTGTTGATAATCGAAAATTTTAGGAACTTAAAGATGACCATTAACCCCTTGGTGGTCACTGGAAATTCTGTTGATAATCGAAAATTTTAGGAACTTGAAGATGACCACCAACCTCTTGTTGGTCACTGGAAATTCTGTTGATAATCGAAAATTTTAGGAACTTGAAGATGACCACCAACCTCTTGTTGGTCACTGGAAATTCTGTTGATAATCGAAAATTTTAGAAACTTGAAGATGACCACCAGCTTCTTGTTGGTCACTGGAAATTCTGTTGATAATCGAAAATTTTAGAAACTTGAAGATGACCACCAGCTTCTTGTTGGTCACTGGAAATTCTGTTGATAATCGAAAATTTTAGAAACTTGAAGATGACCACCAGCTTCTTGTTGGTCACTGGAAATTCTGTTGATAATCGAAAATTTTAGAAACTTGAAGATGACCACCAGCTTCTTGTTGGTCACTGGAAATTCTGTTGATAATCGAAAATTTTAGAAACCTGAAGATGACCACCAGCTTCTTGTTGGTCACTGGAAATTCTGTTGATAATCGAAAATTTTAGAAACTTGAAGATGACCACCAGCTTCTTGTTGGTCACTGGAAATTCTGTTGATAATCGAAAATTTTAGGAACTTGAAGATGACCCCATCTTCTTGTTGGTCACTGGAAATTCTGTTGATAATCGAAAATTTTAGGAACTTGAAGATGACCACCAGCTTCTTGTTGGTCACTGGAAATTCTGTTGATAATCGAAAATTTTAGGAACTTGAAGATGACCACCAGCTTCTTGTTGGTCACTGGAAATTCTGTTGATAATCGAAAATTTTAGGAACTTGAAGATGACCCCCATCTTCTTGTTGGTCACTGGAAATTCTGTTGATAATCGAAAATTTTAGGAACTTGAAGATGACCCCCATCTTCTTGTTGGTCACTGGAAATTCTGTTGATAATCGAAAATTTTAGAAACTTGAAGATGACCACCAGCTTCTTGTTGGTCACTGGAAATTCTGTTGATAATCGAAAATTTTAGGAACTTGAAGATGACCGCCAACCTCTTGTTGGTCACTGGAAATTCTGTTGATAATCGAAAATTTTAGGAACTTGAAGATGACCATCAACCTCTTGTTGGTCAATGAAAATTCTGTTGATAATCGAAAATTTTAGGAACTTGAAGATGACCATCAACCTCTTGTTGGTCAATGGAAATTCTGTTGATAATCGAAAATTTTAGGAACTTGAAGATGACCACCAACCCCTTGATGGTCACTGGAAATTCTGTTGATAATCGAAAATTTTAAGAACTTGAAGATGACCATCAACCTCTTGTTGGTCAATGGAAATTCTGTTGATAATCAAAAATTTTAGGAACTTGAAGATGACCACCAGCTTCTTATTGGTCACTAAAAATTCTGTTGATAATTGAAAATTTTTAAAAATTATTCTAAGTCCAACTTTTATCAAAAAATTAAATTAAAATACTACACAAAATTTTTTAAAAATTACAAGGAAATTAATAAATTAACTTTATTAATTTTTATAATTAAAATTATTTAGTTAATTATTTTTAGTACTTAAAATATATAAAGTAATAAATAAACTTTCTTAATAAAATTAAATTTAAAGTTATTTAATACAAACATATAAATATAGTTTAAATATAAAAAGGTTAATTATTTTTAGTAGTATATAAATAAAAATTTAAATTTCATTATATTCAATAAAATTAAATTATTTCTTAAAGTTTCAAAAACTTTCGTACATCTTATACTAGAATATAAAGGTAAGCTAAAGAAGCTGATGGGTTCATACCCCATTTATAAAGGTATACCCCTTTTCTTTATAATTAAAATTATAAACATAATATTCCTTATAATTATAATAATTGGAACTTTAATTTCTATTTCTGCCTTTTCTTGAATTAATATTTGAATTGGACTGGAAATAAATTTATTGGCCTTTATTCCATTAATTAACTACGATAACTTAAAAACATCTTCTGAAACAGCATTAAAATATTTTCTAGTCCAAGTTACTGCTTCAATAGTTATTTTATTTTCTTTTTTATTTTCTTTTTTAATAAACAATTCTCTTGAACAATTAGAATTAATATCAAATTATATATTTAATTGCGCAATTTTAATAAAAATAGGAGCTGCCCCATTTCATTTTTGATACCCAGAGGTAGCTGAAGGTTTATCTTGAATAAATGTTTTATTATTAATAACTTGACAAAAAATCGCCCCAATAATTTTAATTATATATAATTTTAAAATAAATATATTTTTTTTCTTAATTATTTTAATTTCAATATTATTAAGAGGTTTTAAAATTTGAAATCAATCTAGATTAAAAAAAATTCTTGCATTATCATCAATTAATCATATTGGTTGAATATTAAGAATAATATTTTTAAACCAATCATTATGAAGATTATATTTCATAATTTATTTATTCATTTCTACAAATTTAATTTTAATTTTAAAAAAATTTAAAATTAATTATATTAATGAATTATTTGTTTTATTTAATTTTAATAAATCTGCTAAATTCTTTTTTTTATTCAATTTCTTTTCTTTAGGAGGTATTCCGCCTTTTTTAGGATTTTTCCCTAAATGAATTATTTTAAAAATTATAATAGAAAATGAAATATATATATTATCTTTTCTAATAATTTTTATTACCTTAATATCTTTATATGTTTATTTTCGGCTTATTATCCAATCTTCTATCTTAAAAATATCTGAAAAGAAAAAATTCACAAAAAATTACAATTTTTTTTATATATTTTTTATAAATTGAGTTAATATTACAGGTTTAATTATTTTTACTTTAATTTTCAATATATATTAAGGATTTAAGTTAATTAAACTATTAACCTTCAAAGTTAAAAATAGATTTTATCTAAGCCTTAGAATTAATAATTCACCTATAAATTTGCAATTTATAATCATATTTGAATATAAGGCTTTACATAATAAAGGAGAAATCTCATAAATAAATTTACAATTTATCGCTTTTAATTCAGCCACTTTATCGAATAAATGATTATTTTCAACAAATCATAAAGATATTGGAACTTTATATTTTTTATTTGGCTTATGAGCAGGGATAGTGGGAACTTCATTAAGAATCTTAATTCGAATAGAATTAGGGACAACAGGAAGTTTAATCGGAAACGACCAAATTTACAATGTAATTGTAACTGCTCATGCCTTTATCATAATTTTTTTTATAGTAATACCAATTATAATTGGGGGGTTCGGAAATTGACTTGTACCTCTAATAATTGGAGCTCCTGATATAGCATTTCCTCGGCTTAATAATATAAGATTTTGGTTACTTCCACCTGCTTTAACATTACTTATCTTTAGAATAATAGTTGAAATAGGGGCAGGGACTGGGTGAACAGTATACCCTCCCTTATCTTCTAATTTAGCTCATAATGGTCCTTCTGTAGATTTAGTAATTTTTAGTTTACATTTAGCTGGAATTTCTTCAATTTTAGGAACTGTTAACTTTATTTCTACAATTATAAATATACGGCCATTCGGAATAAGATTAGATAAAACACCACTGTTTGTTTGATCAGTAATAATTACTGCAATTTTATTATTGTTATCTTTACCAGTTTTAGCAGGGGCAATTACAATATTATTAACTGACCGAAATTTAAATACATCTTTTTTTGACCCAACTGGAGGAGGGGACCCTGTGTTATACCAACACTTATTTTGATTTTTTGGACATCCTGAAGTTTATATTCTAATTCTTCCAGGATTTGGAATAATCTCTCACATTATCACACAAGAAAGAGGAAAAAAAATTGCATTTGGGGCATTAGGTATAATTTACGCAATACTAGCAATTGGATTACTTGGATTTGTCGTTTGAGCCCATCATATGTTTACAGTAGGTATAGACGTTGATACCCGAGCTTATTTTACATCCGCTACAATAATTATTGCTGTACCTACAGGAATTAAAATTTTTTCATGATTAGCAACTTTACATGGAGTACAAATTAATTTTACTCCCTCAATATTATGAACATTGGGATTCCTATTTTTATTTACAATTGGAGGATTAACAGGGGTAATTTTAGCTAATTCATCTATAGATATTATTTTACATGATACTTATTATGTAGTAGCACATTTCCATTATGTATTATCTATAGGAGCAGTATTTGCAATTTTAGCTGGATTTGTTCATTGATTCCCTTTAATTACAGGATTTAATTTAAACAATAAATTTTTACAAATTCAGTTTTATTTAATATTTTTAGGTGTAAATTTAACTTTTTTCCCTCAACATTTCTTAGGTTTAAGAGGTATACCACGACGATACTCAGATTACCCAGATGCATATTTAATATGAAATAAAATTTCATCTATTGGGTCAATCTTTTCATCTATCAGAATCTTGTTTATATTAATTATTATTTGAGAAAGATTTTATTCTATCCGAGTAAGAAAGTTTAACTATAATATAAATTCTTTAATTGAATGACTACAGTTATCTCCTCCTAATGAACATTCTTATTCTGAAATTCCTATTTTATCTGTAAAATTCTAATATGGCAGAATAGTGCATTGGATTTAAACCCCAATTATAAAGTTATCTTTTTTTAGAAATTGCTACTTGAAAATCTAATATATTTATAGATGGAGCCTCCTTCTTACTAGAACAATTAAGATTTTTTCATGATCATGCATTATTAATTTTAATAATAATTACTTGCACAGTAGCTTATATTATAATTAGTTTCATTTTTAATAAATTCACCCATCGATTTTTATTAGAAGGCCATATAATTGAAACAATTTGAACTATTCTTCCAGCTTTTACATTAATTTTTATTGCACTTCCATCTTTAAAATTAATTTACTTAATTGATGAAATTCGTAATCCTTTAATTACTATTAAAACAATCGGACACCAATGATATTGAACTTATGAATATTCAGATTTTAAAAAATTAGAATTTGACTCTTATATAATTAATTCTGATTTAAATTCCTTTAATTTTCGATTACTAGAAGTTGACAACCGTACTATTTTACCATATTTATCTCATATTCGTGTGCTAACTTCTTCAGCTGATGTAATTCATTCATGAACAATCCCTTCTTCAGGAATTAAAGTTGATGCCTCCCCAGGACGATTAAATCAAATTAGATTTAGTTTAAATCGAACTGGAATTTTCTACGGCCAATGCTCAGAAATTTGTGGGGCAAATCATAGATTTATACCTATTTCTATTGAAAGAATCTCCCCTAATAATTTTATTAAATGGGTTGAAAATTTTTCATTAGATGACTGAAAGAAAGTAATGGTCTCTTAAACCAATTTATAGTAAGTAACGCCTACTTCTAATGAAAAATTTAGTTAAAAATATAACATTAGTTTGTCAAACTAAAATTATTTTAAAAAATAATTTTTAATCCCTCAAGCAATACCTTTAAACTGATTAAATTTATTTTTTATTATATTAATATTATTTTTATTAATTAATATCAAAATATACTTTAGATATAAAAAAACTCCTATCAAAAAAATTAATTTATTTTTTAAAAAATTAAATTGAAAATGATAACTAATTTATTTTCAACATTTGACCCATCTACTAACTTTAATACTAATTTAAATTGAATAAGAATCCTAATTAGTTTTTTCTTTATCCCATCTTTATTTTGATTTATTCCAAATCGTTTTAATTTTTTAATTATAATAATATTTAATATTCTTCATAAAGAATTTAAAATTTTAACAAAATCTAATAATACTTTAATTTTTATTTCATTATTTTTTTTTATTATAATTAATAATACAATAGGGTTATTTCCATACATTTTTACAGCTTCAAGTCATTTAATTTTTTCATTAACATTAGCTTTACCTTTATGACTAAGATTTATATTATATGGGTGAATTTCTAACACTTACCATATATTTGCACACTTAATACCTCAAGGTACCCCTCCTATTTTAATACCTTTTATAGTTTGTATTGAAACTATTAGTAATATTATTCGTCCAGGAACCTTAGCTATTCGATTATCCGCTAATATAATTGCGGGACATTTACTTTTAACACTTTTAGGAAATACTGGACCTATATTAAATTTCTTAATTATTTTAATAATTTCAGTTCAACTTTTATTATTAATTCTAGAATCTGCAGTAGCTATAATTCAATCGTATGTATTTGCTATTTTAAGAACCCTTTATTCTAGAGAAGTAAACTATGACAAAAAATCACCCTTTCCATTTAGTAGATTATAGTCCTTGACCAATTCTCGGAGCATTTAGAGCAATAACTGCAATAATTGGGTTAATTAAATGATTCCATTTATTTAATAATAATTTATTTTTACTTAGAAACTTAGTTTTAATCATAATTATATTTCAATGATGACGTGATGTAATTCGAGAAGGGACTTTCCAAGGTCATCATACCTTAAAAGTTTCTCTAGGATTACGATGAGGTATAATTTTATTTATTATATCAGAAGTATTCTTTTTTGTAAGATTTTTTTGAAGATTTTATCACTGTAGATTATCTCCTTCTATTGATATTGGAATAAACTGACCCCCAAAAGGAATTATCCCCTTTAACCCAAATGAAATTCCTTTATTAAACACTTTAATTTTATTGAGATCAGGATTAAGAATTACATGATCACACCATAGTATTATAGAAAATAATTTTAATCAATCAATTCAAAGATTATTAATTACTGTAATCTTAGGAGTATATTTCACTGTATTACAAGGAATTGAATACATAGAAGCTCCCTTTTCAATTGCTGATTCAACATACGGTAGAACCTTTTTTATATCTACAGGATTCCATGGATTACATGTAATTATTGGAACTACCTTTCTATTTATTTGTTTACTACGCCTATATAATAATCATTTTAGAATAAATCACCACTTTGGCTTTGAAGCTGCAGCTTGATATTGACATTTTGTAGATGTAGTTTGATTATTTTTATATCTTTCTATTTATTGATGAGGTAGTTATTTTCATAGTATAAATATTACATTTGATTTCCAATCAAAAAATCTATAAATTAGTGTAAATAATTGTTTTAATTTTATTGATTTCATTAATAATTTTAATAATTTTAATTGCTATAACACTTATTGCTAAATATATCTCAAAAAAAACTTTTAGAGATCGAGAAAAAAGATCACCATTTGAATGTGGGTTTGACCCTAAAAATTCAGCTCGTTTACCTTTCTCCATCCATTTTTTTTTAATTGCATTAATTTTTTTAATTTTTGATGTAGAAATTACTTTAATTCTGCCTTTTATTTATTCCTTAAACATTTCAAACTTAATAATAACTACTTTTACGATTACTTTATTTATTACAATTTTATTATTAGGATTATACCATGAATGAAATCAAGGTGCTCTAAACTGAACCTTTTAGGATAATAGTTAAATTAACATTTAATTTGCATTTAAAAAATACTGAAATTCAGTTTATCTTAAATAAGAAGCAAAATATTGCATTTAGTTTCGACCTAAAAATTTGATTTTTAATCCTTATTTAATTGAAACCAAAATAGAGGTAAATCACTGTTAATGATTAAATTGAGATTTCTCCAATTAAAGAAATATAAAAATTAAGCTTCTAACTTAAAATTTAGCATTTATGTTAATATTTCTATTTATATAGTTTATTTAAAACATTATATTTTCATTATAAAAAAAGAGTTAATCTTATAAATACTTAAAAATATTGTATTTCCTTGATATCTTCAATATCATGCTCTATATAAGCTATTTAAGTAAATAATAAAAATTGTTATAATAATTAATCAACTAACAAACATTATTAAATAAATTTTTAAATTATTTTTAAATATATATTGTAATAAAACTGAGGAATTTTTCATATAATTAAATAAACCCTGTCCTCCTATATATTCAGATCATCCTTGATCAGAATATTTATAATTTAAAGTTCCTAAATTTAAAAAAAAATAATTTAAACCCAAAGTAGAAATATAAGGCAAATTTCACATAGAAGAAATAAAATATATCAACTTATTTTTTTTCAAAAATATTAATTCATAATTTAATTTAAATTTTGAAATTTCTAATCCTAAAATTAAACCCATCAATACTATTATTAAAGTTAAAATTTTTATAAAAAATGGTAATATAATAAAATAAGGATTTTTAAACATTAATCATATTATAAAACTTCCAGAAAATAAAACAATTATAAATATAAACCCTATTCTATAAATTATTTCATTTGTTTCTTCTATCAAATTATTTAAACTAAAAAATTTAGAATTTGTATATATTAAATAATATAATAACCGAATTCTATAAGATACTGTTAATCTTAAAGATAAAAATATAACTAAATAAATAAATAAATTTATATATTCCATAGAATAAAATTCTATAATTAAATCTTTTGAATAAAAACCAGAAAAATAAGGTATTCCGCATAAAGCTATATTTCTAATATTAAAATATACTACTGTTAAAGGAGTTTTATAAATTATTCCCCCCATAAAACGAATATCCTGACAATTTCCTATTAAATGAATAAAATTTCCTGCACATATAAATAATAAAGCCTTAAATAAAGCATGAATTAACAAATGAAAAAAAGCTAAATGATAACTACCTAAACTTAAAATTGTTATTATTAAACCTAATTGACTAAGAGTTGACAAGGCAATAATTTTTTTTAAATCAAACTCAAAATTAGCCCCTAATCCTGATATAAATATAGTTATTAAACCAATAAATAATAAAACTATATTAAATCTTATAATTAAAAAATGAAAACGAATTAATAAATAAACACCTGCCGTTACTAATGTAGATGAATGAACTAAAGCTGAAACGGGAGTTGGTGCAGCTATTGCAGCTGGAAGCCAAGCTGAAAAGGGGATTTGAGCTCTTTTTGTAAAAGCAGCAATTAAAACTAATATTCCAATTAATTGTATTATTCTATCTATAATATAATAATCTATATATAAAGTAAAATTTCATCTTCCAAAATTTATTATTCAAGCAATAGATATTAATAATATTACATCACCAATACGATTAGATAAAGCAGTTAATATACCTGCTCTGTAAGATTTTACATTTTGATAATAAATTACTAAACAATAAGATACTAATCCTAAGCCGTCTCATCCTAATAAAATCGAAATTAAGTTAGGACTCAAAATTATTAATATTATTGAAAATACAAATATAAAAACTAACAAAATAAAACGGTTAATATTAAAATCTGAACTTATATAAGATTTTCTATAATAAATAACTATAGAAGAAATTAAAAAAACAAAAGATATAAATAAACAAGATATTCAATCAATTAATATCAATATTTCAACTCTTAATGAATTTAAATTAAAAACTTCAAATTCAATAAAGTAAATTTTATCAATTAATAATAAAACTCATCTAAAAATAAATAATAAAATAAATATAAAAAATATTAAAGTAAAAAAAATAATACAAATAGAAATTACTTAAAATTAATAACAATATCTTTGATTCCACAAATCAATGTTTTATTTAAACTATTTAAGTAAATTATAAAATAATCTCTCTTTAATAAAATTAAATTTAAAGGAATTCAATGTATAAAAATTAAAATTAATTCACGATAAGTAATTATCTTAAAAGTATATATACCATTAAAATATTTACCATGCTGGCTATAAGAATAAAGATATAAACAATAAGCAGCTCTAAAAAAAGAAATTAACATTATTAAATATATACATAAATAAGAATAGTTAATTAAACTATTAATTAATAAAATTTCACCTAATAAATTTAATGAGGGAGGTGCAGCTATATTAGAAATTACTAATAAAAATCATCATAAAGATATAAAAGGCACCAAATTTAACAACCCCTTATTAATATAGATTCTACGTCTATAAAATCGTTCATAATTTAAATTTACTAAAACAAATAAACCAGATGAACATAAACCATGAGCCAATATTATAACTAAAGCACCTGATAACCCCCAAACATTTAATGTTAATAAACCTGATAATAATAACCCCATATGAACTACTGAAGAGTAAGCAATTAAAGATTTTAAATCTCTTTGACGTAAACATGTAAAAGAAACAATTACCCCTCCTAATAAAGATAAATTAATTAATAAAAAATTTAGTTTTATCCCAATTAATATAAATAATTGTAAAAATCGCATTAATCCGTAACCTCCTAATTTTAATATAACTCCAGCTAATATTATTGAACCTGCAACTGAGGCCTCTACATGAGCCTTAGGAAGCCATAAATGAAACAAAAATATAGGTAATTTAACTAAAAAAACTATAATTATTATAAAGTACAAAACTACACTAGATAAATTTACAGTTAAAAAATTTATATCTATTCTATAAAATTTTAAATAATAATTAAAAATAAATAAAATTATTGGTAAAGAAGCCATAATAGTATAAAAAAATATGTATATTCCTGCTTGAATACGCTCAGGTTGATACCCTCACCCCAAAATTAAAATCAATACAGGAATTAAACTAGCTTCAAAAAATATATAAAAAATAAACATATTTATAGAAAAAAAAGTAATTACTAAAAATACTAAAAGAATAACCAATAAAAATCTGAATAATTCTCTATAATCCTTTAATTTAAACACTTTTTCTCTAGCTATAAATATTAAAAAAGTAATTCATAACCTTAATAATACTAAAAAATAAGATAAAAAATCATAACCTATAAAATAACTAATAAAACTATAATTTAAAAAAGAAATTTTTATAAAAAAAATAAATCTAAGTAAAACTAAAGAATTTTTAATTATTCAAAATATATTTTTAAAACATAAAGGAATCAAAAAAAGTAAAAATATCAAAATTATCATAAAACATTTAAAGAATTAAAATAATCGTTTCCATAAGAACGAATTATAGCTACTAATAAAGATAACCCTATAGCTCTTTCACAAACTCTTATAGTTAAAAAAATTAATACAAAATAAAATTCAAAATTAAAATTTATAAAATATACATATATAGTTAAAAATAATACTAAAATTACAAATTCTATTCTTAATAATATAGTTAATAAATGTTTACGATTTAAAGCAAACCTAATTATTCTTATTAAAAAAATATAAACAAACTGTATTTCCATATTTTAATAATTTAATAAAAATATTGGTCTTGTAAACCAAAAATAAGATTTATTCTTTTAAAATATCAGAGGAAAACTAATATCTTTAATCTCCAAAATTAATATTTTTTTTTAAAACTACCCTCTGAAATTTATGTTTTAATACTAACTGCGTCTTTAATAATATTTCTAAAACATCCTCTATCTATAGGATTTAATATTTTAATTCACACTATTTTTACATGCTTAATTATAGGAATAATAAGAGTAAACTATTGATTTTCTTATATTTTAATTTTAATTATAATCGGGGGTCTTTTAGTTCTATTTATTTATATAACTAGAATCGCTTCAAATGAAAAATTTAAATTTAATAAATTCTTATTTTTATTAATTTTAGTATCATTAATTTTAATATTATTAATCAATATATTAGAAAATAAATATATAATAAATTTTAAATTAAATAATGATTTAGTTGAATCTTTTTACACCTCTAATTTTAAACTTAATATAAATAAATTTATTAGTTATCCTAATTCTAATATTTTTATCTTAATTATTTTTTACTTACTAATTTCAATAATCGCTATTGTAAAGATTACTAAAGTAAATTTTGGACCATTACGACAATTTAAGTATGAAAATACCTTTACGAAAAAGAAACTCTTTACTAAATATTATAAATAATACCTTGATTGATTTACCTACCCCCTCTAATATTTCGTATTTATGAAATTTTGGTTCATTGTTAGGATTATGTTTAATAATCCAAATTATAACAGGGCTATTTTTAACTATACACTATTGTCCTAATATTGATTTAGCATTTAATAGAGTATCTCACATTTGTCGAGATGTTAACATAGGATGGCTTCTACGAACTATTCATGCTAATGGGGCATCATTCTTCTTTATTTGTTTATACATTCATATTGGACGAGGAATATATTTTGGTTCATATAGTTTAGTTAACACATGAATTACCGGAACTACAATTTTATTCTTAACTATAGCTACTGCTTTCCTTGGTTACGTTCTTCCATGAGGACAAATATCATTTTGAGGAGCAACTGTAATTACAAATTTAGTATCTGCTATTCCTTACTTAGGAAACTCTATTGTTATTTGACTTTGAGGAGGATTTGCTGTTGATAATGCTACTTTAACCCGATTTTATTCATTCCATTTTATTTTACCTTTTATTATTTCTGCATTCATCATAATTCATTTGTTATTTTTACATAATACAGGATCTAATAATCCTTTAGGAACAAATTCTAATCCAGATAAAGTAGCCTTTCACCCTTATTTTTCTACTAAGGATGTATTAGGGTTTATAATTATAATATTTTTAATAATAAATATTATTATCCTAAACCCATACATATTAAGAGATCCTGATAATTTTATCCCTGCAAACCCCCTTTCCACTCCTCCACATATTCAACCTGAATGATATTTCTTATTTGCTTATGCTATTCTTCGTTCTATTCCAAATAAACTTGGAGGAGTAATTGCACTAGTAATATCTATTGCAATTCTATATATCCTACCTTTTATTAATAATAAGATAGTAAAAAATAATAGATTTTACCCAATTAATAAAATTTTATTTTGAATTTTTACTGTGATAGTAATTATTTTAACATGAATTGGAGCTAAACCTGTTGAAGAACCTTTTATTATCACAGGACAAATTTTTACCATTATTTATTTCTCTTATTTTTTAATTAATGCTATAATATACAAAATATGAGATTATTATATATTTAATTAATCAATGAGCTTGTAAAGCATATATTTTGAAAATATAAGAAAGAAATAATATTTCTATTGATTTGTACTAAAATTAATTAACTAAATAATATTATATATAAAGTTTAATCTCAATCCTATATTAAATAAAAAAAAATTTAATGAAACAGGTAAAAAAACCTTTCATGATAAATATATTAATTTATCATAACGATAACGAGGTATCGTCCCACGAATTCAAATTCATAAAAAAGATAATAACACTAACTTAATAAAAAAAAAATAAGAATAAAAATTTCCCCCTAAAAATAATATAACTCTTAATATACTTATAAATAAAATATTAGAATATTCTGCTATAAAAATAAAAGCAAATCCTACACCTCTATATTCAACATTAAAGCCTGAAACTAATTCTGATTCACCTTCAGCAAAATCGAAAGGAGTGCGATTAGTCTCAGCTAATCTAGAAATAAACCATATTATTCTAAGAGGAAAATTAATAAAAATAAATCATATAAACTTTTGAAAAACTATAAAATTAAATAAATTAAGAGATATAACTAAAACTAAAAATGATAATAAAATTATAAATATACTAACTTCATAAGAAATAGTTTGAGCTACAGAACGTAATCTACCTAATAATGAATACACAGAATTTGATGATCAACCTGATATCATAATTGTATAAACCCCTAATCTAGAAATTCTAAAAAAATAAAGAACTGAAAAATTAAAGTTTATTAAATAACAGTAAAAGGGTATACTCAATCATAATATTAAAGCTAAAATTAAATTTAAAATAGGTGAAAATGTAAAAATTAAAATATTAGATATATAAGGATAAATCTGTTCTTTTCTAAATAATTTAATTGCATCACTAAAAGGCTGCAAAATACCTAAATATCCCACTTTATTAGGTCCTTTACGAATCTGAATATAACCTAAAACTTTACGTTCTATTAAAGTTAAAAATGCTACTCTTACTAAAACAAAAATTAATAACAACAATAAAATAAATAAAATTAAAAATATATCAATTATTATTTGTATAAAAATACATAAAAAGATTCTAAATCTATCGCACTATTCTGCCAAAATAATAATTTTATTCAAAATTTAAAATTATTAATTATAAATTTGGTCCTTTCGTACTAAAATTTATTAACTATATAAAGATAGAAACCAACCTGGCTCACACCGGTTTAAACTCAGATCATGTAAAATTTTAATGGTCGAACAGACCAAATAATTAAGCTTCTTCACCTAATATTAATTTTAATCCAACATCGAGGTCGCAATCTTTTTTTTCGATTAGAACTCTAAAAAAAAATAACGCTGTTATCCCTAAGGTAATTTATTCTTTTAATCATTAATATGGATCATAAATTCATAAATCAATGTATTAATAAAAAAAAAGTTAATTTAATTTTCCAGTCACCCCAACCAAATTTTTAACAAAACTAAAATTATAAAATTCTAAAAATTAAAATTTCTATAAAAATTAAACTCTATAGGGTCTTCTCGTCTATTATAAATATTTAAGCTTTTTAACTTAAAAATAAAGTTTTTATAAAATTAAACATAGAAAGTAATTTTCTCATCAAACCATTCATACAAGCTTTCAATTAAAAAACTAATGATTATGCTACCTTTGCACAGTCAAGATACTGCGGCCCTTCAATTCCTCAGTGGGCAGGCCCTACTTTAAATTATAATCAAAAAGAGATGTTTTTATTAAACAGGTGAAAAATATATTTGCCGAATTCCTTTATTTAACCTTTCATATATATATATATATATATATATATATAATACTAATTTTATCATTATCACAAAATTTTAATAATTAAAATTTTTATTTTAATAAAAAAATTAAATTTAATATAAATAATATATTTATTAATAACAAATTTTAATAAATTTTTAATAATAGAAATTTTTAATCCTATAAATTATTATATTTAAATTAAATTATAAATTTTTAACTTAAAGCTTATCCCTTAAGTTATTTAATAATAAATTAAACTAATTAAAATTTAAAATATTTAAATTTATTAATAAAATTAAATTTTTTTCTTAAAAAACTAGATATATTTAAAAACGAATAACGTTTCATTACTAAATTATTATTTTAAATATTTTTATTACAATAAAATAAATAATAATTTAGCTCTTTTAAATTCGAGAAAAATAAATAATTATTAATTAATTAATAAACCCTGATACACAAGGTACATAAATTTACTTCTTTTTAAAATTTAAATAATTTCCTTTTCAGTACTAATATACTATAATAAACAAAAATTTTTCTCTTTATAATAAAAATATTAATATTTTAATTAAAATAAATAAAAAATTAATTTTAATAAATAATTAAATTCAATTTAAATTTTTCAATTATCTTCTTAATGTAACTAAGATGCTTATTCAAGCTCTAAATTGACTTTCTAGAATCACTTTCCAGTAAATCTACTTTGTTACGACTTATTTCAATTTATAAGAAAGCGACGGGCAATATGTGCATATTTTAGAACTAAATCATTAAAAAAATATATTAATTAATTACTCTCAAATCCAATTTCATAAAACCTTTCAAATTTAAAATTCATAAATAAAATTTAATGTAACCCATTTCTTCTTTAATATAAGCTTCACCTTGATCTGATTTATTTTCTTATTTAAAATCTTAAATATTTAATTCTTATAAAATACTTAACAACGATGATATAAAAGCTTCTAATTAAAGTTAATTTAATCGTGGATTATCAATTATAGAACAGGTTCCTCTGAAAAGTATAAAATACCGCCAAATTATTTAGCTTTAAAGAACTTAACTATTAATCACTTAGCTTTTTAATTTACATTTAAAATAATAGGGTATCTAATCCTAGTTTAAATAAAAATTTCTTAACTTCATAAATACAAATAAAAATTAATTTTTAATTAAAATTTCACCTTAAAATTTAAATTTAAATTTCTTTAATATTCTACTAATTAAAGCCAATAAATATATATTACATCTTTTGTATAACCGCTGCTGCTGGCACAAAATTTGCAAATATTAAAATATATCACTAATTCTAAATTTATTTAATAATTAAAATTATACACTACTTAAATAAAATCTATAACTAAATTCATATAAATTATAAATATGTATATATATATCACGTACCATAATCAAATACTTAATAATTTAAAAATTAAAATTAGACAACATATATTTTATATGATATAATTCAAGTAAAATAAATTCAATAATAAAAATAATAACATTAAAGAATAATAACAACTTAATATTTAAAAATTATTATAACATGAAAAATATTAAGCTAATTAAAAATTGTATAATCCTTCCATACAAAACCTGAATTATAATGAAACAAAGAACTTCGTGTCAATATTTTAAACAAATAATTATACTTAACCTAACCCTATTAATTAACCAAATTAAATTATTTAAAAATCTTTAAATCACTAAAATTAAATACCCCTTTAATTTAGTAATTTTAAAGATTTAACACGGCAATCTTCTAATTTTTCTAATAAAATTAAAATACAAAAAATGAATATTTAATTTTTAACCCCTAAAAATTAATCAACAAAATTACTCATATTTAAAATAAAAAATTTAAAAATTTTTATAATAATATATTTTTCATGTAACCTATACAAAAAATTCAAAATTTTCAATTTTTTCAATTTTTTTTGCATTTTTAATCACTTTTTTTCAAATTTTTTAAAATTAAAATATAATATATATATAATATAATGATATATATGATATATATAATGACTTTTACCCACATTTTTTTTTAAAATTTTCTTTCAAGAGAAAATTAAACTTAAAAAAAAAAAATCAATTTTTAAATTTTTAAAAATTTTTTAAAAAATGACCAATTTTAGCGATTTTTTTAACAATTTTTAATTAACTCAAACTAAACCTAAATTAATAAATTCAAGTTTAAAACCCCATTCAAGGTAATCTTAATTAATAAAAAAATTACCTTTTTGCTAAATTTTGCCTTTTATCCATTTTTTTTATTTAATGTAATATTTTTTAAAATAGACATCAATATTAATAAATAAAATTAGCCAAATTTATTTTGCAGCTGCTTTATATATAATATATATATATTATAATATATATATATTTAGGTTTATTATTTCCAATAATAAACCTTTGCAATCGTTCGAGGAAAAAAATTCCAAGGCCCTGAAATTTTCACAGTTTAGGTTCTGGTAAGAAGTTTATGAATTTTGGTAGGTACAAAAGTCAGTTGCTATCCAGCATTGATCCGAGAAAGATGATCCTCGAAATTCGTCAATTGAAAATCGAAAATTTGAAAAAAAATCATTGTTGAAAAACGAAAAAAGATGTTGATGTGGAAATAATAAAGTTCAGTGTGAAATTTCCAATAATAAATACTTCCCTACACCTGTTCGTAGAGTAAGATTTGGACCATAGAATGTCGAGAGATCAATAAAAAACGAGCTAAAGGATTTTTCAAATTAGGGCTTAGCTTCCATCATATTGTACTACATTCTATGTTCCCCTATTTGAAACGTGTTTATGATAAAATCTTCGAAATCTCAAGGCTTGCTTCGACCTTGTTTTTTTTCGAATAAGGCACGTTATTATACTCAAGTTGTTTCGTCCTTAAAAACCACGACAGAATTGTGGACTCGGAATCCCAAACTGATTAAACTGAAAGTTTCATGTACAGAGAAAGGGAGCAGTAAAAGCAAATTATGTATGATAAGAATGGCAGACTTCCTGTTCGTTGAGCACACTGGTAGATGACAGAATTGGGATTTTCACTGGTGGGGCATCTGAAGTTTGGGATTAGTCAAGGATTGTCATTGTGAACAAAGCTTATTATTCATAGAGTCTCTAGAAACTGTTTATTGTTGGGTGATTTATATCGTGTGTAACAAACTTTGGCAACTCGTGAAGGTTATTTTGAACAACAAAGTTCATTTTCATATGAACCTACGTTCTGTTTCACTCACTCACGGAACTAAAAGAGATCAAAGTTTTATGAAAAGAAGAGTAGCCAAATCATAAATTATGTTACCATAAAGAGGAACAATCATAAGTATATTGTTCTTTTCGGAAGATAGGGAAAAGTCTGGGAGCTGCCCCAAATACACCTACAATTCCTCATTTTTCTTCGGAATTTATTGTCGAACATTTGAATTCATATTAAATTCAATGAACCGATAATCCGTGTAAAATATTCAAGTGATAAACTGGGTCATTACCGTTCAGCGATTAGAATATATCAGAATTTCATCTCAATAAAACACAGTTTCTGACATAATATGACTTTTCAATATTCCTGGAACATCCCTACAACTCCTCGGTGTCATGGGTGCCTCCAAATTCGAATATCTTTGCTGATGAATGGTGCTTTAAGACGTACGAAACAATTTTTCGAAAATATGTATTTCGAAAATTGGATGTAAAATGACAAATTTGAATTCCACCAGTATTTAGCCACACAACACTGACATTATTATCTAAGAAAACTATAACGTTGTGAAAGTGTTCATTTATTATAATAAATGCTTATTTTCTCCAAGCGCGGCGGTATTTTTTTGAAGATGTGGTCTTCTGCAATTCTGATAGCACCACATAGTTTTCAAACCTGGCACCGAAAAGTCCAAGGTGAGGTAGAGATTTTTCAGGCAATTTGAAAATGCCCATTATTTCGGAAAATGTTGCCATTTTTCAGGTGAAATTCCGATATCCTTCACGTTCATTTATTTGTTTTGTGTTACATGTTCCATTTATATTTTCCGTTTTTCTATAACTTTCTTTGTTTCTACTGAATTGCTTGATTTGTTCATTGAAAATTTTCGTTTCTCAATTTGGTTAATTCTTTTTTGAGCGCTCGTACTACTTACACGAGGGCTATATCATTTCGTCACGATGTCTTTATTTCTCGAATTTTGAGCCGAAAATGGTCTCAATCGACTATGTTCGACTCACTGATGACGAATCCGTCGGAAAATTCGAGTCTGTCCGTCCATCCGTCCGGCCGTCCGTAAGCACGATAACTCTCGAACGGAACAACCTAGAGATTTGAAATTTTCAGCGTGGGTTCAGTTCCCGAATGCCTCGGTTAAGTTCGTTAATGGGCCAAATTCCACCAGGGGTTCCGTAAATATGGCCGTTCAAAGTTTTGTTTCCCTGATTACTTGAAAACTACAGATTTGATCGAGATGGAATTTTGCACTCAAATGGAAAATGAGGTGTTCAAGCTACATGTGGAATTTTGTCCAGATCGCATGACCAGAACCATAGAAACCATAGAAAATTGTAACCTTCGAACGGAAACGCCTAGGGACTTGAAATTTTCAGGATAGGTGTGGATCTCGAATGTCGTGATCACGTTCATCAATGAGCAACATTATTCTAGGGGTTCCGTAAATATGGTTGTTTGAAATTTAGTTTTCTTGATAATTTCAAAACTACAGATTCGAACGTGACGAAATTTTGTATACTAATGGAGAAATATATTTTCAAGCTACATTTCTCCAGATCACATGACCAGAACCATAGAAACCATAGAAAATCATAACTTTCGAACGGAAAGGCCTAAGGACTTGAAATTTTCAGGATAGGTGTGGATCTGAAATGTCGCGTTCACGTTTATCAATGAGCAGAATTATACTAGGGGTTCCGAAAATACGGTCGTTTGAAATTTTGTTTTCTCGATCATTTCGAAACTACGGATTCGATCGAGATGAAATTTTGTATTTTAATCGAGAATGATATATTAAAGCAACATTTTGTCCAGATCGCATAACCAGAACTATAGAAACCATAGAAAATTATAACTTTCGAAGGGAAAGGCCTAGGAACTTGAAATTTTCAGGGTGGGTTTGGATCGCGAATTCCGCGGTCACGTTCATCAATGAGCAAAATTAGATTAGGGGTTCCGTAAAAATGGCCCTTCAAATTTTTTTCCTGATAGTTTCGGAACTACTGAGTGGATTGGATGAAATTTTGCACCTAGCTGAGGAATAATATATTCAAACTACGTGCGAAATTTTGTCCAGATCGCATCACCAAGACCATAGATACCGTAGAAAATTCTAGCGAATTATCGAAAAAAAAATTGATCAGCTGAAGCACTGACATTAAGTCTGGAGTTTCGCCTAAGTTTCAGAATTTTTTTGCCTGCTGTCGAAAATTCCTTCCTTTGATTTCTAAAACTGGAAAATGCGAATCTACCTATGAGGTGGATGTACGAGCGCTCAAAAGCTCCTGACTTCACGGCAGTGCTTTTCGTAATTTTTTATTTTTGGATTCCGTTCATTCCCTAATTTTTTTTCTTCTTTTCGATATGTAGATTGGTCAATAATTGATTTACAAATTGTTTTGTTCAGGGTTGACGAAAATAATGACGTTTTTGAAAAAGTCAAGTCACAATTTTTTTCTCTGTTCTATTGCCTTTTACTGAAAATAAGATGAATTGCTATTTCAAACACGATTTTGATTCATTTCCACCTTCCTTCAAATTTCAATGAAGATAGTTCGTGTCGAATATTGTACAAGGTTTACCAAACAGCCTGTATATATATATTTTTTTATTCCATCATTTATTTGATTCATGGATGGTTGTTTTGTGTTACATGTTCCATTCATATTTTGCGTTTTTCTATACCTTTCTTTGTTTCCAATAAATTGCCTAATTTGTTCATTGAAAATTTTCGTTTCTCAATTTGGTTAATTCTTTTTGAGCGCTCGTACTAATTACACGAGGGCTATATCATTTCGTCACGATTTTTCGAATTTTGAGCCTGTCCGTCCGGCCGTCCGTAAGCACGATAACTCTCGAACGGAACAACCTAGAGTCTTGAAATTTTCAGTGTGGGTTCAGTTCCCGAATGCCTCGGTTGAGTTCGTTAATGGGCCAAATTCCACCAGGGGTTCCGTAAATATGGCCGTTCAAAGTTTTGTTCCCCTGATTACTTGAAAACTACAGATTTGATCGAGATGAAATTTCGCACTCGAATGGAGAATGAGGTTTTCAAGCTACATGTGAAATTTTGTCCAGATCGCATGACCAGAACCATAGAAACCATATAAAATTGTAACTTTTGAACGCCTAGGGACTTGAAATTTTCAGGATAGGTGTGGATCTCGAATGTCGTGATCACGTTATCTATGAGCAAAATTATGCAAGGGGTTCCGTAAATATGGTCGTTTGAAATTTAGTTTTCTTGATCATTTCAAAACTACAAATTCGATCGTGACGAAATTTTGTATATTAATGGAGAATGATATATTCAAGCTACATTTCTCCAGTTCACATGACCAGAACCATCGAAACCATAGAAAATCATAACTTTCGAACGGAAAGGCGAATGTCGCGTTCACGTTCATCAATGAGCAGAATCATAATAGGGGTTCCGTAAATACGGTCGTTTGAAATTCTGTTTTCTCAATAATTTTGAAACTACGGATTCGATCGAGATGAATTTTTTTAATTTAATCGAGAAGGATATATTAAATCAATATTTGTCCAGATCGCATCACCAGAACCATAGAAAATTGTAACTTTTGAACGGAAAGGCCTAGGAACTTGAAATTTTTAGGGTGGGTTTGGATCGCGACTATCGCGGTCACGTTCATCAATGAGCAAAATTAGACAAGGGGTTCCGTAAATATGGCCGTTCAAAGTATTTGTTTACTGATAGTTCCGAAACTACTGATTGGATTGAAATGAAATTTTGCACCTAGCTGAGGAATAATGTATTCAAACTACGTGCGAAATTTTGTCCAGATCGCATCACCAAGACCATAGATACCGTAGAAAATTCTAGCGAATTATCGAAAAAAAAATGGTCAGCTGAAGCACTGGCATGAAGTCTGGAGTTTCGCCCAAGTTTCAGAATTTTTTGATAGCTGTCTAAAATTCCTTCTATTGATTTCTAAAACTGGAAAATGCGAATCTACCTACAAGGTGGATGCACGAGCGCTCAAAAGCTCCTGACTTCACGGCAGTGCTTTTCGTAATTTTTTATGTTTGGTTTCCGTTCACTCCCTTATTTCTTTCCTACTTTTCGATATGTAGATTGGTCAATGAACAATTTACAATTTGTTTTGTTCAGGGTTGACAAAAATGGACGTTTTTGAAAAACTCAAAAGTAACAATTTTTTGATTTTTTTTTCTGTTCACATCGCTTTTTTCTATGAATAAGATGAAGTGTCATTTTAAAGACGATTTTGATTTATTTCTAGCGTTCTTCAAGTTTTAATGAATAAAATTTGCAAATAATGTAAGTATGTTAAAGCTCCATAGAACTGGAAGTAAAAAAAAATTGTCTAGTCGCATTTCAAAGAAAAATTCATTAGAACAGAGGGAAAATTTTGGGCATAGAGCTATATGCAAAAAAGTCTGTGGAACAGATGAGTTTTTGGGAACAAGAGCTACACAGCTAACTGAAATGAACATTATTTGGTTTAATAAACATACCATAAATTTAAACTACAATTTTTAATTCTTTCTGCAATATAACTTATCAGAAATTTTGATTTCGTTTCATGTTTATTGATTCTTTGTTTTTCTCGAGTGAGACTTTGGAGAGACTTTTAATTTTTATTTAATTTCTATCGAATTTTCATTTGATATTTGTTATTTTGGGCTTTATAAATCAACACTCTGACGGAAGTTACCTTCATGTCCCTGTTTTTGCTACTTAAGTGAATGGCATATCCCCCCTATCATGTTGGATAAGTAAATACATTTTCTTTCTACTTTTTTTTGATTATTTTTTTTTTGAGCGCTCTACTTACACGAGGGCTAGGTTTATCATTTCATCACGATATCTGTATTTTTCGAATTTTGAGCTGAAAATGATCTTAATCGAAGAGGTTCGATTCACCGATGACGAATCCGTCGAAAAATTCAAGTCTGTCCGTCCGTCCGGCCGTAAGCAGATAAATCTCGAGCGGAACGACCTAATAACTTGAAATTTTCAGGGTAGGTTCAAATCTCGAATGCCGCGGTTGATTTCGTTATTGGGCAAAATTTGACTTGGGGTTCTGTAAATATGGCCGTTCGAAATTTTTTTTCCTGATTACTTCGAAACTACTGATTTGATCGAAATGAAATGTTGCACTTAGATGGAGAATGACGTGTTCAAGCTATATGCGGAATTTTGTTCAGATCGCTTGACCAGAACCATAAAAACCATAGAAAATTATAACTTTCGAACGGAAACACCAAGTCCTAGAATCCTAATTAGACTAGGGGTTCCGTAAATATGGCCGTTCGAAATATTTTTTCCTGATAATTTCGAAACTACTGATTGGATTGAAATTTTGCACATGGATGAAGAATAATGTATTCAAACTACGTGCGAAGTTTTGTCCATATCGCATTACCAAGACCATAGATACTGTAGAAAATTCTAGCGAATTATCTAAAAAAAAATTGGTCACCTAAAGCTCTGACGTGATGTCTGGAGTTTCGCCTTAATTTGAAATTTTTTACGACAGCTGTCAAAAATTTATCTAGAACTAGAAAATGCGACTCTACCTACAAGGTGGATGAACGAGCGCTCAAATGCTCTCATGTTAGGCAGAAACCTGGATTCGCTCTTGGGTTACCACACTGGTAATGAAAAAGGAAAGACCATGCACTCATAAATATTTCTGCAGGATTTCCCAAAAATAGGAAACGGATATTCGAAGATAAAGAATAAGACCATAGTAAATAATAACATCGAGAGAACATTTCGCCTCGTCATTCGAGATCTGAAACCAAACTCGGAAGATCTTCAAACCCACCACAGATAAACCGTACGGCATGAGGTTATCCCCGACCATGTGTTATCCACGCAACACTTTCCCACGCGGAGATCTTATCCGAAATTACATAACCCCACATTCTGATATGCGGATACCGGACCGTTTGTTAATCACTCCACTCCCCAGCCGCCCCAGATTAATGGTCCCGACCCTCTGTTCGGCCGAAACTGTTCTACCGGGAGAATCGAGCGGCTAGAATAATTCATTTTCGTACGGAATAGCGAATCATTGTAATGACGGATATACCGCCGTATGTTCGAACACTTCATCTAGTCGAAAGAGGGTCGGCGCAAAGAATGAGGGTGGTTGAGGATCGGGGGAGTCCGGTAGTTATTTCGTTAATTTAATTATCATTTTATCGGGGATATGTCAAAAGGGTTGAAGGAATCGTTGAAAGAGATTAAGTGATTTTGAACAGTTTTATGAGGAGCTGTCGGTATATTGCCGAGATCAAAGGGGACGAATAAAAAGATGCACATACAGTCGTATGCCGAACACGGTTGGGCTATCTTGTGAAAACAGCGAGGGCGGCTGGTTCTAAAGGTCATAAGGGCACATGCCCCCCTCCCCAACCACCATGATAAACACATAGAAATTTTTAATTAGTGCATTATTTCATTTTTGATTCGATAAAAAACGTTATAAAACGTTCTTTTTGCAGTCGCATGTGCCAGGCATGCACAGGAACACCTCTATAAGAATTTCCTAATAGACAAAACTTGTTAATTTTTGATCAGAAGGGGTTTTTCATCCAGGTTAGGCCACCCAAGCGATGGCTTTTGGAAGTTCGAAGAACACTACAGGACCTTAACGAAATAAGGCAATCATCTCTTATAGATCAATCAGAAATAATCAGACTCAAATGAATGGAAAAAATTCTTCAAAATAAATAATCGCGACTGATACTAGAATTGCCAACTTGCAATAAAAAAATTACGAAAAGCACTGCCGTGAAGGCAGGAACTTTTGAGCGCTCGTACATGCACCTTGTGGGTAGATTCGCATTTTCCAGTTTTAGAAATCAATTGAAGGAATTTTCGACAGCTGTCAAAAAAATTCTGAAACCCAGGCGAAACTCCAGACTTCATGTCAGTGCTTCAGCTGATCAATTTTTTTTTCGATAATTCGCTAGAATTTTCTACGTTATCTATGGTCTTGGTGATGCGATCTGGACAAAATTTTGCACGTAGTTATTCCTCAGCTAGGTACATAATTTCATTCCAATCCGATCAGTAGTTTCGAAACTATGTATCAGGAAAATAATATTTTGAACGGCCATATCTACGGAACCCCTAGTCTAATTTTGTTCATTGATGAACGTGACCACGATATTCACGATCCAAACCCACCCTGAAAATTTCAAGTTCCTAGGCCTTTCCGTTCAAAAGTTACAATTTTCTATGGTTTCTATGGTTCTAGTCATGCGATCTGGACAAAATATTGCTTTAATATATCATTCTCGATTAAAATGCAAAATTTCATCTCGATCGAATCCGTAGTTTCGAAATTATCGAGAAAACAAAATTTCAAACGACCGTATTTACGGAACCCTAGTATAATTCTGCTCATTGATAAACGTGAAAGCGACATTTCAGATCCACACCTATCCTGAAAATTTCAAGTCCCTAGGCCTTTCCGTTCGAAAGTTATGATATTCTATGATTTCTATTGTTCTGGTCATGTGATCTGGAGGAATGTAGCTTGAATATAAATTTCCCCATTAGTATACAAAATTTCGTCACCATCGAATTTGTAGTTTTGAAATGATCAAGAAAACTAAATTTCAAACGACCATATTTACGGAACCCCTAGTATAATTCTGCTAATTGTTAAACGTGATCACGACATTCGAGATCCACACCTATCCTGAAAATTTCAAGTCCCTAGGCCTTTCCGTTCGAAAGTTATGATTTTCTATGGTTTCTATTGTTCTGGTCATGTGATCTGGAGGAATGTAGCTTGAATATAAATTGCTCCATCAGTATCAAAATTTCGTCACGATCGAATCTGTAGTTTTGAAATTATCAAGAAAACTAAATTTCAAACGACCAGATTTACGAAACCCCTAGAATAATGTTGCTCATCAGTGGCGGCTCGTCAGGGACGGCAGGGTCGGCACTGCCGACCCTAAAATTCTCGATCAGCAAAAATGCAAATTTTCACTTCTGTCAAATTACCGTTACATACATGACTCCCAATAGTCCCAATCCATTTTATAAAAATAAAAAAAAATCAGGTACGTGATACCTGTGCAACTTCTTGAAAATATTACGCTCTTTCAAGTCCAATCCCGCATCGTATACTCGGTCCGTAGACAAAATAGGCCCATCTCGAATACACGAAGAACGTCGTTCGATAGATTACATTAAAAGTAGATTTGTTTCGGCAAGGTTCGTACCGGTTCGTGGATCTCCGATCTCCGAGTTGGAAATTCCGTAACTTCGATCTGCGGGCTCTGCGGCGCACATTGTTTATGTAAACATTGTCCATTGTCCTAGCTGCTATTACATTTTTCGGTGAATGAACGAATTATTGAACTTTTTGAAGTTGAATAAAATCTCATTTGTGCTTATTATTATTCTCAAATTTATCGAGTAATTTAGAGGAAAATGGCAGAACAAGAAATGTAAGTACTCAGTGAAATATAAATCTTTTAACATCCACTTTAAGTTTTAAGTGTATGTACAGAAAATATGAAATCTGTAGGGTAGCAGAATCTTCATCAAGAAAAATTTCGGCACAGCGCATCATCTGCCCTTTGTGTACGAATGTGCAAGGATTTTCGTTCCATAGATTACTCTTGAAACATTTAAAAGATTTTCACGAAGTTGAGATAACTCGATCCAGTCAGCAATTTTCGAATTTCGAAGAATTCACAGTCTGGAGAAACCTAGGAAACAGGGAAGTGGATTATGCTTGCCAGACAACCAGAAAAGATAAGAAAGGAGAGAAAATAATTATTTATAATTGTAATAGAAGTGACACAAAAGGTATAATTTTTGCATTCACAATGTGGGAGAATCTTATATATATGATGAATTTTTTTAAGGATATATTTCCAATAGCAAAGATCGTAAGCGTAAAATTGGGGGTACTATAAAGATTAAAGGAGTGTGTCCATCAAGAATCGAAGCTAGAATTCTGATTAATGGTGAATATTTGAAAATGCGGGATCTAATTTTAACCGTTTGATCATTTTCACTTTATAGGGCAGGTTACCACTGATTTTATAGAAACCCATATAGGACATGAGGATGAGCTCCGTACCAAGCGATTGAAAAAAACAGAGGAATTGCAGATTGTGGAGAAGTTGAAAGAAAGTGTTCCCAACAACAGAATTCTCCAAGATGCAAGAAAAATAGCAGATGAGAATTTAACAAGAATGAATGTATTGACACCACAGGACTTGATAAACATCAGATTGAAATTTAATATAGATAATCGAAGGCATAAAGATGACATGGTAGCAACTTCATTGAAAATTCAAGAGTGGAATCAACAAGGTCGAAATCAGGCATTTTTATTTAAAAATATTGGTGAGGGTTTGTTTTCAAGTCGTAACGTAGTGTAGATTTTAAGAATATTTAGATAGCTGGTATTAGATACCAGATACCATTAGATATCATAAGACCTTGCGGTCGCAGTGAAATATAACCCCCTTTTCAAACTATTAACTATTAGTTGGTATTAGGTAGAGATATGGATCGACTCGATTCATTATCTTAATATTTTTGACTTGATCATCGTGTATTGGGTGCATGTTAGTTAGGATAAAATAGTGCTTATTTAATTCCAGGGGATAGTTATCCTGGTTTGTTGGAAGAAGATTTCGCTGTTGGCTTTATGAATGGGGTGATGGAAAAGAAATTGAAAGAACATGGAAGCATTATATGTATAGATGGCACACATGGCACCAATCAGAGAAATTGGGAATTAACTATAGTATTGGTGAAGGGTGAAAGCAACACTGGATTCCCAGTAGCATTCTTCATTAGTAATAGAAAAGATCAAATAATTCAAGAAATTTTTTTTACAGCATTTAAATCTAGGCTAGGTAGATCCATAGAGGCTGATTTCCTTATGAGCGATGATGATCCCAAATACTATAATGCATGGATCAAAGTAATGCAACCCGAAAAGCCATTGAGAAGACTTCTATGCAGCTGGCATATAGTCAAAAATTGGAACATCCAAGGCCGCAGAAAGCTTCAGGACCCCAAAATGAGGAAGGAAATGAAGATGGAATTGAGGAAAATCCATCAAGAATTAGATGAAACTAAATTTGAAAGTCTAGTAAACAACTATTTTGGACGCTTGGAAGAGAATCATGAAAATGGTTTTTTGAGTTATTTGAAAACGTGAGTGCAATGCTCTTTCCATTCATATCCTGTATATTCTCCTTCGACAAAAAACTCTTAGAAGCTACATAAGAAATTCAATTCTTATTCCATAGGCTTGTGCAGGTTTGATTATTCACTTAATATAGAAATCTTGCCTTACAAATCGAAGATCAAGTTCAATTACTGTTGGATTGATTTTAGCCTGCTTTAACTGATTGTGTTTTTTCAGCTATTATTTCCAGAATAAGGAGAGAATTATGATGTGGGCCTATTGCTATAGAAAAGGGGCTGGAATAAATACCAATATGGCAATAGAAAGTCTGAATAAATATTTGAAATACAATAAAATGGAAGGAAAAAAGAATATAAGGTATTTATCTAGTTATTATTTGAAATCCTCATTAAATTTAACTTTATTCCAGAGTAGAAAAGCTATTGGATTTTTTTGACCAAATAGTGGATGAGAAGATGTGGAAACAAATTCTTCTCAGGGAAAGACCAAATGCTAACAACTACTATCATAGGGTTACTGTGGAAGCACATTGTAAATCCCTCATGATGAAAGAAAATGTGGAGAATGTTGGTAAGAATTGTTTTAGAGTGAAATCTCAATATGAAGATAAATATTATAATGTTTCGATCATCACTTCTTGTGATGAAGATTGCCGAATGGGATATTGTGCAGAATGTAAAATATGCTTACACCAATATAAATGTGACTGTTCTAGTAACAGTATAAAAACCATATTGTGTAAGCATATACATGCTGCATTTATGTTTGGTCGGAGAAGCGATTCTGTTTCAGATGGAGATTCTGATGAAGCTACAAGCTTACATATAAATGAACCTACAACCAGTCGAATGGCATACCAGGATGATGTTAAATATTTCATGGAAGAATCGGCATCCAAACCAGAAAGTTCAACATCATTCAATCGTTACGATGAAAATGTAATGTAGCTCAAGCTGTGTTTTGATATTTTCTCTTGAATATTTTGATGGTGCTTTTATAGCCTTCTGATGAGGAATTACTGAAGAAAATTCAATTGTTGGACCAGGAAAAAAGAAAGGAATTGAACAGATGGCTGAAGGCATGCACAGAAAGCCAAAGAGAGATATGCCAAAAAAGGGGAATAGAAAAACAAACCTATTATCCTAGGAAAAATTGAATATGTGTTGAATGAAGTGTTTTAATTTCTTCAACTGAAGTGGTAGAATATTTTCAGATTTTTATCGAGCATATCATTTCAAATCTTCTTTCAGGAAATCTTTAAACAAGCATGATGACCAGATAATTATTTTTCAAGAGACCCATACAACAACAGAGTAAAATCATTGTAACGAGAATATGTACTAATTCGATTTTCTGCTTAGTCTTATTCAGCGTCTATTAAATTTTGTAAACACTCACAAGGACTACAAGGAGGCAGGGTTTTTTCTGCTGAGGTTTTTCCCTGAGCTCTTGTATTATAGGCAGAATTGTATAGTACCCCATTGCACCAACCTCAGCTAACACTTTTTGTTTGATTTTGTATTACAATAAAAGTAATGAAACATTTTTATTTTGAATTCTACAATGAAATCCCAATCTCGGGGCTTAAAATGGAACAAAATCATATTAATTTCTTCTATTGCGAAATGAATTGAAAAAAAATTATAAATGGGTAGCCAATACACCTTACTATTTGATGAAGAAATTCTTAATCTCTTCAATTGCTAAATAAACATGGGAAATATGATAATTGGGTAGATAATACAAGTCAAATTTCTTTTAGTTGAAATTATAATTTCTACATGAAAAGAGCAAATAATATTTCGAGGAATGTTTCTCAGTTGTAGGTTTCCACATTAAGAAAAATTTGAACTATTATACTAAAGGTTTATAACGTTAGAGCTGAAAATGAATAGGGTGATGATTTCATCTGATAACCACTACATTTTTCTTGGTATAAAATGGAAAAAAATTTCTTTTCAATTAATTCACTCACGGCAGACACAAAACTTTCTATTGTTTATTATAGTTTTGATAATACATGTGGAAATATTTTAATGAGAAATTAATTGATTTCTATTGGTAAGTTTACGTTTCGAACTCTATTTCTGACTGGCCACAGAAAACAGTGGAGTGTTCAAAGTGTCAAAATCAGATGTTGGCGCTACCAAGAGAAGCCTACTAGCGCGCAGGTCAGGTTTTTGCTTTACATCGGCATACTGTAACTCTTGTGCCAATTTTACTTTTAATGTATCCTTCGTTCGATGAGGTACATCTTTCCTCATATTGCCGACCCTATCTAGATATCTTTCGACGAAGCGTTAATAACAATGAATCGAATTAGTTCAAAGTTGAATTATTCCTGTTGGAATTTTATTCAGAAAATGATGAATATTAAGGTTTATTTTTATCGAATATCCGATATTTTCTGTTTCACATAACAAATGACATAATAATAACAAGAGATTATTGTTGCTTAAAATGAATATTTGTCGTATTTAATATTTTTCATAGACGTGCATGCTGCACATATATGTAATACTTATAAATTTCCGACAAGTTTCAAACATTTTTTGAAGGAAAAAAAATGTTGAGCGACCAAAATTAAACTCATATTGTTGGCCCTATATATCCTGGGTACGGCAATCGTCAATTTGCCGACCCGGTACCGCTGTATCTCGATTCACGAGGATTGTTCGGAAAACCTCGTTCTGCTCCCTATCGTTTACGGCTCGAGAGCCGAGTTTCGAAATTTGTGTTTGTTTCTCGCCCTTAAATGAGTCGCAATATTTTTTGTTATTGATAAACCGTTGAGTTTTTCCGTTTGTTTGGCTCATAAAGGGTAAGTGATTTTTACGTGAGCAAAATGGCCATAAATCCGGTTAGAAAATATGTTGCTCCTTGTGAAACTCCGACAAAGTGAAATTTTGATTGATGCGATTGAAAATTTATCATACGAGAATAGGCTACTTTTGAAAAACATGCCATTTTTTTCACCATTATACCTATATATGTATAATTTTTTTATATGTGTGTTCGGATAGGCTTCCGCGGTTTATATATATGTATATATCTGCCGACCCACGATAAATGTCCACCAGCCGCCACTGTTGCTCATAGATGAACGTGATCACGACATTCGAGATCCACACCTATCCTGAAAATTTCAAGTCCCTAGGCGTTTCCTTTCAAAAGTTACAATTTTCTATGGTTTCTATGGTTCTGGTGATGCGATCTGGACAAAATTTCACATGTAGCTTGAAAACCCCATTCTCCATTTTCATCTCGATCAAATCTGTAGTTTTCAAGTAATCAGGGGAACAAAACTTTGAACGGCCATATTTACGGAACCCCTGGTGGAATTTGGCTCATTAACGAACTTAACCGAGGCATTCGGGAACTGAACCCACACTGAAAATTTCAAGTCTCTAGGTTGTTCCGTTCGTGAGTTATCGTGCTTACGGCCGGACGGACGGCCGGACGGACAGACTCGAATTTTCCGACGGATTCGTCATCAGTGAGTCGAACATAGTCGATTGAGACCATTTTTGGCTCAAAATTCGAAAAATACAGACATCGTGGCGAAATGATATAGCCCTCGTGTAAGTAGTACGAGCGCTCAAAAATTGATATAATTTACAGTGAGGAAATTGAGACCAATTTTATATTTCATGAATGCATAGTTAAAATTCTTTGCTTTCTATTTTCTTACCTTCGATTATTTCGGAGTATGTTGCTCGATGTGAAGTACCTTGATATTTTTCCAAAGGAAATGTTTAGTGCATAATTGAGACGAAGGAGTTGGAGTTGTTAATTATACTAATTATTCGCTGAAAGCATTTCGTGCCCATTCAGAAACATTCGTTAGCCTACCAGGAATATTTCTGTTATCAACGGGTTTCTCAAAAAGCTGTTTACTATGTATGAAAATTAATTTCGAAACGCCTTTCACAATGTGGAATAGGCTTCATTAAAATGACGGAGATAAATTATCTAAATACGGAAAATTCAGTTTATGAGTTGGAACTTTCGAGCTACTTGATCACATACAGGTAGCAGTCGTTACCATAAATTAACTGATTAATTCTGAATAATTGTTCAGTCTTCCAAAGTTCCATTATCGGGCCTAGACCTTCTGGTAATTGACTTCGGGATCCGAATCGAGATAAGAAAAAACCCTGGAATTTTGATCCAAATGTTATTCGTTCCCAATGTTATTCTTAAATGTTACTTCAATTAATGATAACAAGATAAAACTAGGCATTCAATTATTTAAATCGTCATCTCGATAATTCCTTCGAACTTTGAGTATGATTTATTTGAGAATCGACTATAAAATCGTGCGTTCAAAAAGCAACGAGGTCAAATCAAAACCGAGATCAAAACTTATAGCTTAGAATTTGTTTTGAAAATGTGTCATCCTATTTCGTTATGAAATTCGAATTGTCTTTGAAAATTAATGAGTAATTTAAAAGATGGTTTCTTCTGACGTTGAAAAAACGTTCATTATTGAATGAGGTATAAAAGGTGTTTTTAAAAGTGAGGCTTTTTTTGACAGGTGCAAGAATTCATCAAAATAGATTATTTAGCCGAAAATCATATAAAATATTCCATTTGGAAAAAGTGCCAAAAATCTTGGGCATCAATATCTCAATACAACTCTGTATCGTGTTATCTCTCTGTTAGGAGATCTGCCATGAATCACGGTGCCATATGCATTCCAGCAAGTAAATGAAGTGCTGGTTTTTTATCGTAAACTTGTATATTCTCTTTCGACTTTTATTAGGAGATTTTTCCTGAACGGTAGAATTCTTAATGTTCAAACTAAGGAGAGGAAAAATCACTGATAGAAAAGGTTCTATACAAAAAATTAGGAAGTTCACAAACTAACATATAAAATCGATCCAAATTGTTCACAGAAATTATTCGAAATGCCATTCGTTTGATGTACACAAAGTCTTGCCCGTAGTTATAACGAATTGTTACATGCAGCAACTATCACATCAGTTTGCTCACGAATAATGTCACAAGAATTTTCGATGCGTTGTTTCAGTTCTTCAACACTATTCACATCACCGTTACACTAATGTTTTCAAATGACCCCAAAAGAAGAAATCACGGGAGTTGAGATCCAGGGAGCGTGCAGGCCAAGGAATCGACCCACCACGTCCTATTTACCTAGAGTCACAAAAATCATACGCTGTGTCAGATGATTTCCCGTAAACTGAACGCATTTAATAAACACATTGAAACCCCGATACGTACCTAAATCTGATCCGTCCTGGGAATTTCTCAGATTCTGGTGAATATTTTAGGTACATAAGCTCTGATAAGGGGCACAATAGACCTTGAGGTCGCAGTGGAACGTAACCCCTTCCTAACTATAGGTACATAAAGGATTTTTGGAATTTTGACTTATTTTGATAAATTCAAGCAACTGTCAAAAAAAGGTCTTTACCTTTGAGAACACCTCCTATATATAGGTGCGATAGGAATGGGAATATTATCCAGGATCGGATAACAAATTCAAGAACTGAGCTTGGATTTTGTTCAAGGTTTTGTGTATATTCTCAAAACCTATTCATAATTTGGACCAACTCATGAGCAAATGGGAAAAAACTACAACACAAAAAATTGTTTGGATAGAAGAAGTGGACATTTTTAACCACCTTCTTGGCCGCTTTGATATTTCTGCATTATAAACAATGGAGAAATAACACTAACTAAAAATAAAAAATGTTATGAGATTCTTCCAAATATTAACACATAAAAAAAATCACTGGCGAATATAAAAGATGTGTTCTTCTGGCATTCGAAAAAGAATTATCGCGGAATATTTTTCAGGATAACAAATTTGAAAACTGAGCATGAATTTTGTACAAAATTTTGTGTATTTTATCTGAAACTTTTTCTGATTTGGACCAACTTAGCATAAAGAGCTCAAAAAAAGAATCTATAGTACAAAAAAATAATTGGAGTGAAGAGATGACCGTTTTCAATCACTTGGACGATTAAAAATTCAAAATTATATGAATCTTCCATTTATTTACAGTCTCCCTCTTCTCCAAAAAAAGTTCCTTTCAATTAATTTTACAATCCAGTACCAATCAAACATGGAATTCTGCACTGAAGTTTAAGCATTGTTTCACAAGACGCTTTCACTCGCTCATTTCATACATTCCTGAGTCTGAATCAATCATGAATGTTTTCTTCGAATCAATAAAAGCCAATATCTTTCTTCAAAAATTCAAAGAAAATGAAGTGAAATTCTGCAGATATAAACAATCGTTCACACAAGAATAAAAATATCTAGTAGCAAGACCTAAGTAGAAAAGTCTATAGGACCCTTAACCTCGAATTTTTTTCAACGTACGATATAAAGTTGTAAATTTTTACCCAGTAGATAATAACATTCCATAACAGATTCAAAATAATCCTCGCAATGGCTAAAATTGAATTATTTATATGACATATGATTTCGAATTCGACAATTCTTCAGGCTACTATACTCTTTACTAAACCTTCCAAAATATTCAATGGAAGTCAATAATTTCAGAATTTACATAGTAGGTAGTTTTCCTCAATGAGAAATTTGTCTTGAAGTATATAGGAGAACCAAAAGTGTTCGAGCATTGTTCATGAACTTACAAATTCGTTACCCCTAAATATAAACAGGTTCAATTCTGAGAAAAAAAATCTTTCGGAAACAGAAATACCTCCCACCACTGTTCAGAGAGTTCAAAGAGCTTTTCAATAATGTGCGACTAAACCCCTATTCCCTATTCACATTGTTGAGGTCGTTAACCCTGAACATATCCTGCAGACTGGAATAGAACATTTTTCATAACTACGACTTCATCACCTACCTACAACCTCCAAGTTGCCACCCTGTATACCTACTTACATTCATAGCGTAATCATTCTGAAAACGTGTCCCCATCAGCGAAATTCTGTAGTTTGCAAACGATACTGTAAATAAATACTGATCAATGTCCTCTTCAAATATAACTTTATCCATGTAATTGTGCAAATATAAACTTTGATATTGAAATACACCCATATGAACCATTTGCGATAATAACAAAGTAAACAAGCTATCAGGGTCGTGACAATATTTTCCTTGAGAGAACGTCAAGTCGGCAAAATCAATGGTACCTATTCAGCAAAGGTATGTATATTTTCAAGGAACAAATAGTGAAAACCATCACATTAGACTAGATAAAATTTG
Source organism: Aphidecta obliterata (assembly GCA_963966015.1). Classification (NCBI taxonomy): domain Eukaryota; kingdom Metazoa; phylum Arthropoda; class Insecta; order Coleoptera; family Coccinellidae; genus Aphidecta; species Aphidecta obliterata. Next base: position 15,720,985 of record OZ014427.1, read on the forward strand.
CATATTGCGGCAATTTCTCAAGTTTATTTAATTATCACCGTTGGAAGTAAATTTGTTTCATGTGAATGTTTTGAAAAATTCAAATAATTTCGGGGCATCAATAAAATGGAGTTTAGAGATATTAAGGATTGCGGCCTGTTCTGTGACAGAGGTTCCTGTTTCATTTTCGTATGATTTTTCCTGTAAGAATTCCAATGGTTTCCGGTCTTTTCGTTTTTGAATGGGATAATATCTGTTCTTCTCTTATTACTTCTAGGTTTTCTTTTCCAAATTTCAAAATTTTCACAAAAGAATAGACCTAAATTGCAACTTATCGAAGCTCCTTCCTAGAAACGTCATAATGATTTTCTAAATCCTATTTGTATGAATTTCCCTAGAGCTTGAATTTTTATCGCGAAAGTTTCAGAAAAATTTTCCACGATTTAAGCAATGTGATAGGAAACGAGTAAACGTAGAAGTAAAGACCTTCCTGCAAAATTGTTTTCTCTATATGTATTTTTTCAGAAAAAGGATAACACTGAACTGACTGAATTGATATATATTTCAAATACTTTGTGAAGAAAGTTAAAGTAAAATATTTTGTATATCGGCCATATCGGGAACTGATAAGGAGCACCCAATAATTGAATGCTTTAAGCTATAAAACGATAAAAATATTATTTCAGATAAAAATCTCCGAGTAAATATACCAATTTATCTCCATGAGAGATTCTTTAATTGTCATGAATTTTGAACGTTCATTGAAATTACTTTTATTCTATTGTATGATTATCTATTTTTAGTATTTCCTGTTAAGGTCCAGACATCAGTCAATCAGTCGACCGAAATAGTGATATTGCATATGAGCTTTGTATCATAAAAAAATAGGATATATTCGTGATCCACAAACAACGATACCACGCAAGAATATTTTTGAAAATTTTTCGTCTTTGATGATTTTCAGTTTTTAGGCAAAATAAAATTCCCATTCTATACTTAATTAATCTGAAATATGTATCTCCGAAGATTCAATTATTTATCCGGTCAGCCAGTCACTGTACATACAAAAAGTTATATGAAGAGATGCTCAATGGTACTCAACAAGAGACCCCTTATTTCTGCAGAATAAACAAAGCATCCACGAGACTCACCACTCGTAAATGACTAAGCAAATATTTTTTCTTTCCTAAGTGCTTCGTTCTGAAAAGAATAACTTTCCAACAAGAAATATCCTCGAGGTGGTCTGAATGTATTTTCTGACGCGTTCAGAATTACCCAGTCGTCAATAAAATATTTGAGAATGAGGGACCATAACTATGCTTTATGCAGGAATTTAATCTACAAGAGTGCATTTTTATGGAAGACCTATCTAATCTTTCTTGATGAGAAACAGGCATTCGATAAAGTGTTATGCTGAATTTAAATTAGCATTGAAAACACATTCTCAAAAAAAAGTGAAATGCAGTAATTAATAGGAAGAACGTCGCGGTTCAAATTAGAATGTTGTTGAATAAATCAGGTAAGAAACTTATTTGGAAATACTGAATCCAATTTGGCAATTCGTCGCCAAATGGTAAATAGCCGGTGGGAAAAAAACTCGGAAAAAAACCACTCTCGCATTCGAATCTGTTCGAGAACCATCCGGAATAAAGTCATCAAATACCAAATCACTATTGAACTGCTCCCGGAGCTAGTAACCAACAAAAAACTCAAGAACCTCTGTGGTAAATTTCAGTTATTGTTTACAGGTTTCGCCAATGGGCATCATTGCAAAGTAACTTTTTGCACTGATTTCCAGTGATCGCCAATATATTTTCTTACAGAATTGTATCTTCTGGTTCCCGAATATATAATAATCTGATAATTTTTTATCCTCGAAATTATTTTGAATCAATGAATTCTATCAAATAAATAACATTTTATCTGAACGTTGGCGAATATAAAAAATCCACTTCAATTCCGCTATGAATAATTGAATTTTCCAATCATTGTTTATGCCATTCAAAATAATTCCATTTCAGTTATGTCCTTGTGTGTGTGTCAACAAACAGCAGCTGAATCAACTGGCAACAGTGGCAACCATTCAATTTTCAGTTGCATTCGACAGCTTTTCGCATTGGAATATATCATTTTTATTTGCAAGTTTCCAGACTAATGCTATTAAAAACCGTTCCAAAAAAACTTAATTAACCCTATAAGCGAGTTTACTTGAGAATTATTTATTGAATTCAGCTTTCGTTCATGGAGGAATTGGAATTAAACCACGATTGATTCTATAAAAACAGTAACACTTTATTTATTATTTTATAAGCGTATTTCAACTATGACTAGCTGTACAATATATATATTTATATAGAGCATTTTTTATACATATTCACAGGGATCTTCAATACCGTAACCTCTAACGATCACGGCTGTTACAATATACAGTTCTATTATTTACAATGATAGATATTTCTTTGGTCTCTAAAATATGTAGCCATAGAATAGTTATTATCAGATCTGAAAGATTTATTGGTGCCGATCTTATAAAAATCTATTGACCGAAAACAACTTCGAAAAATTAAGTCTTAACAATGAAAGTTGATAAATCCCATTCAAAGTCTAAAAAAATAACATTTCGATTTAGCCGAAAAATATCAGTTCGTTTTCGAAGTAATTATACCCTGATTTTTCGGGTCAATAGATTCGCGCGTTACATACATCAATAAGTTAATTATTTGGTATGAGTTTGTATGAAAAAAGGAATGAGGTCTTTTCCTAATATTTGACACTGCTAGCAGGAAAACTTGAAACGTAAGTCAGGTAGGTAATACTTATTTGAATATTTATATAGGTTTAATATGGCATGTCCAGTTCAAAATTGATATTTCAAGATTTAAATAATTTGAGGGCGTAAGAATTGTTCGGGTCATTGATATAAGACTTCTCAGAAGAAAAACCCAACTAGAAAACGATTTGGTAGCATCACCAAGTGTCGGGTTTATTTGGAATGAAAATCTTGGTAGTCCTAGAAGTGTAAACCAACAAAAAATCGGGTAATTTTTACCACATCGAATTGTTCACTTGAGAAATTTCTCCTCGCTTTCATCGAACAATTCAAGTCCCCTTCCAAATAGAACCTCGAAACAGCATTTCTCACGATATTTCAAGAATATGATTGGACTATTCGAAAAATTATTTCCCTGCTTGTTTCGACCGAGACCCGATAATGGGTTCTTGCAACAATGGGTATCATTACAATTACAGAACCAGTCGTACATGAACAAATCGATTAAATCAAGAAATAATGTTACTAAAATCAGTCGACCGAAATATCAATTCCGAAGAATTGAGTGTTGAATGGCGTCAATGAACAAGGCCAGATAATCACAATATACAAATCAATTTTCCTGTTGTTAAAACCTGCTTTAGTCACAGAAGTTGATACTGACTCATTAGATTTGTGGAATTCATTTGCATTTATGCCTACTTTCAAGATCAGTGGATTTTACTGAGAATTAAGAAATCAAGGATAGAAAGCTACGTCCGAATATAAACACTAGATAATGAAGAAAACTTGCCTTACTCAAGGTAATGATACCGATTAATGTGGAAAATATTTTGTTCATTTTGATAGTGCTCTCCTCCTTCCAAATTGAATTTAGTTCCGAACTTTTTCGATATTTCAATCATCTGGAAAAATCAATCAACTATGTACCTATCACCTGAGTCAATTAATCTCAACCAATTTCAAATTTCCCTCTATATTAGCAATGATTTCTATGAATAATAATCGTTTATACCAATTTAGCCGAATTGAAAACAACAATAAACGAGTTTCTTCAGTCGTTACTCTAAAAGTCTTCTAATGTTAGTTTTAATGCAGTCATAAAAATTTTCTCATTGAAATGTTTCGCACATATATCTAGGTAAAGACAGCAAATATGAAATAACCATTCATGATTCTTTGACTTGAATACAGGTAGAGAAAATAAAACAGTTTATGACCGCACAACGAATGCCCTAAAGCCATTAATCAATTCTGTAAATGCAATGGAGGGAAATTTAATTGTTGGACGATTCAATAGGGTGACTTTGATGGAGGTGAGACTACCTTTTGGAACTTTCGAAGAGAAAACACTTTATATTTCTGATAAGATCTGCCGGTCGTCAAGAAACTTAAAATTTGTAAGATTTATAGAGAATATTTGAAAAAAATATTTTTTCTTCTTAGTTCATGTTCTTATTACTCGAAAATGATGGATTACCGAAAATTAAGGTTGAAATATAAATTCAGTCAATAATCAAATTGAAATTTGAATTTGTTTTTTTTTGGTTATATTGTAATTCCGATTGGAAAATTTAGATGTGTCGAATTAATACTCAAAGATTCAAAATCAACAAATGTATTTAAAAATTTTGAAGACAGTGTTCTTCATTTTCAACAGATTAAATTGATAATAGCTATGTACAAATGGAATAAATTATATACAGTATTTACAAAGTACAAGAATTATGACTAGAATAACTAATTTTGGTTCCCACACTGACAATCCACGGGGAAGAAAATTTGAAACGAATTTCCGAACTCCCTTTCCCCAATTCCAGTTTATGAAAGTAAAATGATGAAAGATTTTAATTTTTAAAAGGACATAAATATGATTTTCGACATTTTCAATTATCCACTTTTCTTGTTCGAATTTTGTTTGATAGTGATGAATCTGGCCTAGGTTTTGATTATTTTCTTGAGAATTGATATCTCGGTGTACTTTGATATTTCAGAATACTACCGTTTGTTTACACTTTCGAAGAGGTTTACTCTTCAGTCGGAGAAACACAATTGATAACTGATAATCCTGGTGACACGTAAGTTAATCCAAAGCAGGGGTTGGCTGTAATCCAGACGACACTTCTCTGTTAATCCAAGGAGCATAATATATTGGATCTTGCGAACTTGAAATACGGATACAGCTGATTTACCAAAATCACTACCACGCCCGACGTTGGGCGCAAGCGCGCCCAATCGTCAGTACGGAATTACACACTATTATCACAAGAAGGGTTAGGGACACGACCGCAGTGTCCAAAAAATATCACAGCCATCACACATTGTAGCACACTTGCTGCATCTGAGGAAACGTAGATGCCAAAGGAATGGCCGAAGTAACGTAAGGGTGAAGTCTATGAGCCCTCAAGTACTGTCTGTACTTTCCGGACAGGATGTGTTTATCTTCCGGCCTATCTGGAGACCTATCGGGATCGGTCCAGATGCCGGAGTCACCGCGAGAATCACTGCCGGAACTAGAGGTATAACTTGCACAAGTTGTCACTAAATCCCTCTTGGAACAGCAGTTCTGCGAAGGAGTAATTGGCACTAAAGGAGGCAGCTGATCCCAAATTTGTCTATCCGTGGTAGGGTACTGCACAGGGTACTGGGCTCCTTGATGAGGCACCTGCTGGGGAATCTGCTGTCCCCTCGCTATCCTCGCCCGTTTCACGGGAGTCACAGCCGTCCTCACCGGAAGGTTATTCACGAAAGGGCTCCTCCGTTGGGACTCTATCTTCCTGAAGTAGCAAGGATGTATCATCAGCAACGGCTCGTTCCTGACGCCTTGGGGAGGCTTCGCGGTGTTGGGAAGCTCGTACTCTACACTACAATCGACGTGAAGAGGTTTCGAGTAATCTTTTTCCACAGGCACTTGGAGTGTCCTATGAGCTTGTAGCTCGTAGGGGTTATAACACGCTGCCATAGCGACGTTTACAGCACGATGTTCAGGTCTCGACTGAGTTCCGTTCCCGTCGGTTTCGAAGGAATACGCGCTCCGCCTCGACGGCTCGAACTGGTGGGGGTAGGAAATCGATGGCTCCATCGTAAACAGGAGTGTCTGCGAAGACGTCTGAGCAGCGACTGCTGCGAGTGCTACGTCATGTAACATGCGTGCGGACCTGGCTCAATCACCACCGTGCTCTAATTATTATTTACTGAGCGCACTTTACGATGTGTAACTCTTACGTCAGCGGCGGCGCCTCTGTCTTCCGTCCTTCTCTCACTCTCGATATAAACAAAAGGAAAGAAATTATCATTAACAATCTAATTATGGAACGGTGCTGTCCTTCCTCGGTCGTAATGAACTTGACTGATTTCTTGTCGCTCTGGGGTTCTACCTGTAATAGAGGAATTCAGTAAGTTTCTGAGATAATGTAAATAATATTGACTTAATAATTTTCAAATGCTAATACTGAACATAGTTTTAGTGGAGAATAATCTATAGGTAGAATAGAAGAAATTGATGTGAATACAAAAAATTGTTATTTATGCAACAAGTGAGTCAAGTATGTACAATTTTTTTCGCTTGTTGAAAATTACATTGCTTTCGGTGATTAATCATATGCGACTTCTGAATATTTTTTGGGGTTTCAAAAGAAAAATGCCGAAAACGGAACTCATAATTTAGTCATGTCCGTCCATATATTACAGTAATTTTACTCAGAGATTATTCGAATTTTTTCATCTGTGAGTACAACCTCAAAAATTTCAGACATTCAGAGAAATTGATAACGTTTTTTTTGATGGAAACAAGTGCGCAAAAATTAGTGAAGGCACTCACTATATAAGGGAAGGATTACAAAAATCCAGTGCGAATACTTCAAATGGATGGCGTGTGGTGTATCCTCAGATAGAACTTCGAAAAAGATGTTTCAAGATGACTTTTTCAGTTGGTGAGATAAAATCGTCAAAAAAGTGTGTCGCCCTTTAAACTATTGAGCAAAAATTCAAGCTAGTATAACTTTTGATGAAAATTTCTTCCAATATTGAATAAATATGGTCGAATCTTGATAAAAATCCATTAACAAATTATTATACAGGGTGGTTCTTTTAAAAAAATAACAATACAATCTTCTTTTTCGAGCTATACAAATTTTAAAACGTTAACTTTTCAGTTTTTGGAAGGAAGAGTTGTTATGGAAACGCAGAAACCTTAAACAAAAATAATGTCAGCATACTCTTAATTAGTAAATGATCAGTAAATGTTTAAGTGTTTGCAACTTCAGAGATTGTAATTACCAATTGTGAAATTGATTTTATACAGGGTGTTTCCAAATAAGACGTGAACCTTGGAGGACTCCTTTGCTGTCGCTCGAGCCATATTTATTGATAACCAAAAATCGACGTTGACCAAATTCGATTATAATTTTGAATTTTTTTCAGAAAAGGATATGATAAATGTATGACAAAAGCAAAACTATCCTGTATTAGATGATGAAAAATAATAATTATTTAGTAACAACTGAACAAATTAGAAGAGAAGTGCTTGGAGTTTCGAACATTATTCATGAATACATTTTTCAATGAAATTTTCAGTTTAATTGCAATAAGAAAATATTTTATTCGTTACTTTTATATCCTTGCTTACATCCCCTTTCAAATCAAAATTTGCTGAAACGAAACTAGTGCCTGCATTCCAAAGAACTTTTTCAGGAAATGAAGAAGGAATTTGGCAAGTTTTTAAAATAATTTTGTCATACATAAATTGTGGAATTCGAAAGTTGCAGGAAATTGATATTATAAATTGACTATTCTTTTTTTCATATACCAACTTTCAAATCATACTAATTCTTTTACAACATCTATGACAGCATATCATATCCTTTTCTGATGAAAAAAATCCAAAATTATAATCAAACTTGCTCAACGTAGAAAAAATTGACAAAAAATGAAGTGAAGTGAGAGGTAAGGAATTTTCTGAAAATCACAAGAAATGAGTGATACTAACACCTCCTCTGAGTTTCACGTCTAATTTGGAATCACCCTGTATATATCATTGTGTTTGCATGACGATTTTTTTTGCCGAAAACCTATTACTATTAATTATTAAGGTTTGAATCTTGAATAAATTGTATTCAAAGGCGAAAACTTTATTCTTATTTTTTGTTTGAAATTTAATTTTGTATCAGAATCTAAAATATTGCTGACGAGTTATGGACCACTCTGTATACCGAATGACATAATTTTCACTAAATAGAGTTAAAAAAAACAGTTTTCTTTACCTTTCTGATGATAATACATGTTATAATATTTATAGTATTCATTATTATTATTATTATAATTACTCACTTTTTTCACACTTTTCTATAAAAAAATATTATTTCAATGTTGGGCCAATATTTCACAAGAACCAGAGAATAATTCTTATTTATAATATAGACGCACTTTCCGGTAAGAAATTGAACAGTTTTAATCTCAAACTGAGGAAACTTATGATTTAAAAGATATGATTCTATGAGAATTGCATTGAAACTGAATTGTGAATTTCTAACAGAACTAGGTACCAGCTTATTTCCATAGAATTCTATAGAATATTTCATAACCTTTCTTTTTCTTGTTTTGACTTTCGTGACGTTCCATAAAACAAGAAGTACTGTTATTAATCGTTAACGACCGTAGAGCCACCTCGCAAATTTTACCTCAATTAGACCAACTAGGAAAATAAACATATAAAAAATTCAATGTTATAATAACGATAAATCAGATCATGAAAGATACACATACAAAAATATTAAGGGAAGAAATTCAATTGAAATTGTCATACAACCAAAACTTTTTTTCAGAAAATCTTTCGAGAAAAATATTGAAAAGAATAATAGATAATTGCTTGAAAATTATTGTGTCCAGTTTTGAAAAATATTTTGAAGTGTCAAGTGTCAATGAACAATGGAACAAGTTCGTTTTTAAAATGCCAGCGAATCAATTCCTCCTACTGTTATCACAAGAAACTATCATCACGTATATATGCGATTCGAATGAAAATTATGCTATCCGACCTTCTTTTCCATCGAAATGACACGGATTATTATGTTGATTCATATAAACGTTCGCTGAAACATAAGAGAACACTTGGGAAATAGAAAAACAAAAAACAATACATTTAGAATTGTGGATCATCAAAAATTGATGTCGAAGTACAATGACACGCATGTCGACAAAAAAATTACGAATTCAGCGAACTCGAATTGTTTTCTTTGAGGAAACGAGGTAGGTATTTCGAAAATTGTGCCCTATTGAGATTGTATGCACGTGAAGTTTCGGTGTATTATTTTCCAGGAACAAACTCTGTAATCGTTCGAGAAAGAACACTTTCCGAAAGTTCTAACATTTTGCGTTTTGGGTGGTATATAATCCAAAAAAATTGAAGATGGAAACAATTATCTTTCTTTCTGAAAATTTCAACGACCAGTTTTTTCGAAACGAAACGATTATACCTAGGCCCATGTTGACTAGAGAGTTTCTTTTTAAAAATCAGTTTTTCCATCGTCTGTTGGAAACCTGCAACAAAAAAGTGGACCACCCTATCAAATCCAAGAATTTTTTTCACCCAAACTAAGATTGGAACAAAAAGAAAGCAGTGATATCTGTGTTCCCTCTCACAGATGTCAAAACGCCTCAATTCTAACGAAATTATCGAGTAAAGTGAATTTATAATCTTGAAGTTGATAGCATACGTAGTTTTCAACCTTTCACGCTGCTATCCAAGAACTGGTTCCAAAGAATAACACCCCACCATCTGTCGCTAATTCATCAGACAAAAGCTCCCTCCTAACACGAACATTAGACACCTTTGACAAGGGTACGTTCCACTTAATTTTTTTTAAGCACTTCTCTCATCCTTCCGTAATTCGAAAATAATCAAAGGAAAACAATCCGAGGCTCATTACGGCAAGACACGAAGTGTGTAATATTTAAATTACACTTTTTTCGTCTCGCGGAGAATTTTCGTTTGGAATCGAGGACGGTGTCATTAACTTAACCGACGTTTTGGCATCTCCGCTGTTTTTATCTCTTTTCAAGTCGCCACGAATAATCGAGATGATTTATGAACGATTTATTGATCTGCGTTGTGAACTTTGTTCATTACTGGGCATTAAGATTTCTGCGTTGGATGATTGATGAGTAGCCATTAATGTGGAGGCACTCGCAAACGCAATTTGGGAAACAGTACGAGTATGTATATCCATAAATAACGTTCGTCCAGTTCATTAAGAAACTTATATATTACCCGTTTTAATTGAGCAGAGATTTTCGAAATGTAAGAGAACGTAAACAGCGTGAACGGCGAATGTCAAGTTTTTAAATTTTTGCTTCAATGGTATTTATGTAAAGTAGTTCAGTTACTTCACGCATTGAAAAATTTGTGCTGTAAAGTTCTATAAAGCACACTTTGCGAAAATCATCGAACAAATTGTATCTAACGTTCATAGGTCAAAAGAAGGAGTGTCTTATAAAATTACAAACAATATGTTCCCTTATCTGAAGAGTAATCTTAGGGTAAAAATATATTGCAGCATCAAGCCGCAAGCATCAAAAACAAAGAAATGTAACTCAACTAAACCGTTCATAATTAAGCATCGACCATCGCCGTTGCCGGGCAATCAAATCGATTTGATGTTCGAGACTATCCGCAGGCATAATACCCGAAACGAAACGAGACATATGATTGGTGCTAGCCGTATTGTGTTTCAGCTGGTGTCGAATAAAATTAATAAGTGAAATATTTATTAAGCCTGCAATATGGGATAAAAGAGATACACCAAGGATTTGTGTTGGATAAAGCATGGACGGAAATAAGTAATATAACAAATATTTAAGGTGAGCTACAGAAACAATGTAAATAAAACAGAAAACCAATATTATAGCAAACTCTGTTATATTTTTGTCACATAAAACTATTTTGTATTCTATTAACTTGGTGCATCAAAATATCAGTAGAAAAATTTTATATTTGAACCACTGAACCACTACTTTCTATTTCAAACACCTCACTATGACTCTGGATTCATAATTCTTGCAACTGTTTTCATAGATGCCCCACTATGTGCCCTCTGATGCCCGACTTGAGGCGATGCTAGAGGCGAGTCTTGAGCCGATGCTTGAATCGATGCTTCACTATGTTTCTTCCCTAATGATATAAGCTAAGACATTGTTAGAAGTCTCAAAGATTTCTTCACCTTGTTTTTTTTCAACGAACCTCATTTTTCAGCCAATGAATAATTTTCTGGATCCTAGAAAAAAATATTATATGCGAATCGCTTATGAAGTTCTTTTTTACACTCATGGAATTCTTGCAAAGTTTCCATTTATGAAAAAACACAGACTTTAAGGCCTTCATTCATAAATATGTAACTATTATCTACGGCGGTGTCATTGAATACATAATACAAATTTTGTATCCTCATTTGGATGTCATTACGGCCTTCATAATAACACTTATTGTTGGTATAATTACATTATAACACCCAAATTTCAAAACAGGTACAAACCATAAGAAAGTTAGTCATTATTGATAATTGTTATTATAGTTTATAGAAATAATCAATTATGTACATACTATGTATATGCTTTTTGTACTTTGACTTGTCGAAGAAAAGGCCTTAGCCTTCATCGAATAAATATTTATTTTATTTTTCCCATATTCGAAATGTTCAAATAATGTCGATGACTTGTAGCAGAATGTTACTATGTTTATTTAATTTTTCAAGATAGTTGCTTATATTTTCGTGCAAAACGGTAACTGAAGGCAAAATTGAAGGCGACTTGTATTAATTTCTGCGAAAAGGTCAATTCATTTCAGACTTTCATTCTCGGTACCTGATAGGTTCATAAAAAAAAAATTCAGAAGAGAAGAGAATCAGTTGAATGAATCGAAGTAAGTTCAGCAATTGGAGTGTCTAGTTGTTGGAAATATCTCCTCCCTGAAGCCACCAATAAATTCTCCTTTTTTTCAAAGTTGTCAAACATTTGAATATACAATTCAATTTATATATTTAATTCAATATACAGGCTGTCCGTAAACAATATTCCAACTAATGATAGATCTCAGTTTCCGAGATAATGAGCATTTTCAACATTTCTGGAAAATTGCCACCTCACTCCTTATTTATGGGTGCCAAGTCTAAAAAGTAAGACTAATTCAAATATATTTACTGCTAAAGATTACTGATGCGTGGTGCTTTCGAAACTTTTCTTCAAATTGTATCTAAATCTGAACAAAGTTTTACTGGAAAATAATATATAGATAGATAATAGAAGAAATTAATGCAAATATAGAAAATTTTTACCACGTGAGTGGAGAATTTACAACTTTTTCCCGTGTTGAAAATGTTGACATCGATTTCGATGATTAATAATATGTGAATTATAAATATTTTTTCGGGTTTCGTAGGGAAAATTCCGAAAACGGAACTTATAATTTAGTCATGTCCCTCTGTATATTGAAGTAATTCTTCTTGGAAATTATTGATACTATTTGAATTTGATCACGAATTTCCATCTGGAGTACAACCTCAAAAATTACAGACATTTCTTTTCATGGAAACTAGTGCGCAAAAATTAGTGGAGTGTGAGGGATCTTCAAAAATGATCGAAAATTTCAAAATTTCTTTTTTAGTTGGTGAGATATGAGCATCAAAAATGTGTATCGCCGTTTGATATTTCAATAAAAAAAAATAACGAAAAGCACTGCCGTGAAGTCAGGAGCTTTTGACCGCTCGTTCATCCACCTTGTAGGTAGATTCGCATTCTCCATTTTTAAGAACCAATTGGAAAGATTTTGACAGCTGTCGAAGAAAATTTCAAACAAAGGCGAAAATCAAGACTTCACGCTGAAATTTATTACGGTATGTAAAGCGATCTGGACAAAATTTTCGACGTATTTTGAATACATTATTCTTCATCTATGTGCGAAATTTGATTCCAATCCAATAAGTAGTTTCGAAATTATCAGGAAAAAAATAGTTTGAACGGCTATATTTACGGAACCCCTGGTCAAATTTTGCTCATTAATGAGCGTGAGCGCGAAATTCGCGATCCGAACCTATCCTGAAAATTTCAAGTCCCTAGGCCTTTCCGTTCGAAAGTTATGATTTTCTATGGTTTCTACGGTTCTAATCATGCGATCTGAAAAAATTTAGCTCGAATATATCATTCTCAATTTAAATACAAAATTTCGTCACGATCAAATCCATAGTTTTTTTCATGTTTTGCTCATTTTATTTTTCATTCTTTAATTTTTTTATTTTTTCATTCTTCTGGACCGGCGCAACGTTCTCTACTCGCAGGTTACATATTATCAATTCATTACGCCACACACTGTATAGGTAGGTACCATAGATTGTAGTTTTGTGTTACTTATACATCTTTTATTTTTTTCGTTTTTATATACCTGAAGATTTTCATTCAATAAATTCCTTCATTTTCAATTGGAAATTTTCGTTTCCCAATTTAATTAGTTTTTATATATTTGTTGTCTCTATTCATTCATCAATATTTTTCGATGTGGAGATTCATCAATAATAAATTTATTGTTTTTTCATTAATATTTTACCTTCATTCATGAATTTGATTCCATTATTCTTTTCGCATCTTTATTTTCTCATTATCACTTGAAAAAAATGAGATTAACATTATTTGCCAAAATCCTGACTGCACTTTTGATATTAATTTCATTGATTTGTTCAAATAAAGTGATGATGAGTTGGTCCAACAATCCGATTCTGTACACAACTGTCTCACAGACTTCGTCAGAAAAAAAAAGATATTTTAATGGTTTTCGCTGAATTGAGTAAAAACTACTGGCAAAAAGCTATCCTATGAGGAAAACCTATCCCTCGAATGTTTGATAGCAGGTTGAAGAAAATGGAAATAAATTCCTGTGACATTTCCTAAGGAAGGATCTAGTGAGTTGGGATAACACTTTCATTCACATTTTTTCACCGCTATAGATCTTTAATTATCGAATTAAAAATCAAGCAATATTACTATTGATCACTACTACGTTTCCAAGTCAGAATTTTTTTTGTGCGTCTCAACTTTTCTTCAAGAATTGTGAATCCTCGAAAGCTGACAATATGAAATCAGAAAGAATTATTTGTTTCATTTCTTATGAAATAGTTGAGTGAATTATTGAAAACACAAAAACTGTATCATTGAACTCCTCGAAAAGGCAATTTCAATTTCGAAATTTGACATTGTTCAATTTTAGATCCTATCGAAATGCCATCATAAATACATAAAACGCAAAATGGTAAACGATACGCAATTGGGTAGTTATTTCAGTATTTTCATTATTTATATATGCCTCGATAAGGATTGCGTCAGAAATGATTTAGCGCATTCGATAGTTATTCCAGATAAAAAATATCGAAATCATTCGATAAATAAACATCAATAATTGAACATGTTTTCAATATTAAAACTATAACGATAGAGGTAACAAATCTAATCGTAACTTTGTACGCAATTCAACCTTTATCGTCAAATTCATTTGTGATCGAACTCACGTTCGGATCGTGAAAGAACCCCGTTAATATTTTGATAACATTAACCACATACAAAATGCTATTTTCCTGCTTTTGTTTATCAAACAAACAGAAAATCTCTGAGAAAACAAACACATAAGTAAAACGAATTTTCGATAAATAATTCAACGTGTTGTTTGCTGACGGCATTGGATTCGAATTGATTTGGTTTGTACTCATTTATTTTTTCGTCCTTCGGTGTTATTTGATCCCGCTTTGAAAAGCTATTAATCGTAATAAAACACGGCACAAATTATGTTGAATTGGTTAAACAAGAATCGATGAGGACACTGTGGAGAGCTTGCATTGATTTATTAGGAAATTTCAGCAAAAAATGACGGTAGTGACTTGGGAGAGCACTGAGACGGAGGATTGTGGTGCTACCTGTTTGATAGTTCATAATAACATTGTTTATCAGAGTATTCAGTCCAGAATTTCAGCAAAAAATACTTTTTTTTGTTCCAAAAATCTTTTATGAGGGAAGTCGATAGATAAGATCCTATTTTTTATAGTGTCAAGAAACCTATGGAAGACCCATCGATTACATATTCATGTTCGATTGAAATTCTCGGTCTAGGAAATGCCATTACAACTCATTAAAGGAGCCTATGACTCATCCTTCAAGCCGTTGTAACTTCGGCTCGCCCTGAGCAGTTTGTATGGCGACTTTTCAACAATACCCGCCGCCTTTGTGCTGTTAACAATACAGACATGATCTGCAGAATTCAGCGCGGCTTCCTTTTTCGGGGGAGAGAAACCCATTATATCGGTTAAAAGAATAATGACCCGGCAGCTCTGCGGGTATTCTCACATTGCATTTGGAACCGCAAATTAATGGAGCTTATTCCGAAAATTACAGTTTTTTTTCCGGACTTCGTGTACGAGAAAGGTGCAGCAATCAGTTTTCTTTACAACGCTGATTTATGTGACGAAATGATCGTATTCTCGGGAAAATGGCTCTAATTCATAACTCGATGGGGATGTGCGGGCCCCAGGGGTTTTGATTTACGCTTGGAATAACTCCTTCAGCTAATTCTCTTTGGAGGCTTCAGGATTATTCTCAACTAAGATGGCCTGTTTAATGGGAAGTTATTCGAGATTTTTTTATCGTCTATGGAATTTCTGCGTTTCCACTTCTCGGGCGGCTCACTCGAAGCGTCTTAAGGACAGCCCTGATAAGGGTTGGTTTTCGCCTGATTCATTCCTTTTCAAACTTAAATGAATAATCACTTACGTCTGGTGTCTGCTACACTGAAGAAATAATCAGCCTGATATCAATTACTTGTATTCACGTAAATTTTCTACCACACATCTACCACACTCACAGGGAATTGAGTTTGCACATAGTTCTTAGTGTCCTGGTTCTCGTTTTTCTCCCCCTTCTCAAGGACTCGCAATCTCGATTACAATTTGAAGGCCTCAGGAAATTGGGGAACCGTTGGGAGTATCGCAGTGAAAACGGTCTGCTATATTGAAAAATAGATCTAAACCTCCTCGATCACTCTTTTTCTCACATGGGTAACTTCCAATCACGTTATTCAAGAACATTATCCGCTAATGACAGTCATGAAGGCGAGCTCTACGGACGGAAGTATTAAATCAACTTTCTGATGATTTAATTCGAAACAATTAGGTACCAAATGTTCATTCGTTTCTTGTTATTACTCTCACATTTCGAATTCAAATAATCGTTTAATAACCATCATCCCATAAGAGCATTCGAAGATGACTTAGTAAATTATATATAGTCATGTGATGCGAGAGAAAGAACATGATACCAAATGAGGGTCACGAATATTATTATGTTAAGTATGGATATATTACGGTGAATAATTTTTATTTCAGGTACATTGAGATTTTGATGGAATAGAAACGTAAAGGTAGGACATACATAAATATAAATTTCCTTTGTTATAATGATATAACATTCGATGTTCTTTTGATTATGATAGCTCTATTCAATAATAGAAAACAATAATTTTATTCAAATGGTGATCGTAGCAGACTGGATGTTAGCTAATGACCATGCTGTGTTCGTAACTTTTGTGGTGGAGAGATAACAGAACTTTCTACTATGGGAATAACCAATTGTGCATGCAATTTTCAGAAAAAGACAGAGCTAAATAAAAGGTGTTCATTCAAGGGCGGATCCAGGATCTTTCCGAAGGGGCATTTAAGAGAATTTTAAGTTCATTTCTGAAAAATAAATTGACCAATTTCAATAAATCCCACATTTTCTGTTTCATCTGAAAAGATATCACCATTTGAAATTTGTCAATTTCCAAGAATCGTGGAAAGCAATGGACAATCGCGTGCATCCCAAAAGATGAACTAAGGCTGGAGAAAGGTTGATAAAGATATATTAATGATTCTGAAGGTATACATTTTTCTATTCGCGACGCTATTCCGACACATAAATTGGCATAAGTCAAAAATCTCAGAAACCCGGTTTGTTATATCTACAATTTATTGACAAATCCACAAACTCAACTAAAATGGGTTATCTTATTTTGGGACATCTGTCTATAGAAAGAAATATGTGCCACATTATGGAACATATTGAAAAAAAATCAATTCGATAGTTATGCACTTTTGGATCACCCTATATGTTTGGAGCATTCCCCAATTCACCTCAGAAAAACACCTAAAATATGAACAAGCCGTAGATTACAAATGTTTTGCGAAAATAAGAAACTAAATACATAACATATTTAATGGGAGTTCCAAAAATAATTATTGTCACATTCTACCTAATATATTGTAAATAGGTTATCTTTGAGGAACATTAATAAATACGTTCTTTGTTTCATTAGAGCTTCGAAAACACCATTAAATATTTTTAATTGCCTTGGCGGTTAATGCAGCATTCAAAAATGACACCTGGTTACCGATATATGTACCAATTCAATTAGAAAAATATTTTACCAGTGCAGGATAAGTAAATTTGGGAAAAAAATAAATAATACCATGGATGCGAGTTCAACAATTGGAACTAAAATACATCAGAGTTTAACCTATCCAACTGCACGCAAATTTGGAAGACACTGACTTGAAGTCAGGAGAGCTTTCCTCCCAAACTCAGTTTGACAAATGATGTCATTTTATAAAATCGACACTTCGAGGGATGGAATCATAAAATTATTTGGAATATGCCAAATTCTTCTGAGATACCAAAGTTTTTGAACAGATTCTTTTTAAATCTGTATCTTTCACGATATTTTCATTCGAAATTCGAGATATCAGATTTAGAAAAATTTAACGTGAAATTCTGGGTATCTGACAAAAAAAAAACGTAATTTGAGGCTGGAAAATCTTTGAAAATCTTCATATCGAACTGTAAATAACTATATTTTTCTTCAAATTCGTTCCACTAGAATTAATGAAAAATTTCAGAAGAAGAAGTTCATGGCAGGTTGATGGAATAACGTTCATAACTACATAATAATGAACGTTCATAACTTTCTCCAGATCGTTGAAAATTTACAACAATGGAATGATAAAGTTGAAAGGCAATTTATTTAATCGTATTTATCTCGTTTCAGAGCCCATCGGGACCTTTAATTCGTATTATGAACGTTTTTTGGTCCCAGAAAATTTTGAACAATCATAAAATTGCATCTTAAATACCTGAAAATGTGAAAAATATATAGATGTTATGGTTATTAAATCGTTACTCTATTTTTCACTCCAATTCACTTTTCCACCTCATTTTTCGAACATCTTTTTTTATTCATTCTTATATCAAATATATACAGAGTGTCCCAAGTTCCAGTGCCTACTAGACGTTTCTTGAGAACAGGTTCTTCTTCAAAACTGAAAATTTCGATTATGATATTGTTTGACTTTATCTACTGAGCGAAAATATTCTTGAAGCATGAGCAATTTCAGTTGTACAGGGAGTGAGAATAAATATCTCGAAAAAATTTTCTATATTTTTTCTTTTCTTATATGATCGATTATTCAATTTCAAATATATTTCTATTAGGATCGTTGCATTCGTCGGAATAGTTTTCAAAATATAGAAAAAAAACTGGAAAAAGGGAGATATGCGTAGTCAGTACCTATCATGTTCGTTATTCCTATTCTCAATATTTCAAGCATAAACTATTTTTAGATTTTCGAAGTAGAAGAATGGCGAAAAATTGTGCATCTCTTGCATTTTGGAAAACTCGTCACAGGGTGTTTCGAATATTTGGTTGAAAATTGTGATCAGAGTTTTCCCATAACTTTTGTTTTTTGGATAAGAACCCTATTTTTTTATGATCGCGTTGGATTCTGCTAAGAAAAATAATGATAGTGTTCAAAGTAGTTTATGCTCCTAAATTGAGTTATTCCTGAGTTATTAAAATAATGTTAGTGGTCAAAGTAGTTTATGCTCCTAAATTAAATAATTGTTATTGAGGATTTTCTGAACTTTACGTAGAGACAAATTCATCAAATCTGTTTTATAACGATAATCTGTGTTCATAGAAGATAAATTATCCCAATTAATTTCCTATTAACACAGATTATTGTTGTAAAACAGATTTTATGAATTTGTCTCTACGTACGACATAAATTCAGAAAATCCTTAATAACTCAGGAATTATTTAATTGGGAGCATAAACTACTTTTAACACTAACATTATTTTTCTTCGCAGAATCCAATGCAATCATAAAGAAAAAGGGTTCTAATTTCCAATTTAAAAAACAAAAGTAATGGGAAAATTCTGATCACAAGTTTTGACGAAATATTCGAAACACCCTGTGACGAGTTTTCCAAAATTTAGGAGATGCAAAATATTTCGCCATTCTTCTACTTCAAAAAAATTAACACAATTTTTGCTTGAAATATTGATAATAGGAATAACGAACATAGTACTGACTACGCATATCCTTTTTTTGTTAGTTTTTTTTCGATATTTTGAAAAATATTTCGACGGATTCAACGATTCGAATAGAAATATATTTAAAATTGAATGATCGATCATATAAGAGAGCAAAAAAAAAATCCGATAAATATATTATCATCTCCCTGTATAACCGAAAGTGTTCAGGCTTCAAGAATATTTTAGTTCAGTAGAAGAAGTAGAGCAATATTATAATCCCAATTTTCAGATTTCAAATATGTCCGGTTCTCAAGAAACGTCTAGGTGGCACTCGAACTTGGGACACCCTGTATATTGAGGTAGAACTAGGCTTATTACTCTCTCGAAAACAACGAAAACCCATGCGAGTAGTGTAAAAGTGAGAAGTGACAAGAAGTTGCAAGTTGAAAATTTCGACTGCATTCTCTCTCGAAATGAAAATGAATACACTGAGATGTAGTTTGAGTTATGTTCACAACTCACCAAAATCGATAAGCGTATTAAGAATCGTTTTTTATTCGTCCACCCCTCGGATCGGTCTCGTTATTTATAAATCCATTCGATTTCTGGAATAAATTAGGACCACACCGAAATAATGTCTCTCGGGTAATGTTAGATGGAATCAAAGGAATCATGGACTCATATGGAATTTGTTATGAAATTTGTAAACAATAATTGAGCGCTCGTACTACTTACACGAGGGCTATATCATTTCGTCACGATGTCTGTATTTTTCGAATTTTGTGCCGAAAATGGTCTCAATCGACTATGTTCGACTCACTGATGACGAATCCGTCGGAAAATTCGAGTCTGTCCGTCCGGCCGTCCGGCCGTCCGTAAGCACGATAGCTCTCGAACGGAACAACCTAGAGACTTGAAATTTTCAGTGTGGGTTCAGTTCCCGAATGGCTCGGTTGAGTTCGTTAATGGGCCAAATTCCACCAAGGGTTCCGTAAATATGGCCGTTCAAAGTTTTGTTTCCCTGATTACTTGAAAACTACAGATTCGATCGAGATGAAATTTTGCACTCGAATGGAAAATGGGGTGTTCAAGCTATTTGTCCAGATCGCATGATCAGAACCATAGAAACCATAGAAAATTGTAACTTTTGAACGGAAACGCCTAGGGACTTGAAATTTTCAGCATAGGTGTGGATCTTGAATGTCGTGATCACGTTCATCTATGAGCAACAATATACAACGGGTTCCGTAAATACGATCGTTTGAAATTTTGTTTTTTCGATAAATTCGAAACTACGGATTCGATCGAGATGAAATTTTGTATTTCAATCGAGAATGATATATTGAAGCAATATTTTGTCCAGATCGCATGACCAGAACCATAGAAACCATAGAAAATTCTAACTTTTGAACGGAAAGGCCTAGGAACTTGAAATTTTCAGGGTGGGTTTGGATCGCAAATTTCACGGTCACGTTCATCAATGAGCCAAATTAGACTAGGGGTTCCGTAAATATGGCCGTTCAAGATATTTTTTTCCTGATAGTTTCGAAACTACTGATCGGATTGGAATGAAATTATGCACCTAGCTCAGGAAGAATGTATTCAAACTACGTGCAAAATTTTGTCCAGATCGCATCACTAAGACCATAGATACCGTGGAAAATTCTAGCGGATTATCTGAAAAAAATTGATCAGCTGAAGCACCGACATGAAGTCTGGAGTTTTGCCTAAGTTTCAGGATTTTTTTGACAGCAGTCATACATTCCTTCAATTGATTTCTAAAACTGGAAAATGCGAATCTACCTACAAGGTGCATGTACGAGCGCTCAAAAGCTCCTGCCTTCACGGCAGTGCTTTTCGAAATTTTTTTTTTTAACCAAATCAGAAAACTGAAAATTTGAAATTTCTTTTCACGTGGAACAGCTTGAAAGCTGAATTTTCACATAACTCATTTCAACCGTGCTTCATGTAAACACCAAGTTTCAGCAGGATTTGGCGAACAGTTTAAGATACCGAAGTTGAATTTTTTTTTCAGATATCTGGTGTTACGATCCTCAAGAAATGTTACTTAAACCTTCTTGTCGTTAATTTACAACTAACAACAAAGTTTCAGTTCGATCAGATTAGTTTTTTTCGTATAAGTGTGAAAAAGATTTCTAGCTATATCTACGAAACTCTTCCTGGATTTCGTCCATTTAAATAGACTGGCGCATTCAGACCCCAACCATTCTCGAAAATTTCCAACCTCTAGCCCTTCTTTTCCCAAATCTATCGTTATTACGCAAGGTCGGACGTAATTTGGACGATTACGCTCCAATAGAAAACAAGTGCGCAAAAAATGTTGATTGCTATCGCATTTATACAAACCCCGTATCTTCAGCTAGTCACCTGCAACGGAAGAACTGCCCCAATAAACAGAGAAGCCCCCAAGATAATGTTCAAATCAGAACGGAATTGAATATCACTTGTAATTCCAGTCAGATCCCTCCTGCCTCCGAGGAATATAATTGAATCTTTGATTAAAATTAAACGTCCTGTTCTGCCGGAGCAAATATTTACTTTTTATTCTACGATCGGTCTGTCGGTGCAAGGAAGAAGTTTTAATTTACAGAATGAAAATTTATCCAGCGGAATTGATTCTGGTACGAATTCGACAAAAAGATTCGTCAGTAATTAAAATCGGAGATAATGGATTCCGTTTTAACTTTTCGTTGGGATTAAGTGGTTTCATTATTGAATTTCTTTCTTTCATTCGGAATTTCGATGTAAAATGAGGACTGATATAATTAATGAAGAAATTCTACCTTAGTACGGCGGCCCTGCATGGTATCCGAGTTGAGTTATTATTGAACAGGTTTTTATCATCGACAGGGATTCTATTTCTAATCGAAATTAATTGACGAGAGATAAAATTCCACAGGATATTCGCAGGTTTTGTTGGCCTTAAGGCTGTTTTGGCAGGTGTAGAGTTGTCGGTTACTTCCATATCTTGGAGAGACCGATTTGTTTACATTTCGAATTGACGCCAACATCCCCTGGTTCATTATTCATCTGGTCGATAGGATAGCATGCTGGTCCGTTGGAAAGGCTTTCGTTGCATTGAAAATTACGTCTCATTGTATTATTTATCTTATACGCCATTACTTCAATCGAAATTTTCTCAATGTGATAGCTTCATATTATGTTAATGTTTGACCGATAAAAGTTCCGCAAAACAACGATCAAAAGATATGGAATATTTTACTTCAATGGATTTAACAATGTAATGGCAATTTCTTGTATAAAACTCAAATATCCGTCTTTGCCACTAACAGAATCCCAATAGAGAATAGAGGGATGTTTCATATACGCAGATAATTATTGAATCACTGACTGACTGAGGGTGCGCCTTCAGGTAATTGCCTTGCTGATATCAATCCATCACTTAATGATGCTATTTGAGGGTTAGATTACAGTGCACTTAAGCCCAGAGAATGAAGAACACGATTTTCCGAATTGATTTTTGAGATTTTCAAAATCCAACTATGGACAAAGTCTGAAACATTACTTATGTATGAGTTCTGAAAATAGAAAATGATGAACTGTTTATGATTATAAGAATTTTATTTGATTTAATACTCATTTGCAGTTACAAAATAAAAATTGTAAAACGATGATTATTTCCAGACAAAATTTTCCTTATGTTTCTTATGTATTCCAAGGATTCGCAATTAAGTGGATTTTATTTTTTTCTTCGATAACAAAGCAAGATACAAAAAAATCCACGATTCCAGACGATTGGTGCCAAAAATGTATGAAAAAAAATCAGTGACGTACATTTATCTTCGTCAAAAATAATATCGATAATGACGATGATAAGGGGTAGGTAATTTTACAGTGTGAATTGAAAATTGCCCCAAATATTCATAATAATTGGAATACGAAACCATCCCATCATCCCACTGCATGGATATGACAGCTGACACGTTCAGGAAAAATTTCTTATCGCTTACCGACCCATAATGAAAATTAACGATCTCATATCAACGGAGACCTAATTGAATTCCTGGCCATTATTCTGGAAAACAATACGATTTTTTTGATTGACTAATTCAATCAGTGATGCCGTGATGGGTTCTTTGAAACTTCATGGAAGCATTCCCGATAGCATTGCAACAAAAACGCTATTAAAATTATATTAGTTTCGGTATAATGGTGTGGTTGTTCTTCGTTATTGTACTATTACGCTTTATCACTGGAACGGGTTTTGTTGGAAAGTACAATTAATTCAATGTAATGGACAAACAATATCCTATGAGCCCCATAAAGGGTTCCGTTTGTGGAATCGCCTAATATCAAATGAAGGAGTAATTGTAATGTGATGAATAAATGATTCGAACTCCCAAAACATCCAAGGGTCTTGATGGGCCCCATGTCCACTGGTGTAATTATGGCCTTACATATATTTTTTGTTGGATAGGGCAGGTCGCCTGACGGCTATTGTATCAAGCACGAAACGCTGCTGGCACCCAAGTTATTCAATTACAATCCTAGGATGGCTACTACTAATGTGACCATGGGGGAAAGATGTAGAACCATTATCAAGTTACCGAATGAGGCCCTAAAAATAGCCAAAGGTCATTTGTGTAAAATGGATTATAGTACATGAAACATCTGCTTCCTGAAGTTTAGTCCGATTAAAATTCACTTTGAAATTGAATGAATTCCGTGTTATACTGTTATATTCCATGAAGGATAGTTGCTTCCGAGGAAATCCAATTTTAATCCCCATAATAATTTTTTCGTATTTTGTTTCATTATTATCCATGTAATATGCTGTGTCGTTTTACCGTGACCCCAAAATTCATCCTTTTTATGGAAAACAAGTTCAAATATTGCATATATCCAGTGAAATGTACTCTCGAGAGTGAGAGAGAAATTTCCCGTGAATATTCCAAAATAAGACACTAAAGTCAAAAATTACGAAAAGCACTGCCGTGAAGGCAGGAGCTTTTGAGCGCTCGTACATGCACCTTGTAGGTAGATTCGCATTTTCCAGTATTAGAAATCAATTGAAGGAATGTTTGACTGCTGTCAAAAAAATCCTGAAACTTCATGTCGGTGCTTCAGCTGATCAATTTTTTTCCGATAATTCGCTAGAATTTTCCACGGTATCTATGGTCTTAGTGATGCGATCTGGACAAAATTTTGCACGTAGTTTGAATACATTATTCCTGAGCTAGGTGCATAATTTCATTCCAATCCGATCAGTAGTTTCGAAACTATCAGGAAAAAAATATCTTGAACGGCCATATTTACGGAACCCCTAGTCTAATTTTGCTCATTGATGAACGTGACCGTGAAATGTGCGATCGAAACCCACCCTGAAAATTTCAAGTTCCTAGGCCTTTCCGTTCAAAAGTTAGAATTTTCTATGGTTTCTATGGTTCTGGTCATGCGATCTGGACAAAATATTGCTTCAATATATCATTCTCGATTAAAATACAAAATTTCATCGCGATCGAATCCGTAGTTTCGAATTGATCGAAAAAACAAAATTTCGAACGACCGTATTTACGGAACCCCTTGTATAATGTTGCTCATAGATGAACGTGATCACGACATTCAAGATCCACACCTATGCTGAAAATTTCAAGTCCCTAGGCGTTTCCGTTCAAAAGTTACAATTTTCTATGGTTTCTATGGTTCTGGTCATGCGATCTGGACAAATTCCACATGTAGCTTGAACACCTCATTTTCCATTCGAGTGCAAAATTTCATCTCGATCAAATCTGTAGTTTTCAAGTAATCAGGGAAACAAAACTTTTAACGGCCATATTTACGGAACCCCTGGTGGAATTTTGCCCATTAACGAACTCAACCGAGCCATTTGGGAACTGAACCCACACTGAAAATTTCAAGTTTCTAGGTTGTTCCGTTCGAGAGTTATCGTGCTTACGGACGGCCGGACGGCCGGACGGACAGACTCGAATTTTCCGACGGATTCGTCATCAGTGAGTCGAACATAGTCGATTGAGACCATTTTCGGCTCAAAATTCGAAAAATACAGACATCGTGACGAAATGATATAGCCCTCGTGTAAGTAGTACGAGCGCTCAAAAAGCTATGGACCAATTCCACATAACTTTAATTTAATTTTTTGAAATAACTTTGTTGGTTGAATTTTTAGAACAATTTATCTCATTTGAATTAAAAATTGTAGCTTAATTTTTCACAATGTGAAAATTCAAATTGATCTCGGTTTATAATTTACAATTTGACTCGTTTAATCGACGAAGATTTGAAGATAACAAATTAATCATTAAGTGATTAATATTTTATCCAGTGAAATGCAGGGTCCATTGTTAACATCACTGGGAGATTTATCTATGGACACTTCCTATTCAGTTCTTCAGTTTGTCATGGAGAAAATGATGCATCATGATGTTTAAAATGAGTTGGTTAATTTTTTTTCTATTTCTTCGTGATTTTTTTATGAATTTCAATTTGTAAACTTTTTTATTTTATAGTGTCTGGTTATTACATTATTCAGTTACCAAATTCAAGGATTTGTACTGAATTATGTCGATTTCAGGGGTGACGTTAAAACTTGGGAATCCCAATATAAAAGAAGGTTCTTACAGTGATGTGTTTTGAAAATAATCGTTATAATTACAAAAATATATTTTCCATAATAACTCCAATAACCTCATATTATATTATTAAGGTAAAATATAAATAAAACCAAACAATAGCTTATTCAAAGTAAATCAATTGATGCAACAAATTAAAAAAAAAAGATAATGATGATGAAAATAAAGTAAAAAAATTTTAGGCTTCTTTCCATTTCTGTCGATAAAAAATTTACTAACAAGTCGACAATGAAGAATAAGAAAAATATATATATGTAGGGTGTTTTCAAAGCTGAGGCTTTCTTCTGACAGGCGATAGAAGGCATCGAAATAAGTCAATCTACCAAAAATCGATTATACAGGGTGTGGCGTAATGAATGGATAACATGGAACCTGCATTGAGAGTACGTTGTGGCGGTCCAGAAAAATGAAGAAAAAAAAATTGAAATAAACAAAAATAAAAAAATAAATGGGCAAAACATGGAATTTCTGTTAAATCTTCGATAAAAAAACTATGCATTCACCCCAAAAATCATAGCTTACCTTCGGTAGCGCATCTTTCCAGGAATACTATCCAAAAAACAGATTGAAAAAATTCCTTCGTTTGGCAAAGTGGCAAAGGGTGAATTTTAGAAAATGTCGAATATCTCGAAAACATTATAACATCACTAATGGTAACCATTTCGGTGAGTTTATGGACTTTCTAATTTCGTTCAAAGGACTTTTTCATGGAGTAATTTTTCCTCTCCTTTAACTACGGAACCCTGTCGTGTTATACAGGGTGTTCCATAAAGACATGCTAATATTTGAGGGGGTGATTCTTTGACTCATTTCAATGAAAAAACTTTTTCTGAACTTATATCCTAAAACTTCTAACTTTTGAGATACAGGGTAATAAAATTTCGAAAAAAAAACAGTTTTTTTTATAATAACTGAGATAATATTGTAGACATCTTCATAAAATTTGTTTCATATCTTTTATGCATCAAGGTGCATTTTGTGGTGTAAAAAACGTACGAGGGTTGCCTTGAGTATTTTCGGAAAAAAAATACTACGCCACTGCTTACTCTTAAAATGAAAATTACTCTCGAGCTCCACATTCATTTAGCAAATTCGATATCCTGATTTTCTTTGTCCGACGTTGCTTAAAAAAATAAAAATCGTTTTACTTCTGGATCAATTCCTCAAAAATATGATGCGGTGTGGAAATGTTTGTGCATCGACTGAAAGCAAATTGAGAGAGCAGATTTGTTCCAAAATGAATGAAAATCCAAAAAATATGTTTTTTTTGTCAGATGTTCTGTTCTTGATCAAAATTATTGAATTAAAATTGCTTCGTAATTTTTCAATGTTTTCTCAAATGTAATACTTTTAGGACATATGTTCATAAGAAGTTTTTTCTTAAAATTATTCAAACAATCACCCCCTTAAGTATTAGTATATATTGTGTATTGTCCAAGATTGACCTCTTTTTATATTAATCATATTAAGTTAATAGAAAAATAAGGGATAATAATAATTAATTCGTGAGAGAAACAAATACGAAATAAACGAGGGCCCATTTGAGAGCTTCCTGAGTAGAATAGCAGAGGAAGTAACTGATTGAAATACAACATCCTTTTTAAAATGCACTACTACGAACAAATCTTTCATCGTGCTAGATTTATTAGTGGGATGATTTTCATAATGAACCGATGTAAGTATATTATATTATGAGATGATGTCTGTGTATCACTGAATCAATATCAATTATTGAATAATTTGCATCTACTCAAAGTCTGTAACAATTGTAGAAAATGATTCAAATCTTCAGTTCGATACTCATCGTTGAGTGCAAATGGATTTGAATTTTGGATTCTACACTATTGAACACAGCCAACTTTGGAAATTTAAGGGGGTGGGGATGAGAAGTTTTTTTTGTACAAAAAGATGTTGGAGTTAAAATTTGCTTTATTTCAGGTTCAAGTTGTAAAAAATTGAGCCCATTTCTTTTGATGATGCGTGTATATCAGAGTAATCTCGAGCATGAATTTCAGCTCCTCAGGAAGCAGAATTCACAAAAGGATACTCCAATTGCAATTAAAGGGAATTCATGGCTCCGCCATTGCCATCAAGGGTGAATCTGAAGGTTTCCTTTTGAAATTAAATGAATCGAGGTGCAATTCTCTTTAATTATCGAAGCAGAGAGAATATCGTTTTCTGTCATTCCCCACTCCTAATGGCCTATTGTTAAAATTTATATCCTACCTTACATGACACCGAATATTTCAGGCACTCCTGACAAAACCTTTTTTCAGCGCCCGCTCGATCTAGGTCAGGCTTCTTTATTAAAAGTAATCTTAATGACCCCTTTAAAAACTTCAGAGACTCTTGTCAGCTCAAGTTTGCGACTTGACAAGCTTTGAAGCTCGAACATTAGGACCGGATTTATCTGGTGGGTATTATCCAGTGGAGAATTGAAGTTTTTCTTAAGGAATTCTCACAATGGATTGGATATCAGAGTTTCGGTCGTTTGGACATTTTTCCTCGAACGTCTCGGCGGGATGATGGAATGAAACGAGCTCCCTGGGCTGTGATAGATGAGCTTCTTTTCTCCCGATGAATATTTTGATTCAATTTTTTTGATATTTTTTCGTTCGCATGTTCGAAATTTTCGTGGGGATGAAGATGAAAGTTTACTTGCATATAATATTACATATTTATATTATCATTGATAATGAAATTTAGGAATTTTTATTCAGGATATCATAAGATTAGTAAGTAGTGAAATAATATTCCGATGATTAACAATAGGACATAGGTTGGTAAATATTTTTTTCTCGAAAAACGATATGAAATCCGGAAAATTTTCCTAGAAAGCGTATTAAAATTGGCCTTCCCAACAACTTCATTTCAGTGTGAAATCAATATATCCGTTCCCTTGTGGAAGAAGAAAGGTTGTCCCAGCACAGTTTTTAAGATCTTCAACAAAAACAAAGAGAACTCCTCACAACAATCGAATTAAAATTTGAATGGCTCCGTCCCGATCCACCGAACTGCGAACCACCCCTTTTTGTTGCGTCCCAGATTCAGAAACCTGATGGCCAGGGGATTTGTAATAAGCAAAACAAGGAGTCTCGAGACGGCATGAAAGCACGCTTTGTACGAAGGCATTCCCTTCACGTCGAGAGACGGACGTAAGCTGCCTGAACATTATAAATATTCAAAGGGCTTTCGAAGGGATCCTTTTCCTTCCACAAAGAAATTCTGACAGATGGCGCTATACGAGTGCAAATTATTTTTTATCTCGGAATTCGTTTGTAAATCTGACATGTGCGCTGCTTACCTGCGTCCTTGATATGTGGGGTCTTTGGACGTTTCTTTCAGTTGGCAGTGGGCCGAGGAATATCCTGAATAATGAATGGGCCCCTTTTCAGAAAGTATCCTCTGAAGAATGAACAGTTACTATGCTGTGGATAGGAAATGTTTATTAGCCTCATTCATAGCGAATTGAACAAGTTGGCACAGGCTTTCTGATATACAAACGTACAGTGAAAAACTATTTCAAAATTGAAATTCATATAGAACTAATGCAAAGGTAATCCACTTTTCAAATTTGTGTTCGAATAGATCTCAGACTAACTGGAACCAAGTCTTCCGTAAACATTTCAAAGTAACTTTATCAATATTTCATATGATGAGGAGAACTGGAACCTAAAAAAATTTGAAATGAAGGAAAATTATGGTAATTTCATTCATAATTCCCCTATTACTAACCAGAACAGGTTTTTCAAATGATTCCTCGATGGTATGGACGATGGTCTGTTTGATAGAATGATATTTGAGCTAGAGAAGACCCAGAGGGATAACACATGATGTTCGTCAGCTTCTTGGCTCATCCCTATACAGAGACTTCATCTTCACCGAAAATGCATGTGTTTGGTAATTTATGGGTATATTTTAAACGGTCCCCAAAATAATTATTGTACTCCAACAATTCGTGCCAAGTTTTATACCCCTGTCTCCAAAATAATATTTGGCCACCAAAATTAATAAACGAGCACCAAAAAATCTCAACCAGAAACAGAATTTATCAGCACCTGAAATTTCAAAAAGTTAGCATAAATATTAAAGACGTATCTAATGTGAAGTGTGAACGTCAAAAACATGAAATAATCTCCAAAATTAATGTATTAGGTCCAATAAATATACAGGGTGTCCGGGAAAATGTGGGAAATCTCTAGGATTCAGATAAAACATAAAAAAATAAAATGACAAGTTCCCATAATTTTTTTTCCTAGCGGCCATCCCTACGGAGATACGGCCTCCTAAACGACGCCACTGGAAATTAATTTTACTGGAATAAATTTTAAACTACTCAATATAATTTATTGAAAATTTGATAAGATAAACAGTAGTAAGGACCTCTTAGAATACTGCCCTTAAATTTAAATTTGCTCGTTCACTTTACCAGGGGTGGACTAGGTTGTACATTTTAATGCTTACATTTTTAACACCCTGTCTGATAAGGAGTTAAAAAAAACGAATTTGGATATCTTGAACATTGAGCTAAAGAAAAGGTACTCTTGTTCATTGTCGATAAAATGACCCGTTTTCAAAAACAAAATAATAAAAGAAGTAACTTTTTTATTTCTATTGAAAAGAACCATGAATTCTAATTTTTGTTCTGCAACAAAGTGTGATACGAAAGTTATTCAAAAAACCAGAAAGTTTTAGTTGGTGTTATTGAATCCGACAAAATTTTTTGAATGCATGAAGTTTTTAATTGATTATTTCTAATTAGCATATTCAGATTCAATCGTTGTCTTTTTTGTTCCTTGAATAACTTTCGTATCACACTTTGTTGCAGACAAAAAAAAATTAGAATTCATGGTTCTTTTTGATACAAATAAAAAAATTACTTCTCATATTTTTTTTGTTTTTCGAAAACGGTTCATTTTATCGACAATGAACAAGAGTACCTTTTCTTTAGCTCAATGTTCAAGGTATCCAAATTTCTTTTTTTTCAACTCCTTATCATACAGGGTGTTGAAAATGTAAGCATTTAAACGTACCACCTAGTCCGCCCCTGGCAAACTAAACAAGCTAATTTAAATTCAAGGTCTGTATTTCAAGAGGTCCTTACTTTTGTTTATCGTATCAAATTTTCATTAAACTATATCAAGTTGTTTGAAATTTATTGAAGTAAAACGAATTTCGAGTGGCGTCATTTAGGAGGCCTTATCTCCGTTGGGAGGAAAAAAAAATTATGGGAACTCTCTGAATCCGAGAGATTTCCCACATTTTCCCGGACACCCTGTATATACCTACTATACAAACCCCATGATAATGTTTGAGAATAGAACAATATTTATTTATTTATTTCAGGCAAACTTATAATATATGTAAGATTAATAGAGAATAATATTCATTGTTAATGTTTGAAATATATACAAGGTGAATTATGATTAATACTTTTGCAACTCTCCCTTTTAGGCCTGAGAAATTTATTTGAGGCAAACGTAGGATACGTGAGATTCATAGAAAATAATGAGGATTTTAATTTTTTTAGATACGAGGTAGTATTGAGAGCTTTATAAGATACAGACGACCTGAAGAAAAAGCAGAGGCGTCTCAATGTGAACGCTAAATAATCCTTGAAAAAAAAGAAAGGGAGGACGACCGACGAGAGCCAAGGCAGCTCTTATAGTAAAATAATAATAATCCTACTAGAAGTTATAATGTATTTATAGTTTTAGTGATAGAATGTTTAATTTTTTATGCCTGTGTTGTTGTAGCTCAAATATATTATTATGATGCAGATTTTTGTTTCTTTTGGTGCTCGAATATTTAGTGTTCAAGGAAGATTTGTGGTATCAACCATTATTTGTTTTTGCTGAAATATATTGAATAAACTACAAAGCTCAATACTTAGGGGCTCAAAAATAAGTAATTTGGTAATTAAATTTTTGTGATCAACTGAGATTTCTGGTGAATACAAATATTGGGAAATCATATCGATATCTTCGGTTCTGGGTTGAATATGACCAAAAATATTTCAGATAGCGAAGGTTTTGAATTCGAAATTGACTCAA
Organism: Aphidecta obliterata; assembly: GCA_963966015.1. Taxonomy (NCBI): domain Eukaryota; kingdom Metazoa; phylum Arthropoda; class Insecta; order Coleoptera; family Coccinellidae; genus Aphidecta; species Aphidecta obliterata. The sequence continues at coordinate 15,752,791 of OZ014427.1, forward strand.
CTTGAAGTGAAAATTTTCTGTTGAACGGTCAAAAATTTTAATTCAACACCATTATAACCACATGCAAAAATTCTATTTTTCGACACATTTGTGTAGCTAGCTGAAACATCTCGTTCTGAGAGAAATATTGAGAAATCATTTCGATATTACTTTGGTGCTCGGTGAAATACGACCCATAATTTATTATTCTGTCTTCGAGTTAATATGACTTCTTAGAACCGTAAGCAACCACCTCAAATTTCCAACTAACCAATATCAATCCCATCTTTTCCCTTGCTTCTAAACTACCACGCAATCATCACATTTCATCTATTCATCGAAGCACTACCAATATTTAATCCAGGTAAGAACATTCGAAATTCATCTTCTTGATCTAATTGATAATATTCAGTTGAATTAATCCAATAGAATAATTTTTAATTTTCATCTTCACCCAACTAGGATGATATTCAAAAGAGAACTGTAAATAACCAGCTGATAAGCTGACATTTTGAATTACAAGAGAAATAAGCTGCATCTGTAAAATTTATGTTCGGAGACATTTCAGAATAAACGGAACCTAGTTTTCATGAGACTTTACCAGATCTCGGAAGTGCGATTTTGTGGTTCAATTAAGAATCTACAATCATCATTCATTAAAAGAGTCGGAAGGAACCACCTCAAATTCTCAATCAACTAATATCAATCATACCTCTCCCCTTATACGCAATGGATAGCGCAGTCGACTTTGGTGCCGGTCTCTTTGATCGGTCCCGGGTTCGAATCCTCCGGTCGGGAAAGAAATTTTCTGACATGGAGCACGGTTCCACCATTCACTGTTGGGTAAACAATTAACAGTGCTGTGCCTCAGGTGGCGTAAGGACCCAGTAACAAACCCTACACAGAACACAACCGGGTCTCCTAACTCGCACAAGCTCTAAGCTTCTGAAGCTCTGAGCTTCTGAGGGGTCTCACAGAGACCTAGGAGAGTCGGGATATAAACAAACAATAATAATAATAATAAATACCCTTCTTCTATACTACCCCCCCCCCATTTTCGATATTGGTCATAATATCCAATGAATTCACCAAAATGATTCTTCATTTTTATCTGAAAATGGTGTTGATTACGATTACATCGCGTCAATACATTGCAATCCTAAACATAAAACGTCGTTGAAAAAAACTAATTTGATTTAAAAAAATTTTGTTCATTGTAATATCGACTATGGATAGACAGACAGTCTGAGTTGTAACTCAATGTTCCGGCCAGTCCATTTAGGTATATTCAAAACGAACTTGTATAGATAGACGTGAAAATAAAAGATCTTCTATGTATTGCTTCAACCTAGAAACCTCAACAATTCAATTGTGAAACTTTTCATGATCTGGAATAGGTGAGACAATAATGTTAACCCCCTAGGGTAGATCCAGGCTCAATCACTTCCAAGGTCTTCCACATACAACAACAAAGAATGATGAAACAAAGACCATGCACCAATAAATCATTATGCGAGATTTCTCAAAATTGTGAATATAAAAAGAATGTCCGAAAATAAAGAGAAAGTTGAACAATTGAGGGCATTCTCAGAAATCAGGGAGAATAACTTTGTACTCAATTTTCGCAGCACCTTCCTCTGTCTGCCTACCACAAAAATAAGAATCAAATGTCAGCGTCCCAATGGCAACAACTTCGAGTTACAATCGATGCATTGGTCGTTAAGAGAAATAAATTCTTTTTCAGGCTTAATTGATGATGTTATCTCCTTCACCTACAGGAAACCGATGAACGAGAAGAAACTTTGCCCATCTAAAATGATATTCAACAGAGAACTGTAAATAACCAGCTGATAAGCTGACATCTTGAATTACAGGAGGGAAAAGCTGGATACGATGCTGTGAAGTCATCCAAGGTTTTATGAATCAGAGATGACCGCCATAAGGTGGTCAAAAATTGTAAATCTTAGAAATGGGGAGAATTGTAAACAAGAGTACCTAAACAAATCTTCCGAAGATTTATCGACAAAGGTCGATCTTCATAGAAATTGCTAAGCTTTGTCGTTTCGCTTTGAGCACATACTTTTCCGAAGGGTACCTCAAAATGAAGAATTTATTAATGAATTTTTTTTCAAGTTTGATCTCATTTTTCATTATAGGAAAAAATATTTTCGAATTGATAATCCCTTGTCCTCATATCCAAATCAAAGGAGAAAATTCCTTCAAAAACCAGCTTGAGATGGATTGATTAAAATTCTAAATTGAAAAATATCAAAACTTTAATCAAAACAATGAATATTAATTTTTGAAGGTATATCTATCATTGCTATAACCATTACAGCAAATTTGATGTCAAAAATATAAAAATTCAACATACTCTTCAAAAGGAATATCAAGTTCCAACAATTTTTTCTACAACGATCTAGATGTCGTTTCATTATAAGCCATGAATGTTTCGTGTTCGCAAAAATTTAAGACGTTTGACAAAACAAAGTTCAAATAAGAAATACCAGGAAAATTTGTAACTTTTTTTGTGAAAATTAATCGAGGGGTGATTATTCTTTTTCTAAATACCATATAATATCATCTACCTGTCTTACTTAATCATCGAAAGGAGCCCACCCTGTCCATTCTGGCCCACCCACAAAATCCAGGTAGTATGAGTTTCCCAATCCGACCAATGACTTTCTTCCGAAGTCATTAGTGTCTATTGATATCATTCAAGGGTCTAGTATTGGCTCTAAAACCATCCATTCCCAACTCTGCACGATGTCGTTGAAGACAACCCAAATCATAAATTTGCACAGCAGCGTAGTATCCTAGAATTATTTGAATTGTTTCCTTTGTTTACTCTCACAACAGAATTTCTTTTATTTCGAACAATAAAACATAGAAGAAGAAGAACGTAATAGTTTCAATGATTATTTCAGAATCGAATAGTTTATTGCTGTCTCTCCCATATTTCTCATGAGAAATTTTCGAAGTAACAAACTAATGTTATAAAGCTTGAATGATATATGAATCGTGAATGTTGAACTCGAAAATAAAAGAAATGAAATTGAATGTATTATATACAGGGTGTTTTTTTAACATGAGGTATTTTTTTGGACAGGTGCTAAAACTCATCAAAAGAGATAATTTCGCCAAGTTGATCATATAAAATATTTAGTTTGAAGAAAGTGAAAAAATCTTGGGCATCAAGATTTTGAGACGACTCTGGATCGTGTTATCTATCTGTTAGGACATCGACCATGAATCACGGTGCCATGTGCATTCCAGCAAGTAAATAAAGTGGTGGGTTTCATCGCAAATTTGTATATTCAAGCATTCATCAAGTTTCTGTACAATGAGGGACTGGAAAATTATTTTAAAAAAATTCAAAATCTGATGTTTACTGAAATTCATTTAGTGAGTCGTAAATAATAGTACAGTATTTGTCAATGTTTTTTATTCATGAAAAACTTCTAGATCTATATACAAGAGGAGTGGTTGCTATGGAAATTAAGAAAACGTTGGATGGAGTTCGGACACTATTTCGACAAATAAGATTCAAAGCGCCCAGGTTGATTATGGGAATATTCAGGGAAATACCAATTTGAAATTTTATAATTGAATGTGAATACTGTTTGCTGAAAATTGAGAACATCTGAAGAAGATTTTGAGTAAAAATTTAAATTTGGAAGCATCGAAGAGTTAGATAAACGTAATTGTTCATACTTGGAGTGAAGTAAATTGGAACTGGAGTTAGAAGTAAGAACTATTGAGGCTGTGCATAAAAAAGAAGTGATAAATGATAGAAGGAACTAAATTTTCAAAAATATGAATTTTTTCAAATATACGTCCGTTCAATCGAATAATCGAAAAATTACTTCAATCTATATTTTTAAACAGTTCGAATTTATATATTTATTTATACTTATATTTGCAATGATGATCTTGAAACCCCAATTGAGGAAGGCTCTGACAATTAAAATTCAAAATTCAAAAAATTAATATTTGTAATATTTTCTTTCGAATTATCTAGAAATATATAATAAAAAAAAAATTATAGAAATATCGGAACCTACTTATACCTCTTTTGTGAATACATAAATATTATTCCTCAGATTAAATGTAATCCTAAGAAACGGGAAAATGAATCCAGAGAATATAATGACATAAATGCAAAAATCTCATTCAGTGTAGATTAGGTGTTAAACCACAATCCAATCTTTATGATGGCTATTATTATTTGTCGAGTTCCTTTTGTAGCAGATGCGCTCCCAAAAATGATAACAGGTAGGAGCGTGTACGCAATATTTCACGAATCTAGTCCTTTACCCCTTCGTCCCCTACACCCTCAAATACATTTACCTTCCTCGTCGGGTGCCCAAACGAAGGGATGGGGAGGCAATAAAGCTGTCATCAGATGTAAAAAGAAATTCGATATCTTGTCATTCTTGTCTTACAACCCACGAACATTCAACTATAACTATAAAGTATGAAGGGGAGCAGGTTAGAAGTTTTAGTACGACGGTTTCGTCGCTTATGAAAAATTAACTCTTCCCATCGATAATTACCGAGATTTTGGGATTTCGATATTTCATTTGCTCATTCCAATTTTTCATAATGACAATTTTTATTGGTCCTTTTTGAGCGCTCGTACAACTTACACGAGGGCTATATCATTTCGTCACGATGTCTGTATTTTTCGAATTTTGAGCCGAAAATGGTCGCAATCGACTATGTTCGACTCACTGATGACGAATCCGTCGAAAAATTCGAGTCTGTCCGTCCGGCCGTCCGTCCGGCCGGCCGGCCGTATACACGATAACTCTCGAACGGAATGTCCTAGAAACTTGAAATTTTCAGGGTAGGTTCGAATCTCAAATGCCGCGGTTAAGTTCGTTATTGGGCAAAATTCGTCGAGGGGTTCCGTAAATATGGCCGCTCGAAATTTTGTTTTTCTGATTACTCCGAAACTACTGATTCGATCGAGGTGAAATTTTGCACTCTAATGGAAAATTAGGTGTTCAAGCTACATGCAAAATTTTGTTCAGTTCGCATCACCAGAACCATAGAAACCATAGAAAATTGTAACTTTTGAACGGAACCGCCTAGGGACTTAAAATTTTCAGGATAGGTGTGGATCTCGATTGTCGTGATCACTTTCATCTATGAGCAAAATTATACCAGGGGTTCCGTAAATATGGTCGTTTGAAATTTAGTTTTCTTGATAATTTTTAAACTACAGATTCGATCGTGACGAAATTCTGTATACTAATGGAGAATGATATATTCAAGCTACATTTCTCTAGATCGCATGACCAGAACCATAGAAACCATAGAAAATCACAACTTTCTAACGAAAAAGCCTAGGGACTTGAAATTTTCAGGATAGGTGTGGATTTCGAATGTCGTGATCACATTCATCTATGAGCACAATTATACTAGGGGTTCCGTAAATATGGCCGTTCAAAATATTCTGTTCCTGATAATTTCGAAACTACCGATTTGATTGGAATGAAATTTTGCACCTAGCTGAGGAATAATGTATTCAAACTACGTGCGAAATTTTGTCCAATTCGCATCACCAAGACCGAATTATCGAAAAAATATTGGTCACCTAAAGCACTGACTTGAAGTCTGGATTATCGCCTCAGTTTGAAAATTTGTTTGACAGCTGTCAAAAATGGAAAATGCGAATCTACCTACAAGGTGCATGTACGAGCGCTCAAAAGCTCCTGCCTTCACGGTAGTGCTTTTCGTAATTTTTTTGGATTATAATTGTAATTTCTATCAATATTTTCTAGTACCGTCCTGGAAAAGTATTCTGTAAATAATTCCTCATTCGAATCCAAACCGATACTCCGATTTTCTAATATCATCAAAACTTGATAATGGATATAATTGAATACAATTAACAGAAATATTCCGTTCTCTCAACTAGGAATTGAGCTCGATGTACATCTGCGTATCTTCACAAATTTCACATCAATTATGTAAAGCGGAACGATTTGCATGAAGCAGTTGGAGTTGTTTTTAATGGAATTTTCTTCGAGCAGGTATTGTTAACCCTCGTGGAAAACTCATCGGCAGCGTTGCCATGAGTTGGAAATGGGTCTCCTGGAATCGTCTGGAATTAAAAATCCTTTCCAATTTTCAAATCTTGAAGATTTTGGAATAATCGACACGTAATCTGAATAATTAGATATTTTTATTATTTTATTATTCCTTTATATGCAATTACCTCTTTTGGTTTCCGAGAAAAAGAAGTATTTCAATTGGAATAGGTTATAATAAACCAAAATCTACCAACTTGAAGCAGAATAACATCAACTTTTCTTCCATAAATAATACCAAATTGGCAACTCTGCCTCCAGTTTGTTGTGAAGCCTCGTTATTTTCTGCTCCACTGAATACTTCATGCTGCACTCTACCCCTTCATTTGTTTTTTAATCACATAACGAAAACCTAGGGAGGGATTAAATTTGTAGAAGTTTTCCTGCAGATAATTACTCCGGAGCGCAATGACTCGGGGAAAATTTCAACTCATTCATTATTTTGAATCAGACTTACTTCTTTGGCGGAGCTGTTTTTGTCGGGGCATCTGAAAAATTCATTAATAAACGGCTTGATGAGTTCTCGATTAATTATTTTTTCAACGTTATTGATCGGTTCTCGCATATTAAGCAAGTAAACTCGGTCGAATGTTTTCTTATCAGGAAATAATGGGATCTGAAGCTGCTCCACTTGGAGATTTCTTATATTTCAATCCGAAGATTTATATCACGTGATTTATGGCATGGCATTTTCCTAACAAGAAGGAATATGATCAAATTATATGGTAAATTGATATACAATAAGGAATAAGAGAACAGCCAATAGAATTTTAGTTTTGACGCGCGTGACGAAGAGGATATCCGGTGATCGTTAAATTTAAAATTCGAAATAAATAAATTAATATTATTCTCAACCATTATTATGGGGTTTGTATGGTATATTGAGTGTGCACTGATAATTTTTGAGGAACATTATTTAGTTTCGGTTTCCTTCAATTTTATTTTCAGCTCATAGAATTTTATTGGATATTATACATTAATTTTGGAGATTATTTCATGTTTTTGGTGTTTACACTTCACATTAGGTACGACTTCAATATCTATGCTAACTTTTTGAGCGCTCGTACTACTTACACGATGGCTATATCATTTCTTCACGATGTCTGTATTATTCGAATTTCGAGCCGAAAATGGTCTCAATCGACTATGTTCAACTCACTGATGACGAATCCGTCGAAAAATTCGAGTCTGTCCGTCCGTCCGGCCGTAAGCACGATAACTCTCGAACGGAAAGTCCTAGAAACTTGAAATTTTCAGTGTAGGTTCAGTTCCCGAATGCCCCGGTCGAGTTCGTTAATGGGCCAAATTCCACCAGGGGTTCCGTAAATATGGCCGTTCGAAGTTCTGTTTCCTGATTACTTGGAAAATACTAATTCGATCAAGATGAACTTCTGCACTCAAATGGAAAATGAGGTTTTCAAGCTACATGTGGAATGTTGTCCATATCGCATGATCAGAACCATAGAAACCATAGAAAATTGTAACTTTTGAACGGAAACGCCTGGGGACTTGAAATTTTCAGGATAGGTGTGGATCTCGAATGTCGTGATCACGTTAATCTATGAGCAAAATTATACTAGAGGTTCCGTAAATATGGTCGTTTGAAATTTAGTTTTCTTGATAATTTCAAAACTACAGATTCGATCATGACGAAATTTTGTATACTGATGGAGAATTATATATTCAAGCTACATTTCTCCAGATCGCATGACCAGAACCATAGAAACCATAGAAAATCATAACTTTCGAACGGAAAGGCCCAGGGACTTGAAATTTTCAGGATAGGTGTGGATTTGAAATGTCTCGTTCACGTTCATCAATGAGCAGGATTATACTAGGGGTTCCGTAAATACGGTCGTTCGAAATTTTGTTTTCTCGATAATTTCGAAACTACGGACTCGATCGAGATAAAATTTTGTATTTGAATCGAGAATGATATATTAAAGCAACATTTTGTCCAGATCACATGGCCAGAACCATAGAAACCATAGAAAATTATAACTTCAGAAGAAAAAGGCCTAGAAACTTGAAATTTTCAGGGTAGGTTTGGATCGCGAATGTCGCGGTCACGTTCATCAATTAGCAAAATTAGACTAGGGGTTTCGTAAATATGGCCGTTCGAAATATATTTTTCCTGATAATTTCGAAACTACTGATTGGATTGGAATGAAATTTTGCAAATAGATGAAGAATAATGTATTCAAACTACGTGAGAAATTTCTTTAGATCGCATTACCAAGACCATAGTACCGTAGAAAATTCTAGGGAATTATAGAAAAAAAATTGGTCAGCTGAAGGACTGACATGAAGTCTGGAGTTTCGCCTAAGTTTGAGAATTTTTTTGACAGCTGTCGAAAATTCCTTCAATTGATTTCTAAAACTGGAAAATGCGAATCTACATACAAGGTGGATGTACGAGCGCTCAAAAGCTCCTGACTTCACGGCAGTGCTTTTCGTAATTTTTAACATTTCAGGTGCTCATAAATTCTATTTCTGGTTGAGGTTTTTCGGTGCTCGTTTATTAATTTTGGTGGCCAATTATTATTTTGGAGACAGGGGTATAAAACGTGGCACTCATTGTTGGAGTACAATAATTATTTTGGTGCCCGTTTGAAATATACCCAAATATTTTCAAGCTCCATCTTTCAGAACTTTTTTCAGGATTTTAAATAAGTACATATTTTCACTCTGGACGTCTGACAGACGAAATTTTCCATTGAATTATTAGATTCTTCAGAATTTCTTGTATGAACTCCATTATCAACAACCCAAACGTAAACTGTGAAAATTGCAGGGGAAAATTTTCTTCATTATTGGAAATAATTTGTAATTGTATTATGAGCCATATTCCGAAAATTTGATATTTCACATGAAATAGCGATTCCGCTTTGAAATTTGGGAGTAGAAATACTCTCTTGTATCAAAAAGTATTTATCCGCTCAGTTGAAGATCTTCTTAGGACAGTTACTACGATTTATGAATGGCAGTTGAAGGTACCGAGCAAAGAAGAAGCAAGTCAGAGCCAGTCAAAAAAAAATTAGGTATGCCATAAACAGATATAATAATTCCTTTCAAAATTCAGGAAAGATTCAAATTTCCTGGAAAATAATCCCTATTGATTGTAAATGTCAATAGGTACGAATGACCAAATCCAGTTAACATGCAGTTTCATTTCAATTCATTTTTTCCACCCTCTAGGATTCTGAAAATACTTCAGAAACGATCGGTTGGGCTTTATAACCATGCCCAATTGGTATCTCTTTTCGTGCCCCACTTTAAATGTATTCTTCGATATTTTTCGGTTCTCCGAGACCTTCGAAAATTCTCAGATAGCAATTTCTGATAAATGAAACAGCCCAACCTTTCTATCATGAATAGCTCGCGGGATGATCTTTGGAATAATCCTTTATATTTTCCTATAAAAAATTCTAACGTTCGGTTAAATCCGAACTGCGAGCTTGCCAATTAACCTGTCCAAAACGGCCGATAACAAGATTACCGAACTCGGGGCTCAAAAGATCACTTTCGCTCGACCCGAAAACATCCGAACTCATTAGGGACAAAAACAAATGTCGAAGAGGCCACTTTGAATCATCCAGATCTTCCAAATCCCACTATTCCTACGTCCGGTCCGGCTAATCCCATACTTCTGGACGTCCGGACAACAGCTGAATCCACCCCATTAATCAACTACTTCGAAATGCAACAATTCAATTTATTCCATCCGAAAAAGAACAAGGGGATGAAGCGCCATCGTCGAAGGGGAAAGTAATAACCGCACTAGGCCGCGTCAACCCCCTGGGGCTAATCACGACACACCACTTTACTCTTTGTGAAAATAGGTTAGGGTAGCAGTTGGGGTGGCAAAATATTCTGTTTTCGCGGAGGGTTGACCTTTGCCATATCATTTTATACGTGTACATGGGGGGCTCCCATTCGTATAAAAAATAGGGGATGGAGATAATAGGTATCTGATATTATAAAAAATGCTTTCGTTACGCGGAAGTTGACGTATTGTATGTGACATGTATTTTTCGCATTTTTTTGAATGGGGTTCGAATGGAAGTTATTTGAGAATCTGTGTTTTCTGCGGAAATATCATATTTCAGGTAGGGGGTAAATCGTTATTCTTTTATGTCTTCCGGGCAAATTGTAACATTTTTTGGGATATCTTTTGATTGATTCGAAATGGTTCGGTAACTTTAGGAAGGGAACATGTTTATTTTAGTAGTCGAAACTTCTCATGACTGGGTTTGAAGTGAATTCACACAAAGTTATCACCAAGGGATCTTATTTATTGAAAACTGGTGAATATTTCGATCTACCGGATTGGACAAGTTTTGAAGATTGAAGTAGATTGGTCGCAAACGGAAAGCTTACTTTGAAAATAGTTTTTGCACGCTGGTTTCACATTTTGCCAAAATTTCGTGCCGAGAATGCTCCTAACCGGTTGGATTCACAGATGACACTTCTGATGTTCTGGCCGTCTGTGATAACGATATTTTTGAAAAGAAAATTTTGAAATTTCGTGGTAGGTTCGAGATCTGAATACACCGGTTGATGCGCCAATAATTGAAAAAAAATCTGTCTGATCGAATTGTGATCATGAACAATTTCGTGTGGATCGTAACACTAGAAGGTTCTAAAAAATAAATTTTTTTAACTTTGGTGTTTCAGAAACATTTCACCTCATTATCCTGCAAAACATTCGTGACTACATATGTGTCATCGATAATATGAGGTTTTCAAAAATTAACCTTCACAGCTGTTCCACGTCAAATGAAAATTGATTATTTCTGATTTGGTGATGAGAAATTTGATAATTATTCTGTGATTACATCTCTCGAAGTGACATGAAATGACATTATTCAGCAGACTAACAGAATCTGTGGTTTGTTTCATATTTGGTTCGACAGTCTCGCTACAGAGTCACTTCGTGTCAAATCAAAATGATCATAGATTAGTAAATTTTCCACTTGATAATATTTCAGTTATTTACAGTTGGAAATGGGGGTAACTAATGATTTTCAAAGATATCTAACCTTCACTTCAGCTTTTCTCACATCTCCAAAATTTTACCTGAAATGTTTTGAAATCTCTCTCACTCCGTTCGGCAGATAAACACAAGCTTGCCATGAAAAGAGACACTTTTCCTCCTTAGGAAATAATATACTATCAATCCCAAAAATTCCTAGTTTTTGAATTTCAAAATCAACATAAAAAATTTCCACCGAACTTATTATGAAAACTTGTTCGAAAATTCATAAACTTTTATGGTGCAATGGTATCTAATCTTACCAAAATTGTTTCAGTACCAGTAAGGCATACTACTCAGCTGATTCTGGAAACAAAATTCGATCATTTATCTCAATAATCCATCTCTTTGTGACTAATTATGTCCTGTAAATCGGGGATCAAGAAAAAAAATAAGTCCAAATTCATAACTCGAAAACGCAAATATTACCTAAGTGGTCTGGTTAAGAAGACTCAATTTTGATGAAATGCAATCAAAAATACAGTGGTGTGCAGATTTTATGAGATACCGATTTCTTTTCATTGAAAATTCCATTTATATCATTCAAACTTTGGAGTTATCTCTTTTTTTCCGATTTTATATATACATATATCTTTTGTTACCCTTGGCTTATACCGTTTTTCAGTTACAAAACGTTGGATAACTTAAATAGACCAGTTAGATGTATATTTAAACTTTTTTTTTCCGTTGTGAACTTTTTTGATCATTTAATTGAATGAATGACACTAAAGTAAAAGACAAAAAATTCAGAAAAGATCTCCGTGAAGTCAGGAGCTTTTGAGCGCTCGTTAATCCACCTTGTAGGTAGATTCGCATTCTCCAGTTTTAGAAACCAATTGAACAAATTTCAAACAAAGGCGAAAATCAAAACTTCACGTCAGTGCTTCAGGTGACCAATTTTTTTTTCGATAATTCGCTAGAATTTTCTACGGTATCTATGGTCTTGGTAATGCGATCTGGACAATATTTCCCACGTTTGAATACATTATTCTTCATCTATGTGCGAAATTTCATTTCAATCCAATGAGTAGTTCCGAAATTATCAGGAAAAAATAGTTTGAACGGCTATATTTACGGAACCCCTTGTCTAATTTTGCTTAACGATGAACGTGAGCGCCAAATTTGCGATCAGAACTTATCCTGAAAATTTCAAATCTTTAGGCCTTTCCGTTCGAAATTTTCTATAGTTTCTATGGTTCTGATCATGCGATCTGAAAAAATTTAGCTCGAATATATCATTCTCAATTTGAATACAAAATTTTGTCTCGATCGAATCCGTAGTTCCGAAATTATCGAGAAAACTGGGCCTTTCCATTACAAAGTTACAATTTTCTACGGTTTCTATGGTTCTGGTCATGCGAGCTGGAACACGGAATTCTCCATCTAAGTGCAAAATTTCACCTCGATCGAATCTGTTGTTTCAAAGTAATCAAGAAAAAAACTAAGTCCAAATTCATAACTTGAAAACGCAAATATTACCTAAGTGGTCTAGTTAAGAAGACTCAATTTCGATGAAATGCAATAAAAAATATGGTGGTGTGCAGATTTTATGAGATACCGAATTTTTTTTCATTCAAAATTCCATTTATATTATTTTCCGATTTTATAAATATATCTTATGTTACCCTTGGCTTATACCGTTTTTCAGTAACTAAATGTTGAATAACTTAGATAGACTAGTTACATGTATATTTAAACTTTTTTTTTCCGTTGTGAACTTTCTTGATTATTTCATTAGATGAATGACACTGAAGTAAAAGACAAAAATTTCTGTATATCCAGAAATCTGCACACTACTGTATTTCTGCATTTTGTATAAATTCAGTCATAAACCCGCAACATTCGAATTTTTTTTTTATATGCTTACGATTCAATTTCAGATTTTATTCCTTTATTTCTTATCATCATTGAATGCCCTCTTTCAATTTTTCTGGTGATAATGTTTTATACCTACTTTTGTGGAAATTGAAACATAGTTCTATTTCTTAACGTTTTAAGAATTTAAATAAAAATAAATTCAAAATATATCACCAAAATTCAAGAACCTTAACCCATAAATATCTTAGCAAGTCTACAATAAAATCAATAGGCTCCATTAACAAATCAAAAGAATATATTCTAAATTGTTAGTCAATTTAGGATATTTGAACAATTTTATTGCATTATTATATTCTCAAAGGGGGTTTATATTATTTGAAAATAAGGATAGAAGTTTGTTAAAATTATTCATTTCAAATAATATGTTGTTATGTTAATGTTAATTTAAAATAAGTTTTTGATGTATATGAAATAAATATGTGGATAAGAAGAGGAACATTCCTACAAAGAAGAAAATAATAATATATATCAAGGAAAATGCGATATGAAATAATTTGTAAAAAAAAGAAAGCAGGCGAGTTGACAGTTGATGGAAAAACGTCAGTAGAGATTGATCTTTTGAAAATTTTTGGAGAAAAATTGGTTTTGGAGGAGTAAAGCATCATAATTTGTATTAGGAACCTTGCCAAGAGGAAGTGCATGTAAGGGGAGTTGAATTGCCAGGTTGAAAAAATATCGAAGCATCGTGCCAGTTCTATGAAGGAAAATCGAAAAAAACACATTTGGACAAAATAGTATTCTCTGTGAGTGCACTCACCGATAAGTTAAGATATTTATCAATTTTAGTACCTTTTGATAGTTGGAGTTGTTTCTTAATAGAATTTGATTGTAGTCAATATAATTTTGTAAACATTTCTTTTTGATTGTTCATCTTAGAACTCTCCTTGAGGTAGAGTTTTCGGGAAAAGAAATTAGAATCTTGAACAAAATTGAAAATTGTTATTGGTTTTTAAATAATTTTCAAAATTAAAAGAATTTTGATTGAAGAATTGAAATTTTCAGTGTGGGTTCAGTTCCCGAATGCCTCGGTTAAGTTCGTTAATGGGCCAAATTCAACCAGGGGTTCCGTAAATATGGCCGTTCGAAGTTTTGTTTCCCTGATTATTTGAAAACTACAGATTTGATCGAGATGAAATTGTGCACTCAAATTGAGAATGAGGTGTTCAAGCTACATGTGAAATTTTGTCCAGATCGCATGACCAGGACCATAGAAACCATAGAAAATTGTAACTTTTGAACGGAAACGCCTAGGGACTTGAAATTTCCAGGATAGGTGTGGATCTCGAATGTCGTGATCACCTTCATCTATGAGAAAAATTATACTAGGGGTTCCGCAAATATGGTCGTTTGAAATTTAGTTTTCTTGATAATTCCAAAACTACAGATTCGATCGTGACGAAATTTTGTATACTAATGGAGAATGATATATTCAAGCTACATTTCTCCAGATCACATGACCAGAACCATAGAAACCATAGAAAATCATAACTTTTGAAGGGAAAGGCCTAGGGACTTGAAATTTTCAGGATAGGTGCGAATCTGAAATGTCGCGTTCACTTTCATCAATGAGCAAAATTAGACTAGGGGTTCCGTAAATATGGCCGTTCAAACTATTTTTTTCCTGATAGTTTCGGAATCACTGATCGTATTGGAATTGCACCTAGCTGAGGAATAATGTTTTCAAACTACGTGCAAAATTTTGTCCAGATCGCATCACCAAGACCATAGATACCGTAGAAAATTCTAGCGAATTATCGAAAAAAAATTGATCAGCTGAAGCACTGACATGAAGTCTGGAGTTTCGCCTAAGTTTCAGAACTTTTTTGACAGCGGTCGAAAATTCCTTCAATTGATTTCTTAAACTGGAAAATGCGAATCCACATACAAGGTGCATGTACGAGCGCTCAAAAGCTCCTGCCTTCACGGCAGTGCTTTTCATAATTTTTTACATGAGAGTGGTTATGATATCTCTCTGTCATAAGTGTGAGTCGTTAGAATGAAATGTATTGAGAGGAGTCCTATTTTTGATCGTAGAAATAATATTTTGCCATGCAAGGTCTGGCTTATTGATTTTGGATGATCTACATCTAGCCTTCTCAAATAGAGAATAATGCATCTGTAAAAGAATTTATTACATGTAAGGTATTGTCAAGCATTGCGTTTTTGTAGGTTGCCTCTTGCTCACTCAGATGTTTAAGTCAATAAGAACAATTCACCACTATGTTTGAAAAAAGCCAACTTATAACAAAAACCTTTCGAAAAAGCTCATCTCTAGTAACATCCGAAGAACCTTAAGGGCAACAAAAAGGCAGGTGTTATCAAACACGCAGTTTGAAGCAAATAAAAACTACGGAAAACACGAATATCTACTCTTCGGGCATGCAGGTCGTCGATCAAGGAGTGCACTAATGGGGGAAACGCATCGAAACCCCCCATTTATTCTGATCACACAGAGAATCGGGCTGCAAACACAATTGATAGCGTACACTCGGTTGATTACGGCCAGAATGACGGGTATTTGAAAAGGTTGTTAGGCGTTCCTTTTTATCCGCCGACGACGGGCGGTCGATCTGTCTGTCTGTCAGTGCCACAGGCCCGTTCGTTATACAACAAATATAATTTACTATTGTGATTGCTGGATGCGTTCCCTATTGGGTGTTCGAGCACTCGTTTCGTTCCGTTTCAGGGATAGTTGTACGGGAGCAGATGTACAATCGATAATGATCAAACGTATGCACTTCGTCGATGACATCCATATTTATCAAGGTACCGAGACACAGCACATACAGCCAAGAAAGAACCACGAATCGATAATGTGAAGGGTGTATTTTTTGTAGAGGTTCACAACTTTGAGTTGGCAACACTGTTTTATTTGACAACCCATTTAGCAGCATATAGTTGCCTTTTGTTTAGTTTGGTTTGAAATTTCATTATGGATAGATTTACCCCAGAGCAACGCTTGCGAATTGTTAAAATTTTTCATTAATAATGGTTCTGAACCTCAAACTTATCGTGCACTTCGTCCATTTTATGGCGTGATAATGTGCATCCCGTGAGACGCCGAACAGTGCGCACTGAAGAAGCTGTAGCCGCTGTACAGGAAAGCATTGAAGAAGATACAAATCAATCAATTCGACGCCGTTCTCAGCAACTGTGTCCATCCACTTTATGGAAGATTTCACGAGAGTATCTTGGCTTGAAAGCTTTCAAGATTCCACTTGTGTAAAGTTGAATTAAAACGGATCATCGTATGCGCGCTACTTTGGCCAATGGGCTGAAGCACAAATCAATTTTGATGTTGAGTTACCATTCAACTTTTGTTTTCTGATGGAGCCCATTTTTGGTTAAATGGGTACGTAAATAAGCACATCTGTCGCATTTGGAGTGAGGATAATCCACTTACTTTTGTCGAAAGACCGTTACAACCACATAAAATTACTATTTGGTGCGCTTCATGGGCTGGCGGAGTCATTGGTCCATATGTCTTCAAAAACGATGATGGTCGGAATGTTACTGTCAACGGTGAACGGTTCAAGGACATGATAAGAAATTCTTTCGTACCTCAATTAAGTGGCATTAATCTTGTTGCCTTGTGGTTCCAACAGGACGGAGCCACATACCACACAGCGCGCGCTACAATTGATTCCTTCGATTAAACTTTTTATGAAAGAATTTCACAAGAGTCTCCGTTTGTACATATATTATCACAAGGCGTGAATTTATATCCATATCGTTCGAGGTGTTATGAACGAGTGAATCTTTCTCGTAGAATGGGATTTCAGTAATAACCTCCTGAATGTCTTTTTTTTGGCGGAACCTGGTTTAATCATTCTGGAAATGTCAGTTCTCAAACTTTCTATATTCTCTATTCATTGAGATCAATTGTCGGCCAATTGCTACTTCAAGAGTCCAACGTTATAAAGAAGAAATTCTAGGTGATCCAAGTCAAATTTCATATTGAATACATTTTCCGTAGAGATTTCGAAATATGGCGAAAAAAATTGAAAACTTTTTGGCTTTGAACCACTATACTCATTTTTTCAACAGAAGTTCTGTAGATTACTTTGTTTCTTAGCTTAGCTTAGTTTTTCCTCAAGTCGAAGTTTTCTCGAGCGACTAAACTTTGCTGTGGCGGTTCTTCTCAATTTGTGTGAAATGTATGATTATTGAGCGCTCGTACTACGCTTGCCTTTATTTTCGAATTTTGAGCCGAAAATGGTCTCAATCAACAGAGTTCGACTCACTGACGACGAATCCATCAAAAAATTCGAGTCTGTCCGTCCGTATATACGATAACTCTCGAACGGAACGACTTAGAAAGTTGAAATTTTCAGAGTAGGTCCTATTCTCGAATGCAGCAGTTAAATTCGTTATTGGGCAAAATTCGGCCAGGATAATGGAAAGGCCAAGGGACTTGAAATTTTCAGGATAGGTGTGGATCTCGAATGTCGCAGTCACGTTCGTCAGTGGCCAAAATTAGACTAGGGGTTCCGTCATATGGTCGTTTGAAATTTTGTTTTCTCGATCATTTCGAAACTATGGATTTGATCGGGACGAAATTTTGTATTTTAATGAAGAATGATATATTCAAGCTACATTTTTTCCAGATCGTATGACCAGAAACATAGAAACCATAGAGAATTATTCGAACGGAAATGTCTAGGGACTTGAAATTTTCAGGGTAGGTTCGGATCGTGAATATCGCGGTCACGTTCATCAATGAGCAAAATTAGACTAGGGGTTCCGTAAATATAGCCGTCCAACCATTTTTTCCTGATAATTTCGAAACAACTTATTGGATTGGAATGAAATTTCGCACATAGATGAGAAATAATGTATTCAAAATACGTGGGAAATTTTGTCCAGATCGCATTACCAAGACCATAGATACCGTAGAAAATTCTAGCGAATTATCGAAAAAAAAATTGGTCACCTAAAGCACTGACGTGAAGTCTGGATTTTCGCCTTAGTTTGAAATTTTTTTTAGAGGCTGTCAAAATTTTTCCAATTGGTTTCTAAATTGGAGAATGCGAATCTACCTACAAGGTGGATGAACGACCGTTCAAAAGCTCCTGACTTCAAGACAGTGCTTTCCAAATTTTTTTCCTTTGTTATCTACACCTATTGAATTATATATTCATTATCCAACAACTTTTGAGCAATCAATAGTATGTGTAAACAAACAACGTGAGTTATAATAACTCACTACTATAACTCCCTGGCTCAGTGCTTCTGAACAAGCGGATTGCCCGATTGGCCGAAAGCCGAAAGGGAACAGTCCATTATTAGTATTGAGGGGAGGTCACTCGAATAATTTTGACGTTTTCTCAAATTAAGACGATACCTAATCATTATTGTGAGTGTTTTGCTGAAAAAGTTGAGTTCAGATAGTGAAGATGAATTATTATGTACACCTTCAGAAATAAGACAATCAGCCAATGTTAATATACAGAATTTATTGCCGAAAAATCCCAAAACAAATATAAAGGTGTATACACCTATTTTCAAGATTGGTGTAGCAGTAAGAATATTAAGTCATCGTTTATAGGGAATGTTCTTTTGGCATATTTTAGTGAACTTAGCACTAAATATAAAGCATCGCCCCTATGGACTTTCTACCCCATGCTAAGAATCACAATCAACATTAATAATGCATTGTTATAGGTAACTATTAAGATTTGTCTTCCTTGTCTTCTCTGTACTTGTATCTCAATATTTATTTTTATAGTCGTAGATAAAGAATAGTATTCAATTTGTGGTAATAGTCATAACTCATGACATAAAATTACTGCAAACTTCATGTGCGTGAGTTATGACCTACATTACCGTTCGTTAAATATATACGTACTATAAATTGGGCCAACATAGTTGATTTATTATTATTACTTATTAGTGGAGGCCCGATAAACATGAAAAATGCAAGCAAATATGCATATTAAACAATAAACTACACACATATTTGAGCTTTCAAAATCGGAATACCATACGATTAGTAACAGGAAGATAAGAAGAATAATATTTCGATAATTAATAATTAAATATTTTCCAATGTGAAAAAATGTGTTATAATCACAGGTTTGTTTTTTTTATTGTAATGAATTTTATTTTGGACTGGCGAACTATTATGATACAGGCGAACTATTATGACATAGCAAATATTCGAGAAATCTGAGAAAATTGGTTATATGTTTGTATCTGCAAATGTATATAAGATGAACCTATAAATTAGAAATTTGACAGAGGATTTTTCGAGTGATTCCAAGACAAAAAGTTCATGTTAACATGCAAATGCTTCGTTTTCGATACACAGGATATTAAAAAAAAATTGTCCGTCGTATCTGAAACAGATGTTAAGAATTTTATTTAATTCAGTTTTCATTTGTTGTTATTGCTGTAACATAATTGAATATTATGAAACAATGATTCCAGTTGAGTGGAATTAATTGGATCATTTTTTTCTCGAAAAACAAGTAAGATAGGGAAGAAATCCAAATTTAAAAAAATTTTTTTTTTTTTTGATTGATTCAAAATATCTATGAATATAAGCCCAAGTTCTGAGCTTATGGGGATCTCACGGAGATAGAGGAGATAAACATTAAAAAACTAACAAAAAAATAAACAAACACATTAAACATTAGAACAAACATATCACAAAAAAATCAGTGGCCTGTATTTTTTTTTTCAAATTTATTCCCCTCCTACAAATGGAACTGCCAAAGAATAACAGAATTGGGTAAATGATCTCTCCTTATTCAATTGTACAAACTTTAGCATCCCTCTACACTTATTCTTCATAAACTATATTATAATACCAAAATTCGTTTTATTAATTAATCAAATGATTTTATTATTCTGAAGATGTCCACATGATGTGCATCGTAAAATCTTATAGTTTCTGGAAGAATACTCATTTGAAATGACCCTCATAAAAAATACTAGTGCTCTCGAAAAATCAAACAAGAAAGTCTAGTAAAGCACTTATGTGAAGTTATGCGCTTGTGGGCCCTTGCTCAAATTTATTGCCATAGCGGTCATCCATCCAGCATCCAGGTACTTCGACATTATCGAGAATACAAGAAAATGATCGAAAGGAGATGCATTTGATCGTATTCACCCATCTGAATCGCTATATTCTACGATATTTTCATCTGAAATTCGATTTTGAAGAATTAAACGTAAAATTCGGAAAACAGATTCTATGAACTAAACCGGTCGTCAGTGTGACAAATCATTTTATCATTTTTCGTTTTTCTTTTTTTTCGTTTCGGATAATAGTACATACTACTCATATAATGAAATATGAACTTGGTTTTCTATTGAGCCATAGAACGTGTTAGCTATTACATGACTGTCCTCCATGTTACCTACCAAAGACGTATACTCTTTTATGCCTCTTCTCCAATAGACGTCTTACCGCCATGTCTTGAATTATTCGGCTTATTTCTTTTTCTTTCGGAATTACATTGAATTCACCCCTACTACATGCGGACCTGTAGAAACGACAGGAAAGTCTCCCTTACCCGCACACATAATAAACCATTTGTGAACTTTTGATGCATTTCCTCTATTGGGCCGAGCACTCATTCCATTTCGGTACAAGGGTATTCTCATAATTCAATCTGCGAACAATACAGTAAACGAACCGAGTCGAGACCGCTTTTTAAATTCATATTTTCACACTGACTGCCCTCGAAAAATCGCGTCCTAGCAATTTCTGAATGGCCGGAGTGTATATTGGTTTCATTGTCCCGCTCACAAAAGGTTCCGAAAATCCGATTACGTTGCTGAGTTTTCCGACGCAAATTAATTAAGAGATTTGGGGTCGTTACGGCCGGCAGCCGCCTTTGCTACCGTTATTGGAGGCAGTTGAAAAATTCGATTTTTTTTCGATGAATAAATTGGAATATATTCTCCTTTTTATGGCAGGCAATTCAACATTCGTGCATGTTTGCCTAGTAATTTATCATTTTTTCTTAATTATGTAAGTCATCATGCGTTGAAAGAGTGACATCTGCCAACTTTTGGAAGTAGGGCTTAGCTTTCATCGTATGAATATTTCTATTACGTATTTATTTGTTCAACCAAAACAAATGATACAAAATTTTTAATGCTATATGTAGAAGATACCAGTGATGGTTAAATAAATTAAAATTTATTGTTTTATCGTGTTAATTCCGCATTGTGATGTTTGATCCCGCCATGAACTAATCCGTTCTCGCAAACGAACCCTTCAACACCACGTTATATCACAGTTCTAAAACGGAAAAAGTTAACGACGAACAGGTTCCAAATTTCGAGCCATAAAAAATATCCTGCCTGCATTTTTACAACAGAATAATAAAGGTTTATTTGGCAGAATTGCAGTCATTTCATTATACCCCGTATAAACGCGGTTCCGTAAATATTTATCACGTTCCCATTTCGAACAAAAACACCGGCCGTTTTATCACCTGCTGAAATAATGACATTGGGGGTTATTAAAATGTGCGATAGCGATTTATTTATGGCGACTGTGCCGCTGGATAGTATATTTTCCTGGAGTCCGCGTTATCTGGATTCACACATTCAACTTTATTTAGAAGTCGCTTGGTAATGGCAATAGACTCATTATTCTGAAGAGAGGATAGTCCCTATATTCGGATTCCGTTTTGTTGTGATGTGACCATCAAGATTATTTGGATACCAGAAGTAATAAGTACGACGTAGATGGATAAATCTGTCACTCGCTTTGTTTACTTATTTGTTCACGTTATTTCTCAACGGTGATAGGTTTACTAACTTATAATAACAAATATCAGGGAGGATATTCTCATGATGTCCTTGAATTCAATTCGTTAAATTATAACAATAATCAACCAAAACTGATCAAAAGTCAAAATAAATACAAGGATATTCATATGCCAGAAACAAAAGGGAATTAATCGAGGAAGCAAAACTTTCCAACAATCACAAAATCAAATATCTAGAACGAATATTTTACACCGTAAACA
This sequence comes from Aphidecta obliterata, assembly GCA_963966015.1. NCBI lineage: Eukaryota > Metazoa > Arthropoda > Insecta > Coleoptera > Coccinellidae > Aphidecta > Aphidecta obliterata. Next base: position 15,774,771 of record OZ014427.1, read on the forward strand.
TCTCCGCTAACAGTTCGTGAGTTATGCAATTTTCAACATCAGTCCAAAAATGTACCCTGGAAAGTTAGAGCACTATCATTATGAACCCCAAAAACCTGTATTTTTTTATCGAAATTGAGCAGATACAAATAAAATTCATTTTTAGAACACGTCAAGTTTTTCGGTGATTAAGAAAAAATTACGAAAAGCACTGCCGTGAAGGCAGGAACTTTTGAGCGCTCGTACATGCACCTTGTAGGTAGATTCGCATTTTCCAGTTTCAGAAATCAATTGAAGGAATTTTCGACAGCTGCCAAAAAAATTGTCCAGACTTTGTCTGTGCTTCAGCTGAGCAATTTTTTTTCGATAATTCGCTAGAATTTCCTACGGTATCTATGGTCTTGGTGGTGCGATCTGGTCAAAATTTCGCAAGTAGCTTGAATACATTATTCCTAAGCTAGGTGCAAAATTTCATTCCGATCCAATCAGTAGTTTCGAAACTATCAGGAAAAAAATATTTTGAAGGGCTATATTTACGGAACCCCTAGTCTAATTTTGCTCATTGATGAACGTGACCGCGGTTAAGTTCGTTAATGGGCCAAATTTCACCAGGGGTTCCGTAAATATGGCCGTTCAAAGTTTTGTTCCCCTGATTACTTGAAAACTACAGATTTGATTGAGATGAAATTTTGCACTCAAATGGAGAATGAGGTGTTCAAGCTACATGTGGAATTTTGTCCAGATCGCATGACCAGAACCATAGAAACCATAAAAAATTGTAACTTTCGAACGGAAACGCCTAGGGACTTGAAATTTTCAGGTTAGGTGTGGATCTCGAATGTCGTGATCACGTTCATCTATGAGCAAAATTATACTAGGGGTTCCGTAAATATGGTCGTTTGAAATTTAGTTTTCTTGATAATTTCAAAACTACTGATTCGATCGTGACGAAATTTTGTATACTAATGGGAAATGATATATTCAAGCTACATTTCTCCAGATCACATGACCAGAATCATAGAAACCATAAAAAATCATAACTTTCGAACGGAAAGGCCTAGGAACTTGAAATTTTCAGGATAGGTGTGGATCTGAAATGTTCACGTTAATCAATGAACAGAATTATACTAGGGGTTCCGTAAATACGGTCGTTAGAAATTTTGGTTTCTCGATAATTTCGAAACTACGGATTCGATCGTGACGAAATTTTTGATTTTAATGAAGAATGTTATATTTGAGCTACATTTTTTCCAGATCGCATAACCAGAACAATTTTAAATTCCAACGAATTATTGAATAAATATCCTTATATTTCTGTAACAGCTGATTCGGCATATTTGACAAAAAACTCCTGTCATTTTTTGACAGTTGTCAAAAATTTGCGAAAATGCGAATCTACCTACAAGGTGGATGAACGAGCGCTCAAAAGCTCCTGACTTCACGGCAGTGTTTGTTATATTTTTTTTTCACGGAACAACATCTCAGAAACACAAATTGATTTGACATCGCTGTCAAGTTGAATTTAGAGTCCAAGCCAAGCAGCTGGATGACAAAAAACTCCTGGCATCACGTTGGAGATTCCAAAAAATTTTAGTAATTTTAATGAATTCTAATAAGGTGAATTTTCCATTTTAAGTCTGGTCAATGCATACTATTCCCAAAACCTGAGATCTTCTAGGTTGACAATAAAACTTGGAACCCCTGTTATGACAATGGAATACCTTATATCCAAGGGTAGGTCGCATAAATTCACACTACTATTTATTCCCATTGTTATACGGATTACAAGAAAAAGTGTCGACATTCAAAAATGAAAAGTTTCCCCCATTATATCCACAAATCACGAGACGAAGGACTGAGATAACATTCCTCAGCCTCCTCCGGGCTCCGATCGATATGGGATGTTGAGGACCGTTGTGCATCATACTTTATTGCCGTTTTCCCCGCAAACGCAAAAATACGAACATCAATACATCATTTAATTGAATGGAACCGTCCCACTCGGATAATTTCGTAATTCTATCGGATTTATCGCGATCAGAATTGTGTGTCCGAAGAGATACAACACAATAGGTAAGATACGGCGAACGTGAATGGATTTAAACATGCTCTGCCTACTTTGTATAGGCTGGCCCGGTCCCGGCATTGGCGTAGTAATCGGGGGGGAAAAACTCAGTCTCGATCAATTTTTTCTGCCGCATTCAACACTCTCCACTTCCGTCCCCTTCTCATTCAATTCAAATTTGCCAATAACTCGTTAGAGCTATTTTCTCGAATCTCTAAAATCCCTGATAATGAAGTTTTTTATTGAAGTTTCGTTATGGACTTCAATGATGTATATACAGTATGTTCAAGCCTCATTGATTGATGATCTTCAATGTATAAAGGCGAAAATGGCAAATTGGAGTAATTCAGTTCAGAGTCCAGCAACGATGGGGTATCACATCCCTAAAAGGGTGAGTTTCACCAAATACACGAAGAACTCAAGTGTAGACAGGTCCACGAGGAAGAAGGGAGCTGGGATAGACATATATGTTTAAGCAATCGCTGTTCAGCTATATTAATATAATATTCATCAACAACTGCATTCGGAACTTCAAAAAGACCGTTTCTTCTTGTGGAAAACACGGGAGAACTTGGCAATTCCAACGACCGCTACGCGGTCGTATTTTTTAGATTCCCTATCTTGATTTTAAACGTTGAGCGAGACTTATCTGTGGTTTGATTATATGCCTCTTATCATTTTAGTTGTAGGTATATGTAGGTATATGAAAGAATAAGAATATAAATTATAATTATCGATACCTACTCTTCAAAAAATTCCGTTCATGAGGGATTTTATTTTATTGATGTTGCTTCCCGCATATCTACACCAATGGCTCGTTGTTCTGTCTTCGCCGTTCAGATCTCCATAAAGATAAAAGGTCATGCTAAGCACTGCACGCTCCTATCCCATTTTAGCCCACATGCCGTATGAGTATGTGATGTGTGTGTACTGGCAAGCAATGCCCTCCCTTAAAAGGACCCGCATACCTAAGTGAGGAGAATAACCCCTCGGGGGAAGTGGATGACCTAGATGAGGAAAAAGCTTTATTCGCTTTGTTATGGCACCGGCCCCAAATGAATAACGCACCACCTTGCAGGCAGGTTTGAATGGTGGGTACATTGACTATAACAATGGATGGTATTTTTGCTTATGGTAATTTCAGTTGGATTGATCTATTGGAGGATTAGAGCTGTTAATTTTTGAATAATGTGCTGTTTCGTAGATATTCAATGGTTATTCTGAGAAATCTGATATATCGTGGTATGTACCTACATAATTTCCGAACAATTCATCATCTACTTTGAGTTAAAAACAAGGTGAAGCATAGCATCGATACTCTTCTGAAGCATCTAAAAAAAACAACTACGTGTAACTGAACTAAACAGTTCATAATAAAGCATACAGCATCGCCGTTGCCGGGGAATCAAATCGATTTGATTTTCAAGAGGCATGATGCCTAAAACGAGACATATGGTTGGTGCTAGCCGTATTGTGTTTGAGCCAGTGTCGTAGTTGAGTTAGGGTGAAAACATAGTGAAGTGAGACGAGGTGAATAATTTGTTTGAATTGAAATGGATAAAGACAAATTTGAAAGTGAAATATTTACTCGGCCTGCAATATGGGATAAAAGAGATAGGAGACATCACAACAATGTTGAATAAAGCATGGACGAAAATAAATAATATAACAAATTTATCAGGTGAGCTACAAAAACAATGTAAATAAAATATAAAGCTATTATTATAGCAATCTCTTTTATAATTTTGTCAGATAAAAATATTTTATATCCTATCAACTGGGTGCAACAAAAAATAATGGACAAAAATAAGCAATATTACAAATGAAGGCGAAAGGAAAAAAACCTGGAATGTCACTTCAGTTCCATTTTGAGATATAGAATTGGATTTTTAATATTTCCAACTGAGTATATTAAAACCAAGGCATTAGTCAAACAATGTTCATTTTTAATTGCAAAAGTAAATGTTTATTTTATTAAATACATGAACACATTTTTTTCAATATCAATAGAAAACAGATGAAAAACCCAAAAAATTAACCAAAATATATAAATTTACGGAAAAAAACAGGAAAAGTCCAAAGTTTTTTCGTACGATCATTTAAATCATTGATGATTGAGATGCCTTAGATCAAGAATATGTTATTAGTTTTTGAGCGCTCGTACTACTTACACGAGGGCAATATTATTTCGTCACGATGTCTGTATTTTTAGAATTTTGAGCCGAAAATGGTCTCAATCGACAGAGTTCGACTCACTGATGACGAATCCGTCGAAAAATTCGAGTCTGTCCAGCCGTCCGTCCGTATACACGATAACTCTCGAACGGGACGTCCTAGAAACGCGGTTGAGTTTGTTATTGGGCAAAATTCGACCAGGGGTTCCGTAAATATGGCCGTTCGAAATTTTGTTCTCCTGATTGCTTCGAAACTACAGATTCGATCAAGGTGAAATGAAAAACTCAGATGGAGCATGACGTGTTCTAGATACGTGCAAAATTTTGTCCAGATCGCATTACCAGAACCATAGAAACCATAGAAAATTATAACTTTCTAATGAAAAGGCCTAAAGACTTGAAATTTTCAGGATAGGTGTGGATCTCGAATGTTGCGATCATGTTTATCAATGAGCAAAATTAGACTAGGGGTTCCGTAAATATGGTCGTTTGAAATTCAGTTTTCTTGATAATTTCAAAACTACGGATTTAATCGTGACGAAATTTAGTATTTAAATGGAGAATGATATATTCGAGCTGATTTTTTTCCAGATCGCATGACCAGAACCAGAACCAGAACCAGAACCAGAAAAAACCGTAGAAAATTATAAATTTCGAAACTACTTATTGGACTGGGATGAAATTTCGCACATAGATGAAGAATAAAGTATTCAAACTACGTGAGAAATTTTGTCCAGATCGCATTACCGTTACCATAGATACCATAGAAAATTCTAGCGAATTTTCGGAAAAAAAATTGGTCACCTAAAGCACTGACGTGAAGTCTGGATTTTCGCCTACGTTTGAAATTTTTTTTTACAGCTGTCAAAATCATTCCAATTGGTTTCTAAACCTGGAGCATAACAAAAATTTGAAAAGCACTGAGTTGAAGTCAGATTTCGCGCGCTCGGTTGAGTTTATCGCCAGTGCGGCCGCCCATCCAGGTATTGAACACAAAGCTTCTTGGCTTCAAGTCTTATCAAACACACCCTTCAATATATACAATATTTCTTATATTCAAATGAACAATCGTCTCTCTTCAGTGAATTACTAAATATTGAAGCAGGGGCGGTCCTAGGCTGAATTTCTGGGGGGGGGTAATTGAATGAACAATTCAAAAAATTTTTTCCGGGATAGTGCAACATCCCCCCCTCCCCCCACCGTCGGGAATATTTTGACGGTGTTAACTTCTTTATACTAATATTTTGCTGTTCTTTCTATTGTAGTTATTTTTTGAGTGGTTGTTCTACTTATCCGAGGGCTATATCATTTCGTCATGGTCGTTTGAAATTTAGTTTTCTTGATAATTTCAAAAATATGGATTCGATCGTGACAAGATTTTATATTCCAATGGAGAATTATATATTCAAGCTTCAATTTTCCAGATCGCATGACCAGAACTATATAGAAACCATAGAAAATTATAACTCTCGAACGGAAAGGCCTAGGGACTTGAAATTTTCAGGATAAGTCTGGATCTCGAATTTCGCGGTCACGTTCATCAATGAGCCAAATTAGACTAGGGCTTCCTCAAATATGGTCGTTCGAAATTTAGTTTTCTTGATACCTAATTTCAAAACTACGGATTCGATTGTGACGAAATTTTGTATTTTAATGGAGAATGATATATTTAAGCTACATTTTGTCCAGATCGCATTACCAGAACCATAGAAAATTATAACTTCCGAACGGAAAGGACCAGGGAATTGAAATTTTCAGGTTTGGATCGCCAATGTCGGGGTCATGTTTATCGATGAGCAAAATTAAACTAGGGGTTCCGAAAATGTGGCCATTCAGAAAATTTGTTTTCTGATACTGAATGGATTGGAATGACGTTTTGCACATAGACAATAATGTACTCAAACTACGTGCGAAATTTGTCCAGATCGCATTGTCAAAACCATAGATACCGTATAAAATTCTAGCGCATAATCGGAAAAAAAAATTGGAAACCTAAAGCACTGACGTAAAGTCTGAAGTTCTGCTCAGTTTTAAATTTTTTTGACAGCTGTTAAAAAAATTTTCAATCGGTTTCTAAAACTTGAAAATGTGATTCTACCTAGAAGTTGGACGAAAGAGCGCTCAAAAGCTCCTGACTTAACGGCAGTACTTTTTATACATTTTTTTACAAACTTTCCAATTCTAATTGCAACGTTCTTACGAATCCAACACCTTCTTAATCAGAAAATCGTTCGGAAAACAAATGTTCTCTTCTTCAGGCTGAAAAACACAAGGGCGTAGATATGGAGGGGTACTGGGGTAATTAATTACTCCCCTAAAACTTCCAAAATATAAAGTTTCAGAATTATCGCCAAGGCTTGATGTACCTATACCTGACGAGATTTTTTATCGATTACCCCCTCAAGAAACAACATGAGCAGTTTAGGTATCAATCTTATCAAACAACAGACTCACCACTTAAACATTTTATGCAATTTGATCTTCAAAAATAAAACGTACGACTGAAAGTAAAACAGAATTTTTCATTTATTTTACTGATTTTTCTGTTTTGATTTTTTTTCTGTTAATTTTATTGCATTATTATATTATTTTCTTGTTGGTCATTTTTTCTTAAATAAAATTTTCCAGTGCTCTGGGGAGGGTAATTACCCCCGTTACCCCCCCCCCCCCCCCGTAGGACCGCCCTTGTATTGAAGTGGCAGTTTTATGTGGTGAAGCGCCACTTCAAAAAACGAGTTTGAATTATGTCAGTCTGTCATGTCTGCGAAAAACTGTAGGTGTAGTTGTTGGAAAATGAGCCAACCAAGATACAACGAACTATTTTCAGTAAGTCCGCTTTTTGATCGGCCGTTAATGTCGCCATCAAAACGTTATTATGTACCTTCATAGAATATTCACAGCTTCATTTTTCCAATTATGCAACAGCGAAATTCGCGCCCGTTCAATTTTCATCTGGGGCAAATTTCATCGGAATAATAATAAATTCGATTTCAAATTGGTGTAGAGGCATATCCTGCGGTAATAACCATTCGAATGAAAAGCTTGTATATGTTATAGCTATTCTGTTGCGGTGTTATTCGTTTCCAGGCAGATAGACCGAATGGATTATGGGGAATATTTTTGAATAAAAGCTGGAACTTTATATGAAAACAATGTCAATAGCGTTCTAGCAATATCCGTTTTATACACATAATATACGGGGTTCTCGTATTATTTATGGGTATTGTGTCGCTATCATATCGGCCCCATTCTGGCATTTGGATGGAAGTAGGGTGTGGCAGCCTTCATAAAAGGAATAGACTGTCTACTACATTTTATGGGCGATTTAAGGACCGCATAAAGTTGAATGAAGAACATTTTCCATCCATATTCTTTCGTCGTCCGTTGAGGATTGATCGTTCCGGAAACCAAATTGGGGCGTTTACCGGGGCAAGCAAAATATGTCTGATAAAAGGAAAGGAAAGAAAGTAAGTGAAACAATAGGCTGGAAAGTTCCCGGTATATCAAGGAAAACATAATTATTTTGGGCAAAAATCATTTTATTTATCAACATAGTTTCCCTCTAGAGTAATACAATCAGTCCAACGTCGCTCTAAGGGTATAAAACATAGTGAAGCATCGCATCAAGACTCGCCTCAAGCAACAAAAACAAATACATGTAACATGTAACTGAACTAAACCGTTCATAGTAAAAGCATCGACCATCTCCTCAACCCAGGCATTGAGAATCGTCGTTGGCGGGGAATCAAATCGATTTGATTTTCAAGATTTTCCGCAGGCATGATGCCTGAAACGAGTCATATGGTTGGTGCTAGTCGTATTGTTTTTAAGCCAGTGTCGTAGTTAAGTTAGGGTAAAAACATAGTGAAGTGAAAAGAGCTGAATAATTTGTTTGTATTGAAATGGTTAAGAAAAATTAATAAGTGAAATATGTATTTGGCCTAAAATATGGAATAAACGAGAGAGGAGACATCACAACAGATATGTGTTTGGTAAAGCATGGACGGAAATAAGCAATAGAACATAAAGCCAATATTATAGCAATATCTTTCATATTTTTGTCAGATAAAAATATTAATTGTTTGTTTGTTTCAATTTTGTTTAAATTTTCACATACTTCTTGGAATCATTTAATTCTTCAAATATTCTTTAGTTTCGTCAATATCGCTCTTTTATTTCTCACACAAAATGCCGATTGATTTTTCAATTTCCTCCTGATCTGTTGTGCAAAAACATTGTTACTTCTTCGTAACATTCAATTCTTTTTCTGAGTTCTCGAGAAATATGATCAAATATGTATTACATTGAAGACCTCCATTCTGAATCTTCATTTTCCATCTAGAGTGATTTCGTTTTCACTTGTTTCAGCGAAAAAACTTCGTCCTTTTGAGTTCATCTTTATAGTGAATATTTCTGACAGCCCCTTCTTCAAAAAAAAAAGTTTTTCGTTTTAAACTCCAGTTCATCAAACTGTTATCTCAATTCTGGTTGCTGGAAATGATCATAATTTGTATTTTTAGCGAGAAATGTTGCGATATTTGGTAATTTTTTCTCTTTCAACTCATTTTACGTTTAGAAACAGTAATTGTTATGAGCTATTGGTTATTTTGATTATAAAGAAGAATAATTCACCTTTTCACACTGCTTTAACCGGTATTCAGAAATCACTTCAACAAAATTATCTTCTTTTCCCGCACCATACAATTTGAAATCCCCAAGGGCGGATATAGCTTCTTTTCGTGGGGGAGGGTAATAACGATTGAGAATCAATAGATCAGGTACACAACATTTAATCACTTCAGATAAACTTCGAAATGAACATTTTTTTCAAAACTCAAATATGAGGAAAAAATCAAAATACAACAAAAATCATAAAAAAATTTCGATACTCATAGGGGGGTAATTATACCCAAAGGTATTGTACTAATCCACAAGTCTTTTTCGGCTTTAGAATAAATGGAAATGAAAATGTTTCTCCAGTATTTCGGCCCCCCTTCAAAATTAATTTTCAAAAACCAAGCGAAAACAAAAACCATTTTCTGAAATACTAATTGAAGTCGCCGCCCTGAAAACCAACTTTTTTGTCAAAGGGTCTGCCGACAAGCTTGATTAGTAGGTAATAGCATCATAGACAACTAGAGAAATAGTGCAGGGAATCGCGGATCCGCAGATTTGCGGGCCATTCCTCTGACCTCATTTCCTTCGATTTATGGAATTTTAATACATAAGCGGATATGATCGTGTACAAGAGATTTTCAGAAAAATTACTATTATTCTTAAGATTCTAATAAAAAAAAGCTAAAGCATTCTTTGCTATAGAAAATTATAAACAGAAATTCTGTTTGAGTCTAGACCTTTCCGGGCCCCTCCGGGCCCCCGCCCCAAGCGCCAAGTGGATGAACCGGCACTGATTATAGAAAACTCTTTAGTATTTTTGTCAGATAAAAATATTTTATATTATATTAAGTCGGTGCAATAAAATATCAGAAAACATATTTTATATTTAAACCACTACCGATTTCAAACACCTCACTACGAATCTGGATTCATAATTTTTACAACTGCTTCCATAGATTCCCCACTATGTGCCATCTGATGACCGACTTGAGGCGATGCTTGAGGCAAGCTTCTCAATGTTTTTGAGCGCTGGTACTACTTACACGAGGGCTATAGGTATCATTTCGTCACGATGTCTGTATTTTTCGAATTTTGAGCCGAAAATGATCTCGAACGACAGAGTTCGACTCACTGATGACGAATCCGTCAAAACATTCGAGTCTGTCCGGCCGGCCGTCCGTCCGTATACATGATAACTCTCGAACGGAATGTCCTAGGAACTTGAAATTTTCAGGGTAGGTTCGAATCTCTAATGCCGTGGATAAGTTCGTTATTGGGCAAAATTCGCCTAGGGGATCCGTAAATATGGCCGCTCGAAATTTTGTTTTTCTGATTACTTCGAAACTACAGATTCGATCGAAGTGAAATTTTGCACACTGATTTAGAATTACGTGTTCAAGCTACATGCAAAATTTTGTCCAGCTCGCATGACCAGAACCATGGAAACCATAGAAAATTATAACTTTGTAATGGAAAGGCCTAGGCACTTGAAATTTTCAGGATAGGTTGGATCTCGAATGTTGCTGTCACGTTCATCAATGAGCAAAATGAGACTTTAGGTTCCGTAAATATGGCCGTTTGAAATTCAGTTTTTTTGATGATTTCAAAACTATGGATTTGATCATAACGAAATTATGTATTTAAATTGAGAATGATATATTCGAGCTACATTTTGTCCAGATCGCATGATCAGATAGAAACCATAGAAAATAATAACTTTCGAACGGAAAGGCCTAGGGACTTTAAATTTTCAGGATAGTTTCGGATCGCGAATTCCTTGATTACGTTCATCAATGAGCAAAATTAGACTAGGGGTTCCTTAAATATAGCCGTTCAAACTATTCTTTTCCTGATAATTTCGAAACTACTTATAGGATTGGGATGAAATTTCGCACATAGATGAAGAATAATGTTCAAAGTACGTGGGAAATTTTGTCCAGATTGCATGTCCAAGACCATAGATACCGTAGAAAATTCTAGCGAATTATCGAAAAAAAAAATTGGTCACCTAAAGCACTGACGTGAAGTCTTGATTTTCGCCTTAGTTCTTTTCTTGACAATTGGTTTCTAAGACTGGAGAATGCGAATCTACCCACAAGGTGGATGAACGAGCGCTCAAAAGCTCCTCACTTCACGGCAGTGCTTTTCTGAATTTTTACGCCTAGAACTGTCATTATGTTTCAACAAAGAATTGCCGAAAAAGACGCTAAATTTTCTATATTTTCGATGATCATTCAAATGAAAAGTATGTAATTCTTCAGAATTTCTAAATCTGCAGAGATGTTACTTTCTATAATTCGAAAATCAAAATGACGAAAAGCCAGGGCAATATTTTCGGCATATGGATTTTTCAGAAGATGTAGCATAGATGTCATACAAAAATTACGCTTTTGAGCGCTCGTACATCCACCTTGTAGGTAGATTCGCATTTTCCAGTTTTAGAAATCAATTGAAGGGATTTTTGACAGCTGTCAAAAAAATTCTCAAACTCAGACGAAACTCCAGACTTTGTCAGTGCTTCAGCTGACCAATTTTTTTTCGATAATTCGCTAGAATTTTCTACGGTATCTATGGTCTTGGAGATGCCATCTGGACAAAATTTCGCATGTAGTTTGAATACATTATTCCTTAGCTAGATGCAAAATTTCATTCCAATCAAATCAGTAGTTTCGAAATTATCAGGAAAAAAATATTTTGAACGGCCATATTTACGGAACCCCTGGTCTAATTTTACTCATTGATGAACGTGACCGTGAAATTCGCGATCCAAACCCACCCTGATAATTTCAAGTTCCTAGGCCTTTCCCTTCGGAAGTTATAGTTTTCTATGGTTTCTATGGTTCTGGTAATGCGATCTGGACAAAATGTTGCTTAAATATATCATTCTCGTTTAAAATACAAATTTTTATCTCGATCGAATCCGTAGTTTCGAAATCATCGAGAAAACAAAATTTCAAACTACCGTATTTACGGAACACCTTGTATAATTCTGCTCATTGATAAACGTGAACGCGACATTTCAGATCCACACCTATCATGAAAATTTCAAGTCCCTAGGCCTTTCCGTTCGAAAGTTATGATTCTATGAATCTATGGTTTCTATGGTTCTGGTCATGTGATCTGGAGAAATGTAGCTTGAATATATCATTCTCCATTAGTATACAAAATTTCGTCACGATCAAATCGGTAGTTTTGAAATTATCAAGAAAACTAAATCTCGAAGGACCATATTTACGGAACCCCTAGTATAATTTCGCTCATAGATGAACGGGATCCACACCTATCCTGAAAATTTCAAATCCCTAGGCGTTTCCGTTCAAAAGTTACAATTTTCTATGGTTCCTATGGTTCTGGTCATGCGATCTGGACAAAATTTCACATGTAGCTTGAACACCTCATTCTTCATTTGAGTGCAGAATTTCATCTCGATCAAATCGGTTTTCAAGTAATCAGGGGAAAAAAACTTTGAACGCCTGGTGAAATTTGGCCCATTAACGAACTCAACCGAGGCATTCGGGAACTGAACCCACATTGAAAATTACAAGTCTCTAGGTTGTTCCGTTCGAGAGTAATCGTGCTTACGGCCGGACGAACGGACAGACAGACTCGAATTTTCCAACGGATTTGTCATCAGTGAATCGAACATAATCGATTGAGACCATTTTCGGCTCAAAATTCGAAAAATACAGACATCGATATAGTCCTCGTGTAAGTAGTACGAGCGCTCAAAAATGGTAGCAAATGTCCGTTTTAATTTCAATTTTGATCCTTAAAATATTGAAATACCCTAAATGATACACTGTTGCTCAGTTTTTTGGGCGCTTAGCTGAGCCTTGCTAATTGTTCCACGGTACTAACCGTAAAAATTTAAGCTTGGCTGGGATTTTGAGCTTCGCGAAAACGGCGAATACGACTTTTAATATTTTCGTAAATCGAAATAAAAATGCATATCCCTAAACACAATCTATATCTAATGGAGATTATACACATCCAACCCGGCATATCGGGAAAAATAACAGGTAACAAACATTAAGCTGCTACCGTCGAACCGACGACACGAAATTAAATTTTTTCAATACGGTGCCCCCGGGGGCTTCGCAATATCCCTGCCCCATAATGAATTGGGATCCGCGCTCGGGGCTTTCTACGGACAGGAAAACGGCTGGTCTTTACTGCCTAAGCGGTTATTCGAAAGTCATTAACAAAATCGCGTGCGCTGTAATAAACAAGTCATTATTTTTTTCACTCCAGATAACAGTTATTTTGTGTCCGTGGTCGCTTTGTATTCGTGCACAGCCGTGGTCCGAATGTTTTCTAAATTGCATAATGTGCCCACTTTTTCACATATTCGCAGCATCGAACGATTCTGTGGGGTATCATTTTCTGCCTTCGCGATTAAAAACTAATTCTGACGGTAGAAAGCGCCGAAAAATATTCGATAGTTTCGAGCATATCACTTCCTGAGAGAAACGACTAAGAATTTTCTTGCAAATATCCAATCATTTCATCATCACAGTCTCTTTAAAAAGTGATCCATTTAAGGCTTTGCTAAAATTTCGATGCCTTCTTTGTGAAATATTTATCCTTTTGCCTCGAAGGCATTTTTGAGCGCTCGTACTACTTACACGAGGGCTATATATTATCATTTCGTCACGATGTCTGTATTTTTCGAATTTTGAGCCGAAAATGGTCTCAATCGACTATGTTCGACTCACTGATGACGAATCCGTCGGAAAATTCGAGTCTGTCCGTCCGTCCGTCCGGCCGTCCGTCCGTCCGTCCGGCCGTCAGCACGATAACTCTCGAACGGATCAACCTAGAGACTTGAAATTTTCAGTGTAGGTTCAGATCCCAAATGCCTCGGTTGAGTTCGTTAATGGGCCAAATTCCACCAGGGGTTCCGTAAATATGGCCGTTCAAATTTTTGTTTCCCTGATTACTTGAAAACTACAGATTTTATCGAGATGAAATTTTGCACTCAAATGGAAAATGAGGTGTTCAAAGCTACATGTGAAATTTTGTCCAGATCGCATGACCAGAACCATAGAAACCATAGAAAATTGTAACTTTTGAACGGAAACGCCTAGGGACTTGAAATTTTCAGGATAGGTGTGGATCTCGAATGTCGTGATCACGTTCATCTATGAGCAACATTATACAAGGGCTTCCGTAAATACGGTCGTTTGAAATTTTGTTTTCTCGATAAATTCGAAACTGCGGATTCGATCGAGATGAAATTTTGTATTTTAATCGAGAATGATATATTGAAGCAATATTTTGTCCAGATCGCATGACCAGAACCATAGAAACCATATAAAATTCTAACTTTTGAACGGAAAGGCCTAGGAACTTGAAATTTTCAGGGTGGGTTTGGATCGCAAATTTCACGGTCACGTTCATCAATGAGCAAAATTAGACTAGGGGTTCCGTAAATATGGCCGTTCAAAATATTTTTTTCCTGATAGTTTCGAAACTACCGATCGGATTGGAATGAAATTATGCACCTAGCTCAGGTATAATGTATTCAAACTACGTGCAAAATTTTGTCCAGATCGCATCACCAAGACCATAGATACCGTGGAAAATTCTAGCGAATTATCGGAAAAAAATTGATCAGCTGAAGCACCGACCGTCTGGAGTTTCGCCTAAGTTTCAGAATTTTTTTGACAGCAGTCAAAAATTCCTTCAATTGATTTCTAAAACTGGAAAATGCGAATCTGCCTACAAGGTGCATGTACGAGCGCTCAAAAGCTCCTGCCTTCACGGCAGTGCTTTTCGTAATTTTTTGACTATGACTTTTCTAGGAACTAGAAGTTATCAAAATCAAATACATGTAACTGAACTAAACCGTTTATAGTAAAGCATCGACCATCGCCTTAACCCAGGCATACAGCATCGCCGTTGCCGGGGAATCGAATCGATTTGATGCCTAAAACGAGACATATGTTAAAAATTTATTTAAATATACCTATCTCAAATGCGACAGGCGAACGATCCTTCTCGGCCCTCAAATTTTATTTATTTTTTATTTTTATTTTTATTTTAAAACCTAGCTTAGGTCTAATCTCAGCCAAGAAAAACTTGATGCATTATAACTTATTTGTGTATAAAATAATAAAATATAGCGCAAGGAAGAAACTAGACTGGGGCTCAATAATACGCCAGTTTGCTTATAATGAATCACGAAAAAAAACATAATAAGTTTTAATTAATTTTAAAAAGTATTATGAATTTTTATGATTTTTTCTATGAGAAAACCCCCTTTTTACTCTTTAATTTATTTTTCCAATAAAATTCAAATTCTGTTTCATTTTATTGATTTGTTAGTTCCAGTATCAAGGCCGTCAAGGGGGGCCGTCGGTCTTTTGTGCCCTGGGCCCGAAAATATCTTAAAACGGCACTGCATACAACCCTGGATTCATAATTCTCACAACTGCTTTCATAGATGCCCCACTATATGCCCTCTGATGACCGACTTGAGGCGATGCTTGATGCGATGCTTCTCTATGTTTTTATTGTTTTTACCCTTAGTTCTATTGGAAAACTGTAAGGTTATGGCATGTTTTATCATCGCCATCTGTCTTTCAGTCTGTGGACTTTTCGGACAACCCAGATTTGTTCAAGATAACCTATGAATATCCGTATCGTGCTTAGTTTTCCATGTTTTTATTTCATATCAGTGTCACTGAAGATATGCTTCCACAATTCTTGATTATTAAGTATGATATGGATAAGGATTTGGTACGAAGATTATAGTAACCTAAACCTACGATTCTGAATCGCTCTTTATTATTCCAGCAGCCCCCAAGGTGTCCACCAGCCACTGAAGCTATTTTTCGTTATTACATTTTACGAAATACCAGAGACAGATTGTATGCTTTTTTTTATGATGCTAGAAGAATTATTCATCTCGCTATCATATTAACGTTGAAATGAAATCTTTCTCACTCAGCTTCCCACGGGAATGCTATCACATTTCCTTCTGTCTGCTACGATGAAGCATGAAGCTATCCGCACACAACAGGAAACGTCTGTTTTGTTGAGATACCATGCTTGTGACATAATAATTGGTGGTTTCTGGGATAGTTTGGCGAATTAATTAATCTGAAATTTGCCACATGCTCGAGTTTGATGTAGAACATTTGGGGCAACGAACGTTATCCTCTCGGTTCCTGCCAGAATACTTGCAGTTGACACGACGAGTACAATGAAGATCCAAATTTATTCCTATGTTTTGGGAAGGTATTTAGGTCAAATATAGAGATCCTTCTGTTCGAAGAATTCCTGTTGAAAAAACCTGACAGCATCCTTTTCAGCATACCCAAACCATATTTGCGCTATTACCTATTACTGAAAGTGAAAAATAGAAAAATGGAATGATGATAGTGAAAAAATATGGTTCCCATAATATATTGTGATAAGAAACTCACTAACAGTGGCAACATTGGATTTTTTCTAGGTTAACGTCCATCAAAATAAAGAAAAAGGGGGTGTTTATACCGTCTATGGGCGCAGTGAGATGAAACTCGAATAACCCGAATAACCCTCATTCAAACTTGGTAATTAGATACAGGTACTTGGCTCTATTTGCTTTTCAATATTCTGCTTAGTAACGTATTTAAATTGAAGGGAAACTATAGACAACTGCAGAGGAAGATCTATATGATAAGACTCCAAGGGCTTCAAATGAGAAAGCGGCATCTGGTATACGGTTAGGTAAGGACCACCCTTAATTTCAGTTTATTATGCTCTGAAAACGGAACGATACGGAACCCCTTTTTACTTCAAGCTTAAGTAATCAGACATTGTATTCTTTTACTACCCCCGCTGGTGGTTATTAAGAGTTATTTTAGGCACGAAACCCTCTTCACGAATATACTGCCCATAAAATCCTTCTTGTCGTCGATCTGGGGAACATATTTTCTGTAGTTTATCGTGGAATAGGGGTTGGCTGAAAGTTCACTTTCAACTTTATATGCCTTTGCTTAAGTATCATACAAATTCGAGTTTATGGCCAGGGTTCTAACTGGAAATTTGAGATCTATCTACTACAAATGATGTAATAGGAGCAAATTGTAACGAGAAGCTAAAAATAAAAGGGGAGACGAAAAATCATAAAAAATAGCTTCGCTGTATTTTGCGAAATTTTTATTCTTATTCCATTTTAGAACAACTGCTGCCACCTACACTTTGCACATCCAACTAAGCAACAGAACATCCTCCAAAAATAAGTTTCTTTTGCATTTATTTATTTTACGACTAGATAATTAATTGATAATTTATTCAAAAAGTAATCTTCGGGGGTATTCTTTGGAAGAGTCACCGAAACTATTTACAAGTTTCATATGAAACCAGGGGTGGTACTGCCCCCCCTGCAGAGTTCCATGATGTCAAAGAAAATATTAATGTTATAAGTTTAGGAAAAACTTGTTTTGATTATTCAGTATTTAATGTACAAAGTGTTCAATTTCCCCTGTTTTTCTTCATCTAATTGAAACCGGTTTTTTTGCCATATAATATACAGAGAATCGCATTCTTATCGATAAGGCTTCTTCATAAAAGCATCTCATCAATTTGTACGAGAACCTGAACCGGTTTTGTTTTATGTATGTACAGGGTGTTTCACGTAAGCGGGTCACTGGATTCTGTGACTTACCCTTTGAGCAAAATTGAAAAGTGACTCATCAATATGAAAGTATTTTTTAAAGGGCTATCCAAATATGTTATCGGAAAAACTATCGAACCAACGCAAGAAAACTTATTGAGGAAAAACCGTTTTTCCAAAAAAATATTTTTTGCAAATTTGGCTGGTTTTCAAAAAATGAAGATCAGTAGACCATTTCTCACCAATTGTTTCTTCATTTGAACTCCCGGTTTTATTTCCTCATATTTTTTGAATGCTCAATCGATTCTGAATCTGAATATGTGAATATAATGCCATAATGGTGATTTTATATTTATTTCGAGCAATTCCATTCAAACTCAATGTGAGGAAATTGAGATTCAATATTCGAAAAATAATGAAAATATAATATATAAATGTTGTCTGTGGTTCAATCAATATTTCATTGTCAAAATTCATTCTCGTGTATAAAACAAGCGAAAATATGAAGCCTGAATTTTCATTCAATGCTCTCAGTATGTTTACTCTTCAAGAAAGTTAGAATTTTTTGACATTATTTATTGAAAGTAACAAAAATGCTATTCACAGAAACTGTTGAAAGTGCCTGCCTCTTCCTCAGGTTGATTTTGAATGGAATTGCTTGAAATAAATATAAAACCACTATTATATTTACATATTCGGATTCAGAATCGATTGAGTATTCAGAAAATATGGGAAAATATTATGAAGTATATTTTGCAAGAAAAATCTTTCCGTTTTCTAGAAAACCGGGAGTTCAAATGAAGAAACAATTGGTGATGAATTGTCTTTAGTCCTTCTTATTTTGAAAACCAGTCAAATTTGCAAAAAAATTTAAATACTATCATATTGATGGGTCATTTTTCAATTTTGCTCAAAGGAAAAGTCACAAAATCCAGTGACCCGCTTACGTGAAACACCCTGTGCAATAATGAGAAACTATTCGTCATCTTGAAAACGGCGATGAATATACGATAAAAACTAGAAAGTAATTTCGTCAACAATTGAAAGAAATTTTAAGAAAAATCCGAATTAGAAAAAATTAGTAACGTGACTTTTTTCGTTTAAAGGTACGGACGCTACTGGTTGGGATAAATATATTATGATCAGTTCAGAATATTTAGAGGGATTACTTCAGGTATTTATCCTGTCGTATCGGAACTTACTGAAATAAAAAAAAATAGGGGACACAGAACCATTTCTCAGATTACACCATATAGGTATTATTGATTATATTATTTATGAAAACTTTTTATTTCTTCCTTTTTTTAAAGTTATGTTAATACAATCGAGCTTCTTCAATTTGCACTCAATATCTTCTCCCCTCTGTCATAGGAGCAGAATATTTTTTTCTGAATTATTCATCTCAACTTTGGAACGAAAACCAGTATTCATCAAATCAAAACAGTTTGAAATTTCTTTCCGAATTATTCATCTCATCTTTGGAAAAAAAGTGGGGCATCTATGAAAGAAGAATTATATATCCAGAGTCGTAGTGAGGTGTTGGAAATAGAGTGTAGTGTAGAGTGTAAAATAAATACGTTTTCTGATATTTTGTTGCACCCAGTTGATGGCATATGAAATATTTTTATCTGACAAAAATATAAAAGAGATTGCTGTAATATTGGATTTATGTTTCATTTACCTACATTCTTCTTGTTGCTCACCTGATATATTTATTATATTGCTTATTTCTGTCCATACTTTATCCAACGAATATTTGTTGTGATGTCTCCTATCTCTATTATCCTATATTGCAGGCCGAATAAATATTTCACTAATTAATTTTTCTTTATTCGTTTCGATACAAACAAATTATTCACCTCTTCTCACTTCACAATGTTTCAACCATCTTAACAACGACACTGGCTAGCACCAATCATATGTCTCGTTTCGGGCATCATACCTGCGGAGAGTCTTGAAAATCAAATCGATTTGATTCCCCGGCAACGGCGATGCTCGATGCCTGGGTTAAGGCGATGGTCGATGCTTTACTATGAACTGTTTAGTTCAGTTATATGTATAAATTTTTGATGCTTGAGGCGAGTCTTGATGCGATGCTTCAAAATGTTTTTACCCAAAATCAAATATTATTCTGACTCATTATTCTATTTGAGGGGTCGAAGAGATTATGTTTTATTTACTGTTCTTCGACAGTTAGAAATATAGAGCAGCAATATTTGCTGTTCTTACTCAAGCTCATAATTTCCCGATTGATATCAGGTAGCTTGGCAGGTCAACCACCCAGTAAGAGCTAAATCTTTATATATCTCCACAAGATCAAGGATTCGGAAAATCATTAGAGAGAAACATTGTCAACTTCCTTATACGCAGGAATAGATGGAGGATCGAGCGATCTGGCATTTCAGTAGGTAACTATCTAGATAATTAAAGGCCGGATGTCTCTTCGCTTCTGGAATAAAAAGGGGGTCTTGGCGTAGCAATTAAACTTTAAACGAGATAATAGACGAACATTACCGAAGTTATGAGGACACGTCAGTTTTTTTTTCGTTTCTAGCTGACACATACATTGGTAATGTCCGCCTAACGACCGGTGGAACATTCGTCAAACACTTAATTAGGCATTTTTCTTAATGACAGCGTGCATGGTCAGGTAAAGAGTGTTCTTGCATGCGAAACGATGCCCACAGTATCTGTCATATTCAAACGAGATAAATTATAATTTATCTAAGAATTAATTGATATTCAAGTCAGTATAAGGACAAACGTCCAATAATGATAGTTTAGATCCAGAAAAGATTGGACCTTAGTGTATGTCATTGTCTTCACTGCATTAGGGCCATGTCTATTTTGTCAACTGATTAAAACATCAAAAGAATTGCCTTTTCCTGATATATAACTCAATTGGTTGAGCTTTTGGAAAAATCGTTACATATGAATAAATTTAGTGATGTTAAATTTTAGTTTATTATTGTATAGGTATAACAATGTTCCCATGATTAAATAGAACAATTTCCTCTCAAACTGTGTTTGCATGTGTGACATTTCTATGGAATAAAGTAATATTTATATGCAGTAAAGTGTCACTTGGATAATAGTTTATTATTTAACGAGCGGTAATGTTGGTCATAACTCACGCAGATGAAGTTATGTTAAATGAAATGCATAAAAATAAAACAAATTCTGAAAAAACAAAATGAAATATTCATATTTATGTAATAAATACGAACACTTATCTTAAAAAATATAAATTCTTCAACTTAAAATTTAAAAATACATACTGCAAACGTAAAATAAAAATTTTTTGGTAAGTTCACTAGAAAACAATGATCGATAATCATAATCTCTGCAAAAAAAACCGCAAACTCAGCATACAAATACTATTTTATAACCATTTGAAGCACGTACTAATAGTTTAGTACAGGACCCGATGTTACAATATTCAAGAAGTCCATACGTGAAAACTATGAAAAGTAACACTAAAATTTGAGTTTTATTAGATTTCAAAAAAAGACGCTCTGAGAAGTGAGAACTCAAGTTTGAAAATCCATATTTTGTCATACAAAATAACAAATACTTAGAACAACTCACCTTCAATAGCACAATTTATAATGCTCGAATCCGAAAGCACAATGGCACAAAAAGTCAGAATATAAAAAAAAACTCATAACTTATAACACTTCAAATCTGGATACACACTAAACGAACATTGAAATTTAAATTTTTTGCTCTTCCCTTCACAATTGAGAGAAATCAATATTTATGTAGAATAGAATAAGATTCCCCAATTTGCTCCCACTTCTTGAGTTCAAAACTATGATTGGTGAATTTTTGGCAATACAAATCGTTTTTAAAATACCACAGATGTGGCCTAAAAATCTAAACAAATCGATCATTATGAACCATCATCATCAAAGAAGCCGCCCTTCAAAACAAGCTGGATGCGATAAGGGATGTAGTGTAAGAAACTCATAAAAGGGCTGTGCTTGGAATCGCATGACGATATTGCCGATTGTAATATTTATGATCAGAGTGTGGCATCTTTGAAAATTTTTTATAACAATTGGACCATATTTCTCGTATTTCTCACCTAATTGCATTCTCATTCTGTTTTTTGAATGTCAATGTTTCGAAATGTTGTGATCGAATTACTTACTTACGTAACCGTGTTGTCATCTTTCGAATTAATTTTTTTTTGCTTGGCGCTTCTTTTTTTTTATTTTTCATTTTTTTTGACGCTCCTTCGGACCTTGCGCCCGTGGCAAGTGCCACCCTTGCCACGCCCTAGATACGGCCCTGTGATTGTCTTATTTCTGAAGGTGTTCATAATAATTCATCTTCACTATCTGAATTCATCTTTTTCAGCAAAATATTCACAGTAATAATTAGGAATCAACTCAATTTAAGAAAAAGTCAAAATTATTCAAGTGACCCCTCCTCAATACCAATAATGGACTGTTCCTTTTCGGCCAATCGGCTTGTTCAGAAGCACAGAGACAGGGAGTTATAGTAGTGAGTTATTATAACTCACGGTGTTTGTTCACAGATAATATTAATTGCTCAAAAGTAGTTGAAATAATAATGAATATTACTTCAATAGGAGTAGATATACGATTTTAATTTCAGTAATATGACACAATTATCTGGGAAAATACGAAAAAGTGTTATTGTGTTTTTTTAACATTTCCAGCTCACGAAGATAAGTGAATTATGCAGGGAAGCTATTGGAGAGGACATGTGGCGTAAGTGGATAAAATCTCTCTGATCTGCGCTGCTGTTCTCACAGTCAAATTTATCATCTCTGTACTATACTGATGAGGCTCAATGAGTCGAAACCGGTCTACAGTTCCGAATGATGAATTTGTCAGATTATCTTCGACTCAATATTGTCTAGAACAATTTTTCTTCGGAAAAATTGTTTCATTTCAATAATGAAAAAGTGTAAAGTGAAGTATAAGCAATAAAGATGTTCCTTAGATTTTTTTAGCAGTGTATGTAATACAAAATGAGAGAATGTAACTTCTCCACGCAAACAAATTCAACGTTTTAGTCACAGACCACGCACTTCGGTACAAATAAGTATTCGCTCTTATTAGTGGTGGGGAACACCTCATTTTCCAAAGCAACATTATGATACATTACCTTGGAAGAAGTATGTAATTTTAAAATTCGATTCGAAAACACCTAAAATATCGACCCTGGAGCCCCCAAATTACCATCGGTGCACCTACGAGTGCACCGCCTTGGGGCGTATAATGACGTATAGGACACAGCTGCTCAGAGGTTAATAGCAAAACAATAATTGTGATTCCCCTTTGTGTCACGAACTGCATTACTACATGTTTATATTATCAACGGAATGGCTATGGCGTGCTTGCGGTATCGTGACATGTTGCACTCTCTTTGCGAGTTTAAGATCTCAAAGGAAGGAACAAGGAACAAAGCTCATTTCCGTCATGTGAAGACACTTATTGGAGTCAGGATGGCAGTTCATCGAACTTGATTTCATATGTTTCTCCTTCAGAATGTCAGGATCATAACCAAAAAATTACGAAAAGCACTGCCGTGAAGGCAGGAGCTTTTGAGCGCTCGTACATGCACCTTGCAGGTAGATTTGCATGCTCCAGTTTTAAAAACCAATTGGAAAGATTTTGACAGCTGTCAAATAAAATTTCAAACTAACGCGAAAATCCAGACTTCACGTCTGTGCTTTGGTGACCATTTTTTTTTTCGATAACTCGCTATTATTTCCTACGGTATCTATGGTCTTGGTAATGCGATCTGGACAAAATTTCTCACGTAGTTTGAATACATTATTCTTCATATATGAGCAAAATTTCATTTCAATCCAATAAGTATTTTCGATATTATCAGGAAAAATATAGTTTGAACGGCTATATTTACGGAACCCCTAGTCTAATTTTGCTCATTGATGATAGTGATCGCGAAATTCGCGATCCGAACCTATCCTGAAAATTTCAAGTCCCTAGGCCTTTCCGTTCAAAAGTTATGATTTTCTATGGTTTCTATGGTTCTGATCATGCGATCTGGAAACAATGTAGCTCGAATATATCATTCTTGATTTAAATACAAAATTTCGTCACGATCAAATCCATAGTTTCGAATTTATCGAGAAAACAAAATTTCAAACGACCGTATTTACGGAACCCCTTGTATAATGTTGCTCATAGATGAACGTGATCACGACATTCGAGATCCACACCTATCTTGAAAATTTCAAGTCCCTAGGCATTTCCGTTCAAAAGTTACAATTTTCTATGGTTTCTATGGTTCTGGTCATGCGATCTGGACAAAATTTCGCATGTAGCTAAAACACCTCATTTTCCATCTAAATGCAAAATTTCATCTCGATCGAATCTGTAGTTTTCATGTAATCAGGGAAACAAAA
Organism: Aphidecta obliterata; assembly: GCA_963966015.1. Classification (NCBI taxonomy): domain Eukaryota; kingdom Metazoa; phylum Arthropoda; class Insecta; order Coleoptera; family Coccinellidae; genus Aphidecta; species Aphidecta obliterata. The sequence goes on from OZ014427.1 coordinate 15,798,617, forward strand.
CTTTGAACAGCCATATTTACGGAACCCCTGGGCGAATTTTGCCCAATAACGAACTTAACCGCGGCATTCGGGATCTAAACCTACACTGAAAATTTCAAGTCTCTAGGTTGATCCGTTCGAGAGTTATCGTGCTGACGGCCGGACGGACGGACGGACGGACGGACGGACGGACGGACGGCCGGACGGACGGACGGCCGGACGGACGGACGGCCGGACGGACAGACTCGAATTTTCCGACGGATTCGTCATCAGTGAGTCGAACATAGTCGATTGAGACCATTTTCGGCTCAAAATTCGAAAAATACAGACATCGTGACGAAATGATATAGCCCTCGTGTAAGTAGTACGAGCGCTCAAAAAATAACAGTGATCATTGAAAAAAATTAACTATCATCAGTGATTCAGACCAGGGTTTCACGTTACGAAAAATGATTACCTTTCAAACAGATACATGAACCAGTAAAATACAATTTTTCAAAGAAATACTTTTCCTGGAAATAAATTGAGTTTGTTGATAATCAGAGAGCTGGGATGGATATATTGATTGAAGGGTACCTTGTACCTACCCTCTTCTATATAAAAATTACGAAAAGCACTGCCGTGAAGGCAGGAGCTTTTGAGCGCTCGTACATGCACCTTGTAGGTAGATTCGCATTTTCCAGTTTTAGAAATCAATTGAAGGAATTTTTGACTGCTGTCAAAAAAATTCTGAAACTTAGGCGAAACTCCAGACTTCATGTCGGTGCTTCAGCTGATCAATTTTTTTCCGATAATTCGCTAGAATTTTCCACGGTATCTATGGTCTTGGTGATGCGATCTGGACAAAATTTTGCACGTAGTTTGAATACATTATTCCTGAGCTAGGTGCATAATTTCATTCCAATCCGATTGGTAGTTTCGAAACTATCAGGAAAAAAATATTTTGAACGCCCATAATTACGGAACCCCTAGTCTAATTTTGCTCATTGATGAACGTGACCGTGAAATTTGCGATCCAAACCCACCCTGAAAATTTCAAGTTCCTAGGCCTTTCCGTTCAAAAGTTAGAATTTTCTATGGTTTCTATGGTTCTGGTCATGCGATCTGGACAAAATATTGCTTCAATATATCATTCTCGATTGAAATACAAAATTTCATCTCGATCGAATCCGCAGTTTCGAATTGATCGAGAAAACAAAATTTCAAACGGCCGTATTTACGGAACCCCTTGTATAATGTTGCTCATAGATGAACGTGATCACGACATTCGAGATCCACACCTATCCTGAAAATTTCAAGTCCCTAGGCGTGTCCGTTCAAAAGTTACAATTTTCTATGGTTTCTATGGTTCTGGTCATGCGATCTGCACAAAATTTCACATGTAGCTTGAACACCTCATTTTCCATTTGAGTGCAAAATTTCATCTCGATCAAATCTGTAGTTTTCAAGTAATCAGGGAAACAAAACTTTGAACGGCCATATTTACGGAACCCCTGGTGGAATTTGGCCCATTAACGAACTTAACCGAGGCATTCGGGAACTGAACTCACACTCAAAATTTCAAGTCTCTAGGTTGATCCGTTCGAGAGTTATCGTGCTGACGGCCGGACGGACGGACGGACGGACGGCCGGACGGACAGACTCGAATTTTCCGACGGATTCGTCATCAGTGAGTCGAACATAGTCGATTGAGACCATTTTCGGCTCAAAATTCGAAGAATACAGACATCGTGACGAAATGATATAGCCCTCGTGTAAGTAGTACGAGCGCTCAAAAATCACGACTCGTCACTTACCTACTAACAGTGCATGAGAAATAAAAATTGAAACTTAAGTTATTCCACCCTATACAATTCGTTCTGATATCGATTGGAATAATAATTCAACTTCGAGTTCGGGAAAAATGCAGAATGGCTTCTACTCGAGCATTTCTTATCGATTTCCTTTCAATTCGCGTCCTCACGTCTCCTTTGAGATATAGAAGTTCATAACTATCGCAACTAAGTTCATATCTCCGATGGAGAGGAATACTGAGCTGGAAGTTTTCTGTCTTAGAGATTACCCGAAGTTTTGGGATATGGTTCTGATGGGGTCGTTATTCGGCTTTTCACTGGAAGATTCTGACAGGAAACTTCCGCACATTTCATGGATTGTGATCAGCAGGGACATGGGCACGAAAAACTTTCCCGATAAACTGTTATCTGAATTCTTTATTCGATATACAATTTGGAATTGAAGTATTCATTAAGAAATGCCGACGAGTCAAAAAAGTAGGTGTATAATAAACATTTCACCATGAAACTCACAAACAGAAATGAAGCAAGGCGTCACGTGTGCTTTGCGTTTTGACAAATTATTTCACCCTAAATAAATGAGGAAATGAGGTTTTTTGTAACTTCTTAGTTAATTCTATGGTTCGATGATCGAGAGGATTTTTTTCGAATATTTTTTGGGATAATTCGGATTTTGTTATTCGCGATTGCAAAAGTCTTCACGCCCCCTGCCGACAAAATCCCGAACCTAGAAAACGATTATTGTTTTCATATTTCACGTGCTTTTAAGCCAGATAGAGAGCTATATCATTTCGTCACGATGTCAGTATTTTGAGCCGAAAATAGACTCAATCGACAGAGTTCGACTCACTGATGACGAATCCGTCGGAAAATTCAAGTCTGTCTATCCGTTCGTAAGCACGATAACCCTCGAACGGAACAACCTAGAGACTTGAAATTTTCAGTGTGGGTTCAGTTCCAAAATCCCTCGGTTGAGTTCGTTAATGATCAGAATTCCACCGGGGGTTCCGTAAATATGGCTGTTCGAAATTTTGTTCTTTCGATTTCTCCAAAACTACAGATTCAATCGAGATTAAATTTTGCACCCTGATGGAGAATGATGTCTCCAAGCTACATGCAGAATTTTGTCCAGATCGCATGACCAACCATAGAAACCATAGAAAAACATAACATACGAACGGAAAGGCCTAGGGACTTGAAATTTCCTGGATAGGTGTGGATCTCGTATGTAGCGTTCAAGTTTATCAATGAGCAAAATTAGACTAGGGGTTCCGTAAATATGTCGTTTGAAATTTCGTCTTCTTGATAATTTCAAACCTACGGATTCAATCGTGACGAAATTAGGTATTTTAATGGAGAATGATATATTTAAGCTACATTTTGTCCAGATTGCTTGACCAAAACCGTAGAAACCATAGAAAATTATAACTTTCGAAAGGAAAGGCCTAGGGGCTTGCAATTTTCAAGGTAGGTTTGGATGGCGAATGTGGCGGTCACGTTCATTAATTATTTTTTTTTCCTGGTGCTGATTGGATTGAAATTCTGCACATAGATGAAGAATAATGTACTCAACTACAGGCGGAATTTTGTCCAGATCGCACTACCAAAACCATAGATACCGTAGAAAATTCTAGCGAATAATCGAAAAAAAAATTGGCCACCTAAAAAACTGACGTGAAGTATGGAGTTTTGCCACAGTTTGAATTTTTTTTTGACAGCTGTCAAAAAATTTTTCAATTGATTTCTAAAACTTAAAAATCCGAATCTACCCGAAAGGTGGATGAACGAGCGCTCAAAAGCCCCTGCCTTCACGGCAGTGCTTTTCATAAATTTTATTTTATATCCAGAAACCAGGTATTCGTGAGTTATATTAAGAAATGTTTATCGTTTTCTGGGCAGAGTAATTGGTATTGAAAAAAAATAGTCTGTAAGGTATTTAAATCAGTGTTATTCGGTTGAAATACGTTGACGAAGTTGAGTCCAATTTTATGGGGCAGGTTCGAGTGGTTATTCAGAAAGGTAATTCAATAATTATCAACAAGAGTGTTATGAAATTGATATTCGTATTTCAAATGACTGTAACTCAATCTTTCTATAAGAAAGAAATTAGAATCATCTTTGAGGTGAAGTCTGAATGAACGATTTTATGTTGAAATAATATATGTATATGAATTTGAAGACATTGAATTATATAACTATGAATGAACAAACAAAGAAGTAAAGTATATGTATTGAGTGTTGAAAGTTCGGTCCTGGGGGGGGGGACTATTAGGTGCAGCTTCCAGAAATGAACACTGTCGTCAAACCCAAATAGTGGTCCATTTTTCCTGTTGAATTATTATCAATTTGGATATAATTAAAATCAAAACAACCAATTTTTTCATCTAAAATCAATAAACTTGACACAACACTATCAATAATCCAATCATTCACTGAAAAGTCTCCACATAAAAATCACAAAATCGAAGGAAAAAACTGAAAAACACCTAAAATAATCCATTTCAAGTAAATCTCGAAAAGATACTCGTTTTCCTCCATGTTTGTTTATTTTTCACAGCGCCCCCATCTGAATATTGTCTGAACGCACCATAACATTTCAAATATCAGCTGGCTAAATAGTTCTTTTCGTTGAGTCTGCAGCTAACTCGTCAACCGTCAACGTCAAGAAAATATTTTATAGGTTAGAATTCATTTGCATAAAGAACTGCCGGGGCTAGCTGCTAGAAGAGAGAAATTTTTAGGAAATCAAATCAGCTAAACGAGGCGAGTTATTCCATTAGTTTGGTTATCTTCCAAGTTTTCAACAGGCCCAGCGACTATGTATTATTATATGCATATTTCATTGTTAGTATAAATTCATTAGTCATTATAACCTGAAACACGTTTTTACTCTTACAGGAATTTCCAAACGGACGAAGACACTCGGATAACACCCGCCTATTTCAAGCAAAATATCCTCAGATCCGTCCGAAATATATTCGGTGATAGTGCAAGTAGTGCCAATATCGACATACTCAAATATAACCCAAGAAATCTGAATGCCGTACTTCGAGTACCAGATCATTTATACGTGAAAGTTCATGCAGCATTGACGCTTTGTGGAACTTTTAATAGTCATCCTTGTTTTTATATAGTTCACAAAGTCAGCCCATTATTATTGAGTATATCCCAGGATAGCAGAAACTACGAACACTAAGATGTCGATTTGCAAGCAATTTGGAAAAGACAAAGTGATATTTGCCACAGAGGAAGATCATAAAATCCCCAGTACAATAAAACTTCCGGAACCTGAACCACAACCAGGTTTGATACTCACTAACGGAGATATCAATTGGAACTGTCCTTGCTTGGGGGGTATGGCAACAGGACCTTGTGGATTCGAATTCAGGAACGCTTTCAGTTGTTTCCATTATTCTGAAGCTGAACCAAAAGGTAATAATTGGAGACATTCAATAGTTTGCTAGCTACAGATGTTTCGATAAATTGTCACAATTAATCTGTTTAAACTGAAATGGGCAGTTGAATTCAGATTGATTATAATATTCAAATTTTCAGAAACATGTACCAAATTATATGATTTCAAGTTAAATTTTTCAGATTCAATTTCCCTTTCTTTTTTGCTAAAATGTTAGGTTTCATGCTTTAAGCCATTTCAGTTACCTGGAAAAGCCCTTGGGGCGAATTTTGGTTCATTATTTTAAATAATAATTTCTTTGTTTTTATTGTAAAGAAAATCAGTCTTTTCTATAATTGTTTCATTTACAGGAAGTGATTGTTACGATAAATTCAAAACAATGCAGGCATGCATGCAAAAATATCCAACCTTGTACAATAAGGATATCGCTGATGACGATGATTTTGCTGGGCTTGATGAACAAAAAGGAACTCCTATTCCCCCCATTGAAAGCAAAGAGTCCACGATGAAGGACGAAAATGAGAGCACAGCATCAAAGAGTGGACTTAAAAATTTGGCTTAAGTATAGTAGAAAAAAAATTGATTGACAGTTTGTATTGTTCCGTTAATCAATATCTTGTAAGTTCTACTGGTTCTAGTAGCAGGTATAAAACGTAGTTCAATTTCAAGAAAAATGGAATCGTTTTTTGTTCATCTTCAAAATGATTATAACTATAAGTTCTATCGAATAAACCTCCTGTATAGTTTGGCTTGTTTTTATGAATTCAATTAATCGCCTCTTCGTGTAATAATAATTTCGAAAGCAATATTGCTGAATTTGTTTTTACCGATAAAATTATATATTTGGTTGTCGACAATAACTAAAAATTTCCTCAAATCTATTTATGGACTTTTCGATGAGATCATACAAATATATAAAAACATCCAACAAATTAATTTCATCCTTATTAAAAAACAATTCGGAAAGTGAATAAAAATACGGCGAGTATTCAATATCATTGATAAAAAGGTCCCAATTAACAATTCAATCAATAACAAAACAAGGTCCATAAATCAAATAATAGCTTAGTTTTCCTAAGTTGGTCAAAGAAAACCTTTATTATCGAATTGGTTAAAATTTGAACAGTAAAGTTTTGTGTTGGTATTGAAATATTCTCTGAATCGTTCCATTCAATAAAGACAAATTTTATTACAAAATAATTTAATGAATACATTGAATTGAACAAAAATTGTTCGAGGATCTTCTTAAGTGGACAATATTCTTTGAATATGTTCATATCCCGTTTTCAACAAATACACGCATGCTTTATTTTCCCTCAAATGATCCACGGAACTATCATCTAATAATGTCTCAACATTAGGCATCAGTAAGTTGGCGTCTATTCCCATTGAATTGGCGACATCAACTATTTTGAAAATTAGTGTGTTCTGCAGAATATCTAGTGGTGAGTCCAAATTACTATGATCCCAAGAATCTCTCAATAGAGCTTGTCGCCATATCCTCAAGTATAATTCTTCTTTCATGTCTGGAGAATCTATAAATTTCAAGACATCAAGAGCTTTCTTGAATTCTAGCTCGTTAGAATCAGTATATTCGTCACAAATATACAGATTGATGATTTCTTTGGGCGAAAGTACTTGTGGATCTGTTGTATTGTAACCGAAATGTTGTAAAACATAATCTGGAATATCTTCTTGGTACGATATGAGTTCCAGATTATTATTAACTTTCTCCAAGAAAACGTCTGTATCTCTTGCATTGGGTGCAGCTAGTTTAGCCAATTTGGCCAAGCTATACATCGTCTTCTGTTTGGTAAGAGAATCAGTTTCATTGTCTGATAAGTTAGATAATGTGAGGGAGGCCTGAGCAAACTGTAAATCAAAAATTTGTTGCATCCACAATAAAGAAGGATGTTGACCTAAGAATCCCGTCAGTTTCTGAGCATTTCTAGAATTCAATTTTCTACATCTTTCGATTAATTTCGCTTGTTTATTTTCTTTCAGATACCAATTATAAACATGTTCGGTGAATCCTTCGTTTTGGAATCTGTTCATATATTCATCTAAACGTTGTTGATTATCTGTTGATTCACAAATACGAATAAGACAATCAAAGTCGAGGAACTTTTCTGCTAATTGAGTTGCACTCTCCCATTCCTTTTCTTCAATTAACGGAAGTATCAACTTATATCTGTCGATACAGTACTGTTTGAAGCTGAGGTCTTTGCGATGGGTATTCCTGATACTGTGGACATGGTTTTTTCGTCCATCCAAAACAATGTCTACTAAAGACACAAGCTGTTGACTCAGATCATGCCTCAATTGCTTATTACTTGTATATTTCATCGCGTAATTGCAAGTGAAATTGTGTTGTTCCCAGAGACAGTCCATAAGACCTTCAGTACCATTCGCACTAATCCATAACAAATAGTCGGGAGCTAATGACAAAGCAGCTTCTTGTGGAGTGAAAATATCGGCATTGTTCCTTCTATATTGCAAAACTTCTTTGAGAACGTTTAGTATAATAACGTTAGTCTTACAAATCATCGAAGATATCTCACTGGGGTTCATATCGGAATTAACAATTTCACTACAACTGCTCACCAACTCTTGCAAACATTTGTGAATGCGATCAACTGTACTGTAGAAAACGTCTTGATTTGTCAGACCGAATACGGAATCTATCTCGATGCCATCTACGGCTCTATCGATAGCACTGTCTAAAATTTGTTCAGTTGGTAGAGATTTCAATTGTATTCCTGCGACTACTTTCTCTGAAAATTCGCTCAATATATAGACTGTAGCAAGATGACCGTCTCTGTGAGTGTGAGCACCCAGTCGATTCCATAAACTCGTTTCTCTGAGAAATTTACAGAATAAATTCAGGGCTTTGTGTTTATCTTGTAGTTGTGTGAGAATTTGCATGGAATAAGAACTACCGATACCTGGATTAACTTTGTCTGTCCATCGTGGATCACAAGCTGGTTTATCATTTATTATATCCCTGCATAGGGAAACTACAACTTTATCTAGTACAGAATCAATTGATGGACTTGATTCCGCTTCTGCCGGAAATAGTTCATTGACTATATCTTGACATGCACTCATCTGGCCTTTGATATGGAAAATGAAAGCGGCCTTCATTTGTCCTAATGTATCAGTATAAGCGTTATATATTTCCATGGGGTCTAAGTGATAAACAGATAAATTATTAATGCCAGTGTTATCACTGACAGACTGCTCTAAAGATGCATTCGCCATACTCAAATTAAGATCCGAACTAAGATCACTACCGATTACCGACACTAAACCATTATTCTTCAAGAAAAATATCGGGGTATTGACACACACCGATCCTCCTAATATCAAATCTTGAGGGGTATTGAACTCCAGAACATCTTGTTCTTCCGGGGACTTCAATACAATTATCTTTTTCTGATTGAATAAATATGTGCAATTGTTACACCATAAAAATTTGTATGATAACGACTCTCCCGGATTTTCCTCCCTATAAACCTCCATTATTTTCAAAATTTTGAATTCTTTCGCAACAATGTTCGGTTGAGAATTACTTATTGGGATGCTTATGAGTGCGTAATGAATTTGTGGGGAATATTGGATATTCACTGCTGCAGTTAAGAGAATTAAATTATCTTTGTCATGTTGTAGATCCAGAATCCATGTATCTAATTCTCCCAAACAGTTTTCACCCATAGCACTTCGAAAATGATCTCTGACCAATCTGTTTAATTCCACCATATAGATAAGCTGTTCAGGTTGAGTTGTTGAAATTTTCCATTTTTGTAGTGAATGACCAGCTAGTATAAAGACGGTCCAACTTCCATTTTGATCTGAAATACTATGTACTCGTACCAGTCTAGTTTCCGCCGATTGTTCTGAAGATATTCCTCCAAAAATAAAAGAGGACATTTTTTTGCTAATACCACCCAACCATCCCGTTGGAGCTTTGAGCGTATGACAGTTGAGGGTATGTCTTCCATTAGTAAGTTGTGGCTGAACAAGAGCGATAGAACATGTCGTGGTCGCTAAAATGCATCCTAAACCTTCGACTTCAGTCAAACTATCACATTCTTGACCTTGCAAATCAATAGATTGCTCGATTGAAACATCTTCGTGTGAAACTGATGGCCAATATCTAATCAAACCTTCAGGTGAGACAGCTATACACGATGGGGCATGTGCACCACTCGTTAAAAATACTGCAACTAATTCGGCTCTATGTGATAAATCACTTTGTGGTAGCTGTAACTCAAAACATAAATTCGAAACTGCATGTTTCCTTTGTGGAGTTCCAGACAGTGCTTGGACATTCTGTCTATATTGCCAAATCAACAATCGTCTACCACATACAACCCAAGCATAACCATATTCTGAGATTCCTGCAGATACTACAGTTTTTCGATCGGCAAACGTTAAAGTTTCAGTAATCAATACCGGCAAAGGTTGTCCAAATCGTTCAACCGAATTCTGGTGTGTTTTAAACACAACTTGAACTGACTGTGTTGATTTGCCGGATACACTCCAACGGGAAGATTTTCGAAATGGTGAAGGGGCGATTGCTCTCTTCCCCGTTCTATTGAAAGGACTCTGAGTGACCAAAGGGCTCTTGGTTAGTGAGGCATTTTGAAAACTTCGATCCATAATTCGAGATGATTTTTAATTGCAACAAAATACTTATAACACTTATAACCTAGTTGTTTGTTTTTACCGCTTACAGAAATTGCACCTGAACTATCATATTCTATGGTTGAATAGGAATTTTTGAACTACTACTGAGATAATGTTTCTATTTGGATATATATCAACCAACGAAGAAATAAATTTACATTAATTTCCATGATACATAAAAATACTGCCTTGTACTTATGTTTTGAAGTCCTTCCCTACGAATATGTATTATGTGCCCTTGAAATCCTTTTCGTCCTCATGTTGGCATGAATAGTTGTCAGATCATAGTGAATTTATTTTTATTGCTATTCTATCGTTCACGTCAGTGCACAGTGTTTAGATTGTGATTGTGATTGAATTCAATTCATTTATTATCATATGTCTTAGTGCATTCTGTTTTATGTAAAGTGTTCTTCCTTAGCAGTGTCTAATAAGAACACCTCATCAAATTATACAAATGGATACTAAACAGAAAGGAGGTCCAAAGGACAAACGCAGGTTAGTTTCGAAATATTTCATCAGTTTAACATACTTCTCCTTTCTTGTTATTGTACGTTGTATTTTGATAACTACATCTTTTTAAATGATATTGCGGGGTCATCAAATGTTTTAGAGTAGGAGCATTTCTTACAGTTAGTCAATCAAGATTGACTCGAGTTCTTCAGGAGCGTATCAATTAGCAACCACTGTTTTGTACTAACCTACTTTCGCTTTTGGTTTTGTACTTTTGATGGTACATATACCTAATTTGTTAACATTAGAAACTAATTATCATGCATATCCTATAATTCAGTTCTATATGTTGCCACTGTTAATATCGTATACTTATACTAAAGTAGCTCAACTTAACCGTATTCATTTGCTGTTATTAGAATTTTCAAAAACTAGGATTTTATTGCGTTAAAATATGAGCTATGAGTAGCTCGTCCATTTAAAATTGTTGTTGAATATACAAGGAAACTGATGAATTCATCAATTTTACGAATAAAAAATGCATTGCCAAAGATTAATGTCCTTATTGCAGAGACACTTAGTTCTTATACATATGGTTCGTATTTTTGTTATCCATGAACCATGTTAAGTAACACATTCCTCCTAAAAATATCTGCAAATCCATCAACTTCTCAACCTTTTCTTTTCACTACCCTTTTTGTCTTATAACTCGTATGATAAGCTTTTTAAGTGTAACGAATCATTCGGTATTCTGATCAGCGCCCGCAATTTTTCAAAAATCATGGTTCTAGGTTGAGTAGTTTTTTGCCGGACGGGCATATTCTTTTTATTCGATTATTGGATTCTACACTAAACAAAACGGGAACTGGGAAAATTTCAGGAGGTCAGAAAGTTATGCACCTCTAATCTCTAACAATTTTAAAGATTCAGTAAGCAAAATATTGAACCAAAAGTGATATGGGTAGAAACTCCTAAAATTTGTAATTCGCGAACATCACCAACATACAATTAGAAAAAAATTGGATTATGACAAACCAGTCGATTCATTCAATCGACATAATTAATCATTATGTAGATTCAATGTTCGAACTATCAATTCACGTAATTTTTTACACACAAACACACAAAAAATTTCTTGGCTAACTTTCAAAATGAAGGGTCTATTTCGAAAACAGGCTATTTGTTTTTACGGTCAGTTATTTAGCCAATAAAAATAAGGACAGATAAAATAGTTTTTTCGTCAAATGATTCAATAGGTTCTATTTGGAGAACATACCGGCGTGTTGATTTGTCAGGAGCATTATTTTCAAGTAATAGAAATGCAGCAATTAGCAAGCAGTTTGGAGAGAACCAGACCGATTTGGAATTTGAAATTTTTTTTTATATGTAGCTATGTAATGTTCTCACGTTGAATTTGCAGAATAATCGACCAAACTACTCGTTATCTGATTGAATTATACATTCTACATTTCAGTTTTTTCCGAGATAATAATTATTATTTAACGATCGTGATTCAAGAGTATTTCGATGTAACTACATATCAGTTATTCATTCCTATCTCTACCTCATATCTTATACAAGTTTTCTTTTTCAAGATCGGCGTTCATAATTTGTAACGAATATGAAAAAATTGTATCTTATCTGTCCCCAGAGCTGGTAGGAAGGAATCTTTTTGATAATGTTATATAGAAGTTGACATTTTGTTGGGTAAATTCAAAGCTATGAACTCTGTCAAATGTTATTGGGATGAGAATATTGAGTAATCGCTATTATTATTTTCGGAGCAAATTTCGAATGAACTGAATCCAACACCTCGAAGAAACGATTTTGAGGAAAAAGCTTGTTAGCAAACATTTATTAGAAAAAAAATTGACGACATAAAAAAATGGAGATAAAAAATATAACTTCCGGAATTTTTCTTACCGTGAATCATTTGCAACCCAGGAATGTGGAAAAATCAAAACTGTCGCCTCAAATTCGTTTTATGTTACTTTTATATTATTTCAGTTTTCAAATGACTTAGACATAATTTTATGTCTTTTGTTGCAGGTTAGTACAGGCATTCTGACTACAAGTAAAATGTAAGCCAAAAATAAAAACATCCATTAGTCGTCTAGAGTTTTTTTCGGAAACTATATGAGCTTATTTCATAAAATTTTGTAAATAAATCAAATTATATTTCTTTTTTCGGAGAACAGAGTCATCAATTTTGAAGAAAAACAAGACTGTTTCATGGAGATATTTCGTGTAATATAGAATGAGGTTTCGAGGTGATGTGGAAATAATAAACGATTTTGTTGAATTTCCACCGTTTTTTATTCGGTGTGCAGTCTAAAAAATTATTACCAGCAGTGTGTTGACCAAAAAAAAGGAACCAGTATAGAGTGTAAAAAATTGAAAAATTACCTAATCAAAATCCATTCTAATAAGCAAATTAGTATAAAAAAGATTGTGGCATTTTCAATTTTCCACTGAAGTTTTATATTATACAGTAGACCTCAATTATCCGAACTAATTGGGAACGGGACTATTTCGGATAATCAACAGTTCGGATAATCAAAATGTCGGATTTTTGAGATAAGATCAAACAAAGAACATTGTTCAGTTCATTGAAATTTTAAATATATAAATGAACATTCAAATACCCAACTAATAAAACAGTGAAATAGGTATGTACATTAAATACAATTCAATCTTTTTTCACAAAATAGTCTAATATTTTCGACTGGCGAAATGCTATTGGTCGGATAATTGAATGTTCAGATAAACTGATCAGCGTTCGGATAATTGAGGGTTCGGATAATTGAGGTTCTACTGTATTCAGATGAAGGATATTTTCTTCCTCAAAATAACTGATGATTTATTCTCTAAATAAAAGTGCTCAGGGACGACAACAATGGACCATATAAGCATTAAACAATAAATTATTGGGTCCATTGTTGACTATGATCAATCTCTTTTCGAGTTTCAGATTATATAGAGAGTTTGAGTGGGTTCGATAAAACTTTGAATTTTGTGGAAAAACTGAACTTTATTTTGGAATATGAATCAGATGAATGTGTTTCGGAAAAATGAATAAATAAATGGATTAAAAGGTCAAATCAAATCATATAAGGTGCTCATAATTTTTCGTTTTTGAGCTAAGACAATACATATCTCAGGTGTTATCGAGTTTGTGATATCGAATATTTATAGTGATGCCACGTGCCGTCGGTGTTGGCCCCTCTCTTCTTTCTTTCCCACTGTATACTTGGCTCTGTTTGGGTAGGGAAGACAGGGGGAAGCGTTGTCGTTCTCTGTTTGACTTTCGGCTTCTTGTATATGTACTTTTCTTCCCAATATATTATTAATATAATGAAATTGAGAATATCAAGTAATGGCGTTTCAAAAAGGGATGATATTCGATTAAAATTTTTATTTTTTTCACTCTTTATTTACCACAACTGTTATCAGTCTGGTATAGGCGAAATTTTCGGTAATTCATGCGAGGAAGACTAGTTCTCCGTCGAAATCGTGACGTTACACCGATTACGTTATCGACAAAAAAAATTGTTCGAAGAATAAACTTAGGTACTTTCGTCTGATTCAAAAATCAAACCAGTCCGAAATTGTTTGAATTTCCTTAAACTCCGATAACTTAATTTGTTCGTAATGACGATCGTATTGCCTCGTTTGGTGGATGTTTTGGTTATCTTTGACCAGTCAACAGTAACCGAACCTGCGTTAGTCCATATTCCGATGTGATCTGTGACGTGCCCTCAGCAAGACTCAATTTTGGTTTATTCAATTCCATCAATATTGAAGCTTTTCACCGACCGCGTCTTGTTTAGATTTGTGTGTTATTTAGTTTGCGCGTTTGTCATTCTGGTTTTATCACGAGATGTGGAATGTCTATTCTTCCAGGACACCTTATTGTCCTAATTTCGATGTTGCCAACATCAACGTTTTCGATGAATTGGATAAAGTGATCAATAATTACCGCGTTAATGCAATTAACGACGGAAGTATTTCACCAGATCGATGCTGCGAAGATTTTGATTCTTTTTTTCCGAACTACCCAACTCGGGATTCAACTCATTTCCCCGTAAAACCGCAAAACAACGTTTATGTGGAGTTCGGATGTGAAAAACCGAATTTCTTAGGGTGTGGGAGTCCTTGCCTTTACCCTTATTCGTACAACGCTGATTATATCGATGTGCCTCGGGTTGTTGAAGTGCAGAAACGGAAGACCCATGGACGCAAATACATGGGTGGTGGGGAACTGAAGAAGTGGTATGTTTGAAATTCATTAATACTCAATGCTTCTTCGAAACTTTAGTTCATTATCGACCAACTATTTTGTCTTTCTATGCTGTTTGGTGTGCATCGTGGTGTGATTGGTCCATACTTTTTCGAAAATGATGCTAGAAGAGCCATAACCGTTAACGGTACCAGATATTGCTCTTTCATGGCCAAAACCTGAAAATATCGATACTGAGGGCATCTGATTCTAACAAGATGGGGCTACGTGTCATACAGACCGAGAAAATTTGCAATTACTGCATACAAAGTTTCCAGACCGTGTTATTTTGGCGTGAATTGTGATTTGACACTGTTACGACTTCTTTCTCTGAGGCTAAGTGGAACCACAGGTCTACCAGGATAATCCTCGAAACGTTGCAAGAAGAAATTATCATTATTTTATTATTATATTGGCGAGATAGAGCTGCAACTATGCCAAAATGTGCTTGAAAATTTTGATTACAGATCGAGGTACTGTAGAGACGCATGGGAGATATTATTTCTAGAGTATAGATGGCAAATATTGTATTTCGAAAATTAATAAAAACTTTTCAGTTTCAATTCAAAATCCATGTCTTTCAATTATTTACTTTCGGAAACTCAAATTGAAAGACCCTATATAGAGGTTTTTAATGTAGAATCTTTAGTGTTGAAGGAATCCGTAATCACTCACCTGGGTCATAACGCAAATTTTCATCGAAAAAATAATCGGCATTCTATAAATTAGTATTCGAATAATATTTCGATGATTAACAATAACTGTGCCAAATATTACAATTTATTTTTTTTAGTAAGAGCAATACAAAATTTAAAAATCCAGATAAGAACCTCAGCAAAAATACTGTCTCCCCTTATACTTGTAGTGATTGGTTATTGATTTGTTTGCGGTATAATCTGACAAATTCATATTGAAGGCCCTTTTTCCATTGAACGAAAATTCTCCTCCCTTCACGTTTTCATCACCGAGAGAGAGACTTCTGCAAGGTATCCAAAAATCCAAATCTGAAAAAAAAAATTATAAAAGCACTGACGTGTAATCAGGAGCTTTTGAGCGTACGTTCATCTACCTTGTTTTGAAATTTTTATGACAGCTGTCGAAAAAATGACAGCAGCTCTTTGTCAATAATGCCGAATTAGCTGTTACAGGAATGTAAGGATTTTTTTTCCGATAATTCGCTAGAATCTTCTACGATTTCTATGGTCTTGATAATGCGATCTGGACAAAATTTCGCACGTAGTTTAAATACATTATTCTTCATCTATGTGCGATTTCATTCCGATCGAATTAGTTGTTTAGAAATTACCAGGAAAAAAATATTTTGAACGGCCTCATTTACGGAACCCCTAGTCTCATCGATAAGCGTGAACGCGATATTCGAGATCCAAACCTACCCTGAAAATCTCAAGTCCCTAGATCTTTCCGTTCGAAAGTTGTAATTTTCAATGGTTTCTTCAGTTCTGGATAAAATTTGCATGTAGCTTGAACACGCCATTCTCCATCTGATTGAAAAATTTCATCTCGATCGAATCAGAAGTTTCGAAGTATTTATAATATGTTGAATCGATTTGAAATCGACCACCTATTGCAAAAATGAAACAGAAACTGCGCGTATAGCTCTAAAACCATCCTAAAATTTATAGCATGGAACAATTCTTCTAGAGTTCTATTATTTCCTCTGCTTACCCGCAATCACAACTAGGACTCTTAACTGAATTCCATCCAAGTATTCACTAATTAACTAAGTCTACAATTTTCACTAACTGAAAGTTTTACAAAACCACAACACGTGTTTCGCCATTATCATGGCTTCATCAGGTGATGAGATATACTAAGTATACTTAGTATACCTAATCGAAACTGAACTGTTGATATTGCTCAGATTATATCTTTGAATAACTCAAGAATCTGTGTCATAGGAAGGAATGAAAATGAAAGTCAAAGATTCTTTTATTCGTTTTTTCGACGGGATACATTAAAGGGAAGTACCTTTTTAACAATTCTATCCACTTAGTTTAGGCTGACTTAACAAATGAATAAATATTCATCAACAACCTAACCAAAGTGTGAAAATCCAAATCTAGCACACGGACTCAAGAAGCGATACATGGATACATGGCTCTGACCAAGTATCGATTTGACAGTACATTGTACAACATAGATCGTACATTGAAGCGTACAAAAACGTTGTTGGAACGCCTTCAGTTTACCGCGCATGTGTTGAACCGTTCCTTGTACGGTTTTTGGTCTTTCAGGAACAAACCTATTATTCGAAAGCGATATCGACAAGAATCGTTCAGATGTTGAGTCGACAACAACATCTCCAGGAAATCGTTCTATTAGGTCAGGTCGTTCAACTCGTCGGTTTCTCCTCTCATAGTCGCCGAAGGTAACCCCAGCTGAATTCCGCGAATTCGGAGGTGTGGTGGACTACGGAAGCATGGACCTTGGATCTCTCCAGATCCTAGAATCTAGAACCTATCGATACAACCAATTCAAATACAAACTCGAGTTTGTTTATTCGCTGTCGCTGCCGGTACCAATAATAGACAACACGCTTAATTTAACCCATTGTTCATTTTCTATCCAGTCGGGAAAGATACAGAGGAATGTCTGTTCGAATGCTGGTGGTTAATTGAGTTTGAAATTATACTGATGTCTTGGTAATTCCGCCTTCAGCGAATGATTGATGATGAGCGGGGAATACTAATTTCATTGTATTGAGGGGCTTCTGCTGCAAAAGAAAACTAGAAGTTTTAAATTTAAAGTTGCCCCATTGGGTTCGAATGAAATACATCTATATCAATGTCCTGAAGGGTTGAAATTTGTTTTTATTCAAGGGGTGATCTCTGGAAATACAGAAACGATTCTAAAATCCGATAGTTCCAGATATATCGGTGTTTCAATAAAGAATTTTTCAAAAATCTTCTAGTGGTATGATTCCTACGAAATTTCAGATGAACATTCGTGTCGTTATCTCACAACTAAGTACGCAGTGTCAATTCGTTCGGATCAGTATTTTCAAATGGCTATATCTACGGAATCCTTCGGCGGATTTCACCCATCGACGACCTCAACTCAATCTATTTCAATAGGAAATCCCCGCCAATCTCATATTATCATCTCTTTTCAAAGCGACACATCCTTTATAGAAAGTTTTTGAGCGCTCGTACTACTTACACGAGGGCTAGGTATATCATTTCGTCACGATGTCTGTATTTTTCGAATTTTGAGCCGAAAATAGTCTCAAACGACTATGTTAGACTCACTGATGACGAATCCGTCAGAAAATTCGAGTCCGTCCGTCCTTCCGGCCGTCCGTGAGCACGATAACTCTCGAACGGAACAACCTAGAGACTTGAAATTTTCAGTGTGGGTTCAGTTCCCGAATGTCTCGGTTAAGTTCGTTAATGGGCCAAATTCCACCAGGGGTTCCGTAAATATGGCCGTTCAAAGTTTTGTTTCCCTGATTACTTGAAAACTACAGATTTGATCATTATGAAATTTTGCACTCAAATGGAGAATGAGGTGTTCAAGCTACATGTGAAATTTTGTCCAGATCGCATAACCAAAACCATAGAAATCATAGAAAATTGTAACTTTTGAAAGGTAACGCCTAGGGACTTGAAATTTCCAGGATAGGTGTGGATCTCGAATGTCGTGATCACGTTAATCTATGAGCAAAATTATACTAGGGGTTCCGAAAATATGGTCGTTTGAAATTTAGTTTTCTTGATAATTCCAAAACTACAGATTCGATCGTGACGAAATTTTGTATACTAATGGGGAATTTTATATTCAAGCTACATTTCTCCAGATCACATGACCAGAGCCATAAAAACAATAGAAAATCATAACTTTCGAACGGAAAGGCCTAGAGACTTGGAATTTTCAGGAGAGGTGTGGATCTGAAATGTCGCGTCCATGTTATCAATGAGCAGAATTATACTAGGGGTTTCGTAAATACGGACGCTCGAAATTTTGTTTTCTCGATAATTTCGACACTACGGATTCGATCGAGATGAAATTTTGTATTTTATTCGAGAATGATATATTAAAGCAATATTTTGTCTAGATCGCACCAGAACCATAGAAACCATAGAAAATTGTAACTTGAACGGAAAGGCCTAGGAACTTGAAATTTTCAGGGTGGGTTTGGATCGCGAATATCGCGGTCACGTTTATCAATGAGCAAAATTAGACTAGCGATTCCGTAAATATGGCCATTCAAAATATTTTTTTCCTGATAGTTTCGAAACTGCTGATTGGATTAGAATGAAGTTATGCACCTAGCTGAGGAATAATGTATTCAAACTACGTGCGAAATTTTGTCCAGATCGCATCACCAAGACCATAGATACCGTAGAAAATTCTAGCGAATTATAGAAGAAAAATTGGTCAGCTGAAGCACTGACATGAAGTCTGGAGTTTCGCCTAAGTTTGAGAATTTTATTGACAGCTGTCGAAAATCTCTTCAATTGATCTCTAAAACTGGAAAATGCGAATTTACCTACAAGGTGGATGTACAAGCGCTCAAAATCTCCTGACCTCACGGCAGTGCTTTTCGTAATTTTTATAGCTCGGATCTACCGGCTGATGAACATGAAGTATTCAAGGTTATCGAAATAAACTGCGATTGACTGTGTGAAATATAATTTCTGTTCTTATGAATGGCGAGAATTTTCCAGAATCTGCTGTGTCAAATTTCGGAGAATCGCTCATTTTACTAGAGACATGCTCTTTGTTGAATACTAGGAATATAATGGACGGACTTTGGTCTCAAGTTGGTACGTGATTCAATCCCATCCATACACCGTAACTCTCACTAATAATACCATCGAAATGTGGAAAGTATGTGAATAAATATATTACTTGAAGTTTCCCGGTGTACCTTTACCGTGCACTGGTATGTACACCGGGTCTAAGCTTTTTTACTGTGTCCTAACGCCACCTGAGACTCAGCAATGTAAATTGTTTAAATGGTGGAACATCTATGATGATTTCTGACCTTTTTATAGTGCTGAAACTTGTTTAATACATAAATTTGGAAAATTTATTGGGCTTGACCAGGGTTTCAAGCAGGCTTACGAGAGCTTCGCTAGAGATGCGGCGGTTAACGCCCACGCTAGCACCGGGCGCTTGTTTAATATGCACTTTAGTCATTCTTTATTGTTCGGCATGATCAATCATACAGCTATTTACACAGAAATAGAACATCCTTGACATCGTACCTAAAATGCGTTACACAATCGAAGGTTCGTTGACTCGACACACGCAGAGATGTCTGTGTATCGTTTTTTGGCCGGCGTTTGTTACTCATCGATGCGTTTTTCGACGACGCGTGAGATCTCTCATCTCTGCAGCTTGCTGCCGATTAATTATGACCAGGCCAAGGGCGGAAGTAAGGCTGAAAGTAAGGCTAGTATGGGGTCCCATTTATCAATAATTTTCAATGAGTAGGCTTAGCCCGCATAAAAATTTCAACTTTGAATGCTAAACATTCTTGCTACGTACACAAAAAACAGAATTCGTTGTTTCTTTTGATGTATTGCGTAGTGCGCTTCCACTGTCGTCTTCTTATTTTTTGTTATCTGCTGTCTACTTTGCGATCTTTGCCATTGTCTACCCCGTCCACATGATCCTTCATCGGTGTGATCCACTTCACTATATTTCCTTTTGTAACTTTTGTCTAATGGCACTGCTACCAACTTGATCATGCTATTTCACCCCTTTGATATTTTTCAAAGTTTTCAGTTCTGCACTTCTCAGTAGCTGTTTGCTTCTTGAACTTTGAGCTCGAGTTTCAGATGCATACGTGAAAACTTGTCTTGCGGAAGGTCTTCTATATTGTCTCTGCTGCTGAATATTAGCAAATTTCATCAAAACATTGTCAGCCATGGCTTATTTTTAACGAAAGGTTCCTCAAATATTACACAAGATTCTGTCTTTTCTATTGAGATGAGATCTTATCAAAAACAAAGTGATAAAAATTGTCATCGGCATTTCAAGATATGGAATTGTATGGAATATATCAAGATGTCAAGATGAATTTCTACATAACTCATTTTATCCATGCCATTCATGTAGACACAAAATTTCACCTTTGTGTCGTTATTTTACAACTTACCAAGTACTTTTTTCAAGACTTTTCAAGATTTATCTTTTGCAGATGATTGCCTTTCATCAAGGTCCTGTAAGGTCTTCGAACATGTGAAGTTTCGAATGTCATCGCTTGGATGACCGAATCTTGTTGAAAAAACCCTTCCGGTCTAAGAGCAACAAGTTTTGTATTTTAAATTTGAATATTGAAGGAATTTTGAGGCGCAACAGCGATCATGTTTCGAAATTAGCGAACTAGCATGGTGAAGAGGCGGTTCTCCTTCAAGTGACTTATACGGCAACAGAGGAAACTCTTCGTGGAAGAGGTGTTCTCAGAGTTAATGTACTATTTTTGATCCATGTTGGGAAACGGTAATCATTTTTGAATCGATTTAACATATCATAAATAATTTTCATTTTCGAACTGATGGCGGTGTTTTTTATAGAAAACAAGTGCGCAGAAATATCTTCAATGTCATTGAAGCGCGAATAATTGCGTTTGTTTTCCGGAAACAGACCGAAAATACTTGTATTTGAAATGAAAATTATATCGAATAGTATGATTATTCAAGAATCCCAACGATGCCAGATAATTCGAATACCCTGTTACAGAGAATATTACTCATACCTCTCACGATCGTCACTCCTTAGTCCTTATCTCAAAGACCTGAAATCTCCCCATAGTAATTTTCACCGATAGAAATTAGGCATTGAAAAAACATTTCTGTACCCAATTTCTAGACATTTTCAAAGAATTCATTAACATTTTTCATCTTCACATCTGTTTGTTCACGAATAAAATTAAATATTGGATAAACGTCTAGCGGAAAAGCAAACAAATAATTCAATATCCTGAAGTGTCAAAATAAAGATGATAATAGCATTATGTTGAATTGAGTCGATTTAGAAAACTGTGATTTGGTCAGACATTGCTTCTGTAGAGCAGACTTCTAGAATTTTATTATTTTATATTCTAGTTTCTTCTATTAAATTATGAACCCCTGCTTGGGAAGTTTTTAGAAATTGAATACTATCATAACTTTCAAGGACATCTCAATATTCTGACGCTTATGGTTCAGAAATTTGTTGAACATTTTTGTCGCCTTCTTTTTTCCCTGTATCTATGATCGAGAGCGTTATTATTTTGCCTTTTAACGGCAATTCCAGTATTTTGAACCGAGAATGATCTTAAACGCTTAGGTTGGACACACAGATGTGTGACTTTTCTGCCCATCCGTAAACACGATAACTTTCGAAAGGAAAGGCCTAGAGATTTGATATTTTCAGGGTACGTTCGAAAAGATGATATCACTAGAAGATTTTTTTTAAATTTATGGAAACTTCGGTGTCTCAGAAACTATTCGCCATATTCTGCTGATATTCTGTGTCTACATATGAGCATCGATTTAATGTTGCAGCTGTCCCAAGTGAAAAAAAAAATTGAGTTCTTCTGATATATTCAATTTCATTCGATTTTTATGAAATGAAATGACAGTACATATTTATCATACTGACAATGAGCACTTAAGTTTCTGAATAGGCTAAATCCGCCGAAAGGTTTCGTAGATTAAGCCATTTGAATATTTTTCTTCAATAATTCGAAAAATATCAAATATTCCATTGATTTGAAAGTTTCTAGTTACTTGTGAAATATCGAACGGAAGATTCAAGTGAAATTGGGGATTGAAGAAGTCAATCTTTTTGAGCGCTCGTTCTTCTTACACGAGGGCTATATCATTTCGTCACGATGTCTGTATTTTTCGAATTTTGAGCCGAAAATGGTCTTAATCGTCAAAGTTTCACTCACTGATGACGAATCCGTCGAAAAATTCAAGTCTGTCCGTCCGGCCGTATACTCTCGAACGGAACGACTTAGAAACATGAAATTTTCAGGGTAAGTTCAAATCTCGAATGCCGCGGTTAAGTTCGTTCTTGAGCATAATTCGACCAGGGGTTCCGTAAATATGGTCGTTTGAAATTGAGTTTTCTTGATAATTTCAAAACTATGGATTCGATCGTGACGAAATTTTGTATTTTAATGGAGAATGTTATATTCAAGCTACATTTTTTCAGATCGCATAATCAGAACCATTTTAAATTTCAACGAATTATTGGATAAAAAATCCTTATATTTCTGTAACAGCTGATTGGGCATAATTGACGAAGAGCTGCTGTCATTTTTTTGGACAGTTGCCAAAATTTCTTCAATTGGTTTCTAAAACTGAAAAATGCGAATCAACCTACAAGGTGCTCTTTATATTTTTTTTTTGAAAATTTGTACATCTTGAGTAATATTTGTTCAAATATGCCGATATTTTGTGTCCACATGAAGGGCATCGATAAAATGAGTTGAATAAAAATTCAGTTTTACTGCTGTTTCAATTGAATCGAACATTTATTTGGAAAATCTCAAATATATTGTTGAAACCATTGGAAAATAATAAAAAAAGTTAACAAGATAACATAGACAGATAGAAGTCTGACCTGGAATTTTATCGGATGGGAGATGAGCGACAAAGGAGTGCACTTATTTTTTCTCATAAACGGCTACTTCATCAATTCTGAACCACATATCGGAATTTTGTTAATACATAATTGAAATTGGTAGCCTTTCTGAGAACCGAGGAGCGTGATTTCCTCATTTACATTCCTCCAAAGCGTGTATATTTTTCCAAGAAACGTCCTTGTTGATGTAGCGTAAATAGTAATTATTTCAGATTATGGAGTCGATACCTTGATAGAATCGAAATGAGATTCTTGCGACTCGCGATACCCCAAAAAATTGCATTCTTATTTTTGTCAACATACGAATATAAGAATTCATGTTAAAATACCAATGGGGAATATTTTATGTGAAAATAAAAATATTATCCTTCTAATTTGCTGTTTTCATTGCTGGAGGCACAGCGCACAGCACCTGAATTATTTATTATTCTATTGTAGAGCTATTGGAGAGAATGTGATCATTCAACGATAGTGCTTATTTTATGAAATTTTCCTAGAATTGAAGACGGTAAACTTATATAGGGTGCAGCTTCGAATCCGCTTCGAAGACAATAATTAAACTAAGGCTATTAGTGCTAATTACGTTTCACGACGCAGAGGCGCATTTTGAAGGGAAATCCACTGTCGTTACTTCCTGCCTTGTCTTGAGAGCGTTCGTCCTAAAGTATAATTGATTAGAAGTTTTATAGTTTTGACTGCGTTGAGGAAAACAAAACGAAAATATCTCGGTTGTTTCGTAATTACTCCAACTCCGATGCAGATATATCTTTTCGTATTCGTCAAAGTCCCGGTGGATTGGATCAACATCTTACGTAAGGACGTGTGTTTGGATATTATCGGGACAGTTCTCTCAAACGCTATTTGAAAAATAGCCTGTTGGAACGCAAGAACGCATTAATCTCTTCGCTTTCTGGAATCGGACGAATTCAGATTTATTTTGACGCTAGTTCATATGACGATGAATCATTTCTGTATACATACTTTATTGAACATGTTTCTATTTTCATCGCTTTTTTAAGATTTCTGTCGAAAACGCTCAGTCCTGCAATCTTAACGCTTCATAAAATTGGAAAGGAAAAAATAAGCTGTATGAATGCATTTTTTAGAAGAATTTCATAAAACTGAAGGAAAATCATGGAATAGAGCCTATATGCAAAAAAATGTACCTTTTTTTCCAAGAAAAAGTGACAAATGCAGCTTTTCGAAAATAAGCCTTTTTTTGTATCTAAATTTCATTTCAGAGATATCAGTTATATTGAAGGCTGAACGGACCACTCACCATCATCAAATGAACTGAATAAATTACAAGGTGCGCAAAAAATGTGAGTCTAGAATGAGAAACGTTAAGAACCCATTTCAACAGAGCTTTGCATTATTTTCAGTGCTACGTGAATGAAAAAAAAACTAGGATGTTTCTGTGCATCTATTGAAAAATGTGGACACCTACGTTTTCTTTCACTTCGTGGTAGTTATAAAAACTTTCAGTCGGTTTAAATCCGATTAGTTTCTATGAATTTTATGTTAATTATCTCTGATAGTATCTGAATGTTTCGTCTACCAAGTTGTAATTCGAGATTTATTATAGCTGTTCATTTGTGTTCATCCTCGCTTCGCGCACTAAAAATGTTAATCGCTTTCGGGAAGGATATTGTTATCATCGTAAAAATTTCAAGCTATTTCGAAGACTTTTTGGGGTCAGTTCATTTATAAAGGTTTCAATCTGAAAGTACATATTTATGTATACTCCGTTTAAGAATTATTGACATCTCGGTTGGCTGTGAAAAATCGAATTAAAGTTGGTAATAGACTATTCAGTAATATTTTGGGTTGCTGAATTCAGGTTGGTATAGGAATAACACTTACATTACCCATAGAAATCCTGCTTTGATGATTTTATCGAAGATATTGGTGAATATGTAATTATAAAAATTTGCTCTGAATTTGAGTATTTTTTGTCTTATGCTATTAAAATGGCTGGAATTGACCAGGATACATCGCGCCTAACAAGAGAACGCCAGGCAGTTTGTCGGTGTTACTTCGAGTTTTTCAAAGATTTGGCATATATTTCCGCTAGTGTTTCAGGTAAACTGTTATTCACCGACTCAAAGTGTATTTTGATTGATCAATGTCTCTTAAATTTTCAGATTTCACAAAGCCCTGTCCGTAGAATATTAGCATGTTATTACAGCCTGGAATTAGCAGTGGAAGAAAACCTGTCCGATACGATTATTCCTTCAAAGAGTCATTGAATGACTTTGTTTTTGCTAGAATTAAAAACAATTAATATATCAGTTTAGATATCCTTTTCAAACTGGCCAAAGAGCACCTAGATTTCAATTGCTCAAAGTCAACATTATATTATATCATCAAAAAAATTCGATACAAATACAAAAAAGTTGATCGAAGGAAAATTTTTACTGATTAACAGAAAAATATAATAAAAATAATACGATATTGTGATAAATACCGAGAATACATGGAACAAAACGTAAAATTCATTTATCTAGATGAAACTTGGATATTCGAAAACGGTCTCAAATTCGTCAGTGGACACTAGAAAATAATCCAAAAGGTATGCCGAGTATATTCAAGGGTAAAGACAGAAGGTGCACTATTTTGAATGCTGGAACAATTGATGGATTTTTACCTGGATGTGATCCGATTCTTGACAGTGGTATTAATGATAAGGATTACTATGAATGGTGAATTATTTCATAAATGGGTTATTGAAAAATTGAAACCTTTCCTGCAAAAGGATGCCCATCAATAGGATTGTCAGCTTATTCAATAAACACATCCAAATCACTACACTACGTGGAAACAAAGTTTTCAATATTTTTATCTTTGCTCTTGTATCATTCATAGATATTTCAAGTTTATTTATTATACTGTATGGTACCCTGTTCACATTCCCTCTGCTAATACACATGCTATATTGTTTCCAATTCAAAAGTATACTGAATAATTGTAAAATTGCTCATCAATTATAATATTTTCAATAATTCATGGACAGTTTTAATGAATGAAAATAAAAATTGACTTTCTTAAAGTATTCAACACCGAGCAATAAATAATTCACAAATTGGTTCATATATTGATTGTTCGGTACCAATTTCATGTCAAAATTCTTCATGTACTACATATATTCTTAATTTTTGTTTCTCTCTTATTTCTTTGAACAATATAACGTTTTTTCCAATCCATTCTTTTGGCCCTGTGCTTGCGAAGTATCCAAAAACTTTTTTCTGTTGCACCACTAGCTACCTGCTAGAATTCCATTAATTATCCTTCTTGAATCCTGACATAAAATGGTACTCTTATAGTTATATGGTTAGAATTTTGCAAGATTTCCAATACCAATAAATATTTATTTGAATGATCTTCAATTCCATGGTTGACTTTTATATGAACGATAAGTTCAGATAATTTCATATGAAAGCATTCCACGATATTTTTGCGCTTTCAAACCTGAATTCCCATATTTAAACTACAATCGAAATATTCCGGCTTAATTATTCGATAATTCGTATACTGAACACTTTTCTAGGTTATATTTATGTTTTATTCCTATGATGAAATTTGGTTACTTTTTGTAACTAGAAATAAAGCCTCGACTGGACGTTCATGGCCTGCTTCGATGTCAATAATTCTTCAATGGACTATATATAAGACTTAAAATGTTTCTTTATTAATTCACAATTCTCGGCAGTTACTCATCTAATTTATTGTTCATTGAACTAAAAATATTTTGTCTTTTGTTGATTTCTGAAAATCTTTGTTCCGGAGAAACAAGTGAAAAAAAATTGAAAATATTAATTTCGCTATTTTTAAAATTCTATACCTATCTATTCAAAACAAAAGTATGGGTTTGTGGAGTTAAAATTTTTTTTTAAATAATCCTGAAGATTCGAGGAATTTGTTAATTGCCCAATGAGAAACTATCCTGCTGTTTCGAAATATTTCGAAAGTCACTGAGTTGAAGATTGGATTCTAGGGCGTAGTTCTTGGAGATTGAGAAACTTCACTTGTAATTTTTGTTAATCTATATTAATATCTATGATTAACCTATGTGCGGGCATCACGTTCAAACGGCTGCACCAAATTCGATCATTCTTTTTTATTTGTGTTCATTATTATCAGGACAAGGTTTATACAACGAAATATTTCCGAAAAAAAACGTACGGAAAAGAAAAAAAGGCTTTATTTTTCCTCCAACCAAGCGAACAATCATAGATTACTTATATTTCACAAAAAGTGAAGTTTACCGTGTTTCTAGAAATTGCTTAGAAGTTTTTGATACATATCGGTGTGTTGTGGGATAGTTATTGTGAGTGATAAAAATGCCATCTGTGAGGCATCCAAATAAAGGTCGGCGGACGCGTGACTCAAGACGAGTTCGTAATGATCGAGACAATGAGTCTGAAGAGGAGCGTAGGCAGCGAGTGGAAGCAAACAGAATGAGAGGTTCTCAATCAAGATCTGCCCCAGCTCCGGAAGAATCGATATTATCGATCTCAGGCGAGAACAACAAAATATAGATTCCAATGAAATGATCAACTTTGAGCGTTCGGCATTCAGAGATGATCCCACAGTCGATTATGCCAGCAATATATTGGTGTCTTTTGGAAATACGAGCACTATTTGTCAAAACTGCAATGCTCTGAGATATCGAAACGAACCCTCAGGATTATGTTGTTCGAATGGAAAAACCAAATTGCCACAACTGACAACGCCTCCTGGACCTTTGAATTCGTTACTTTCAGGACGAGAACCTCTATTTGAACATTTCTTGCAGAATATTCAGCATTACAATAGTGTGTTCCAAATGACATCATTCGGTTTAAACATAATGGGGGAACGAGGTTTCAAGCCAACTTTTGAGATATTTTTCTACATCTATATTGAACATCTCACGCATTGATCAAAACATATACGTACGAATATGAAAATTTTTTTGAGACTCATAAATGAAGTTTTTTTGAATTTTTTTTATGTTCAACATAACAGATTCAAGGACAAATTCACCACCCTTTGTAGGGTTGGGTTAGTTGGGAGTTTGAAGTGAACTCGTGAAGCATTAAGTGCCTGAATGTCGGAATAGATGATACACCTGTTACTTCTAAATATATCTTCACGATGGTGTTTTCCTGCACTTCAGCTTGGAGGTTTGTGGTATGATTTGTTAGGCTGACTGTGATCATAATCTTTGGGATTATTTCCATTAGTTCCCTCCAATATCATTAGCAACACCCGCTTGGCTCAGTTCTTGAACGGGCGTCAAGACATAACAAAGCCCATACAAACTTCAAACAGGCGATATAACGGGTGATTTTTTTGAAGTTAGGATTTTCATGCATTAGTATTTGCTCAGATTTTTTTGAGGTTAGGATTTTCATGCATTAGTATTTGCTCAGTGCGCTTTGACATTTCAAGAACTGAAGCCGAACGATCTGCCACAACGTCGAATTTTCAGTGAATGGGCCCTAGAAAAGTTGGCAGAAAATCCGCTTTTTTATCGACAAATTTTGTTCAGCGATGAGGCTCATTTCTGGTTGAATGGCTACGTAAATAAGCAAAATTGCCGCATTTGGAGTGAAGAGCAACCAGAAGCCGTTCAAGAACTGCCCATGCATCCCGAAAAATGCACTGTTTGGTGTGGTTTGTACGCTGGTGGAATCATTGGACCGTATTTTTTCAAAGATGATGTTGGACGCAACGTTACGGTGAATGGCGATCGCTATCGTTCGATGCTAACAAACTTTTTGTTGCCAAAAATGGAAGAACTGAACTTGGTTGACATGTGGTTTCAACAAGATGGCGCTACATGCCACACAGCTCGCGATTCTATGGCCATTTTGAGGGAAAACTTCGGAGAACAATTCATCTCAAGAAATGGACCGGTAAGTTGGCCACCAAGATCATGCGATTTGACGCCTTTAGACTATTTTTTGTGGGGCTACGTCAAGTCTAAAGTCTACAGAAATAAGCCAGTAACTATTCCAGCTTTGGAAGACAACATTTCCGAAGAAATTCGGGCTATTCCGGCCGAAATGCTCGAAAAAGTTGCCCAAAATTGGACTTTCCGAATGGACCACCTAAGACGCAGCCGCGGTCAACATTTAAATGAAATTATCTTCAAAAAGTAAATGTCATGGACCAATCTAACGTTTCAAATAAAGAACCGATGAGATTTTGCAAATTTTATGCGTTTTTTTTTAAAAAAAGTTCTCAAGCTCTTAAAAAATCACCCATTACAAATCAAACCAAGTTATTCATCGAACAAACCACCATCAATCGGGCGACTGAATCGAACATCTGTCTCTGATTCACCGATTATCCCATCGTTAGGACAAGACATAATGTATGCTCGTTAGTGTCTAATTAATCGCCTTGTATCTCTCCTCTCTCCTCTACCGCGTTTCGGATGATCAAGCCCGTTTCGATTTGTATACTTTGCAACCGTAAACAATCCTCACGTGTTCGTTTCGTCAACTTGCATTGTAATTCAACGGACGCGATATCCGATCCAAGGTTCATTTGAAATGGAGATAAGGAGAGGACAATAAAATCGACGCCGAATACCAAACTGGACTGGATGAGCTTCGCGGTTACCGCAGAATGAAAACGTGCCGGATGTCAAAACGCAATCTCGGCAACGCATCTGGAGCTCAATAAGGTGCCATCGGTATTCTGTACGTTCCTTCGTGACTGGAGACCCTTTCGCGGAAGGAGTTACTTTCGGAAATAACGCGTTATCGATGACATCGTTGGGGTTGTCATCTATGACTGGATGCTGTGACGCCATCGGTCGTTCCATCAATAATGGATCAGTAGGCGCCGAATGCGTTTTCGAGCCGATTTTGGATAGATCTCGTGCATGTCTTTCTTTATAAATTACCCGATTGGAAAGTTTAATGAGTTATAGCTTGGGCTAGCTGTAACTCATCGATAAGGTTGAAGAAACGATTGAAATCAGGAAGAATCTGTTGGCGATGCCTCTCAACCAGGTTTCTATGGCAGATTGGAAACTCGACACCAACTCATCCAAGATTTCTGTTCAATTATCGTTCAGAACCTTGTTGATCTCATCTTCTAGTCTTTTGTCGGCTTGGAAGATGTTCTCGATGTTCTGGCGGAGCCAGCGATGACGTGGTCCTGTGATCTTGAAGTACTTTCTGTCCATTCTATCGAAAAGTACGAATTTAGCTTGAGAATGGCAAAATTTTTTCCAGATCGCATGACCAGAACCATAGAAACCATTGAAAATTATAACTTTCGAAGGAAAGGCCTAGGGACTTAATATTTCCAGGAAAGGTGTGGAGCTCGAATGTCGCGGTCACGTTTATCAATAAGAAAAATTAGACTAGTTTCCTTAAATATGGCCGTTCAAGATATTTTTTTTCCTGATAATTTCGAAACTACCGATTGGATTGGAATAAAATTTTCCACAAGTATGACGAATAATGTCTTCAAACTACGTGCGGAATTTTGTCCAGATCGCATTACCAAGACCATAGATAACGTAGAAAATTCAAGCGAATTGTCGAAAAAAATTGGTCACATAAAGCACTGACGTGAAGTCTGAAGTTTTGCTTTAGTTTGGAATTTTTTGACAAAAATGTCTTCAATTGGTTTTGTAAAACTGGAAAATGCGAATCTACCTACAATGTGGATGAACGAGCGCTCAAAAGCTCCTGACTTCACGGCAGTGCTTCTCAATTTTTATCGATTTTTGAGCGCTCGTACTACTTACACGAGGGCTATATCATTACGTCACGATGTCTGTATTTTTCGAATTTTGAGCCAAAAATGGTCTCAATCGACTATGTTCAACTCACTGATGAAGAATCTGTCGGAAAATTCGAGTCTGTCCGGCCGTCCGTAAGCACGATAACTCTCGAACGGAATAACCTAGAGACTTGAAATTTTCAGTGTGGGTTCAGTTCACGAATGCCTCGGTTAAGTTCGTTAATGGGCCAAATTCCACCAGGGGTTCCGTAAATATGGCCGTTCAAAATTTTGTTCCCCTGATCACTTGAAAACTACAGATTTGATCGAAATGAAATTTTGCGCTCATATGAAGAATGAGGTGTTCGAGCTACATGTAAAATTTTGTCCAGATCGCATGACCAGAACCATAGAAACCATAGAAAATTGTAACTTTTGAACGGAGACGCCTAGGGACTTGAAATTTTCAGAATAGGTGTGGATCTCGAATGTCGTGATCACTTTCATCTATAAGCAAAATTATACTAGGGGTTCCGTGAATATGAGCTGAAGCACTGACATGAAGTCTGGAGTTTCGCCTAAGTTCCAGAATTTTTTTGACAGTTGTCGAAAATTCCTTCAATTGATTTCTGAAACTGGAAAATGCGAATCTACCTACAAGGTAGATGTAGGAGCGCTCAAAAGCTCCTGACTTCACGGCAGTGCTTTTCGTAATTTTTCTTCTATAAATAAGACAAGTTGCTATTATCGTTTCGATCGTTTCGACTTCGGTCTGTTCGAAGGGAATGTCGAAATTTTATTTGTCGATAAGTACTAAATTCTCAAGTGGAGTAAGAGCGTCATATGCCGTCAAGTTTTTATATAGTGCTCTATTTTTTCGGAAAATCTCAGGTGGATACAAATTTTGCATTCTGGATAGCAAAAAAACATCAGATTTGGGCAAAATTAAGGATTTTCTTGGGGCCCACTTGGGGGCAATACATTTGGATGAATAAAACATATTCGGTGTTTCAATGTAGAAATAATTCATATGTATGTTCTGTCCTTGGTTGGAAGAGAAGACCTATCAAATGGAAGAGAAGAATATGTGTCATTTTTTGTTCGAGAAAGGTTCAGTTGCCTCCATTATTTTATTGATTTAACCATTTTAAAAATTCTTGATCATTCAAAATTTGTTCTACTTAAGTGGAGTTTGCTATTATTCTGCGTCATTGCCATGGCCTGTAATGGAGCCACATCTGAAGAAGGCCAAAAAAATGTGAACTGCCAAAGTTACGGCACTGGTTCGGCTCGAGAGTTGACCTTCGCAGTATTATGCATGAAAACTTATGGGTGAATTCTTCGCAATGTTGATTAGTTTCCTGTCTGTGCCAGTTACAGTTAATTGAATTTCACAGTTGCAATCAAATCATATTGTCCATTATTAATTCTTCATTTACCGTGGTGAATCTTGAAGCAATTTCATCGACGTCATTCACGAAATCAAAACATCCATTGTTAAACTTCTGATAATACTGTCACCGCAGCGTTAATCTTTTATTCGATATAATATCAATTTTTTCACGATTAACAATGGAGGCGTTCGAACGATGAAGCTATCTAACTGATATTTTTGTTATTCGATTCCTTGAAGCGAAAGATATGAACTCGAACGGGCGAAGGATCGTTAATTTTTATGTGGCTTGTTAACAAAATTATCATCTGAAAGCGAATGAAGATTGATTTGGTCGTGTGCAAAAGCGCCAACTTGCGGACCTCTTATTTAGAACCCTATAGTTTATGTCAAAGAAAGTATTTCCAATGATTTAATTCAGTTCTGGTTGAGGTGAAATCTAAACAGAAGTTGAGATTTAAATATTTTTGATTGAATCTCTTATTTAATTAAAAGGAACTCTATCTCTATCTGAAATTGAGTATTGTCTCATTGCTTGGATTTCCATCCCGTTAAACAGATAATACTTTTCATTATCAATCTAATCGAGCACTTCCTTGATGTGGGCACAAAGGGGGGTATAAGTTGCCACCAGGTTTATATGAACAAGTTGGACTTTGATTTTCCCAAAAATAACTAATAAGTGGGCTCAGATCATCTAATCGCACTATCGTTGCAGCGATACCTCGAAGATAAGGCAATTTGGTATCGAACTTATTCATCATTGATATTTTGAAATTTTCTACGAAAGATTATATTTTTATGTTTTTTTTTGGACGACAAAGATTTGATATAATTTTCTATCTATGAAGTGTAATGTTTCTACTTATGTGCATTTGAAACCTGTTTTTTAATACCTACAATTTATCTATCAATTCGTTGACCTTCTTTATAGCCTAACGGAAAAAGATTTCAAACTCGACTGGCTCGTCAATTTCATTTATTACCAATAAACATTCCGCATAACAGGATCGTGAGTTCCGTAATTTGTTTCGTTCAAGAATTTTTTTTCCTCAACAAATTCAAGTTTTTACGATTTGTCACGATCACTGCATTTTATGATATCGGATATATTGAAATTGGTTGTGTAGGGAGTTGAACCTAATTATCTGAACGTTATATTTTCAGTTTTATCTTGATATCCGTCTTGTTTCAGGATTTCTCTACAAATTGTACATTGGATTTATAAATTTTTGTTTATTATTTCGGCCGAGTGTTTTCAATCATATAAATATTTGGCATCTATCGGGAAAATTCCTAACCATCTATGAAATTTTAACAGTCGACATTTTGGGAAGTAGTCTCAGAAATGTCTTATAAATGTGAAATTTCGAACGTATGGCTCAGCTTTTATCATGAGAATCGGTCATAGCATGTTAATGAAGAAATCTATTGATAAATCTATACACTTCTTATTTTATTGAACGCTTCATATATGGACTACACTAAACGTCGGCAATTGAACCACAGTGGCTTTGATTATTTCGACCTTTTCCCTACCAACGCCAAAATGAAATAACTAGTAAGGTCACAAAGCATCATACGGAAAATAATAAACCTTTGTTTGAAATTTACAGCGTTCTCCTCATTGATAAGTCGTTAAAAATCGCAATCCATTCGTCAGGCATTAATTTGCGTATGTCGGCGATCACCAGACGAGTACAAAGTGTAGTGCATTAATTCGAACTAACCGCCTATTTCCTCATCAGCGTGTGACATTGACAATTCACCAGAGAGGAACGAGCGAATCTCGCTCTATGTAAATTCGCCAACATCGAAGGCTTTCTCTTCTTCCAAGAACGTTGAGTTGGAATTATTTCAGTTGAAGCCTGCAGCTAGCTAATCTGGAATAGTTGTAAGAGGAGATAAGTGATCTGAATTAAGAAATTCACTTCAACGGGAGGATTATGGTGAATTCAACTCTATTAGAATAGGATATTGCCGATTGCCATATGTTTCGAAAAAAGGCGAAACTCCAGACTTCACGTCAGTGCTTCAGGTGGCTTTTTTTCGATAATTCGAAAGACTTTTCTATGGTTCCTATGGTCTTGGTAATGCGATCTGGACAAGTAGTTCAAATACATGATTCTTCATCTATGTGCAAAATTTCATTCCAATTCAATCAGTAGTTTCGAAATTATCAGGAAGAGAATATTTGGAACGGCTATATTAACGAAACCCCTAGTCTAATTTCGCTCATTGATAAACGTGACCGCGACATTTGAGATCCACACTTATCCTGAAAATTTCAAGTCTCTAGGCCATTCCGTTCGAATGTTATAATTTTCTATGGTTTCTATGGTTCTGGTAATGCGATCTGGACAAGATTTTGCTTGCAGCTTGAACACGTCATTCTCCATCTAAGTGCAGAATTTCATCTCGATCGAATCAGTAGTTTCGAAGTAATCAGGAGAACAACATTTCGAACGCCCATATTTACGAAATCCCTGGTCGAATTATTTCCCTCAACAAATAAACGAACCTAACTGCGACATTCAGGATTTGAACCTGCCCGGAAAATTTCTAGGTCGTTCCGTTCGAGAGTTATTGTGTATAATCGTCATCAGTGAGTCGAACTGATGTAGCCCTCGTGTAAGTAGAATGTGCGCTCAAAAAAAGAGTATATTGAAAAATATTTCAATTAATCGATCCACGATCTTATTTATCAAAAAAATTTTTGTGTAAATCCTACCCTAACAAGAAAACGAAATTTTCCCTAAATATTTTGAAGTACGACGTTAAAAAAACCTGAACATGAACCAATTCTCACATTTTTTCAACGGAAGCTTTCCATAAAATTTTGTTTATATTTTTTCGAACACATTCCATATAGCTTCGTTTTTCGATGAATCTAATTTTTTTGGAACCACTAAAATTCGATTCGAACTTGACTCGTTATAATATTTCAAGCAGAGTAATCAATCGTTCCTGGACAACAATGGATCGAACATTTCACTATATCTAATGACATATATTCGGTAAATTGTTGCATATCTGGAATACTTACGCACACTCCCGATTCAGTTCATGAATTATCTACGAGATGACCCACGGTTGAACCGTCAAACGTTCTTCACGAAAAAAAAAAAGGATTTTTATTCCCATAATGTGTCCTAACTTGCTTCGTGTTCGAAATACTTACAGGGTGCCAATCGTTTTAGGAATTAGGGCGTTTAATTGTGTTTAATGGCTGGAAACCATGGTTTGACAGATGGAGCCACTTCTTTAATATTTGAAATTGAATCACAAGCAGCTCAATTGAATTTGAGGATTTGGTTCAGATCAGATTCCCTTAGCAATAATGAGCCGTCCCGACGCATCCACCATTTTGTAATTATACAGGGTGTCTTCTTTTAAGAGGGCTAAACTCCAGTGGGAGATCATACAACAAAAATTACGAAAAGCACTGCCGTGAAGGCAGGAGCTTTTGGGCGCTCGTACATGCACCTTGTAGGTAGATTCGCATTTTCCAGTTTTGGAAACCAATTGAGGAAATTTTTGACAGCTGTCAAACAAATTTTCAAACTAAGGCGAAAATCCAGACTACAAGTCAGTAATTTAGGTGACCATTCTTCTTTTCGATAATTCGCTAGAATTTTCTACGGTCTTGGTAATGCGATCTGGACCCAATTTTCCACGTGGTTTGAATATATTATCCTTCATCTATGTGCGAAATTTCATTCCAATCCAATAAGTAGTTTCGAAATCATCAGGGAAAAAATAGTTCGAACGGCTATATTTACGGAACCCCTAGTACAATTTTGATCATTGATGAACGTGAACGCGAAATTCGCTATCCGAACCGATCCTGAAAATTCCGAGTCCCTAGGCCTTTCCGTTCGAAAGTTATGATTTTCTATGGTTCATGCGATCTGGAGAAAATGTAGCTCGAATATATCATTCTCAATTTAAATACAAAATTTCGTCACGATCAAATCCATAGTTTTGAAATTATCAAGAAAACTGAATTTCAAAGGGCCATATTTATGGAACCCCTGGTCTAATTTTGCTCATTGATGAACTTCACCGCGACATTCGAGATCCACACCTATCCTGAAAATTTCAAGTCCTTAGGTCTTTCCATTACAAAAGTTATAATTTTCTATGGTTTCTATGGTTCTGGTCATGCGATCTGGACAAAATTGCATGTAGCTTGAACACGTCATTATCCATTTGAGTGCAAAATTTCAACTAGATCGAATCTGTAGTTTTGGAGTAATAAGGAGAACAAAATTTCGAGCGGCCATATTAACGGAACCCCTGGGCGAATTTTGCCCAATTACAAACTTAACCGCGGCATTCGAGATTCAAACCTACCCTGAAAATTTCAAGTTTCTAGGACATTTCGTTCGAGAGTTATCGTGTATACGGACGGACGGACAGACAGACTCGAATTTTTTGACGGATTCGTCATCAGTGAGTCGAACATAGTTGTTTGAGACCATTTTCGACTCAAAATTCGAAAAATACAGACATCGTGACGAAATGATATAGCCCTCGTGTGAGTGGTACGAGCGCTCAAAAATATTCAAATATTCTTTACGCCAAAGCTCTAACCCTAATGTTAAATGAGTTATTTAAGTAATTGGTTCTTATTGAATCAAAAAGTTACGCACTTGTTATGTTGTTATTCAACACGTTCCTTGATCTGTTCTTATTCACGCTTGAAATATTTGGCAACATTTGAGCGTTTAAGACTTTTTAGAGCGGAGCTCATTCGATTATCGCATAATGTCTTCTAGAAAGAAAATATGCATGCATATTCAATATTTCTGACAGGAGTCATCAGACACGCAAATAGACTCAAAAACATGCAATAGATTGAATTTCAAATACAATAGGATACAATATAGTCATGACTCCACAAACGAACAAATAATCTTCGATGCCTTACGTTGATCGGTCAGATAATTTCGGTTTGTTTAATCGACTAACCATGTCGTTTTCTCCGATAAACTTCAACACCAATTTGTTAACGCGCAAAGTTCAAAGAAACCATCATCGTAAAATTGGCATGACGTAACAGATTCCCAGAGGAGGATGTGGATCGCCGCCGAATCTTTTTCGGAATCGATAATCGGTCAAGATGAGAGGGGGGATTCCAAAAGTGTTAAATTCGATTTTTATCATCGCGAATTTCTTCCGAATTGATGAAGCTACGTATTCGGTGGCACGTAGGCCGTTTCGCGAACACGCACACACACATGGGACATCGGCGGCAATAGCCTAATTACAGACAATGTTGTTGATTAAGCGGGGCCTTGGAGGGGGTTTCGCGGAATCCCTCGCGAATCTAGACATCCGCGAGATGCCAGACGGGTTGTCACGTGAGGTGCGTTCGGAGCGATTTCGTAATTGATGTCTGTTGGCGAATCGGAGATTCCGCAGGCGCAGCTCGTGTTGTCTACAGGGACGATCCCGTAACGCCACCGGGCACCGAAGCGGCATTTGTTGATCGCGAGTCGAAAGCTCGCCAAACCTTGTTAGGATAGGTCCTAACTGTGGAAGGATAACGCGATGAAATCAGAGCGTACGCCTTTCGCGCGACCAGGCGTTGTTGATCTCGTTGCACAGAAATCTATAGAAGATACTGCTAGATTCTTATGATTTTTTTCTTCTCCTTTCTTCTCATATGCTATATTGTTCGATATTTGAAACTTTGTATTGCTCTTACTCGAAAGAATATGCGGTGTGTCAAATTGAAAAGATAAGACCCTTAATATCTCGGCCCTTATGCCAAAATCAGAAAAAATAGAAAAAGTGGTAAGTTTGGTTAGTAGGGGGACATTTTATACGGTTGGTAGCAATCAATTTGTATCGACCCTTAGAGCGTGATGACAGCAACCCTTAAAATCTCGAATGGAAAAGAGGTTGAGTTACACCTCCAAAGGTAATTCGATTGCCTTTTCAAAAATGCCACTTAATCTTTTTTGTTAGTACCCCGGGATGTAGAAGAATTGAAAGTAAGAATACGCCCGGAACGTTAGGGGCGAATTTGAAAGAAGGTGTTATTTCGGTCTGAAAAATAATTTTCAAAATCTTTTATAGTAAAAAATTTTTTCAATATTTTTATATTTCATTGCAACTCCTGATATCGTTACTATTCTGCTCATTATTTTCGAAGTATGTACTAACAAAAAAATTACGAAAAGCACAGCCGTGAAGTCAGGAGCTTTTGAGCGCTCGTACATCCACCTTGTAGGTAGATTCGCATTTTCCAGTTTTAGAAATCAATTGAAGGATTTTCGACAGCTGTCAAAAAAATTCTGAAACTTAGGCGAAACTCCAGACTTAATGTCAGTGCTTCAGCTGACCAATTTTTTTTTGATAATTCGAGATGCGATTTGGGCAAATTTTCGCACGTAGCTTGAATACATTATTCCTTAGCTAGGTGCAAAATTTCATTCCGATCCAATCAGTAGTTTCGAAACTATCAGGAAAAAAATATTTTGAAGGGCTATATTTACGGAACCCCTAGTCTAATTTTGCTCATTGATGAACGTGACCGCGACATTCGCGATCCAAACCCACCCTGAAAATTTCAAGTTCCTAGGCCTTTCCCTTCGGAAGTTATAATTTTCTATGGTTTTGGTCATGCGATCTGGACAAAAAGTTGTTTCAATATATCATTCTCGATTAAAATACAAAATTTTATCTCGATCGAATCCGTAGTTTCGAAATTATCGAGAAAACAAAATTTCAAACGACCGTATTTACCGAACCTCTAGTATAATTCTGATCTCATTGATGAACGTGAACGCGACATTTCAGATCCACACCTATCCTGAAAATTTCAAGTCTCTAGGCCTTTCCGCTCGAAAGTTATGATTTTCTATGGTTCTGGTCATGTGATCTGGAGAAATGTAGCTTGAATATATCATTCTCCATTAGTATACAAAATTTCGTCACGATCGAATCTGTAGTTCAAAAATTATCAAGAAAACAAAATTTTAAACGACCATATTTACGGAACCGCTAGTATAATTTTGCTTTGAACGTGATCACGACATTCGAGATCCACACCTATCCTGAAAATTTCAAGTCCCTAGGCGTTTCTGTTCAAGAGTTACAATTTTCCATGGTTTCTGTAGTTTTCAAGTAATCAGGGGAACAAAACTTTGAACGGCCATATTTACGGAACCCCTGGTGGATTTTGGGCCATTAACGAACTTAACCGAGGCATTCGGGAACTGAACCCACACTGAAAATTTCAAGTCTCTAGGTTGTTCCGTTCGAGAGTTATCGTGCTTACGGCCGGACGGACAGACTCAAATTTTCCGACGGATTCGTCACCAGTGAGTCGAACATAGTCGATTGAGACCATTTTCGGCTCACAATTCGAAAAATACAGACATCGTGACGAAATGATATAACCCTCGTGTAAGTAGTACAAGCGCTCAAAAAAGGTCAAGTGTATGGCATTTTTGAAAGGGCAATCGAATTACCTTTAAAACAAGGTATCACTCAACCCCCCTTCCTATTCAAGATTTTTGGGGCTGCTCTCACCTCTCAACAGGGTTGGTACAAATTGATTGCAAGGTATCTACTTTATCGTCTCCGTTCTAAATGGAAATTTATATACACATTATATCATTCCATTTGGAACGGGGACGATAAAATAGGTACCTGACCAGTTGGTGTACCTGTACAATGATTCTCTAGGAATCGTCACAAACCAGACCGTTTGCTTTTCATTAATATGTCAATACAACAGCACAAGTAACTCCAATTTCAATTCTCCTTCTTAAACCTAGCACGTTTTGATATCTCCTTCACTCGCCAAATCAATTCAAACAATTCAATCTCCTCTTGACAAAGTTCCGAATATTATTAACTATACTTTTCTTCTCTCAAACCAATTTTTCTGCAAACTTTCTGAAATATCGATCTCCACTCTGACGTTTCTCTCTGAATTGTCAACTCGTCTACTTTTTTCCTCCCGAATTATTTCGCATCGCTTTTCCCTTGGTATGCCAACATTCTTCACATCTTCATTTTGATATATGTCCTTCAAAAACATAACTAAACTCAACTTAACTATTTAAGATTAATAATTTTAACCAATTCATATTCTTCTTTTCAAATTAAATGAACCCTCTTTGAAAACATAATAATACAATAATTTATGAATTGATCGAATTTCCTAAATTGACTATAAGATGTTTGAAGGCTCTTGAATTTTTGGTGATATATTTGAATTCATTTTATTCTAATTTTTTTTGAAACTTTGAGGAATATGACCATGTTTTAATTTCCATAACAATACTCACTTATTCGGGCCAGATTTCAGAGAAAATTACTTTATCTACTCCTATTGAATTATATATTCATTATTCAACTACTTTTGAGCAATCAATAGTATCTGTAAATAAATAACGTGAATTATAATAACTCACTACTATAACTCTCTGGCTCTGTGCTTCCGAACAAGCCGATTGGCCGAATGAAAACAGTCCATTATTGGTATTGAGGGGAGATCACTTGAGTAATTTTGACGCTTTCTCAAATTAAGTTGATACCTAATTATTATTGTGAATGTTTCGCTGGAAAAGATGAATTCAGATAGTAAAGATGAATTAGTATGTACACCTTCAGAAATAAGACTATCAGCCAATGTAACCATACAGAATTTATTTCCCGAAAAATCCCAGAACAAATATAAAGGTGTATACAACAATTTTCAAGGTTGGTGTAGCAGTAAGAATATTAAGTCATCGTTTACAGATAATGTTCTTTTGGCATATTTTAGTGAACTTAGCACTAAATATAAAGCATCGATCCTATGGTCTTTCTATCCGTGCTAAGAAGCACAATCAACATAAATAATGCATTGTTATAGGTAACTATCTACTTGTATCTTATTATTTATTGGTATGTCGTAGATGAAGTATAGTATTCAACTTGCGGTAATGTAGTTCATATCTCACATGATGAATTGCAGCGCGAGCCGAAGGCGAGTCATGCGTCTACATGAAGGGAATCGATGTTCTTCGTGAAAGGAATATTGAGTTTTTCTGTTTTGGTGCAAAAATGACATTTTCGTTGAGAAACTCAATATACTTATTACATTTTATTGTGGGATTCCGTACCTTGAAATGTCGATTTTCTCAAATGACATTATTTGTCACACCGAGTTGAAAAGACTTGAAACCAAGAGCGGATGGGTGACCGATGTATCGATGAATATAAACAAATGCACCGAAAGTGCTCATCTCGCAGTATTATTCATTTCATAGTCGTACAGTTTTCGTATTTATGTATGCAAAATCAAAACGAATATTTGTTTGTGTTCGCAATCAAGGTTGCATCCAGGCCACTCTAATAGGTTTATCTAATATATAAAATTCTCTTGTCCAAAGTGTTCGTTGCCATACTCCTCCTAAACGGCTCAACCGATTTTGATGAAATTTTTTGTGCTTATCCGGTATCTATCAGAGTCGGCCAACATCTATTTTTCATCCCCCTAAATGTTAGGGGTAGTCCACCCCTAAAAAATTTTTTTTTATTTTTTAGACAAAATTTCTAATTTCTATTTTTTTATGATACAACATACAAAAATACATACAATCCCCAATTTTCACCCTTCTACGATCAACCCTTATTTTTTAATAGCCAGAACAACGAGAGGCCGAAGGCCTCGAGCAATTTGAAATTGCGAAAAAAGGGAGAGACTGGGGGCGCGAAGCGCCCCCCGCGTTTCGAGAGGGAGAAACGGGCTTTCCTAAGGTAAGAGAGGCCGAAGGCCTCGAGCAATTTTGAAATTGCGAAAAAAGGGAGAGACAGGGGGCGCGAAGTGGCCCCCGCGTTTTCGAGAGGGAGAAACGGGCTTTCCTAAGGTAAGAGAGGCCGAAGGCCTCGAGCAATTTTGAAATTGCGAAAAAAGGGAGAGACCGGGGGCGCGAAGCGCCCTCCGCGTTTTCGAAAGGGAGAAACGGGCTTTCCTAAGGTAAGAGAGGCCGAAGGCCTCGAGCAATTTTGAAATTGCGAAAAAAGGGAGAGATATGGCAAAACAACGTTTGCCGGGTCAGCTAGTAATACTATATTATTCAGATACTGGAAGATAAATATATACCTACATTGTATTATTTACTCGAATAACCTTTTCGAGATGATAAAATCGTTTGAGATTATTTTTTATCTGAATCATACTGAAGTGGTCTATTAAGTAGCGTTTAAAATACCGTACCATGAACGCCGATAGGAATTTGTGCGAGTAGGTTTCTTCAGCAACGCTGCAGAAGATGAATAGGGCGGCGAAGAAGAAACTCGAGACAGCGACCGCTAGACCAAAGAGAAAATGATGAGTACCGATTCTGTTTGGGGAAACATGAGGGTCAGACAAGATCGGTCGCAATGTTGAAATTTCATTGCGAGGCACTGTGAGGATCATGGTAAGGGGTGCTTTAACTCATGATGGAACGTCTCGTTTGGTTAGTATCCTAGACAATATGAACTACCAGTTTTATGTGGATAAGGCGGTATTACCTCATATTCTTCTATTTTTTCAGCAGTTGGAAGGCCCGCTTTTCCAGCAGGATAATTCCTGTTCCCAATAGATTTCGGGAATAAACCTTTGTCTATATCTTGAATATCTAGTGATTTTGACCTTTTTATTGAGTATTGTCCGTTTGGAAATTCAATTAATTTCCGCAAAAAAATCCTCGACTAAGTTTTCGCTAGGTGGTCGAGATTGCGCCGGTTGATTCTTCCACGAAATTTTCCCCCTGCTGGTTACGCCTCTGTTTGTCCCTCGATTCCGAAATTGAGATTTGGAATCTCGATATTACAGTTCACCAGGTTAGATTAGATAAGATGCTATTGCTACCTACGAAGTCTCGGAGCTAGCAGTACCTTCTGACCTTCCCTGCCGATCAATCAACGGCCGAGGCCGTCCTATACCCCCCGAAACTTCGCGCGCCGAAATGTTGTTCCACCAAGCGGGAAATTCGCGGGATACTTCCGACATGGATTCGAATTCCTGCTCCAGCACCTCCTCCTACAACGGCCGCATCAACCCGAACAGCCTTCTAGCTGACCTGATTCCACCCTGTCAGAAGGAGAACGATTGGGATTACGACCAGTGTTACAGTTATTACGCGAACGGCTGTTACAACACCTGCCAGTTCG
Organism: Aphidecta obliterata; assembly: GCA_963966015.1. Classification (NCBI taxonomy): domain Eukaryota; kingdom Metazoa; phylum Arthropoda; class Insecta; order Coleoptera; family Coccinellidae; genus Aphidecta; species Aphidecta obliterata. Next base: position 15,842,116 of record OZ014427.1, read on the forward strand.
TGAAATCTGGGGATATTGAGGATTTTATGTGAGTAGCCAGAGGAACGACAGGTTGCTTGGTTTACCTTTAAACCATGCGTGAATTTCGTGATTACGCGTGGTTTAGATAAGCAGAGCGAATTGATTGGATTGGAGTAAGTTTTTACCTTCGGTGGCCCCCTAATCTTTTTGGTTTTGGCTTAAGTAGAGCGGTCCTTGTAGATTTCAAACTTGATCCTCATAAAATGGAAACATTCATGAAACAATGAGCGAGCTAAATGGTCCTTTTCTGGAGGGTTTCGAGACCATTTGATCTTAATTCACCTCTTCTGAGAACTACTATAAAACCATTTCAGCGGATAAATTACGTGATGAGTAATAAAACCTAAGTTTCATCTACTCTTCACTATACTAGAATACTGTTATATTATTATCTTGGAGTTTCTTCGTTTAAGAGTAGTTCATCTTGGTTTGACCCTGAAAATATCTTCAGCGAGACGTAATAGTATATTATTCAACGAGCGGTAATAAAGGTCATAATTCACGCAGATGAAGTTTGCAGCACGAACCGAAGGCGAGTGCTGTAATTCACCAAATGAGTTATGACCATTACCGCAAGTTGAATACTATAATCTATCTACGACTATAACAATAAATACTTAGATACAAGTACAGAGAAAGAACTTTATTTACATAATAGTTACCTATAACAATGCATTGTTTATGTTGATTGTGCTTCTTAGCATGGAGTAGAAAGTCCATAGGGGTGATGCTTTATATTTAGTGCTAAGTTCACTAAAATATGCCAAAAGAACATCATATGTAAACGATGACTTAATATTCTTACTGTTACCCCAATCTCGAAAATTGTCGTACGTTTTATATTTGTTTTGGGATTTTTCGGGAAATAAATTCTGTATGGTAACATTGGCTGATTGTCTTATTTCTGGAGGTGTACATAATAATTCATCCTCACTATCTGAATTCATCATTTTCAGCAAAACATTCACAATAATAATTAGGATCAACATAATTTGAGAAAACGTCAAAATTATTCAAGTGATTTCCCCTCAATACCAATTAATGATGGAGTGTTCTTTTCGGCCAATCGGCTTGTTCAGAAGCACAGAGCCAGGCAGTTATAGTAGTGAGTTATTATAACTCACGTTGTTTGTTTATAGATACTATCAATTGTTCAAAAGTAGTTGAATAATGAATCATGAATGGGGTTAAAACCAACATTATCGAAATCCATTTCGATATAATTCTTTTAAGTTTTTGAACATTGGTCTGGTATAATAACCCTAAAACCAAACGTATTTTTGAAGGATTTTTGAGGAGTACTTTGAGCACTCTTCAATTGAGTAGAAGATCCTGATGAGTATACGACACAATCTGATAATTCGTGAAAGCATATAAAATCTTGGAATGATTTCTTGGGATGTTCATTGATTTTCCATAATTATCTCGATTGTAAGAAGACATGTTTCATAGAACTGGCTAGCTCTGTCACAAATATATGTTGACTACGAAGAATTTTTTTGAAGCTTTTAATTTGACCGAAAAAGTGCTTCCCCGCTTCTTCACAGAAATTTGTTACTGTTGTGCAATATTGAAAAACAATTATCTGGAAGAAATCTTCACAACCAGAAGTTTGAAAATAAAAGACGAAGGAGAAATAGATGAAGAGATAAAGCAATCAAAGGTTTGGGGAGGAGAATCATCGAAGCCCAAGCCTGTAAACATGCGAAATATGAGAAAAGTAAAAGCAGGAAACGCCATGATGAGAAACCAAAGGAAAGAATGGAAACATGAAGCAAACTATCCGGGGATAACCTAAGAAGAAAAAGTGAAATTCAACAAAGACATCGAAAGAATCAAATAAAACAGCAGTCAACTACACGGACATTTTTATCCGCCCCTGAATCCAAACAGCAAACTGTAACTGGAAACTGTAAAACAAGATTAAGATAATCAAGAGAGTGCCAAAACCAAGCATAAGGTACGCAGGCGTCACTCGATACAATATTGAGAGAAACAGAAAGAAAGACTTACAAAGTATATTGAACACAAACACAACAATGAGCTAAAGGTGACTCATGGTATCTCAGCAATAAACAAATCAGAAAAGAATTGAAAATAAAAACTATCGAGGAAATAATAGACCAAAAACGAAAGAAAAATTGAAACATTGAAAGAATACGAAAACGAAGGATAGTAAAGATACCAATAAGACCAACGAGAGGGCAAACCTCTTGCAAAGATACGAACAGCGACGACTCAAGCAACAGATAGGAAAACCTCTCTAAGTAAATAACAAAAGAAAAACGGCAAAATGAGAGCAAAGGTGAGGGGAATCCAAGATCATTGTGTAGGGTTCAATCAAGCCGGAACCGATCTGCAGGTTATCTATTCCCAGTGAGCTGCCTTGAATGACGGCATGACTAGCTCGTAGGAGGTAGATATTCGTATATGATGTTACTCCTCTAGTTCTGTCACAAATATATTATATTTACCTCGAATTAGACAAGTATCGATGATCCTAGAAGTTTTCCTCAAACATCCACAGCAAATCCGAGTCGAGGTAAAGCCCCCCATAAATCTCCTTCTGGGAAAAATGACCAGTCATATGACTTCAACCACGAGGTTCATCTTCGCCCTGGAAGACGTCCAACGCGACCACGGGGTTTACGAGAAGATCACATGCTACGCCGAAAGCCATCGTTTATGCGCGAACATCCCGTTCTTCCGTTTCTGGCCGGTAAATTGACGTAGGATGATGTTTGTCGTCTGATCGATTATGGGTGCGAGCGGAATCGTGGTCAATTTCTGCTGGTGTCGGTAATTGCAAGAGCCAGTCGGTGCTTAGTTCAGAGAGAGCGCGCCCATCTCTGGTTGTTACGATAATAATTAATTGATATTATATGTCTGTGCGAATTGACGTGAAAGAGTTTTGTATAGCTTGTCGAGGTTATGGCGGGAAGAATTCAGACACCGAGTTCGTCGAGGTAGAGTATACTCTTTTGATGGAATCGAGGAAGTAATTCGAAGAAAGTTACTGGTTGGGACATATTGTGAAATATTCAATTGAATAACAAACAAACAAACAGAATTCATTTATTTCGAGAAATCATTCTTACTCTTTCAAAAGAAATACGAAAAATGTAAAAAAAAATCACTTGCAATTCCTGCCTAGAGAAACAATAAGAGATAGAGATCAATTTCTCAGACTCAAAAACTCTGGGACGTCATAAGGCTCCCATTTTATTAGAAGATTGAACAATTCTGTCTTGAAACTTGCCATATATGCATTCTTTCTCATTCTCAGTTGAAGATAGTTTATGCTGCCACAATTGTGGCAGGGTCATACGTCCGAATAGTGAACTACTCATTTACTTTTGATTACCTGAACATTTTAAAATTCGAATATATTGGTGGAAGCCTTTTTTCATTCTACAATATTCATGGTGTACGTTAAATTTTTTTCGGAAATGTATTTTTGTCTACCATGAAGAGTTCAGATGTCGTTAGATAACGTCAATAGCTATTCTGGGTTAGATTGCGAATTTAATATGTTGCGAAAATTCTTCGTATAATTAATTATTCATGTCATCCACAATTTATCGCGCATTTGTTCATCAAATATTTTTGGCGTCATAGTAACAATAGTAAGTTAAACAATATGGAGCTAAACAATTTTTAGGCTCTGTAGCCTACAAATCTACGCTACGTAAAAGTTTTACTTCCAAGATATAAAAGTTGCTATCGTTACTGACGCGATCTAGAAATATTTTTGTATGAACATTTACTAGAGAATTTCACCTTTCGTTTTTTATATTTCATCTAATACGTTAATCTAATTCGAATTTAAAAATGTAGCTTAGTTTTTCCACATTCGAATATTTTGTCCGAGCCACTCAAACTCGATTTATAATTTACTAATTGACCGGTTCAACCGACATAATCAGATTGGCAAGAGAATAATTCATTACTCATGGTCAACAAGGGACCCAAGTATTTTATCGGGTGTAATAAAATATTTGTTCCATTGTTGACAACACTGTGAGATTTATGGACTCTTTCTGTTTAATTTCTAAATCATCTTTAGAGTTGGTGGAATATTATATGGGTTGTTATCTATATCCCTTATCTCTGTATCATTAGGTTTTCGTTAACCGGTCGTTCTGCGAATTCGAAATTTTTTTCTTCTGACGAAAAATTTTTTATGTTCCCTACTTCTTTTCTCGAAGGTTCTACCAGTTTGGCCGATATAGCATATCGGCATGTTAGATTATATACTCCCGATTTATCTGATTGATCTATTTTATCTATATTATTAGCTTATTATCAGTTATATATACTCGATATTGATTTCTTTTTGTTTAAAGAACAATGGGGCTTTCCCTGAGACTTTTCCGGAATATGTAATTATTTTATAATTTTGTTTTAATTCTGTTCGAACTGGATGAACTTCATTTATGGCTTTTTTATATACTTTTTTCGATAGAAAAACAGTAGAGTGCAATAGTAAGTTTAGTTTATCTCGTCACCCGATGAAGCCATGGTATTTCGAAATACGTGTAGTGGTTTTGTGAAACTCTCAATCAGTGAAAATCGTAGGCTAAGTTAATTGGTGAATACTAAGTTAATATGGATTTTAATCAACTATCGGCCGAATAAATCCAATACTACATACATTTTCCTGAATCTGGGATTTTTGCTACAAGGAATAATGCCAACGTGACGGTAACCGCAGAACTTGGGACACCCTGTAGATGCTGAAAATTTCAAAGAAATTGATTGTAAATTTTAAGGGTGTTGAATGTTGGAACAATAATTTGAAACGTTTCATCAGGAACGATTATTTATGGAGATTGAACCAAAGTACTAATTTTGAAAGACTCAGAAGCCCACTTGACAAAAATCAAGAATGTTGACAAAACCTACACTCAATCGCTGACTAAGTTGTTGATATTTATTGACCCGGTGAACTTTGAACTTTCCTCCGAATTTTTTCTCAATTTCATTGCGAAATTTTGGTGTGTACAGGATAGGTTGAAACAAACGCTCCATTCAATTATTCAGTATGTTCAGAGAGTATTTCGTTTGGTATCTTTCAGACATCTCATATACGAGACACGTGATTTATTCTTTCTATTCCATTCTGTTTTATTCTGGGCATTTCACAATTCAATTCGGGAATTTTTCAATTTATGATACTGCTTCTGTTTTTCGAAGATTCAACTCATTAATCATTCTGCTTCAGCTATTTGGTACCGACTTATAGCTACATGTAAATGGTTAATATTTCATATTATTCTCTCATTTGAAATGATACAGGAACTTTCTCGTTATAGACCAACATTTTTTTTTCAATGCAATATGGATTTAAATGGGTCTATAATATCGGATTTCTTGCGCGGTGATCAATGGAAAAGAACAAATTAATATTATCATCAACTGTGAATCGAGATGCCAATGAAAATGATTCACTGATAACCTGGACAATACGAATACACCTAAATGTTCCGAACTCCTCCGGTAAACAAAGCATTCCTCGGCATTTATTGATTTTGCTTCCTACACACTTCTAATGATTCGTGTGAATGCACTTTGTTGAATTAGTTATCTGATTGTCTTTCCTCTTGTTTCAGGAACAACGAGAAACGTAAGGAAAAGTCAAGAGATGCCGCCAGATGTCGTCGATCCAAAGAAACGGAAATCTTTACCGATTTGGCCGCAGCAATTCCTGTTTCACAAGAACAGGTATCACAACTGGATAAGGCTTCGATCATGAGATTAGCCATTTCGTATCTTCGTGTCAGGGATATGATAAATCTGAGTGAGTGTTCTACTTGTTGGTTTATTCAAATTTGATCGAAAGTATTTTGAATTCTATTGATGTGTACTATTGGAGTCGCCATCTATCTGGCAGTCTCGGGACTTGTCGAACCACCCATATTGATGAAAGTGAATTATTTCAATTATATCCATTCGAATCTCGACAATCATCATAATGCATAATGTTCACATACTTGCGAAATGTTAATATCTGTTGTCATTAGCATAAATATGCAGAATATAATGGTTGAGCGTACGAATTAGTCGAAACCTTGGTGATCCGTCTGAATATCCGAGCAACTGTTACAAAAGCCTCCACTTCAAGAAACTTTCAAAACTATCATTTTTCCATTATGCGTGTTTTGCACTGTAGACCATAGCTTGTCGGATACTATTATCTTCATTTATGGCAATTGCGCCAGCAGGTTTAGTTGATTTAACGTTTATGCCATATAAACATTCTAAAAGCATATGACATAACCTGTAGCAAAATGAAAATGATATCATCCTAGATATCCGGCGTTTTAAATATTCGGTAAGTGCTATCTCTCTGTTGGTAATTCTCGAATGATAAAGGATTATACTGTCGTATCGTGGAGGATAAAAACATAGTCAAGCATCGCCTCAAGTTGGGCATTAGACGTCACATAGTGGGGCATCTATGAAAGCAGTTCTAAGAATTATGGATCCAGAGTCGTAGTGAGGTTTTGGAAATAGGAAGTAGTGGTTTGAATATAAAATATGTTTTCTGATATTTTGATGCACCCGGTTAATAGAATATAAATTATTTTCATCTGACGAAAACATAAAAGAGTTCGCTATAATATTGGTTTTCTGTTTTTTTTTACATTATTTTTGTAGCTCATATGATATATTTGTAATATTGCTTATTTCCGTCCATTATTTTTTGTTGCACCAGAATATAAAATATCAAACTCAAATTATGTCATTTTATGAAATTGACACTCCAAGAGTGAATCACTGAATTATATGAAATTTTTCAAATTTCTATGTAATACCGAAGTTTTCAAAAATAATTTGATATTTACATTCAAATTCGAGATGTCAGATTTTACGTTCATAACTTCCTTAAGATCGTTGAAAACCTACAAAAGTGGTAAAGTTGACAAACAATGTATTTGCTCGTATTTACCTCATTTCAGAACTTATCGGGGCCTTTTATTCGTACTATGAATGTATGTTTCCAGAAGTAGCTGTGAAATTTTGACGAATTATAAAATTACATCTTAAATCCCTGAAGAAGATGGGAAGAATTTATATTATGAGAAAAGGAAGTCGTTAGAAATCATAATTTACCTCTGTTTTTTACTTTGATTCACCTCTTTCGACGAATTATTAACTATTTCATTTCTATTTCATAACCTAAATGTAATGATGTAGAACTTTTCTCATAGCTTTCTTGAAAAGTCGAAAACGTAAGAAGGTGGTGTGGAAAAGTTGCAAATGTTCTATTTAATTGTATTCACCTCATTTAAGACCCTATGGGCGATTTTCTTCGAATTATGAACGTATGTTTTCAGAGCTTCCTGGTGGCAGTCTTACTTGAGAAAACTTCTAAACTCGTTGAATATTCGAAAAAAACATATTATGAGGCTAGAAAATCGTTTTAAATCATAACCTCTATATCTTACACCGAATAACTTCTTTCGACGATTTTCGACTCAACCAATTTCCACTGCATTCTTGTTCGGAATGAAAAAGAAAGCAACGAGACGTAATTGAAATTATGTTCACAACGCGCGAAGTCGAAATGTCTTATTAAAGAAAAAAAATTCAATGAAAATAAGAAAAAGTAAAAAAAAACCTGAGTCATTCCACAAACATCATGATTTTTGATTTTTTTTTTTCGAAAAATCATGATTTTTACATTTCTGCGTACTCGAGACTCAACCCTGTATAAAAGATGAAAATCATAGAAATTTTTTCTCCTACTGTCACTATATCCTCTTCGGTTCGTTTTCCAGCCCTCTCGAATATCCGTAATAATAAATCGAACAAAACAAATTCTGTTGAACGAGGATTTTTAAGGGTCCTCCAATTTGGTTATGAAGGCGAAGGATATCGATATCCAGAATGTTATGGTCAAAGAGGAAGTAGATTCATAATATTCTGCTCTGAATCTTTTATCTCCTATGAGCTCACAATGGGAATGTAAAGGATATCGCCCTTTGTTTACTTCACGATCGATTCAATATGAATTTCTATTTTTTCTGCAGCTCCTGCTCTACCTGCATTAGAGGAAGATGTCGAATCGGACGATTCAACCTTTTTGAAATCCTTGGAGGGATTTCTCCTGGTCCTGTCTAACGATGGGGATATCGTTTACCTCTCGGAAAACGTCAGCGATTATCTTGGAATTGGACAGGTAATTTCGAGATTTATGAAGAAGAAATTGTATTCAGGCCTGAAAATCATAACGCGCTACGTTTTTGGCGTTTTTGCCCTCAAGGCTTATAGGCCAAGTAACTCGTTTCACCGTGTAGAGTTTTCACAATAATAGAGCAACTTCAGTATAATTTCTTCCAAGATTCAAAAAAGATCCTGTCACTTTTTTATGAATGAATGAAATTTTTTATTTACTCCTCTTTCAGATCGACTTGATGGGCCAAAACATATTCGATTACAGTCATCCCTGTGATCACGAGGAAATCAGAGAGCTATTTTCGGATAAGGCGAAGGATAAAGAAAATGATTCACAGAAGTCTTTCTTCATCAGGTTAAAGTGTACCTTGACGAATAAAGGAAGATCTGTAAATTTGAAATCGGCAACTTATAAGGTAGAATATATTCGATGTTTTCAGCTTGTTTTCCTCAGCAGTTAAATAGTTTTATCATTACCCCCAAAATCGACATTATTCAATGAGAAGAAAATCTCGGATTCTAAGAAATAGTAACTAAATGTATGGCAAACACTGTCATTTTATTTTCACAAACTTCAAAGCATGGAATCACAGAATTATCTTCATATAAAATTGAATATTTGAGAATTCTAAAAAGAGTAGTATACCGAAAGAAATCAATTATAACGAAATCTGCTGAATGAAATTTCAATTTAGTCATGGTTCGTGATTTCCAGGTTCTACATCTCAAAGGACATATGTTGAAACCTGAACCCAATAGGACTGATGGTGATAAGAAACTCAAGAATTGTTTTGCAGCCATTGCAAATCCCATACCTCACCCTTCCAACATCGAGGCACCCCTACCGAGACAAACCTTTGTCACTAAACACAGTTTGGACATGAAATTCATCCATGCCGATGATGAAATGTGAGTAGATAAATCTCTGTGTTTTATTCGAAATCTCGTTTTCTTTTTATCCTTTAAGATTTCGAGTCTTCCAATAGGAACGATCGGAATTTGATAGTGAAGCTACAGCTGTCAAAATCTGATATGATTGCAGTGAAGTGTCTTCTCTTTATTATGTTTTATTTTTGAACGACCAAAAAAAGTTTATGTTTGCACCCAGTACCTATTAATCAATTTTAGCATACCACTGAACAACAAATTCGGAAAATAATTATTGATGGATACAGGGTGTTTTCATAAGGTGAGGCTTTCTTTTTGACATGTGCTAGAACTCATCTAAAAAAGTCGAAATTCCAAACTTTCTTGTTATAAATTATTCACCAAAGCCGAGTATTTCGAAATCAAAGTTACCCGCGAATCTGAGAAAATTTTCAGTCCGGATCTGACGGTACGTATTGAGATCTAAATGTGCTCATTAAATGCGTTCAGTTTACGAGAAATTATCTGTATGATTTTTGTGACTTTTCCGAATTTCGTAATGTGTATCCAAATAGAACGTGGTGGGTCTTGGCCTGCACGCTCCCCCGATTTCAACGCCTGTGATTTCTTCTTTTGAAGTCATTTGAAAACATCAGTGTACAGTAACTGTGAGGTGAATAGTAAAACAACGCATTGAAAATGCTTGTGACATCATTCGTGGGCAAACTGATGTGATAGTTGCCGCAAGTAATATGTAATTCGTTATACGCCGGGCAAGACTTTGTGCACATCAAAGGAATGGTGACCATTTCGAACAATTTATGTAAAAATTTTGGGTCAATTTTATCGGCGATATTGGGAACTTCCTAATTTTTTTGAAAGACCTCTTTGAGCGCTCGTACTACTTACACGAGGGCTATATCATTTCGTCACGATGTCTGTGTTTTTCGAATTTTGAGCCGAAAATGGTCTCAATCGACTATGTTCGACTCACTGATGACGAATCGAACGGAACAACCTAGAGACTTGAAATTTTCAGTGAGGGTTCAGTTCCCGAATGCCTCGGTTGAGTTCGTTAATGGGCCAAATTCCACAAGGGGTTCCGTAAATATGGCCGTTCAAAGTTTTGTTCTCCTGATTACTTGAAATCTACAAATTTGATCGAGATGAAATTTTGCACTTAAATGGAGAATGAGGTGCTCAAGTTACATGTGAAATTTTGTCCAGATCGCAGACCAGAACCATCGAAACCATAGAAAATTGTAACTTTTGAACGGAAACGCCTAGGGACTTGAAATTTTCGGGATAGGTGTGGATCTCGAATGTCGCGATCAAGTTTATCTATGAGCAAAATTATACTAGGGGTTCGGTAATCATGGTCGTTTGAAATTTAGTTTTCTTGATAATTTCAAAACTACAGATTCGATCGTGAGGAAATTTTGTATACTATTGGAGAATGATATATTCAAGCTACATTTCGTCAGATCACATGATCAGAACCATAGAAAATCATAACTTTCGAACGGAAAGGCCTAGGGACTTGAAATTTTCAGGATAGGTGTGGATCTGAAATGTCGCGTTCACGTTTATCAATGGGCAGAATTATACTAGGGGATCCGTAAATACGGTCGTTTGAAATTTTTTTTTCTCGATAATTTCGAAACTACCGATTCGATCGAGATACAATTTTGTATTCTAATCGAGAATGATATATTAAAGCAACATTTTGTCCAGATCGCATGACCAGAACCATAGAAACCATAGAAAATTATAACTTCCGAAGGGAAAGGCCTAGGAACTTGAAATTTTCAGGGTGGTTTTGGATCGCGAATGTCGCGGTCACGTTCATCAATGAGCAAAATTAGACTAGGGGTTCCGTAAATATGGCCCTTCAAAATATTTTTTCCTGATAATTTCAAAACTACTGATTGGATTGGAATGAAATTTTGCACCTAGCTGAGGAAATAATATATTCAAACTACGTCCAGATCGCATTACCAAGACCATAGATACCGTAGGAAATTCTAGCGAATTATCGAAAAAAAAACTGGTTAGCTGAAGCACAGACTGAAACCTGGAGTTTCGCTTAAGTTTCTGAATTTTTTTGACAGCTGTCGAAAATTCCTTCAATTGATTTCTGAAACTGGAGAATGCGAATCTACCTACAAGGTGGATGTACGAGCGCTCAAAAGCTCCTGACTTCACTGCAGTGCTTTTCGTAATTTTTAATCAGTAATTTTTCCCTTTCCTCAGTTTGAAATTTTAGAACTATACTTTTCAGACAAAATTTCCTAATAAATGTTGAAAGCGAATATACAAATTTGCGATAAAATTCAGCACTTTATTTACTTGCTCGAATGCACATGGCACTGTGATTCATGGTAGATCTCTTAACAGAGAGATAACAGGATCCAGAGTCGTCTTGAGATCTTGATACCCAAGATTTTTTGCACTTTTTTCAAATCGAATATTTTGTATGATCAACTCCCGGCGAGATGATCTCTTTTGAATACGAGTTCTAGCACCTGACTAAAAAAAAGCCTCACCTTAAAGAACACCCGGTATAATCATTTCAAGATACTGGACACTGGACGAAAAACGTTCCAAAACAACTAACCTCAAAAAAGAACGAATAATTAACAAAGTAATAAAAACAAGCTATAACATAATAATGTATAGGTATTATATTGTATAATTTTCAGCCCTTTTTAAGTCGTTTTCTTTCGAATAATTTTTTCATTCCATTTTTTGTCGTCACCTCATTTTTTTGGAGAAAAGGGTTATTGCCCTCGCCAGTGATACTCATAAGTGAGATTGTATTCCATATATTTTTATTCATCACCTCTGTCTCGAGCAAAGTGGGGTTAAACGGGACGATAATCCCCTTTTTCCGAGATGAAACATAACTGTCACCAGTGTGTGGTTCAGGCGATGATAACTTGTTGAATTCAAAGTTCGAGCCCCCCTAGTAGAAAAAAGCAGCTTAACGTTATCCATAATTGAATGAATGAATGTTTTATGGAAAGACAATGATCGAAACAACTGTGAGAATAAGTTTGTTCATTTCATGGCCTGAAGTTTCTGATTTATCAATTCTAATGTTGATGTATTTTTTCAGAATGAAAGATGTCCTTGGATATTACGAGGAAGAACTTTTAGGAAAGTCGGTTTATGAATATCACCACGCTATGGATAGCCATTCCATAATTTCTGCATACAAATGTTGTAAGTAAAACCCACAATCCATTTCTTTTCAAACCGTGGCTAGAGTACTCACTCTGCTAAATAGTTATCGACACCAATTTTCTAAGGAAATAATATTTTTATTTAATTTAATCTATTGATTTGTGTTGTGTAAACCATCATTTTGGTTTATTACCTCGCAAAAACTTGACAATGGCTCGAATGGTTTTGATGAAATTAGTCATCCAACGACCCCCCGAAAACAGCCACAAGCATGCAACGATATGCGAACGTCGCATCAATCATCACAAGTGTGAGAACCGTCATAAGGTTACAAATTCAAAGAATGAATACCTACATTTTCTTTGACACAAACCACAATACATTTATAAAAAAACAATTATTCCGAAGAATAATGGTTCATGCAGCCAAGCTAGTCGAAAAATCAATCTAAGTAGCCTCAGAGAACATTGATATCATCAATTGCTACTGCAGACATTGGTTTCGGCTGTTATAAGCCATCTTCGGTGACATCGATCCTGGTTTTTGAATAAGGGCTGAAATTTACTTCCCTTCGTCTCTAGTCTCAGTTTACCACATTTCTTTATTTATTCACTTTCCACAAACAGGCAGCTATGAGAGCTTATTCAAAATAATTCGGCAATAAGATCCTTGAGGAAATTTGTATCCATATTTCAATAGCAAATATATCTCCTCTAATATTTTCGTTATTATAAAAATGATTTTCAATTTTAATCCTAAAATGTTGAAAATTGCAATGTGAAAACAGAAAAAAAAATTTTATTCAACATATGTTTTTTCATATGTTCATGTATAGATAAAGACATTATTCGTAAGGAGGAAAAACAGGAGACTTGTTAAAGTGAATAAATATGAGGGAACGATGGTAGTGCCAGATCCTCTTCCCATTGCAGTCTTCTTCGTATCATTTCGACCTGTTATCGGTGAGGTTTCAGGTTTATGCGAAGATCCTCCGGATGAATTTGACTTCGAAGTGGTCGATGAGGTTGAATAGACTGGAATTGGTGTAGTGCTGGTCTTGGTGGTGGAACCATCAGACGTATCACTTGGTCCGTTCTCTTCAACCTCGGGCGTTTCTGCCATTTTTTCTTGTGTCGAACAATTTTCGTTTTCAACAGGTTTCAAGGTGTCATTTTTATCGGTTGATTTAGCTTTCCACATCTTCTCAATTTTCTTATGGGTATCAGCGGACGTGTCGTTCTCTTTAGTTAGAACTGCGTAGTATATTTCACCTGAAAGTTGATAACGTTAATCAGGAATATTCATGGAATTATGGAAGTATTCCAGCCAATATTTACCTTCTGTCTGTAGTTTTGTTATGAAAAATTTGCTCTTTTCGACGTGCAGAACCGTGACGTTACCAATCGATCGTTCATTTTGCGGGTAATATAACTGATATATTTCCTGATCGAACCTGACCACACTCAAGGTTAATGTTTGGAGACTTGTTTTCAAGAGGATAATTCCATCGCTGCTCGATTTATCCGGCGAAGATTCGATATTCATGGTAGGGCATTTTCCTATTATCGGAAGGGCATTTTCACTCGCATTGCGTATCTTCCATGGTCCTTCCACCTGAAAAAAAAGGCAAATTAGATGTAGGCTATGAATCATTTTTTTTACCAATGAAAATGATAGAAAGCATAGAAAAAAATTCTTCTTGAAATATTTGAGATGTCTTGCCTTACCTTGTAAAGGCGCGTCCCAGGGAAGAAGATGTTTATTGCAAACATTGAACATCATCGAAAAAAAGCATAACTACTTCAATCCAGTGAATATGAATAACTTCATCCACTTGATATGAATATTATGTTTCTTTATGTTTTTCATGTGAAACGATATTTCGATTTGACTTTTTAATTTCAAATTGCATTTGAGTTATGTTTTATTTTCATTGTGAAAGAGCCATTAAATCTTTCCCAAAATCGTAAGCTTTTAGCCTTTTAAATTTGTTTAATTGTTTTTTCTTTTTTCGATTCTAATTTCTGTTTTCGCGAAGAAAAAACATAGAATCAACTCACTTGTTTCAACGGTGGTGTTTTATCACTTGCGAAACATGTCTGAACAAAAACAATAAAACAGAAAATTTTCTGGAACTGTTGCATTTTCGGAACGTTTTCACCTATATGTTTTGAAGAAACAGAACTTCAAGGCACAGTTGATAAACGCTTAATGCTCCGATAATATGCATGTTGTTATCAGGAATATAGGCAAAAAGGTATGCATTCGCGTTTAAAAATGAAAATTATCATAAAACCGTATCATTTTCTAAATTGCTCAGCCATGAGCCTCCAATGAACTAATTAGTCTTGTTCAACGACATAACCAGGATACCTGTCAATTATCAAGAAGTCTCCTTAATTCTGAGAAGCATGTTGCGCTATTATACAGCACCCAATATAAATATTGACTATAATGAACATACAGGGTGAGTCTTAAACACAAATGCCAAAGAATGAAAGCAAATGCAACACCTATTAAATTGGTCGATAATGGGTATGATTCGAAACTAAAATTCTTGGGATTTACTGCATTGATGTCAATATTTCGACGTCCCTCTGTTCTACTGGGTGATTTATAAAGACACGGGATTAAATTACATAGTTGAATTTTCGCGCGGAAGATGAATGCAGAATCATTGGACTGTCGGTTTCACCGGAAATTATATCACATTCGTTTTACGAATGTAATATCCAGATTTTTGGTTCCATAATAAGATACTTCATGACATTTTACACCATTTTAATGAATCATTCTATACCAAATTTGCTACAACGTTCGGTATCTTCAATACGACGCTTTTATAAGCTACTGTTGATAAACAATTTTCTTTTTGAGATGAGGTTTTCTTATGAAGTAGTGAAACATTCTGTATATTGAAATACCGGGTGCTTTTTGAGGTTAGGCTTTTTTTTTGACAGGTGCTAGAACTCATCAAAAGAGATCATTTCGCCGGAAGTTGATAATACATATATAAAATATTCAATTTGAAAAAAGTTCGAAAAATCTTAGGCATCAGAATCTAAATACAACTCTGGATCGTGTTCTCTCTCTGTTAGGAGATCTGCTAAGGATCACGGTGCCATATGCATTCCAGCAAGTAAATACAGTGCTGGATTTTATCGCCAATTTGTCTATTCTCTTTCAACTTTTATTAGGAGTTTCCTGAACGAAATAATTCTCAAAGTTCAAACTTAGGAGACGAAAAATTACTGATTGAAAAGGTCTTATGAAAAAATAAGAAAGTTCACAAGCTCACCGATAAAATTGATCGAAATTTTTCAGATAAATTGTTCGAAATGGTCACCGTTCGTTTGATGTGCACAAAGTCTTGCCTGGCGTCATAACGAATTATTGAAGCAGCAACTATCACATCAGTTTGCTCACGAATAATCTCACAGTTTGCTCACGAATAATCTCACAAGCATTTTCAATGTCGTCGTTTTAGTTCTTCAACACTATTCACCTTACCGTTACTGCACACTAATGTTTTAAAATGACCCCGAAAGAAGAAATCACAGGGGTTGAGATCCAAAGAGCTTGCAGGCCAAGAAATCCTATCCACCTAAAGTCACAAAAATCATACGCTATATCAGATGATTTTCCGTTAACTGAACGCATTTAAACAACACATTTAAACCTCAATAATTACCTGATTCAGATCCGTGCTGGGAATTTCTCAGTTTCGCGGGTAACTTTGATTTTGAAATACTTTTGGAATTTTGACATATCTACTGGTCTAAATCATCCTATATTTAAAATCATTTCCAAGAATGGATTCACTGCCGTTGTTGGTAGGATTTTGGGAGGTGGATTTCCGTAGAAAAGTTTTTCATTGAAACATTTTTTATTTAAATATTCTTGATCAAAATCTTCCTGAAAATAAAATTAATAAACAAGATCATAAAAAATTGATAACCTAATTCCAATTATTCGAATTCTTGTATATCCAATAAAAAATGACGCTCTCGTTGGGCCCTAGAAAACTTTCAATAATTCCGGAAGTATGCAATATGGACAAATAAAGAAAATCATTGAGTACAGAGTAGCATACTGATGAGGACCACAAAATTCGAAACTATCAACCCGGATCCGGAATTCTTCGGTTTATTCGTGGAGGTGGTAATGGCGAACCTCGCGGAGGTGGTAATGACGGGCCTTGTCGTTGTTGCCGTGTCCGACCACGTGATCACTTCAGGTATTGCCTTCGGATATTCGCCATTTCCAATATTCTCTACTATGAATTCTTTGCAGTCTTTGGATTCCTGGTTGACTTTGAACATGGAAATGTTCCTCAGCTCTGCCGTTTCGTTCCACTTTTTCGAGAGGTTTTCTGTCAAGTTTTTCGGCACATTTGGTACTGTCATTACAAGATAGGTTGCATCTGAAATAAACGAAAACGGACTTTCAGCTCCAGAATGCTTGTCTCTAATAAGAAATATTAACGATATATACAAACAAACTTTAACAGCTGACCCATTTTCTTCGCTCAAAATCGTTTTCCGCAAAACTTCTTGCTTTGCCTGTTTCAAATGGGCCACTCTGTATATCCGGTAAATTAGCGGAAATTACCTTGTTCGATCTTCATAGCTACGAAAACATAGTATGGAAGGTTTTCGTGGAAGATTGTCAAATTTCCAGTAGCATTTTTCGAGTCGATCAAAGGATAAATGTTGGTTTGCGAGTCATTGATCTTCAATTCCATATTCAAGGAGGTGGATTTGTATAGAAATACTGTTGTGTTGGTTTTGGTTCTGTTTATTGTGACGAATGGGCAGGAATACATTTCTTTTGCATCACTTGTTTGGTTTACCAGCCACGTCCTAGTGAGCTGAGAAAAAAAAATAGGTTGAAGGCAATCCCTACATTCATATTACCATTTTTGAGAGGTGAGTTTTTGTTGGTTTTAATGTGAAGGGGAAATGTCTGGAATTGTTCACCCGATTATGAAATGCATGCAAGAAAAAATTATTAAGGAACCTTATTTCGAAAAACAAATATTTTGGTACAAATTCAAGAAAAATAAAAAAAAAACATGCCTCAGAGCTTTCCACGGAAACTTTTAGAATTTATTATTGCATATTTGATATCATCATATCAGTCATCCTCCCAAAGACTCGAATAAAGGGAGATAATGAGGGTTACTAACCCCTTTACCGAAATTGTAAAAACTCACAATTACAGAATACTTTTCGTTAAAATAATTCTTCCTTTTGTTAAAATAATTTATGTAGTATATCGAAATATTTTTCCATTCCACTCCCTCTGCCCTCCCAAAGAAAAAGTTTTCGACATCTATGCATCCTCCTAGTTCAATATTCTGATCCATAAATTTGATCCAAAAAGTCATATTCATAAAACTACCCGTTCGAATAATTAAATTTCAGCTCTCAAAACGAAAAGTAAATGATTTTTTTTAAATTATATTGTGTCCGAATTTTTCAATAGATCCTTATTGAAGTTTACCTTGTTCAGATTGAAGCTGTTGTCGCCATAGCAGGACAAATATAGAAATCCGAACGCAATTAAGAGGCACTTTTTGTGGAAACTCATTTTTAACGAGTCGATGTATTAAACGGTGATGATTAATTGAAACAAAGCCTTAGACGTTGTGGAAATTTGCATCCTTATCTATATTTACAATGGTAACTATTTGTTAACAGGATAATGAGAAGTGGTTTTATTGTCGTTGGTACATCACATTTCATCATAATATTTTTTATTCTTGGAGCGATGTTACGATAGCTTTGCCTGAACCAAAAATAAAATGAATCCTATATTTTCCCCTATTCCGAAACGATGTACTGTTATGAATAAATTTATCTACAAACGAAAAGGGGTGATAACTTGCATGATTATTTTATCTAGAAAACGAAGTGTTTGTTTATGTTTATGAGACTTTTTTCTTGTTATCCCGCCTCTTCGTTTGTACGTCCAATTTAGAAGCACCTTTATATCGGTGATCAGAGTTGCGCTTACAGTGTTTCAGAACAATAAAATTAATTTTGGATCCTTTTTCAAAAGTGTTCCAAATGAAGCAAAAACCATTTATATAATCCCTAGTGTTCTCATGAAAATTTGACGCTATTCTTGCGGAGAAGTGAGGAATGAGTACTTTAGTCACTGCTTTAATATTTGGGTAATTGAATCTATCGAGGGTGTTTGGTTTATTTTCAATGATCAACCTCTGGAATCGTTTGAGGAAAAACTATTCTGGAAGTTTGCATTTTTATTGAAACCTTTATTTTTCCCACTATCTAACTTATATTACGAATTTGAATTTCAGTATTCTCAAAAGGACAGTGTGAAACCACCAAGTACAGATTCCTGGCGAAACATGGTGGTTACGTTTGGGTGTTGACACAAGCAACTTTAATATATGACAAAATGGGAAAACCACAAAGTGTCGTATGCGTGAATTACGTCATAAGGTAAGATTTTTCAGTATTATTGTCTCAGAAATGTATGAAAAAAAATCAAAAATATATCTGAGATATTCGTAGAAGAATCAGTTTTCTTGTATTGAATTGGAAATGCAAGTGCTTGCATGATTATTGTTTTTTTTTGTATTTATTGTACCTTATTTTATTCTTGGTTGTTTTTTCATTTAATTGTAACCGGTTGTGAACAATTTCTCGATTTATTCCGAATCTGATTCGAAGAAGAGTAGGTACCACATTTGAGTTTCTAGATTAATCGAGGACAAGTCCTCCAACTGGAAAAAACAGGTAAGTGATTTTGATATTATTATTGCTGGTATTTCCAATGTTTCACTCCACTCAAAAATAATGGACCCTCGCAAATTCGAGATGTCAAGAAAACTGGTTCGAATGTTTTTCAAGTTTACATGACGATTTTGTAAGATGCGGTTGCGTTTTTTCGTTAACAAGCACTTGTGACTAATCGCTGCGAAACTCTATGGCCATTTCTGTTTTCGATGATATACTCGGTTCATTTCTATTAATTTTTTTATATATTCTTAATGTGTTATATTGGTATATAAATGGAATTCGGAATTTCAATTGACTTTTCAGTTGTTGAGTAGCCGTCTTGAAATTTTTTTGTCGTTTCTTTTTTTTTTTCAGTATCAAATGTCCTGCTGAGTTCGTATGAACTTGGCAGATCATTCATGGAGAATTCGATGGAAATGACCTTTTCCTTCCGACCCCCCTTTCCCTATGAATTCCGTAGAAGTAGATTGAAGAAATTTTTAAATCTATAAAAACTGCGAAAGACAACAAAATAGTTACCGACATTTTTGAAAAATGTTGTGAAGGAAAGAGAACATAAATACGAATATATTTGAGATGGAAGGACGACCATTGTTATGTCTAGAAATGTCGAAAAGATGTTGACTTATTCCTCAATTTCAACGAATTACAATGGTTGAAATTTTATTTACGATTCTTGATCAAACAATTAAAATTTGATGACACCCAACGTAAGCATGGTAATTCGACATCTATCGACATTGCGCTTTGTTGCATTTTGAGGGGCTTGACGAATGCAAATAATTTGGAAGAGCGAATTTAATGACATTAAAGATCAACTAGTAATAACCCAATTATATCATATCCATTATAACTATTTTGCGGTTTTAAAATTGCATTCTTCGAATGAAAAAAAATTAACCTACAACCCCCTTCGAATTGAACGAAAAAGAATACATATATTTTATAAAAAATAGAAGGGGGTAATTAAGTGACGTGGAAGCAATGAACTTTTGCGCAAAATTTCCAGCGTTTTCATCTGACCATTGGATTGTCCACTATCAAAAACGTTGAACTTTTCAGGGGAGGTTGACAATTGAATTATATGTATGTTGGAAATATTTTATGTGATGAATTTCTCGTTCCCGTTCTGAAGGAAATTCATTCGAATGAGAAACTCGAAATTCTTCTCATTGTCCTAAATTCAGCATGGGCATATTTATGCGTCTAACATGTGCATACTGAAAATTTTTTAGATTTTTTTATTGGTAATATTTTTTAGAGAACATCAATCTTATTTGAATTCTGAAAGGCACCACAGATTTTCCACAATTTCAATCCATTTGAACACGATTTTTTATTCACAACTTGACTCGTTCAACCCACATAATTTCAATTTATTACACATGGTCAACACTGGACCAAATATTTCATTGGGTGGTTAGTAAATATTCTGTCCATTATTGACGCCACTGGGATATTTATGGCCTCTCCCCATTTAGTTCATGAATTATGCAGCTGAGAATTTTCTCATGTAAAAAATTTAATGGAAGATTGACTTTTTCATCATTTTTATTACATCAATTTGTTAGTTCAAATCAATTTCACTCAGGTTGATTCACCATTTTGTTCTATCCAACCAATATTTTTGATAGTGATAAACTTGGATGATATTTATACCAATCCACAGCCATAATATTAATAAAAATTATTCGAAATTAGACAGAGTGATTATCGGTGTAGTATGAATCAAAGAGTCTAGCTATTTTTCGAAATGTCTAGTTTCACTCGGATGAAGTAATGAAATACATTAGATTAATTCATCATATTATCTACTTCGCTAGCCAATATCCACAATGTCCAGTCATTATGTATTATTGCTATTTAATCACATTGTCTGCAACAATAACAGATGGAGTAGTGAATGTGGAGATTATCCATAATTTCCAGCCATTATAAAAGAAATATCCAATTTATACAGTTCAACTATTGAGGAAAAAATAATAAAATTTTGCCATTTTTCGGAATACCTAGCACCTAGGACTCAGCGTTAGTAATAAATCATATATATCTTCTTCTTCCTCTTATGATAGAGGGGAGTTACTGAGTGTGGCCGTGTTTATTACTTCAACCACCTCCAGCTAGACATTTTGGATAATATCCAAAAAAAAGTAATGAATCATCGTATTATCTTCTTCATTTAGTCGATGTACAGGGTGATTGTTTATATTTGATTCAATAGCTATCTCAGTAAACATTGGTCCTACAAAAACGTTTAAATGGGGGAAATATGAAGTATTTTTTATGGGCATTCAGAATTCAGTACTAGAAAATGCAAAAAAGCATCGTGAACCTAAAAATTTTATGTTACATATTTGGTATTTTTCGAATGAAACACCCTGTATTTTATCTTCCCAATCGGTAGAGCTCCTTCTTCTGATTTTAAATAGATATATCCGTTCCTCAGAGCAAAAGGGTATTAAGTCCAAAATTTCAATTTTCAGGTTTTTTGGCTCACCTACATTCAAATTTCGCGCTCTATTTAGTGGTCTACCTTCAAAACGATTGGAGTTAAAATAACGAAAATAACATAGTATCAAGTCCTCAATCACAACGCGAATCAAACGAAAAATGCAAGTATTTTACGCTCTCCTAGGAAACACACATTTTGTTACTCGATACCCTTTTGCTCTGAGGTTTATTGAGGTTATCTTTGTCAGTTTTCGAAAAATATAGATTTTCGTCTAAATCTAAGGCAGCTGTAGAACGCCACGTGACGCTGCTGCGATTTTTTTTTCATATCAAAGTAGCCGTGGATAAAAGAACAACTGATCTTTGTTTCATTAATTTATTGACAGAAATCAAAATTGAGTGTTCAAATAGCCGCCATTTACTTACACACAATCGATATCTTTTCATTTAGTTTTCAGGGGCACTACTTGATATTTCTGGTTGGTTGTTGAGATTATAAACTCCTTTCTTTATTCTGAATTGAATACCTTCAATATTTTGAGAACGGTCCATATAAACTTTAGATTCTAAATATCCCCATAAGAAAGTATCCAATGGGGTCAAGTCGGGAATGTTAGGAGGCAAGAGAATGATTCCGTTTCTGTCAATCCACATATTGTAATTTTTTTTCGTGTGACGTTCTACAGCTGCCTCAGATTCAGACGAAAACATCCATATTTTTCGAAAACTGGCAAAGATAACCTCGACGCGTTTTCAAAAGCCCCAACACTTGATTCTACGGAATCAATAATTAGAGTCGTGCAAGTTTGTGTGGGATCGTCCTATTCTATCCCATTAATCGTTCGATATAAACGGAATATTCGGCCTCCTCATTTTTCTGCTTACTTCAGCGCAACCAAAGACACACATGTATTACTGAGGGTCAATCATCTGCGTCCGTGATGGCTCTAAAGAGTACACGAGGATGAAGCAAAGGCACAATAATTACTACACGTAAATAGAAACTAAATACACATGTCAGCTATGCTTGTTTATTTGGCAGAGACGGAAAGGTTCATTTGGTTAATTGGAATTGTCTAGGTGCAGAAATACCAATGTGTGTACCTATATTTGCAACACAGATGCGGAATGGACCGAGGTCAGCGAAGCCTGCGCCATAACTCAACTTGTCAACCAATAAAACACACAAGATGTATTACTGGTTGTGGAATTTAGCACTTCTCAGTTCATATTTCTAGTCGATTTTTTTTTATTTCAGACTAGTATGCGTTTATCTGAACTATTGAATGTTTCCTTTCCAACCCTTTGAATGATGTTCGATGCGGGGTGAATTTTTTTTCCGGTATCTGAAAATTTTTTTTATCAGCGGACTGATTTCAAGGGTTTATTAGGGGTGGAAATTTGAATGGAAGTCTCGAAAATTTTTTTTTCGTATTACGGAGAATCTCAAACATTGATAAGTTCATTTTTGCAATACCATTTCTTTTGTGTTGTCTCTTGTCTGTTGAGACGAATCATCTCGAATTATGGGACAATTTTATAGTTTCCATTTTTAATGGCATAGACCAATGAGGATTTTTTTGGAGTTGAATATTTTGATAACATATCATTCATTAGACAATATTCTTGTTTGGCTTAAATTTTAGCTGTTATTGTGAATTTTCTGAAATGAAAGAAGGAAATAATATGTATATTTATGTATATAATGTAACTTGCATAATGGTTTTTTTATAATTTTCTTCAAAGTTTGCTTCAATATTTTGTATTCGTGATAGTCAAATTTGATAGAGTAAAGCATTTGATCTAATTTATAATTGCAAATCTGTCGGTGCATGTTACAACGTGCAATTCCTGTTGTCCGTATTTTCTTTAAACCCTGATTTCCTTCACACTTAAGAAAGAGTAAGAGAAAGAAAAATGTTATAGATATAACAAAATTTTCTGATTCAAATAAGCTTTGTGCTGATTAGATTCTGAATGGATCAGGATGTGCTCCTCGACGGAAATTTTCGCGTTTTTCTCACCGAAGAGAATTTCCACGAAAATGTTAAACCTCTAACAACTAAATAGAAAAACTCTTCCACCTTTCGAAAAAAGGGGGGTTAGCGTAGGCTTGATGAATTAACATCTGATTTTCCTTCTTCTAATATTCTAATGACTAACGAAACAGAACGAATAAAATTCTCTCATCGAGACCTTGAAACATTTTTACTTCAATAAATTCCCATTGAAATTATGTAATAAAGTTTATAACGTTAATTCGCATTCCAGCGGAAAATATTTCAATACTTGTTTGTTAATCTCGTTCTGTTTATAAGAATCTTATCGACTGTTATTATTATAGATCAATTTGAGATGATGTTGTTCAGTTCGCCAATTTGGCATCGGTCCTCGCATATGTTTCTTCCCTGTCAAGGACGAGAAAAGTTGAAATAACATCTGTCAATACAACTTGCTGGATCGGACTACTGACCTGATATAACAGTGAAAAAAATTGAAAAAAAAAAAAAAGACACTACGCTAATTATGGAAAGTTATGTGAGATTTTTCCATCGTTCCTACGTTTCTTTCTGATTACTCGGACCGTCCTGAGGCAGCCTTGAGAAGGGCTGTTTGTTTCCAGACCCGAAAACTTAAAACCCAATTAGTGTGGTAGACATTTCTTAGAGAAGACCAAACTTCCCCTCAAAGAGTCAAAGAATACTAAAATTGATAAGGCTAGCATAAAGTGAGCGGTCAAGGATGGCTTAGCACATCTGAGTCGAAGATCATATAACTCTCCATTAAACAGACCATCGTCAATAACATTAAATTTTTATGTTGAATAATGAAATGCATTTGGAAGATAACGATTTTATGTACCTATATGAAATGAATCGCTTGATTTTCATCTAGTTCCGTGAAGGTTTAGACGTGACTTGGTTTTAAACCGTTCTGTCCATTACCCATTCCTCCACCCAACCAGTTAATAACAATGCAGGATGTTGCGTTTTGAGCAGTCGCATGTTCCTTATTATTCAAAATTTCATGACTCACGTAGTAGGAGTCGTAATGGAAAGGAATAATTTACGTTTAATTTCCACGATTTATTATCAAACGTGATAAATGTCGAGTAAAACATGTCATGTTTGACAATGAAGTCTATTTGATTGTGGTGGGGAATTCCACTGAAAGGCATAGTCTTTTCGCCCAATTCCATAGTTTATGCCACCAAATGCCATGAATGGTGGGCAATGACAACTGGCCACTGAAGAACTGGCCACTTTTTTTCAAAAAATCACGATTCAATTATTCTCCAAAACTAAAAATTAAATTAATGAATTTTCCTCGTTACCAAAAATATCGTCATTCGAATAATGAAATTCGAATAATAATCCGATCTACGTCAGTTCTCATTATCCAACGCGTTATTTACGTAACCCACGACATTCGGAATACCGACGCACTCGAATTATCGAGAACGAGCTGCCAAAAATTAATGCGATGCGTTATTTTTGGACGACGAAAATGATTGCAGGTGGTGGCTGGGGTTTTTTTTTCGATCCGCAAATATTAGCGAAGGCTTGGGGGTAAATGTTTTTCCGCGGAAAATGTGGACGTTGACTTTGGCCAACCGAAAAATTCGGTGAGAGGTTTGGCTCCAAAATCGGATATCATCGACAAATTTCGATCGTTAATTCCCCTAGAATATATGACTTCCTGTCCATTTCACCACAACCGATATATCTGACTTGGAAATCTCTACGATAGTTGGGAAATTCTTGGAAACACCCGCTTTTCAATATCTCGAACAAAATCAAAAAGAACACGTTCCTTATCTTTGTGAAACTTGGTTTCGCCAATTCCGAGAATGCTGAATCAGCCAAAATCGAACGATCACACCAAAAATCCCATCCATGGGAAACATTGCGAAAGTTCGTAGCGCAAACTCGTCGAATACTACTCTAGGAACTACCGGCAGACTTTCAAGGTGGGCAGACGTGATAACCGACATGTCTCTGGAGGTGTGGTCGTGATGGAAAAAAAGAAACACTTGACGAGGCCGGTTCTTCGGGCGAGTCGGCACGTTTCGTTCACCGTTACCTATCGAATGTTGTCCCATTGAATTTCGAGTAGTTGTTATGCAATTTTGCGAGCAATTATGAGAAGGAGAACGGTAGCTTTGATCTCGATGGTCGATTTTAGGTA
Organism: Aphidecta obliterata; assembly: GCA_963966015.1. Lineage (NCBI taxonomy): Eukaryota > Metazoa > Arthropoda > Insecta > Coleoptera > Coccinellidae > Aphidecta > Aphidecta obliterata. The sequence goes on from OZ014427.1 coordinate 15,867,780, forward strand.
TGCCCGCAGGGATCGATTTCTGATCGAAAATGAAATGTTTGAAAAAGGTGGAATGCCATCAAAATAGATGTTGCATTTGCAGCAGCTGACCTACAGATGGTTGGTGGTTGGTTGCTTCGCTCGTATCTTAGACGATTAATGAAGCTTCAGTTTAATCGATAACAGTTAAGCGTTTCCCTTAGGGGTCACGTCTCCTCCATGGAGCTGTAACCGTTACTTTTTCCTGGAACATAGAGATGTAACTATTCCCTTGCAGCTAGAAGTTGTTTTTCCCCAGAGTTTTGAGCTGAAGCTGCTTTGTTCTTTTGGAACTGTAGCAGAGATCAAAGATCTCCTCTTCGGGATTTTGGATAAAAATCCTCCTGCAGAAGAAACAGAGCTCCAAAACTTTCGCTTTGACAACTGCCATAATCGGAACTTTCGTCATTTTTGGCACTATTCTGAAAATTTACAAAGAACAAAAAAAAATCACCATTATGCTCTCGGGCGCCAGCTATCTTTTTGAAATGGAGCAAAGTAGCAAAGGCAGCAGCAAAGTTGGGGACATAGTTCGGTTCATTTGAGGTGGTAGCGATAATAAGGAATATTTCGAATTCGAGTTTCACTAATGAATTGATTCTATGAATCCCCTACGGTCATCACCTACAAGAGGACATACATTCAACAGAAAGAAAATTGAAACTAGAAAATTAACTAAAAATATATTGATTCAAATAAAAGGAAATCGGTTTCTATAACTAAATTTACACCCTAATTTTGGGGATTATATACAGTGGGGAATCTCAGGAAAATTATAGTAATATGTACAATAACGGAAAGGCCAGAAAATACGCTATAGGTGGACGCGGTGATTTCGAGGTTCGGAGAAGGATCGGGTATGCCAGCCAGGCAAAATCCACGGGATTTAATTTTTCGTTGAATTCTTGATATTAAAACGGATCAACACAAATGAAATTGTGGGATCTAGGTACTTTACCTTCAATGCTCGTGGCGGTTGCACAAAACAGAAATGCACTACCAATTACTCGCTCGATTCACTCGGTTTCCACTCAATTTCTAACGCAATTAATTCGATTCGGGTGTACCATCTGAACTTTATATCCCCTCGCAGAAGAACGCGGCACCTGTTTGAAAAAAACTCGAAAATACGACCAAGCCCGTGTATTTTCAGTTGCGGAGCTACAGGCATTCTGAACAGCCTTTTAGATGAAATTTGAGGAGAAATCAAACTTCATTACAATACATCTTTCGAGGACAGTGTTGAAACAATTCTTGAAATAAATTGATATTTAGATTAGGTTGGGATATGATAGGACAGTTTTGAAACAATTCTTCAAATGAATCAATATTTGGGTTAGGTTAGGACAGTAATGAAACAATTCTTAAAATGAATTAATATTTAGGTTGGGTTGAGTTAAGTAAGTATACTAAATCTACTATTGTCTTGATAGTTCAGATCGAGGTACCGGAGGCACCGTGCCGTTTTGGGAAAATATGACCTAATAGCGTTTTTTTTTGGCGGGAAATGTGACCTATTTTGACCCCGAAATATATGAAAATTACGTTCGGAAAAGTTTGGATAATGGCGAAAACTCAAAAGAAGGCTTTTTCCGCGGAATTTCGGGCGTCGCCGATGGTCGATATCTACATGAAGAAGACGCTGATGGCTGATTTTTGACAACACACAGAAAAATGTCTGCTCGATCACAGATATAACGTGTCATTTCTCTACAGGTTATGACAATTTCATATCAATATGATTTGTTCTTATTGCATAGATATTAATTGTATATTATTTAACGAGCGGTAATGTAGGTCATAACTCACGCAGATGAAGTTTGCAGCACGAGCCGAAGGCGAGTTCTGTAATTCATCAAGTGAGTTATGATCATTACCGCAAGTTGAATACTATACTTTATCTACAACTATAACAATAAATACTTGTATACAAGTACAGAGAATGAACTTTATTTACAAATCTTAATAGTTACCTATAACAATGCATTATTTATGTTGATTGTGCTTCTTAGCATGGAGTGAAAAGTCCATAGGAGCGATGCTTTATGTTTAGTGCTAAGTTCACTAAAATATGCTAAAAGTACATTCTCTGTAAACGATGACTTAATATTCTTACTCCTATACCAATATTGAAAATGGTTGTATACACCTTTATATTTGTTTTGGAATTTTTCGGCCGATAAATTCTATATGGTAACATTGGCTGATTGTCTCATTTCTGGAGGTGTGCAAAATAATTCATCTCTACTATCTGAATTCATCTTTTTCAGCAAAACATTCACAATAATAATCAGGTATCAACTTAATATGAGAAAACGTAAAAATTATTCAAGTGACCTCCCCTCAATACCAATAATGGACCCTTTCGGCCAATCGGCTTGTTCATAAGCACAGAGACAGGGAGTTATAGGAGTGATTTATTATAACTCACGGTGTTTGTTTACAGATACTATTATTTGCTCAAAAGTAGTTGAATAATGAATATATAATTCAATAAGAGTAGATAATTAAACTTATTTCTCTGTTTACATAACACCAAAGGGATAAAAAGAGTGTTAATATTATGCCCAAGGGCATAATTCACTCAATAGTTGCAACTTAAGAATTCAATCGAAATAATAAACTGTTATGACTAAAATACTGTTGTGTCTCACTGTCAGGATAGTATTATGCTCTATATCGTAGCCCTCTGTTATTGATTCTAGTTTATTACGCCATAATAAAGTCTAATTTTTTTCACACACTCTTTCCTCAATGTTAATACTCCCTGTTCTGCAATCTAACTTTCATCACGAATACCCCAACCAAGAATACATTGAGCAGATTCTGGACCTATCTGGACTGAACTGTCCAATTAATCCCGTTTCTATGCACAATGCCGAGCCGTATTTGGTATGACAAAGCCGACATGTTGATGAATAGTGCTGCATAACTTCTCATAATTTATTGAAATCGTCTAAGAAATGCGCATTGTGGCCTACGCCAGGTAACACGTGGTGGAGATGTTTTCAAATGATATGCGATTGAAAACGTTCACCTCCTAGAGCTCCTGGAATTGGTACGGATGCTGAGTTGATCTGTGTTACACCAACCTTTCAGATGGGCTTATAAAATATGCATGACTTAATCCGGTCCAATTCTTTGTGAGAAAATGTGTTTTCTACCGAGGAAATAAATTGAAGAGATATGAGAATTATCCCCATTCTTGATGAGGCGGCTTTGTCATAAATTCGAATGCTTTTTTTATCTAGAAGTGAATTAAGCTAGGAAAGGCTCAAAACCTAAGCTACATTTTTAAATTTGAATTAGATGAGATTATAAACAACAAAGTAATCTGAAAATTTTCAAAATTGGTTTGGCCTTTTTCCAAGCATTCATAGAACATTTCATTTTCAGCCTTCACTAAAATTTATACAGAATTTGATCCATTTTTCTTGATGAATAAGCATCCAGACCGAGCTTTCCTCTCTTTAGGAGCGCGATGGCAAATGTACCCCTCCAATCCTCCAAGCATTAGGGAGGGCGCGTGTTCGGTAGGGGTTCGAGGAGGAGAAACTCCTACGTTAAATATTTTCCGTTTTGGGCTAAATTTCCACGTAGTGCAGTTGCCACGTTCCTAAGCGTCTGCTGCTTGCCATCATCAGAGTTTTGTTGGACAGGTCGTGTTTAAGTCACTGAGATATAATAGTTTGCCTGTTTGTGTTCTTAGACCGGATATGTATAGTGCTTTTTGAAGGATATTGTGTGACTTCGAATGGTAATTCTTTTTCGTGGGTTTTGTGACCGCTTTGTGTCGCATATTGTCACGTTTTCAGTCCTATATTTTCTGTTGTTCGAATCGGATGCAGTACGAATGGAATACTGGATGATTCGAAGTTTTATTGTTCTACCTTAATTGTAACGATTGAAGTTCCTCATTAATGAACCAAAAAAAATAACTCCACAGGATCGTATTATTTATCTTGCCAATGATAACGTTTGAAACAAACTATAATTCACAAAACTTCAAGATTATCGCATATTTTCAGAATTTTGATAATTTAAATCCATTTGATTGGTCTTTCTATCAGATTTCTCTGTTGGCTTTAACAAAATCTTATCTTATTATGCGTGTTCATTAAAATTTCAAATTTGAAATTTTTATTGCGATGAAGTTTATTTTTATTCATCTATTTATTTTCTATTCTTTATCGCTCTTACTACTTACACGAGGGCTATATAATTTCGTCACGATTTCTCTATTTTTCGAGTTTTGAGCCGAAAATGGTCTCAATCGGCAAGGTTCGACTCACTGATGACAATTCCATCGAGAATTCGAGTCTGTCCGTCCGTCGGGCCGGCCGTAAGCAAGATAACTCTCGAACGGAACAACCTAGAGACTTGAATTTTCAGTGTAGGTTCAGTTCCCAAATGCCGAGGTTGAGTTCTTTAATGGGCGAAATTCCACCATGGGTTCCGTAAATATGGCCGGTCGAAGTTTTGTTCTTCTGATTACCTCGAAACGATCGAGACGAAATTTTGTATTTCACTGGAGAATGATATATTAAAGCTACATTTCGTCCAGATCGCATGACCAGAACCATAGAACACATAGAAAATTATTCGAGCGGAAAGGCCTGGGAACTTGAAATTTTCAGGGTAGGTTTGGATCGCGAATGTCACGGTCACGTTCATCAATGAGTGAAATTAGACTAGGGGTTCCGTGAATATGGCCGTTTGAAATATTGTTTTTCCAGATAATTACGAAACTACTGGTTGGATTGAGATGAAATTCTGCACATAGATGAAGAATAATGTATTCAAACTACGAGTGAAATTTTGTCCAGATCGCATTACCAAGACCATAGATAACGTACAAAATTCTAGCGAATTATCGAAAAAAATTTGGTCACCTAAAGCACTGACGTAAAGTCTGTGTATTTGACAGCTGCAAAATTTTTTTCAATTTGTTTCTATAACTGGAAATTGCGAATCTACCCACAAGGTGGATGAACGAGCGCCCAAAAGCTCCTGACTTCACGGCAGTGCTTTCAATAATTTCATTCATTTCTCTTTGGAATACCCAAAAAAGTATCCACATATTGCATTTACAATAACTAAATCTTACATCGAGCACAAACAATAATAACACAATAACTTATGAGCAGTAAAGAGTTTGATAAGACTTTTTTCTATAAATATTGAATTTTTCAAGATGCAGTCAACTCAGCTAGCGTTATTCTTGAGAAAAAAACAGGAAAAGCAGAAAAAAAATTCTTTTCATTCAAAAATTTATGGAATTCTCTTCATCTGATTTACAATTTCTTTGTTTGTATTTTGTAAAATCGAATTTTGAATTCAAAGATAACGGAGAAACCTTTTCGTCACGCGTATTAGAAGCATTGAACCATCTAGCTTCCAGCGGGTCAAAAGTTATTTTTTCAAAAATTATGAAGGACGCTCCTACAACTCGAGCATTCTCAAATATTTGGCAAGCCACCATATTGCTAAAACTGACACGAGCCCATAATTTTATCTGTATCGAAACGATAAAGATCGCGATTTAATTCTGGATTTTTTTTGTACTGCATCGCCAACACTCGAATTGATGGTTAAAAATATAACAACGTAGGCCTACGATCGATGAACAGAATGAAAATGTATCGCCGAAAGTTATTTCGATTTTCTACTGGCTTCTGTATACAAAATTCAGTGGGGTGATGTAGGAAATTTTCACGAATGGTACAAGAGGTTTAAAAAATATAGAAGTTGTTGCTATACGGTGCACATGCTTCAATAGAAAAAACCTCTCGATATATGGTTTGATCGCATGTCTGAAATCTACCATGAATATAAGAGTCTTAACATTTCAACAATCGGCGCTCGAAGAAACAAGAATACTAACCGAACAATGAGAGTTAATGAGAAAAGATCGGTTACTGTCTAACATGAATTATCGGCTCAACTCAATAGCCGCGAAAAAATACCAAATGAGTTCTCCATAACTCAACGCCGCATGGGTCTTGAGTATTACGAGACATCCACCAAGGCGACGACCCATTGAATTATTTATCACCGCACTATCTGCACTTAGATCCCATCGGGACCGTGAAAGTAGACGAGTCGAACAAGAGTACATGCACTCACATAAGACGCAATGAATAGGCCATATTTATGGTTTCATGTCTAACGGTTGTATGCGGCAATGAACCTGTATAAGTGGGCGTTGGGCGTGCTTGAAGGGTTAGAAAAGCTGGTAAATGATGCTTGGGATTCGCATCAATGCATATTTTTTCAGGCACGGAGAGGCATCTGTGAACAGATTGTGAAAAATCCAAAAGCAGAAGCCTTATAAAAAAAAATTTATCTGAAATGGGGGATTGTTGTGATGTTATACCCACGTTTGTTGATCTAACTTTTTGATGGTCGTTTGGGTTATACAACGAAGGGTGGTATTATTTCAATTGCTGAAACTGGTAATCTAGTAGATCCACATAGTAGATAAATAAAATAAATAGATTCACATAATAAGTGGATCCACCTTGAAGGAAAACCAAGGGAGAGGTAGAAACAAGAAAAATGAAGACCTGTTCGTAGAAAATGACGTGGTAGGTGTGAATCGGCTATGTAAAAATAACACAGATTTCAGACTTGTACGATTTTATAATTTATTCTTGATCGAAAAAGTTGCTTTTCATTTTATTTACACAAGGTACAATATTTCGATATTGGTGCAATATGTATATTCGGTTTTTGAAATTTCGTAAGGATTTTATCATTCGAAATTTTTTTTTAAACTTCAGTATCTCAGAATTCTATTCGCTATATCTTGCTGAAGTTAGTTTATACCCCATGCCAAATCAGAAAAAAATGCAACAAAAGGTGAACTTTAGGGGCATTTCATACGGTTGGTTGCAATCAACCCTGTGAGCGTGATGACAGCAACCTCTGAATTCTTGAATGGGAAGGAGGTTGACTGACACCTTGTTTTGAAGGTAATTCGATTGCATTTTCAAAAATGCCATACACTTGACCTTTTTTGTTAGTTCCCTGAGATGTAGAAGAATTGAAAGTAAGAATACGCACAGCTTGTCGAAAAATTCAAGTTCAAGTTTTCCAAAACGTAAGGGGCGAATTTGAAAATAGGTTATATTTTTGTCTAAAAAATAATGGACAACATTTTCAAAATCTTTTTTATAAAAAATTTTTTTCATTGTTTTCATGTTTCATTGCAAATCTTGCTATCGTAACTATACCACTCTTTTATTTTCGGAAGTATTAGCAAAAAAGATCAAGTGCACGGCATTTTTGAAAAAGCAATGAATTACCTTTAAAATAAGGTGTCACTCAACCCCCCTTCCAATTTAGGATTTTAGGGATTTCTGTTGTTACGCTGACAGGGTTGATAGAGATTAATTGCAACCAATCGTATAAAATGTCACCCTACAAACCAAAGTTAACCTCTTTTTGCATTTTTTCTGATTTTGCATGGGAGCCTAGAAATTAAGGGTGGTACCTTTGCAAATTAACACATCGATTGAATGAGTTATTTGAAAATTCAGCTTTCTAGCTGTTCCATGTAAAAAGAAAATTGAGTTTTTCTGATATACTCAATATAATTCGGTGATTCCATCTATTGAAGTTCATAAAAATTACAAAAGTAACAGTATTTGTCAGACTGACAATGAACACTGAAGGTCATTTTGGCACTCAGAGCAAAATTGAGTTTTTCTGATATATTCAATATAATTCGGTGATTCTATCTATTGAAGTTCATACAGGGTGTCCCAAGTTCGAGTGCCTACTAGACGTTTCTCAAGAACCGGACCTATTTGAAATCTGAAAACTTGGATTATGATATTGTTCGACTTTATTCACTGAGTTGAAATATTCTTGAAGCCTGAACACTTTCAATTATACAGGAATTAAAAATAAATTTCTCAAAAAATTTTTTTTGCATTTTTTCGTCTCTTATATGATCGATCATCCAATTTCAAATATATTCTTACTCGAATCGTTGCATTCGTCGAAATAGTTTCCGAAATATCGAAAAGAAAAAAACCGAAAAAAAAGGGAGATATTCATAGTATTATGTTCGTTATTCCTATTCTCAATATTTCAAGCATAAACTGTTTTCACATTTTCGATGTAGAAGAAAGGCATTGTGCATTTCCTAAATTTTGGGAAACTCGGCACAAGGTGTTTCAAATGTTTCATCAAAAATTAGGATCAGAATATTCCCAGAACTTTTGTTTTCTAAATTAGAACCCTATTTTTTTATGATTGCGTTGGATTCTGCGAAGAAAAATAATGATACTGTACACAGTATTTTATGCTCCTAAATTAAATAATTCCTGAGTTATTAAGGATTTTCTGAATTTATGTTGTACTTAGAGACAAATTCATAAAACCTGTTTTATAACAATAATCTGTGTTCATAGAAAATAAATTACCCTAATTATTTCTTATTATCACAGATTATTGTTATGAAACAGATTATATGAACTGGTCTCTAAGTACGACATAAATTCAGAAAATCTTTAATAACTCAGGAATTATTCAATTTTGGAGCATAAACAACTGTGAACAGTATCATTATTTTTCTTCGCAGAATCCTACGCAATCATAAAAGAATAGGGTTCTAGTTCAAGAACAAAAATTATGGGAAAATTCTGATCACAATTTTGACAAAATAATTGAAACACCCTGTGACGAGTTTTCCAAAATTAAGGAGATGCGCAATTTTCCTCCATTCTTCTACTTCGAAAATCCAAAAACAGTTTATGCTTGAAATATAGAGAATAGGAATAACGAACTGACTCCGCATAATCTCCCGTTTTTTCAGTTTTTCTATATTTTAAAAACTATTTCGACGAATGCAACGATTCGAATAGAAATATATTCAAAATTGAATAATCGATCATATAAGAGACGAAAAAATGCAAAAAAAATTTTTAGAGAAATTTGTTTTCACTCCCCGTATAACCGAAAATGTTCAGGCTTCAAGAATATTTTAGCACAGTCGAACAATATCATAATCCAAATTTTCAGATGTCAACTAGATCCGGTTCTCAAGAAACATCTAGTAGGTACTCGAACTTGGGACACCCTGTATATGTACATAAATAACTTGACAGTATTTTTCATACTAACAATAAACACTGAAGGTCATTTTGGTAAAAGAATTGAGTTTTTCTCATATATTCAATATAGTTCGGTGATTCTATGTATTGAAGTTGATCAAAATAACATGACAGTATTTGTCCTACTGAACATTACTGTGTCTGTTCTTTTTTTTTGTCAGTATCCGACATGTTGTCGGTTTCAGGAAGTGGGATTAGGAATCCTGAAAAAAATTTCATTCTTTAGAAAAACACCAGGCAAAAATAATAATAATAGACCAATCCTCGACTTCCTGCCCTACCCTTACGCAGTCAGCTGATCTCCAAACAAAAACAACATTGAGGGTAGCCTGCTTGTCTGGCGTGGGAAATCGATACTGAAAGTGAAAAGGAGATTTTTATTCACCCCCACCCTTTAATCGGGTTATGGAAGGACCAAGTGTGGGCGTACTTATCTGCTGACGTCAAAAAGATGTCTGGCGAAGTCTTCATGGTGGGATGGAAACTTTTACTCTGTACATTAAATTGAAATTGAATCATGGTTTTCAGCACCAAAATTTTTCAATAAACATTCGACCATTTTGGCTTTCAGGGTTGTTCACATTCGACCATTTTGGCTTTCAGGGTTGTTCACGTTCTCATTCTGGTTCATTATTTCCAAAAACAAAAACAACCGAAAGAAAAAAAAACGGAAATTTGTGGAAGTGGAAATTTGAGAAATTCCTTGCCGCAAAATGCGTTTCATTTCAATCTCCAATCTCTCATACTTTTGTTGTTTTTTGTTTTGTCCTTGATTTCAAAGGATTCTTCTAACCCAAGTTTGAGAAAATATTCCATATCAGAAACCGTGAAAAAAAAGATTATATTTTGTGGAAATTTTCAGTTGCCGTTTTGGTGTACGAGCGTCATTTCGTTTCTCTAACTAGAAAACAACTAAGAAAAATTGGCAGCTTATCAAGCGTTAGTGCTATCGAATATTCAAGGTTTGTTTACCACTTTGAGAATCGCGTAGCGTATTACGTGGATAGCCATTCGAAAAATTGGGTCTAATCAAAATCGATGTGTTGTTTTAAGTGAACCGCGAAGTGCAAATTGGAATTCGTAATTCGTATTCCCTTCCTTTTTTGCTGAACGAAGATCTTCTCGCGCGTAAGAGGAGATGAACTAAACGATAATGAAGTAGATATAATTGAGATATCGAAAATCGCTAAAAAAAATTCAACTTTGACTCCAACCCCCTGTTAAGTTATTTTATACAGGGTGTTTGTAAATAAATGCGAAGCACTTTGACTCGATTCCTCGATTGAATGTGTGGAGGTACTTCATATAATTTTTTTTCGAGATACAGCCCCTGCAAGGGGTTGGGGAGTTTTGATTTTTAAAGGGTTCTGAAAAAACTCATTAATATAACTCTACATATTGTGACTACGTAGATATTCTTCCCAAATTTTTCCATTCATTATTCACATCGAGGAATCAAGGCCCCAGGTACACCCTTCTTTTTGTTGGATAGCTCTTTCACAATGTTTCTTTTCCTCTAACGATTCGAAAGATTTATTATCAAAAGGAATAAACCGAAATTATTTTAATTTATTGATTCAGATTCAGACTCGAAAATGGAAATTAATTAGGATTCGAGAAATGGATTTTTGCAGTTATAAATACATTTTAATGGGTCGATGAGATATCAAGTCTGTACATTTTTTGAATAAAAGTGATAAAAAGATGAAGATTAATGTGTATAAACAAAAAGTTGCCATATTGTATCACTTTTAGAGGAAATATACAGATAGTCATTGAATAATAATTATCTGAATCAAACTTGATTCAAAACAACTGATAAAAGTTGAAAAAGATCATTTCTATGTTAGTATAACCTTGTTATAGCGTCATTAATTAGCCTTGCAAGATATTTGCAGGAAAAAATGCATGAATTATATAATATCTCACAGATTTGAACCAAATTAATGAATTCATTTTTTTGAGAATTGTATATACAGGCTGTGGACAAATCAGGTAACAATAAATCAAAGATGAGAGGGTAATACATTTATTATAAAACTTGTATTTCTCACCGGATTTAATATGCCTAATCTACGAAATAAACGAACAAAAATCAAAACAAACATTTCAATTTATTTTATCGTGAAGTATTTCAGAAAAAAATTATTTTGGACGAAAAAATTCTCTACCTATGCAACATCTGATGTAATGTAATAATACTATGGTAGTTCCAACCAAAATTTCTCGTTCTTGTCAAATCAAATCTTTTCAATAGATCTCAATTTGCATTTTAACTTGAATGTCATCAAATAACTAATCAAATCACTATCTTCAATTCATGGTCAAAAATTAGATATCACTCCTAAACTATGTGTCTTATCATATTCTTATTAAAAAACCTATCCGTCGAAAAAGTCATGTGATACCCCAAAAAATTCCGATATAAAATCACATCATCCACGAACTCATGAAGTGATGATAAAAAATGAAATCATTCTGATCATCCATGAATCCCACGATATTGAGTGAACGTATCGACATATCTTCTAATTTCAACGAAAATTAACGTGTACGAAATCTCGAATTCGTTTGTGAATATCGAACAAATATTGGTTTCTTAATTATGCAATATTTTCAAACACTTCGCATCTAAGTGATGTATGATTGATGATCAGCTCAAGTCGTCCTTGAAGGAGAGAGATAATGAAATATTTTCCGTTGGTTGGATTCTAATATCGACCAAATCGCTCGAAAACAAGTCTCTAATTAATGTTTTATCTAATAGCGCCGATTTTTTGGCTTCGTGTATCGAGCTGTGGCGTCGCCAACAATATGGATTTCGACCCGATTTTTGTGTATCAAATGTTAACGAATTTGGTTTAATTTGGATTTTATCAGACTTTGGGTGCGATTTTTATTCGAAAATTTTTGTTGTTGATGGTATTTGAATAAAAAATGTTATTCGCTCCTTAAAAAAGCTGTAAATTTTAAACCAAGGTTCTTTTTATTTCTTAAGTCGATTTTATCATCACGTTCTATCATTATATAGTTTCGAATTTAGTACCTGCATAATTAATATATTATATCTATTCATTTCATAACGGAAACTTTCGATATTGTATACATTTCACGTTGAAAATATCCTGTCATTCATCGCAGCTGTTCTCATGATTTATTATTTACTCGGTGTACCGAGTTGTATTGTCCTCCCTAAAATTCATCATTGAGATAAAATTTCCAAAAAAATGTCATTTCAATAACAATGCAGAATCTTCAGTGTTTTCATTTAATTTTTTGAAGCACTTGGAGTATTTCATTTTATTTCGATTACAGGCAATTTGAATTGAATAATCTTCCGGCCACCAATATATTCCACGATAGATATCATCAAAATAATAAAATTCGTTCATAGAATGAATTTTGGCATTATAGCTAGAGATTTCGAATGAAAGCATGGCTAATAATGAAAATAATAAAACTCAACGAGAAGAAAATAATGAATTTGTCGAAAAACGTCAAAAATCACGATTTTTTCCATAAGGTAAGGTGGTATTTTCACATGTTTTTGATATTTCTTACCATTCTTCGAATTTTAATGGAGCTTCTGCTTCTTCCGCGTTAGTGGAGAGAATTTTGTCAACATTTGGTTCAATCCAATCCAAACCATTAGAAAAGGGAAAGCTCAAAGATTAATTTTTTTATACAAATGCTACAACTAACATTAAAATTCCATAGGTCAAATTTTTTCTGATATAACCATTAATTAGAACTCAAAGTTTTCATTTCCTCTAAATAATTAGAACGTATCGAAAATTTTCATTTCGATCGTGATTTAAATTGAAAAATCGTGGTGATTTGAATTGCGATTCGAATCATGTAAAAACCGTTGGATCTTCAATCCAAATAAGTAGATATGCTCGAAAAAATATAACTAAAAAATTATGTAATATGAAAAAATTTGTTCTATGTCTGTGTTTTTTGACAATAATACTAGTATTTCGAAAATCATTACAGAAAATTCCGTATTCAATTTTCAAAAATTGATCATAAATAAGATTTTACGTTTTTAACGATACGTTCAGTATTTTTTCAGTTTGCTCAATTTGTCATTATTTTTTTCTGTACGAAATGACATACATAAGAAATTTCAAAATGCTTTAAATCAATGAGATCAGGAATTGTACCAATTTTTTTTTTATCAACAATGAATAAATCGCCAAAAACTTTGCAACTTTGTACATTATATGTAATATAATATATTGAAATTGCTCTGACATTATTAAAATGATTGAATAAGTATCTAGCCAAACAAAATTTATTCAGAAGAGATGTTGTACAAAAATATTTCCATTTATCTACTATGAATAATTAGAACGTATCGAAAATTTTGATTTTGATCATGATTTAAATTAAGAAATCAGGTGATTTAAATTGCGATTCGAATCGTGTGAAAACCGTTGGATCTTCAATCTGAATAACTAGATATGCTCGAAAAAATATAACCTAAAAATTGTGTAATCTGGGTAAACTTGGTTCTGTCTGGGTTTTTTGACACTTATACTGGTATTCCAAAAATCGTCACAGAAAGTTCCGTATTCAATTTTTCAAAAATTGATCATAAATAAGATTTTACGTTTTTAACGATACGCTCAGTATTTTTTTAGTTTGCTCAATTTGTCATTATTTTTTCTGTACAAAATGTCATACATAAGAAATTTCGAAATGCTTGAAATCAATGAGATCAGGAATCGTACCAATTTTTTTTATCATAAAGAATGAATAAATCGCCATTTGCTACTTTGTACATTATATTATCAAAAATATGTGATATGATATATTGAGTTCACTCGAAATTGCTCCGAAATTAATGAAAAAATTGAGTAAACGCTTAAAATTTTCGAAAGAATCAAAAAAATATCTAGCCCAAAAAATAAATTTAAAAAACTTGTTGTACAAAAATATTCTCATCTATCTACTCTAAATATGTAATAAGAACGTATCGAAAATTTTGATTTTGATCATGATTTAAATTAAAAAATCAGGAGATTTAAATTGCGATTCGAATCATGTGAAAACCGTTGGATATTCAATTTAAATAAGCAGATATGCTTGAAAAAATATAACCAAAACATGAAGTAATCTGAAAAGAAACAATTGGTTCTATGTCTGGGTTTTCTTTAACAGTAGGTAATACTAGTATTTCGAAAATCGTTACAGAAAATTCCGTATTCAACTTTTCAAAAATTGAACATAAATAAGATTCAACGTTTTAAACGATACGCTCAGCATTTTTTTAGCTCAATTTGTCACTATTTTTTCTGTACAAAATTACATACATGAGGAATTTTAAAATACTTGAAATCAATGAAAACAAGAATTGTACCAATTTTTTTATTCATAAAGAATGAATAAATCGCCAAAAACCGTTTGCTATTTTTTACATTATATTATCAAAAATTTGTAATGTGATATATTGAGCACGCTTGCTCCGAAATTAATGAAATAATTGAGTAAACGCTTCAAATATTCGAAAGAATCAACGATATATCTAGCCCAAAAAATTAATTTAGAAGAGATGCTGTACAAAAATATTTTCATTTATCTTCTATCAATTTCGGGAAGAAACTGTATGTTCTTTTGAGTCGGTACGAGCCCATCTCTTATCCAAATTTGGAAACCAAAATATTCTCTTATGGTACACTTTAAAAGATATGTTCATATAATTTTATTCGCTTGAAATTGGCTAAAGAATCACCTATAATATTTTTCGATGTACTCGTGTATTTATATTTTATACTGGATGCTTCAAATAACGTGGTCTAACAGCCGTTTGAAAAGAACCAAACCAAATCATGCCGTTGTCGAATTTGAAACTTCAGATGTAATAAAAAGTCATAATTTTGAATCATTTTCAGGTTTCCGTTTGAAAAAAAACTTTTTCATTTCTTTATTTTTCCCTCGATGGAAAGGTAATCTTTCTAATTTTGACATAAGAGAAGCGAGAAGTTAACGCCTCACACGCTCTACAGCTTAATAAGATAGTTTTCCGGAAAAATTATTAAAAATAAATTGGAAATGACGAAAATGAAATTTACTCACGGTCTGACCGGAAATGTAACAAATCTGAAAATTATTGGAAAAGACAGAGCCTGATGTATTGTTTCGATATCCGAAGTGTCAAATTCGAAATATTCCAGGTTTTTTTTAAAAGTTAACAGCACCCTGCGGTAGTTCCGAGTCGTAAGATCTTTTTGAATGTCCCACAGACGACAAAGTCCCATTCAGGAATTGCATGATAAAAGTATGAATGGAATTTTCAAGTGGAAAATCTCTGGCTCGAATCACAACCATATGACGATGGCCCGTGTCTACCAGCCGCTATGTCAACATCAATCCTTATTCCTCCTTAATAGCCCTGTTGTCACGTGAATTCCAAATCATCCCGTCGTCTATTCCTAAGCTAAGTATAGGTATACTCGCCGCTCTGGTCCTTCGAGTGGGGATGGAAAACACGCTACTTGCAACATCCGAGCATGCACACGGGCACACTTCAAAACCCGAACAGCGATTGAGACCGCCGCATCTCTCGACGGGCGTGATAACCCGAGAACCATTAGGTATATCAACTAGACAATTCGGTCGCGAGGTTACTTCATTGCTCCGACAGGAAGCCGGCATAATCGGACGTTTCCAGTCACAAGTGCTTATCCGCGCAAACGTCGATCCGGCCTTCAGAGAGACCTGAAGCCGTGTCTGTCTGGGGAATATCGCAAATTCTGATTTTTCCAGTGGTGTTGAATGCGAAAATGAGGTCTATTCGGCCAGTCAGTTATCTTGTGTGACGACGGAAGACGATCTGTCGACTAAGATCGAGGACTCGGAGGTGGTACTTTTCGAAGAGGTACCCCTGGAAGTGGAGGACGAAGATACCGACAGCTCCGTCGACTGTTTGGACAGCGACGGTCTTTTGGGACCGAAACGCAACACTCAGAAGATCTTGACGCAGAGGACCGAGGAGATGAGCAGGGGTTTCCTTTCGTTCACAGAGGATTCCGGCCTGACAAGTAAGTCTTATCATTAAAAGTAGTTGTAGTATTAGGAAACGTTAAACTTTTGGTCTATCTGTTCAGTATATTCAAAACAGTAAATTTCGGGATTTCCCAAATGATTAATGAATTACATCACGTCCAGTATATTTCGGAGTTCCTTGATACCTCTATAACCTTCTAGAAAACCTCGATTCTTATCAATATTTCTTCCTTTCAAGTGCTATCTAGAAGAGTAGCAATCTTTATCCCAATATAAATCTCAGAAGGTGCTATTGCTTCCAAAATTATACAGCAAAAATACCCTCTTCAACATTCTTTTGTGATATCAAACGTTATATGACACTTTCTCGATCTCGTTGCATATGCCAGTACTTTGATAACACGCCAGCTTCCTTGACCACCTCAATTCTCATCAATATTCCCTCCTTTCAAGTGCCATCTAGAAGAGTACCAATCTTTATCCAAATATGAACCTTAGAAGATGCTATTGCTTTCCAAATTATACAGCAAAAATACCACCTACCAGCATTCTTTTGCAATATCAAACGTTATATATGACACTTTCTCGATCTCGTTGCATGCCAGTACTTTTATAACACGTCAGCTTCCTTGACATCCTCAATTCTTATCAATATTTCCTCCTTTCAAGTGCTATCTAGAAGAGTACCAATCTTTATCTCAATAAAAACCTAAGAAGATGCTATTGCTTTCCAAGTTATGCAGCATAAAACCGATCTACCAGCATTCTTTTGCAATATCAAATGTTATATATGAAACTTTCTTGATCTCGTTGCATATGCCACTACTTTGATAACACGTCAGCTTCCTTGACAACCTCAATTCTTATCAATATTTCCTCCTTTCAAGTGCTATCTAGAAGAGTACCAATCTTCATCTCAATATAAACCTTAGAAGATGCTATTGCTTTCCAAGTTATACAGCATAAAACCATCTACCAGCATTCTTTTGCAATATCAAACGTTATATATGACACTTTCTTGATCTCGTTGCATATGCCAGTACTTTGATAACACGTCAGCTTCCTTGACATCCTCAATTCTTATCAATATTTCCTTCTTTCAAGTGCAATCTAGAAGAGTACCAATCTTTATCTCAATATAAACCTTAGAAGATGCTATTGCTTTCCAAGTTATACAGCATAAAACCCATCTACCAGCATTCTTTTGCAATATCAAACGTTATATATGACACTTTCTTGATCTCGTTGCATATGCCAGTACTTTGATAACACGTCAGCTTCCTTGACATCCTCAATTCTTATCAATATTTCCTCCTTTCAAGGGCTATCTAGAAGAGTACGAATCTTTATCTCAATAAAAACCTAAGAAGATGCTATTGCTTTCCAAGTTATGCAGCATAAAACCCATCTACCAGCATTCTTTTGCAATATCAAACGTTATATATGACACTTTCTTGATCTCGTTGCATATGCCAGTACTTTGATAACACGTCAGCTTCCTTGACATCCTCAATTCTTATGAATATTTCCTCCTTTCAAGTGCTATCTAGAAGAGTACCAATCTTTATCTCAATAAAAACCTAAGAAGATGCTATTGCTTTCCAAGTTATACAACATAAAACCCATCTACCAGCATTCTTTTGCATTATCAAACGTTATATATGACACTTTCTTGATCTCGTTGCATATGCCAGTACTTTAATAACACGTCAGCTTCCTTGACAACCTAAATTCATATCAATATTTCTTCCTTCCAAGTGCTATCTAGAAGAGTACCAATCTTTATCTCAACATAAACCTTAGAAGATGCTATTGCTTTCCAAGTAATACAGCATAAAACCCCATCTAACAGCATTCTTTGCAATATCAGACGTTATATGACACTTAATTGATCTCGTTGCATATGCCAGTACTTTGATAACACGTCAGCTTCCTTAACAACCTCAATTCTTATCAATATTCCCTCCTTTCAAGTGCTATCTAGAAGAGTACCAATCTTTATCTCAATATAAACCTTAGAAGATGCTATTGCTTCCCAAATGATACAGCAAGAATACCATCTTCCAGCATTCTTTTGTAATATCAAACTTTGTATGACACTTTCTTGATCTCGTAGTATACACCAGAACACTGATAACAAGTCAGCCTCTGGACAACCTCAATTCTTGTCAATAGTTCCACCTTTCCAGTGCTATTCAAAAGGGCACCAATCATCATCCCCTTCAAATCTTAGAAGCTGCTTTTGCTTCCCCAATTATACAGCAATAATTTCATCTCCCAGTATTCTTTTGCAATAGGTATCGAAAATTATATGACACTTTCTTGTCCTTCGATTTATCGATCTTGTTTTTCAAGTCAAAATCAGTTAATTTCAAAATCGATTTATCCCGAAGAAAACGTCCGGAGAGACTCTATAGTTAGACCAAAACATTGACGTTCTTCAGTGTAGGTACTCCATTGATGTAAATAGTATCAAGTGCACCCCATGGATGGTGATGGCCATAAAAAACCCAACCGCAGATCGATTCATGTCGTTGAAAAGTCTCATTCAACTTCGGCCAAATCCTTCCATTCACTTCGTTAACATTCGCAAGTAATTTCGTTCTCCATTGTTGCTATACCCACTGGCGTGTTTCCTTATTTGGAAAGCTCTCCGGTCTTATCTAGACTTCGTAGCTTGTTGTGGTGCGATTGGAAAACCGTTAATGATATAATTGCATACGGGCCGAACGTTGAGGTAGATCGTGTAAAATACCAATTGACCGAGACAGGAAAGTAGTTACAATGAGCCACTTGAGGAGGACGTCCGAATGAATTGAAATTGATGAAGTGGGCTCAACTTGGGGAAATCTGGACAGGCGTTATGATATGTCTCAATCAAGCAGTTCGGAAAATGTACAAGGAATTTTTTCACTATTATACCAATTCTTGTCAATTATTCCGAAGGACTGTAGTCTTGTAGTTTTCTGAACTCTCTTAAATTCTTCAACCCGGTTCTGCACTCTTATTATGGAACAATATTTACCGTTAATGTTTATTTCAGTCGACTTAAACGAAAGTTGTTATGATCTATAAATGAAAATAGATCTTGGCAAATGGTGAAAAGGTTGAAACTAAATGTTTTGGCATTGTCATTGAAAGCGCCAATAACAAGTATCAGAAATAATACAAACATAGTTCATCTACATATCATAAACCCTTCCATACGGTGTGTCAATTCGAAAAAATACCACCCTTAACATCTGAATCCCCATGCAAAATCAGAATTATGAAGAAAGAGGTAAACTTTGGTTCGTAAGAATAACAGGAAAAGAGGGCTCAATAAAATTGCAATCATGGCAGATTACTCCATGAAATATTTTCTATAATGATCCTAAAATTATAATTTTGAGAAACAGGTCTCGTAATAAATGAAGAATAGGGTTATGATAATTTTTTTAGCTATCGAAAATTCTGGTGTTATTTAAACCAATAGCAAGAGAAAAAAGCATTTGAAATAAATAATAATAAAGTTCGCCTACTCTTAATTTGAAAACTTGAAAACCTTCCAAAATTCATAGTTATTTCGGCAAACGACCACCAAAAATTTTTAATTTTATTTGTTCAATACTAAAGATATCGACAAATCCTTTGACAAACAAAAAAAAAACATAAAAACTAAACCAACCCACGTTTACCTATTACCTCTCTCATGAGAGGTATTGTTCTCTATAAATTACTCTCTTATCACCGTCATTATCGCCTATTGCAAAAAAAGTTCCAAATAAAAAAGAGAAATGGAAATTAATTTTGAAAAATGCTGTCAATGATAATGTGGAAATCCGGAGATCTCGAGGTATTTGTGTGAAATAGAGGCTCCCACAATCAAAAGTTTGAACCAATTTTATCTCTTCATTATTTTACGATATCGGCTATTATGATGCACCCTTGAAAAGAAGTATTCACGTAATATTATTCTAATCTAAATTGTTAAGTTGTTATTTGTTTACCCGTTCTATTGAAATACGAACATAAAATATTATTTTGAGGATAACCTTTTCGGTAGATATAAATACTAGTGCCAACTTTTATCGCATGTTTGAAGTTGGTAAATATTTATTTCAGTTTGGGAATCTTACTTGCTGTATAGTATATCAAGAATATCGGTACAGATATACTGTATCTGGAATATAAGGTGTTGGGTGTTGATTATTACACTACTGTACCAGTAAGTTTATATCGAGATTCGAGATCACTTTAATTGACATCCTCTTCACTTATCTGATTGGTTTAGTTTAACTCAAGCCTCGTCTATTGTCTTTTATCTTTTATAATGGAGATATAAACCGTCCAATATAAAATAACGTTATCAAAACTATGAGTGTCTGTACTACCTTCTTCGATTTCCTCCCAATATGTCTTAGGATCTAATCGTGATAAATTACCTATTCATTTAAACGATAATTGAATTCGAAGATTCTATTCAGAATCAGGAAGTCAATTTCCCCAAGATTGTTTTTAGCTACATAGTACGTCGTTTAATCTCTAAATCATCTTTTTATTGTCGGTGATTTAAATGTTTGTTCGTGTTATTGTTATTTTTTTATTTCCACTGAACCAATGCATTTCGAAGATATTGCATTGATTGCCTTAATAATTCCTACGATATAACGATTATTCAACTATTCGAAGAAACATAAATCTAAAGAAATGAATGGATAATATCAAATTTCAACATACCTATCTGTTTCTATAATACTTCCTCGGTAGTCCTGCATACATAATGAGCTTTTTTTAATTATGCATTCGACGATATTCTCGGCCTTGACACTGTGATTGAAAGTAAGATTGAGATTGTTTAAAACTGCTTTAGTTCTATCTATTAAACCATTCCTTGCATTGTTCACCTTGACAGTAATTTGCACAGATAGCGTCGATTTGTTTGACGATTTTCCTACCTCAAGCTGTTTGCGATAGACAACCAATTTACTCCAAGGTTAGTAGGTGTCTTCTCTGGATTCGTCAGAGTTGAGGTCAATTCATAAGCCGGGATAACATAACATAGCATAAGAATAAAAGAGTGTAGATAGTGAAATGAACTGACTTGTCAGTAAGAATTCATACAGTGGAATTACATAACACAACATTCAACTGTTATGCTTTATGTCACAAGCAGACTGCGCATGATAAGCACAGAACACTAAAAATATGTAAGTTGATCGCTGTCAAGTTTGTAAAATTGTTTGAGGTTGAGTTAACTCAAAGAAAAAATTCGATATTAGAAATAGATGGGATCTTCGAACTTATGATTTCTCTGTTTGTTTCTGTTAAAAGTTAAAATTGAATAGTAAATTTTACGATACTCGATACATTTCATTTTTTTTTCTATTACCTATTCTACGTTATTCCTCATTGTGAAACCTCAAAGTAGAACCTTATGCCATGTTATTCTTATGTTGTGTTATTCCGGTGTATGAATTAACCTGTACAGAATCACTCTATGATCAGAGCTGATTTTTCTTCATTATCCTTGGTCCATTTCTTTCCGTTAATAGCAACAACTGATTTTAATGTCGGATGAAAACGAAGATTTACTTTATGCCTCATAATTCCTTTTTAAACAATATAATTCAACAATATTCATTCAAGGCTCTCGTGATGAGCCATTTGCCGTTTGATTAGTATCTAATCGTTGTGTTTGCTCGCTTGATACGCTATCAGAATTGCTGCGATAAACTGTGGTAGTTGAGAACACGATGGTCATGTGACGATCTTAAACGGGGTTTGGCAAAGCGCTTCTCGCTTGCCTCTCAGTTATATAATTTTGCTAAGATATATGCAAATGTTTCTGAATGAAAGAACTACCATAATTTGATGTACGAAACTGGAAATCTTTCAGTGGTTAAAAAAAATTCTTTAATCGCCTAGTTAGAAATTTTGTAATTAACATATTACATCCACATAATTATTATGGTAAACTCGGACGTCTTTTCGATATGTATTTTTCTCCTGAATGGTTTTATTTCTGACTTTTAGTGCCATCTATAATGGATCTTTTAGCATTTTACTATGTCGACATAACTGAAGATTAAGATGAAGGACCGTTAACACCCCCACCTGATTCACCATATTTTAGAAATTGAACCTTGTCATTTCACGGTTGTGCCAAATAAAGAATATTCTACGAAGTCAAAAAGATTTAAGAATGCCGAAACCGCCTTCACAACAACGCAACCTTAATTTTGTTTGTTAATTCTTGAATTCACCTGGTTGAAAATACATAACTACATATTATTGAAATAAAAAAAATTAACAGAGCATTCAAAATTGTTGAACAAATTTTATCGTCACTTTCCAACATGCTCATTGAAGAAGACATTCCAGATGTTGAGAAGTACCTAATATTTACATATGTACAACTAGGATGTGTCATAATACCAACCTTAATTTCTCGGCACCGAGAAAAAATGCAAAAAGAGGTGAACTTTGGTTCATAGGGGAACATTTTATACGGTTGGTTGCATTTAATTTGTATCAACCCTGTCAGCCTGGTGACAGAAACCCCTGAAATCTTAAATGAGGAGGGGGGTTGATTGACACCTTTTTTTCAAGGTTATTCGATTGCCTTCTCAAAAGTGGCATACACTCGACTTTTTTTGTTAGTACTAGAGTGGAATAGTTATGATATCGAGAGTTGCAATGAAACATGAAAATAATAGAATGTTTTTCAATATAAAAGATTTCGAAAATATTGTCCATTATTTTTTAGACAAAAATATAACCTTTTTTCAAATTCGACCCTTTAGTTTTTGAAAAACTTGAATTTCTTGGTATGCTGTGTGTATTCTTTCTTTCAATTTTTCTACGTCTTTGAGTACTAACAAAAAATGTCAAGTGTATGGCATCGGATTACCTTCGAAACGAGGTGTCGCTCAACACCCTTGCCTTTTAAGGTTTAGGAGTGGCTGTCATCACGTTCACAGGGTTGATACAAATTCATTGCAACCAACCGTATAAAATGTCCCCCTACGAACCAAAGTTCACCTATTTTTGCATTTCTTCTGATTTTGCATGGGGGCCGAGATAAAAGGAGTACTTTTTCGAATTGGCACACACCGTATATATGCATCGACCAAATATTTCAAGATTGATTGAAACACATTCTAATCAAGAAACATATATAGAAGAATTCATGCAATCAGATTATTATTAATTCATAATGACTGATCGAAAACATAAAATGCAATATGTTAAATTAATTAAATGAAAGTAAAATTCATGTTGATTATTCTTCAAATTTTCGATAATCATCCATTAAATGAGAAGTGTCCATAAATAAACCAATGTCGTCAACATGGACCGAATATTTCATCAAACCCACTGATATATTTGGTCCATTGTCAAATTTTAAATTAAAAATCGATTATTGAACGATCGCAAGTGGTTTGCGACCACCCTCAGGCGAACTTACTGTGGAATTGAACACTTTAAGCAAAGCACCACGGGCTGATACCAAAATAGGATTAAAGGATAGGAAGCAGAGGATGAACCTTCTTTCGGCGCAGTTCCGGGGCTGTCTCCTAGTTTTGGAAAAGCTAAAAGGCACTTAACTCAAAGTTGCTCAATATCACTTTCAGAAGATACAATTCTGCGATAAAAACGCACCCAACTAATTTTTTGAAGGATCAAAAAAAAATGATATTTGCAAACGGAAAAACTAAACTCATTCTCAAAAATAAGATTTATACCTATTTTTCTATTAATTTCAAGTTCCACGAACCATTCAGTAATATTTCAACATAGATAACAAATTTTTCGATAATTATGAAATCATTTCGCACAGAAATAACAACAATTGAAAGTATTTTTCGCATAGTATAAAACATATAATAAAATTCTTTCGATCTATTCACTTCAAATATTATACATCTTGTCCATCCATACCAGTAGACCTCACTCGTAGAATCAACTTACGTCAAACAAACTCGCTCTTCTATTTGCATAAACTCGTTTAGAGATGAATACGTGCGTTGTCATATATGTGTAGCGGAATGTTTTTAACGCTTATTGTTTAGTTAACACTTCGACTGCTAAGTGAAAATGCAACCAGAAGTTGAAGGACCCTGCTTTTAGTTGTGACAGGTAGAATATCCGACGAGTGCACCAGTCGTATGAAATAACATTGTATTCAACAAGAAATAGAAAATTTCCGAAGGAATTGGCATATTATTTGGAATTAAACGTTAATATAGAGGGTTAATATTCATGAGGTGAGGCCATGTACCTATATAAAAGTATATCACGTCAATTAATGATAATATACCTTGTATCTGACGTAATCGGTGCAGGCTGCAACCGAAACCAATCCGTCGATTCCATAATGAGATATTATCACATATTCAATGAGGATAACTGTTTTAGGATCAGAAAACGAGTTTTATAAACAAGCGACCTTGTTAATCTGTTCCCTAGATTTCGAGCAACATTAAGCTCTCGAAAGTAACTGGATATTTTCTTCGAATCAACAGTGTTGACTCTGTATAAATTTTCATCTCGAAAGTAGTTTCATGAAAAACATTATTTTAGATAAAAACTCATTTCCGAAAGATCACTGGTGATTAGATTCTACTCATTAACTCCAACCAATTCCCATTAGAAGATCTCAAATGGTTGTCGAATAGATGCCCAGTCACATGGATTCCTTAGTAATTCTTCATCTCATCAACTCGAATGACATTATTGGTGGTAGTCTTCTTTTTGTGTTCTTCGAATGAACTCTTTATTTCTTCCTTACAGCTTTCTATTCTGCTTTA
This sequence comes from Aphidecta obliterata, assembly GCA_963966015.1. Lineage (NCBI taxonomy): Eukaryota > Metazoa > Arthropoda > Insecta > Coleoptera > Coccinellidae > Aphidecta > Aphidecta obliterata. Next base: position 15,892,723 of record OZ014427.1, read on the forward strand.
GACCCTTACTTTGATTTCGATCTTAGCTCAGATGATTCAGCTTCTTCCTTCCTTTCTGAAAGCAATTATGTCGTTTTAGAATATGACGGAAATGATTGGGGTGAAAAAAAAGAAACCAAAGAAGGTATATATTTTTCTTTCCATCAGCTTGATCTTCATTTGTGAATTTTTATTTATTTATTTATCCTATATTTGTTAATGAATCGTGCATATTATTATAATTCAGTGAAGCTAATTACCTTCCTCTTTATTTCCAGTGCTGAAAGAAGAATCAGACGATCTGACACACTTGGCTCCAGTGGCTAGTGACGTATGTGTCCCTCTAGAAGACCATCCGTTCCTTTCGGAGGTTTTCGATGATCTCTTACTCAAAGACAATTTTAACCCACTCATGATGGACGAACCATTGGACCCGTTCATATCCTACAGGGACACTTACGATATGTCACCAGAACTTTTATCGCCGACATTTTCCAAGGTCAGTATCTGCGATTCAGACCGTTCAGAAAACTGGCATCCTTGTGGCGTATGATCTCTTAATTCTCAAATTTTTTTCAGAACTACGACTCCAGTCTTCCCTCTCTCAACAGCCCGAGCAATTCGCTCGGCGAAGACGACCACATATCCTCCTTCGTCAACTACACCGTCGAAGACGACAAATTGGACTCTGCCCTCAGACCAGGATCTCCCTACATTCCAATGACCATGGACGATTTGCCCCTCTTATTATCTTCCTCAAATGATCTCATGTGGAGCAATAGCAGCAGTCCTGTACCACCAAGTCCCACCAACAAGGCCGCTAATGACGGCTCGAGTTTGGCACAGTTGTTATCGACAACGGTCAAAAGTACGATGAAATCAAATACATCTGAACTAGGTAAAGAGGATTGGGGTTGAACCAAGGTTTGATGGTGGAATTTGGAGGAATTCTCGGTTTCGAAAGTCTTACTTGTTACCTTAACATTCTGGTCGATCATCATTTCGATAGAAGATGAAAAGAAACCCAGATGCTCACAGAGATAAACATGTCCTCTCTTCCACAAGAAACTTTTCCAAAGTGACAGAGTCAAAAGATATCGATAACTGGAGACAAGTGTTGAAAATTGTTATTGGCGTTGGCTTAATTAGGGATGCACGACATAAGTGTTTGGAATGAGGATAAGAAGAGATTCACTTTTTATTTGAAAGAGTTTGAGTAGATCTTTTTTGTTGGTGTGAGGTATATTCCACACCTGGAGGAAACCTGAGAATTTCGACAATTTCCACCTCAACCCTTATTCATGTCAAATGATGGAAACAGAACAAATTGTAAAAACTGTAGAATCACATAGAGCAAAGTTTACACCATCCAAGGTATTTCTCTGCATAAATTCGGCCTTACAGACGATGATATAGGAAAGGGTCCTTCCTACAGTCTTTGCAGAACCTGTTCTATTCCCAAAACGGCAATGCTCCCAACAAGAGTACCAACCTTTTTTTTTTCAGGACAATCAATAAGGTCTGAGACAGTAACGTCGCACAGCAACAAGCGTTCCAATTCCAGCAGCTGCAGCCTGTCGAATAAGAGGATGAAGACCGAGCAGTCGAACGAAAAGGTCTCGTCTGAACTCTTGCAACAATTAATTTCGAATAACAGTACAAATAGTCGGGGTCGACCGAAAAAGTCGAGCTGGTTATTGGACAGTCAAAAGGCCACTTGCGTGAGCCAACCTAGCGATAGCGTCCTAATGAATCTATTGGTAAGCGGCTTCGATATCAGATCCGGATACATCTGCCTGGCGCCCGCGAAATCGAAGAGATGAACCGTTCCTAAGCCAGAATCGAATGCGTTTTAGTATTTGAAAAACGCGCCGTATTGTGGAGCAACGTACACTTCCTGTACTAGTCATTATTTTCTTAGACTGATTTCCTAAGACGAGAGGAATACTCGGAAGAAGGCATTTTCGATATTGGTAGCTTTAATTTTTTCGATTCGAAGGGTACTTCTGCGCGAAGGGAGAGATGCTAAACTGACTCCAACTCACAAATTTTCTATGTCAAAAAAGCGTTATGAATGGGAAGGCTGTGATATAACTGTTCGAAAATTTGCTACCAATCGAAATTTGTTCTTTTATTGAGCGAATCACCGACTTGAATCCTGAGGATGTTAACTGGGCTAGAATTCCTACAATTTCAGGAACACATGGGTCTCATCTCCTGCTTCAATAAATTGAGCACGAAAGAAAGTCTTCTTTTCTTATCCTTCCCTATATCCTCAACCACCAAACCTACTTCTTAAGCAAAGCAAATGATCTGCATCTCATCGCTGATTTGTGTCCCAGTAATTTGTTGAAGTCTCTTCGCTCTCCTTATGTTTTCAAGTCTTACAAATCAAGTAAATAAGAAGCAACCTCATTGACAACCTCAGGATTAAGAGCAATACAATCAACAAATTTTGGTTTCCGAAACCTCCATCGAGAACATTCATAGACAATAAAGCAAGTTCCACAAATACTTTTAGTTTCCGTTTCTTTCGTGCCTTAACAATAGTCCATTAGTTGACGATACTGATTTATATTTCTGGGAAGTAACTGCCAAATGTTGGAAGCGTGTACAAAGTACTGTGATAGGTTTTGCTTCGGCCACTCAAGTGGGCTCTCTCTTTATGTTGAATACTCCCATCATTCCAAAGATTACTATGAACATAAATAGAGAAACTGTTATCGCCATATCAGAAAAAGTTTCATTGTTTCAACAGATTTCGTAAGCGATGAATATGTCTTGAAGCTCTGTTTGCTTTCTGTTTATAGTTTTAAATGTCATGGATTAAAATATGTGTAATTGTAGAGCATAGCGAGATATTAGATGGACGAATATTTTGGCAAATGATGAAATCGAAAGATCTTTTATAAAGATCGAATTGTAAATTATGAAAATTTATGTAGCATAAACTATGCTATTGTTGGAGAATAAAAATTTACTGGTTATATATTGTCTTTCATTTGTTCCCTTTCTTATGTTTGAATTCCGTTTTGTACTATGATTTTCAATGAAGAACGATGAAATTTTATTATTTTATTGTTTGTTTATAATATGATATTTATTTTCCAGAGTTTTATATTTGCAGATTCGGACGAGAAATTTCGAAGAAGACTTTACAATTCTATTTCAAACCCAGTTCAATACTGAGTTTATTAATCATACATCGAAAACTTGGGAGTTTCAGGGGATATTATTGTTGATATAAAAATGCTCGGATATGTCGATTTTAATTTTCTCTTTGCATCCTTTTCGATCAGGGGATGGCCAAACTACATTATTGGAATGAGGGATGGGGGTTGAATCGCACATCATTGAAAATAGCTTTCAACACACTAAAAAGTAGTATTTTTAATTTGGATGAAGAGTTTTCGAAAAACAAAATTTCTGTACATCTCTGGACAATATTCGCACACTTTTTGTAATGCTCCTATCAAACAGATAAATTTTCTTTTTGAATTGCGATACGGAAACTGAATTTGTATTAAGTTTATATCACCACAAAGAATTCAATAGGAAACTTTGTGATATGCTATTGGTACAGTGAGTGCAAAAAGCGTCTAGGAAAGTACAGAAATTTGTTGGGAATGTTCTTCTGGATAACAAAGTAATTTTTTTTTAACGGTTTATTCAAATTAAAAATACTCCACTACCATACCCTATTCAAATTATATAGGTTGTTCACCTTCTCCTAGGGGGATGAAGTGACGATGGTGCAAATATGACGAAAAAAATATCCTTCTGATGACTGAAATATCTATCGTTTTATCACCTGAAACATAAATTTCAAGTTTTCGTTCTGGATTTGATTTTCGAAGAACAAATCACTCATTTTATTATCAATAAATCTTGAGGGCATCATTCGAATATGCAATTCGATATACAGGGTGTCTGGTAATCGTTGTAAAATATTGTTAGTAGTGATAGAAAGGAAGATGACCGTTTAGAATATATCAGAATTTCAACATTCTGGATAATCGCATCCCTAACTCGGTTCGAGGGTGCCAAGTATACAAATTAGGACAAATCGAAAAAAAAATTCTGCTGAATATTACTGATGATTGGTGATTTCAGAAATACGAAACAATTTTTCAAGGGGTAATAGTTCGATTGAAAAATTGTATCAATTTCTGAAAAACTGTTCTCTTTTTCTGAAAGCACCATTTGTAGACATGGCACCGAAAATATTGATCTGAGGTAGCGATTTTTCAGAAATTTTGAAAATGCTCATTATCTCGGAAACCCTTAGATTTTTACCAAGGTAAAATTATAATAAAGGTCATGGCCTATTACATCACTGGTTCTAATATTGAACAAGGTTTATTGGAAACCCGTTTCTGTTTCCCAATTTAATAATTTCGTTTCTTTAATTTCATCAGTCTTTTTCATATATTCTTTTATTTTTGGTTAAGGTCATTTGTTGATAATTTTTTATTCTCCGATTGGTCAATTTGTTTTGTTTCGAGTTCAATAATACTTCGTTTGGCTTTTCATCTTTTCATTTGATTTCATTCTTCTTTTTGAATTTTGGTTTCTAATTATTAGTTGAGAAAAATGAATTTCACATGAATTATTTTTCAAGCCTTGATGAGTAGAGGTTGAAGCCTCAATCTTTTTTGACCTATATTTCAATTACAATCCACCACCTATAAACCTTTCCCGAAGACCATACGTATCTGCAAAAAATAATGCCCCTCATAGAAACTGACATAAAAAGAATATCTGTATCTATCTGTAGATAAAAAAAGGTCTTCGGATTGTTCTTATGATTCAGCTCGAAATATTCCAAACAATACAGCATACAACCAAAAATATGGAATGAATTACTGAGATGCCCAAGGGTTTTAATATCTTGACTATCGTTCTTTTATTGTTTGTCTACGTGTATATCTTTGTTCAGTAGAAAATTTTTTTCTCTTCAAGTCTCATTATAATTTTTTTCATTTTAAAAAATAATTTATGATGTCTTCTGACGATGGACTTCACTTCATTAATTTTTTTATTCATATCTGGTAGATTTTAAAAATCTAAAATTGGATATTTATTGTTTTTTCAAACCACCTAGATGTTCGTTCCAATTGATATTCATTATCTTGTTGAATAAATTACCGAATATTAAAATGGTTGTGTAATTTGCATATCGTATCACTCAACATTTCGCCAAAACAGCAGAGGGCATCTTCAGATCCTTTGAAGATGACTGATTTTCGGGAAAATATACTACAATTGGATTTTTGAACGTTTTAATTCAAAATTTAATTTCAACGAGTGGAAAATTATTTAAGAGCAACCAATACCGCGAAGAAAACTGGATTTGGAGGGGTTTTTTTTCAAAAATATTTTTAGTGCAATTGATTCAACTCGATAGAAACAATTCCAGATGTTGACCGTTTTTTTCTTTGATGATTTACAACAATGATAAAATCCGAAATTTTTACTATTCCCCAGTTTCCTCTTCTGCAGCCGTCATTTGAATACTTTCGAGTATTCAATGGGAAGCGGCCCAACCGAAAATACAAGTCTCTTTCCTTGAATTATTGTGAAATAATGTTCGGAATAATCTGCTAGAAGAAATCGTTTTGAAGTATGAAAATTTTGAAGTGCTAATGAATTTTTGGCACATCCGCACATCATTGAAAAGGTCTTCGAATTTTTTGACAAAAGTATTCAGTCTTTTGAATTATTATTATGAAGATGAACAGTTTCGAGTAAAAAAATTGTTTCTGAGACTTTCTCAAGTCCTGGCTTATACTTGCATATTTTTTCAACAATTCTCACTCCACTTCCATGAAGTTTTTATTGCTATCGATTCATCGCAATTGGCAAAACGAAACTAAAATTTTGTTGATCAAGTAGAAAAAATGTAAAATATAAGAAATTGTCTTATAATGAAATGTACCTGAATATTTTGCTTAATTGGTATATTTGAATATCAATGTTTCTTGAATCCGTTTCAAAGCGTTAGTGAATAGAGTTTTTTTTGTCATCCTTCAATGGACAACATTTGAATGTGATTTTTATAATTCAACACATCAATTGAACAGTAAGTAGTTTTTCTTTCATATTGCACTCATAGTTTCGTTTCAAATCAAAGAATTTCAATCATGTTGAGTATGTTATTGATTTTTATGATATAATCGAAAGAAATATTCCTTTTATTCGTTTAATTTTCAAATTTCTTCATATTAACAAATCTTAAAAATTAATAATAGGTAGGTATAAATTAATAGGTAAATAAACACAATTAATAGTGCATAATCATAATTTCTTACAGGTCACACTAGGAGCTCTCAGTTTAAATACCACTTGAAGTAACTTCTTCAGTCCAATCCTCGTCAACTTACCCACATTTTGGTCATCAACGATACAAGAATATACACTGGTTACACACACACTGACCAGAGGCCCACCGACAACTTCGCAAAGGTAGACAGAGTAATCGACTGGTGAATTCACAGCTGCCCGATGCAAGAGGATACATATTTATTTTGTGCCTACGTGATAATCTACACATCGGCTCATTTTCTTTTGTAAACGTGAACCGAAGAACTCGAACGATAAGCGTGTGCAATTAATTCGATGGCAACCGCATGGTTTCCGACTTTATTGACCATTCTCGAGTGATTATGATGGAATTACTTCCTTAAGGTCGAACCTGTGGAGGTGCTTCACCATGAGTCATTCACTCGATGGGGGCTACTTGTTTTTGCTCGACCACATACTCATGGCATATTTTTTTCAATATCTATAATTATTTATTTTTATAGTTTTTTTTATTGATTTCTATTTCAGCTGTTAGTTTGTGCTAATATGCATGAGATATTTTTTCTGATATGGTGAATAAGGGAATCTCCCTAAAAATTTTCGATGACTAGTACTACGTCGTGTGGCAATACATAAAAAATTAATATTTTGAACCACAATGTGTAAATCTTCGACCCAAAAACGGAAAACTTCTGTCTCCGCAGTTTTCAAACAAAAAAATTTATTTTCGAATAAAATTGCTAAAAATCCAACCACACTTCTCATCGCTCTGTAGGTTGTGTAATTCTTTCCAGAAATGAACTACTCCGGAAATTCTTCTTCTCCTAAAACAACATACCGGTGATACTTGAATATACCCACGTTTTTTGTCATAAAAGGGATATCAAAAGTGTACTGAGTCATAATCAATTATCAAAATTGTTCCATAAATATGTTGAATTGAATGAAAACTCATAGCAAAAATTTTTTAGGGAAATACCAGAACAATCTCATCGAAGAGGAAGGCCACCCCAGGCTCGAATCTACATCGTTACCTGCTCAGAGTGAACTCCAAGTCCCTTCTGGTCCCAGAAACTCAGCATCAACCTATCAGCTCGCTGTTGACCCTCACAGACAAAGACTACGAAGTAAATGCCCCTGTTAACAGCGGCCTTCTTCAAGGAGAAGATTTAATTAAGGCTTTAGAGATCTGCGACGCCATTTAGCTAGAACCCATAGGGGAAGAAAAACGAGAATTTGATATACCCCTTGTAATTAAAGGCTGTAGTGTGAGCATTATGAATGTTAAAGTTGTTACTAATAAGTCAGAGTAATTATTTTTGGAGATAATGCGACATTGGGGCACTTGAAGATGATCGATGTCCGCTCTCAATGCAAAATGAGTTTTCAGAGTTTTATTAGATCATTATAATGAAAACAACAATATTTTGGAAATACCACGTACAAATTTATTTCGAATGATTATCTTAGTTATATTTCCTTATAGATTACTAAAAGAACTTCTATTCAACTTCCATAATTTCTGAAACAATAGAAAGAGCTTCGTAAGGTTTCAATGGGTTCCATCAATAGTGCAAGGAATTATTTCACCACTCAAAATTTACGGAAATGTGATCAATCAATTATTCAATCCGAAAAAGTTTCTGCTCGATTTTAAGACATATTGTTCTTTGGCTTGTTCATCTTCAATAGAATCGTGGTAATGTAAGATTATATAGATGATTTAAATTTTGTATGTTGAAAGAAAATGAATAGATTAAGTAGATAGTGAGTAAGCTTTTTTGATATTGTTTTAAATTTTTATTGGAATCCCAGAACGATTCGCTCAATATTCACTTCAAAATAAGAAAAAGTAAAAGTTTTGGTGAGTTGGTGGATTCTCAATATTTTCCATAAATTTTTTCTACGGTTTTCTCATAATAAAAGATAAAACCAAGTTCGAGTTTGAAGAAGGTTGCAATTTTTCAAACAAAGCCTTATGATATGTGATATTACATTTTTTTGCATATCAGAAAAAGCTTACTCATTTCCATACAGAAGAAACCCCTGAATGCATATATAAAGAAAGTCAGGGCTCATTTTGTTCGAAATATCAATGCTCCTTTTTATATTTAGATGAAACTGTATGCTCATAAGAGACCAAATATAGATTGTAACGTCACATTGCATTTCAATTATCAGTTATTTATTTTCATTTTCTATTTTTCGCTTTTTATATAACTATAATCTATTCACCGAAGAGTTTATTGGTTTATTGATATCAATACCTTGAACTTCTCGAAGAATCCTTTCGAGTCTCGTTAATTACCAAGCTCTCTTAAAAAATTGTGGGTAAGGTAAATTAGAAGCATCAAATATATCAGACCAATAAAATGGATTGCAATATTTTTATACATTTGAATAAAACTAAAATCTGCTATGTTTGATGTGATCTTATTTGTGTCTCATCTAATGTCCGAAAGAGTTGAAAACTGCCATGTTATGGATAGAATTTTTTTAATGCTGCAGCATATGTACAGTCTATTTCATTTAGGTTAAGGGAAATTTGAAGAAAGGTTTTTTAGAAATAAATACTATGTTGTTGAATTCTACATATGCAATATATTGAAAACAATTGCCCATTATTTATCAGTTGCTGTTATTATTTGTTGGTATCTCAAATTTTTATTTAGTTCATGTGATCCCAATACTCCCGTTTATCCCTTAATTGTGGGCCTAGTAATATTTTGTGACCAAATTTTAAAACATGAAAATATATTATCTTATGGGCATAGTACAAATATTATTCTTTCAACCTCAACTCTTGAATTTAAATTCTTCAAGGAAAAAAAACGGATCTTTCTTTTGGACCTCCAGGTTTGCGTTCATTTGTGCAGCATTTTAATGAAGAAAGTGATGTCCTGGGAATCTAAAAATGCCGCAAACTCAACACAATAAGTATAATTTAATTATTGAACGTTGGTTAGTTCTTTGAATTCAATTCCCCGATTTGACGTTTCATATATTCGTATATCGCATTGATCTGCCAATATTTCGAAACAAGAACTTCAAAAAAAAATTATAAAGAGCAGTGTCGTGAAGTCAGGAGCTTTTGAGCGCTCGTTCATCCACCTTTTGGGTAGATTCGCATTCTCAAGTTTTAGAAATTAATTGAAAACATTTTTGACAAAAAAAATTTCAAACTGTGGTGACCAATTTTAGTTTGAGTGCATTATTCTTCATCTATTTGCAAAATTTCATTCCAATCCAATCAGTATCAGAAAAAAAATATGTTGAACGGCCATATTTACGGAACGTCCTAGTCTAATTTTGCTCATTGATGAACGTGACCGCGACATTCGCGATCCAAACGTACCCAGAAAAAAAAAGTACCTAGGCCTTTCTGTTCGTAAGTTATGATTTTCTATGGTTCTGAATATGCTATCTGGACAAAACTTTGCATGTAGCTTGAACACGTCATTCTCCATTTGAGTGCAGAATTTCATCTCGATCGAATCTCTAGTTTCGGGGAAATCAAGAGAACAAAATTTCGAACGTCCATATTTACGGAACCCCTGGTGGAATTTAACCGAGGCATTTGGGAACTGAACCCACACTGAAAATTTCAAGTCCCTATGTTGTTCCGTTCGAGAGTTATTGTGCTTACGGACGGAAGGACGGACTCGAATTTTCGACGGTTTTATAATCAGTGAGTCGAACTCTGTCGATTGAGACCATTTTCGGCTCAAAATTCGAAAAATGAAGACATCGTGACGAAATGATATAGCCCTCGTGTAAGTAGAACGAGTGCTCAAAAATAACTAGAAAATCGCCTTTTATGTATCATCTCAACCAATGTGATTACATTCGATTCGATATAAGTTATGATTGAAACAAGAAAGAAGTTTCATTATCCTTCAGAATATCATTTTTTTCTATTTTTAATTCTTTTATTTATTATATATTATAATCATTATTATAATTTTGTTCAAAACTCACCAAACTGTATGGGAAAATTCAGAAAAGTGCTCGGTGTAGTTGAAGAAACATTTAAGATATGTTTTCATTCAATTTCAAAGATATTTTCTTGCGTGAGGCACCACGAATTAATTGGCCCCGATAAATGTCAGATGAATATTTAATTACACAAATAATGTTTTTCTTTCATATTTGAATACTCGTTTGAAGAAAAAATGCGTGTTGCTTACTTAGTAGAATCGTTTTTTGTGATTTTGCAAATATGCAAGCGTCGCTACGTTTGGCTCGAAAACTTACCAATTCAGCACAATTAAGCTTCCAATACAACAATCTGCTGTTACTCTCTATAACGACCGGTGAGTATAATTTATGTTTTCATTCCATTCATTGAAACCGACCGACATTCTGTTGATTGGATGTGCTTTTGGTCGATTTGATGAAACCACTGCAGCTTGTCTGGTTCTTGGCTCTCGATTCATTCTATCTTTCAAAATAAGCCAGGCTGCTCGCCACATAGGCAATAAATAAATCACGATCCAACCCCGGATCGGTAAAGGCTCTTTCTTCAATATATTTTCCAAAGACTATCAAATTCACCCAAAACTTTCACAATGACAATGCGCGATCCAATCCAATATTTCAAGGTACCGGTACTTTGTGCTTCAGAATTCGATATTTTGTACCGGTTTTTCATCAGTCGATTCGGTACATAATACCGTAATTTTCTGGCAGTATCGTATCGCTCCTGTTCTGTACTGATCTTGATTCATAATAGAAAAATAGAAATCTTTTTACGAATTTTCGGAAGTAATCTGTTTGAAATTCGTCAGGTCCGGATGATAAAAATTACGAAAAGCACTGCCGTGAAGTCAGGAGCTTTTGAGCGCTCGTACATCCACCTTTCAGGTAGATTCGCATTCTCCAGTTTCAGAAAACAATTGGGAAGATTTTGACAGCTGTCAAAGAAAATTTCAAACAAAGGCGAAAATCAAGACTTCACGTCGGTGAACGACCAATTTTTTTTCGATAATTCGCTAGAATTTTTTACGGTATCTATGGTCTCGGTAATGCGATCTGGACAAAACTTCCCACGTAGTTTGAATACATTATTCTTCATCTATGTGCAACATTTCATTGCAATCCAATAAGTTGTTTCGAAATTATTAGGAAAAAAATTTTTTGAAAGGCTATATTTACGTGACCCCGAAATTCGCGATCCGAACCTATCCTGAAAATTTCAAGTCCCTAGGCCTTTCCGTTCGAAAGTTATGATTGTCTATGGTTTCTATGGTTCTGATCATGCGATCGGAAAAAATTCAGCTCCAATATATCATTCTCAATATAAATACAGAAGTTCGTCACGATCAAATCCATAGTTTTGAAATTATCGAGAAAACTGAATTTCAAACGGCCATATTTACGGAACCCCTAGTCTTATTCTGCTCATTGATGAAAGTGACCCTCTATGGTTTCTATGGTTCTGGTCATGCGAGCTGGACCAAATTTTGCATGTAGCTTCAACACGTCATTCCCCATCTGAGTGCAAAATTTCACCTCGATCGAATCTGTAGTTTCAAAGTAATCAGGAAAACAACATTTGGAGCGGCCATATTTACGGAACCCCTCGGCGAATTTTGCCCAATAACGAACTTAACCGCGGCATTCGAGATTCGAACCTACCCTGAAAATTTCAAGTTTCTAGAACATTCCTTTCGAGAGTTATCGTGTATACGGCCGGGCGGACGGACGGACAGATTTTTGGCTCAAAATTCGAAAAATACAGACATCGTGATGAAATGATATAGCCCTCGTGTAAGTAGTACGAGCGCTCAAAAAAAGACAAATATTTTATATTTTTCAATAAATTCTTTCTTATTCTCTCAATTTATCTGTATGAAGAAATGAATACAGAAAAATCTGTATGTTTATTTACAAAAATATGATACAATTCGATACAATATTCCGAGTACCGGTATTTCCACTAGAGGTATTCAGTCGGACCGGTTCTCAAGAATCGGTACGATTCGGTACAGTAAAACCTTAGACTAGAGAGACTACTTCTCTAATCTAAGAGTAAAACCGGTACTTTGTACTTTTAAGTATATGGCACATCCCTAGTTTAGGGTGGTAAAAATTGCCTAATTGAATCAGGAAAATCTACATATTATAGCGACTAGTTGAAGAGTAATATCTGATGAATCCGCTTACAAGTAAGAAAATATTAATATTGATTATTTAATCCGGGACAGCGCGTACGCAGTCCCGACTACCAAAAATTACGCGCCCGAGTTATCCTCATTAGGGATAATCGCAGAGGTCAGCCCGATCGCAGTGCAATGAAAGGGCCTCACTCCGGGGGAACCGCCTTGTTGATCATGGTAACCCCTACGCCAGGTAAGTATGAGTTGTGCAGCTCGAAACGGGGTTATATTTCATTTCCGAAGACTCTATTGAGATTTGTACAGATGGTAGGTCCACCTTTGCGGACAAGTGCACAACAACAAATGTCTACAAAAAGAAAACGATGTTACTAATAAGAGTTTCAATATGACATACATAGATGGCGCTAAATACGTTCAGAATCAATGGGCACGTTCGACGATCTCGTCGAAGTACTCGAAGTGACAAGTCTGGTCATATAATCATAGTCGTGACAGAAAATTATAATTAGAGAATAATATTTCGACGTGAATTCAAACGAGAAAAGTGGAAATTAAAACGTGAAAAATATTGTTTGGTGATTTCCTTTGCAGTGCCATCTACCGGCAGAACCTTCAAAAAAAGTCGATCTCTTTTCGAAAGGAAAATGATACAGTGTTCCCTTACCATTTTTCGGGGTGAACTGCTCCGAATAACCAGATGGCAGCACAATGTTGACAGGTGGTTTGTGATCTTGACAACGTCGGTTGAAAAAGGTAAATAAATAGTCCTATCATTCAGAAATAAGTGATTGTAAAATGAATTTTGAATAAGCATTCTATAATTCCTTTGTGATTGATTTTAGCTGATATAAATATACATTGGCGAGGTAAATGATTATCACTTGTCGATCACATGGTCAGATAGTAAGTGAATCGAATACAGTGAACTTTCGAACCAGCAGTGGAAGATGTCCCCGGAAATTAACGGAAACCCTCCAAGTGTAGTTAAAAGAAAGAAAAACCGTGATAAAAAACAGGCTCAGATGAACGATCTGAACATTCCAACTTGTGATTACCTCTCCTCAAGTCAAATGGCGTATAACAATTCCCTCAACATGAGCATTCCAGACCTAAGTCAATACTACTCTGTTTTGAATTTCAGCAATGGATCTGAACCATTGTCATTGCCCATTCATTCAAATTACACCCAAACACGTTTCAGTGGATTCCCAAATATCAGTACACCCAAGAATCTCATTTGCCCACCTAATAATAATGATGTGGGCGACTATACGAGTCTACCTGTGACCAATATAGATCCAGATATGGACGAGAATGGGAAACGTAGATATTCTGATCCTGGTATACCAAATGACGACAGTGATAGTAGTGTTAATTCCCTTGAGGGAAAAGTTATAAAGAAATTGTTGGTCCAAGTGAATGTTTTGAAGAACTGCAACCAATGGCTCTCTAAAGAGGTTATGGAGATGAGGGGCGAACTTAACATGTTGAAACAGCAGGTGCAACAGCAGAATATGAGGCATTTTGATAGGGAGTACGAGCCTGGTATGTTAGCCGATGTAGTAAGGGAAGTCCGAGATGCTGCTCGAGTTAGAGAAGACGCTTTGCTTGCTAAAGTCAAATATATAATGGAGGAAAAGCAGATGAGCATGGTGAGAATTTTGTTTTCTGTTCAACTCGTCCAGTTTATTACAATCTTATCTCGGTATCATGAATTTTTCTTGATAATACTAGTAAATCTACTAAATCTATTCTTGATTGGTCTCGTGTGAATCCAATTTATCGGTTTTCAGAGACAGGAGTGAAAAAAGTTATGGAAAGTTTAAATCTGCAATTGAGAAAAGTTAACGGTTTATTTCATTACTACTTTTTGATCTGTAGAGCCCTCTCGAGAATCTTATTAGAGTTATTTCGAGATTACTAGATAGTGACATGTCCAGTGACAGATTATATCAGATGTCCTAGGGGTTGGCTGCAATGCCTGAAAGCCTATATCAGGACCTTCGAGTGTTTAATGACTTTGTTCGATTTAATTCCGGCTAAAACTAATTCCAACGTTTCAAAAGAGAAAAAAATTCGAGGAGAGCACTGGCATGTCAAAAGTCAGGACTTTTGCGTGCTTGTTTAAATTCATCGCCAGAGCGATCTGGTCTCCCATCCAGGTACGTAACGAACACAACGCTACTTGTCTTCAAGTCTTATCAAACTTAATGTGACAGATTATGTCATTTGAATGAAAGTTTAACAAAAGAGTTTTTTCAATTCTTCTAGTGTTACGATCCTCACAAAATTTCAATTCGATCGCATCGGTATTTTTCGAATTGGATTGATTCAATAATATAATTATTGAATATAAAGTTAATTATTAACTTAGTCTACGATTTTCACTAATTGAGAGTGACGAGATAAACTCAGGTATCTCGTCACCTGATGAAGCCATGGTATGCCGAAACACGTGTTGTGGTTTTGTTGAACTCTCAATTAGTGGAAATCGTAGAGTAAATTAATTAGTTAATACTGATTTTTCGAATTATCGGAAAAAAATTCAGAAGGCTGTATCTACGAAATGCTCAGGCGGATTTTGGCTATGTATTCACGAACTACTCCGGCGCATTCAGACCTCGAACGTTCCTTGAAAATTTTCATAACTCGAGGCGTCTAGTGCGATATTTTTTGTGAATTGGTAAATTTGTTGTAAGGGGTCATCCATAAATTACGTCACACGAATTTCATGAGTTTTGGAAACCCCCCTGTCCTTCCCTGCAAAAAATGATTCATAGAAACTGATTAAAAAATCATTTGAGAGAACTTATGAGATTCAAATTGGATAGTGAACCCGCAAATCCGTATAGAACCGTATACGATATTCATAGGTATTTAATGAAGATTACAGATACGTATTGCTTCAGTTTCTAACGTGATTCCTATCCGTTTCTATCAGCAATTCCTGGGATGAATGCTTTATGTTTCTATGAGGACATGCAGTTTGAAAATAAATGAGAATGTATAAGATTCCATAGTAGTTACTTATAAGGGTCTATGGTTTTCAATTGTGGTTCTCACATATAACACTATCTGTTCCTGAAATTCCCAGAATGATTGCTATATGGTTTGTATGTGTTTGAACACATACAAATAAAAATGTGAAGAATATAAAAAAAATAGTACACTACACTTTGTACCAGCGTGATCTTAAAATTGGGCTGTGATATTCAGTGATATTGTGGTACTTTCTTCTTCCTTATCATGGATGAAGAAGATTCAGAACGTCCGAAAAGATAAGGTATTCACAAGGGCGTAGATCTTTTTTGAGCGCTCGTACTACTTACACGAGGGCTATAGGTATCATTTCGTCACGATGTCTGTATTTTTCGAATATTGAGCCGAAAATGGTCTCAAACGACTATGTTCGAATCACTGATGACGAATCCGTCGAAAAATTCGAGTCTGTCCGTCCGGCCTGCCGTGTACACGATAACTCTCGAACGGAATGTCCTAGAAACTTGAAATTTTCAGGGTAGGTTCGAATCTCGAATGCCGCGGTTGAGTTCATTATTGGGCAAAATTCGTCGAGGGGTTCCGTAAATATGGCCGCTCGAAATTTTGTTTTCCTGATTACTTTGAAACTACAGATTCTATCGAGGTGAAATTTTGCACTCAGATGGAGAATTACGTGTTCAAGCTACATGCAAAATTTGGTACAGCTCGCATGACCAGAACCATAGAAACCATAGAAAATTATAACTTTGTAATGGAAAGGCCTAGGGACTTGAAATTTTCAGCAAAGGTTTGGATCTTTGATGTTACGGTCAATTTCATCAATGAGCAGAATTAGACTAGGGGTTCCGTAAATATGGCCGTTTGAAATTCAATTTTCTTGATAATTTCAAAACTATGGATTTGATCGTGACGAAATTCTGTATTTAAATTGAGAATGATATATTGGAGCTAAATTTTTTCAGATCGCATGATCAGAACCATAGAAAATCATAACTTTCGAACGGAAAGGCCTAGGGACTTGAAATTTTCAGGATAGGTTCGAAACGCGAATTTCGCGGTCACGTTCATCAATGAGCAAAATTAGACTAGGGGTTCCGTAAATATAGCCGTTCAAACAATTTTTTTCCTGATAATTTCGAAACAACTTATTGAATTGGAATGAGCTCCTTACTTCACGGCAGTGCTTTTCTACATTTTTTTTCTTGGGGGAGTAATCGATAAAAAAATTTCGTCAGGTACACATCAAGTCTTGGCGATAATTCTGAAACTTTATATTTTGGATGTCTTGGGGGGAAGGGGGGGCTTAACCATACAGAATTTATTACCCGGAAAAACCCAAAACAAACATAAAGGTGTATACAACAATTTTCAAGACTGGTGTAGCAGTAAGAATATTAGGTCATCGTTTACAGAGAATGTTCTTTTGGCATATTTTATTGATCTTGGCACTAAATATAAAGCATCGCCCCTATAATAATAATAATAATAATAAACGTTTATTTGATCTTAAAATTACCCTCAGGTGTTGATCACGTTCAGTGAAAACAAAAGAAAAATAGAACAAAAAATAAACAAAGTCAGAGAAAAATAAACAAAGTAACTAGGGACCTTCAAAATCCTTTTCACAAAGAAATTCACCAAGAGTGTAATAACATTTCCTGATCAAAAACTTTTTCAGTGTCTTTTTTTGAATTACAGCATTTTTACTTTCGAAATTTTGAGTATTATGTAGTGAACATTTTTTTGAACATAAGTAAAACTAGTTTTTTCAGCACATAGGTAATCCCTGCCTCTAGTGTTATAATCATGCTTAAGGAGAAAGTTTTTAAAATCGTTATAAGTGTTGATCACAAAAACCACACATTCATATATGTATAAACAAACTATAGAGTGTTAGGGATATTGTGTCCAATAAAAATACCTCAACTAGTTTCAGTTTGTTTTAAATTGAAAATTACCCTCAAACATTTTTTCTGAAGCAAAAATATTCTATTTGCATCTACTGAATTTGCCCAGAATATGATACCATATCTGAGTCTTGAATGTACATAAGCATGGTATGCTGTTAGGGCAGCATCAACACCCACTTTGTTCATTAAAATTCTTAGTGCATAGCAGTACCTTGCTAGGTTTTTAGCAACATTTTCAATTTGTTGTTTCCAATTCAAGTTGTTATCGATGTAGACACCTAGGAAAGGCACTGAGTCCTCAGCTAAGATGGTTTCATCATTATAAGTTATATTGAGAGTTTGCTGGCTTTTTTCTCTAAACATAAGTATTTTTGTTTTCTTGATGTTCATTACTAAATCATTATTTTGGAACCATTCATCCAGTTTAACCAGGTCTTTCCTCAATTTTCTACTCCATGCTAAGAAGCACAATCAACATAAATAATGCATTGTTATAGGTAACTATTAAGATTTGTAAATAAAGTTCTTTCTCTGTACTTGTGTCTTAGTACATATTTATTGTTATAGTCGTAGATAAAGTTTAGTATTCAACTACTTGCGGTAATGGTCATAACTCAGTTGATGAATTACAGCACTCGCCTTCGGCTCGTGCTGCAAACTTCATCAGCGTGAGTTATGACTTACATTACCGCTCGTTAAATAATATAGTATTACCTCTACTTTATCGGTATAAAGCGGTACTCCCAATGAATTGAGGTTATAAACTACAAGCGCATGCGTTCGGAAAATGATCCTTCAGATTGACAGCATTTTGACAGTAAATTTAAAAATGTTCATAGTGATCCATCTAAACCGCGATCCGAAAATCCCTAATTTCTTATTTTTTTCCATATGGTCATTATCAACTCATGAACTTCTGAAACAAATTAATCGAGGACCCTGAGCCAACGGACCATAACAAATTACAAATCCGCAAGTTGAAGCCGCCTGGGCCGGAAAGGCCCGCCGAATTAGGATATTTCCGCCTTTCCCAAATTTAAAAATCAAATACAAAAGAGTTCGATAACAAAGCGCACGGAGTGTTAAGCCTCGCCAAACCTACTCCAATATTTATTAGAAAATTCCGGGGTTAAGTTTACAGGAACGGGGAAAAAAACTGTTAAAATTGAATACGCCGAGTCCACACGCCAATATTGCTAGGCAAATATAAACAGTGTACTTTATATTATGTACAAAGCGCACATAAAGGGAAATATAAATTTGCACAGTGCTTTAGTACGAGCCGCGAGAGTCATCTTGCGCACATATTAGGGGCTAATGTTGGCAATCCAGGCCAAATTAAAGATTGTTTTATCGGTATTAATATCGTAAACAAACGCCGTTCAGGTTTTGATCGAGTTCCTCGACGATACTTCGCCACGATTTTATCTGAACGACGTTATAATCGCGACGGAATAGAATTTCGTGAAGTAATAATCGGCGGAACTTCCCCGAGAGGAAATGGATGATGGAGTTGTCTGTTTGTAAAGGGTGTCTCGAGTTTACCCGTCATACCGTCACCCTATAAATTGACATTATTCATTGAAGGGAAAATCCCAGATCTTGGGAACTGTACTTATCGACCTGTAACCACGGAATGGTGAATTAAATGAATATAATATTATACAGGATGTTTTTTAAGGTGAGGGCTTTTTTTGACAGGTGCTAGAACTCGTCAAAAGAGATCATTTTGCCGGAAGTTGATCAAATAAATTATCCAATTTGAAAACAGTACAAAAATTTTTGGGTATTATCATCTCAATACGACTTTGTTTGTCGATTCGATCAATTCAGATAAACAGCCATTAATATCCATTAGTCAATTATTCAGACGTATAAGGCTTCAGCTTGAATCCGTCGAATTTCCATGTGTGACTATTTATGCTTGTAATGTTTACGGCGTTGTCATACATGTGTATTTCGTTTCAGGAGAGCCGATAAAACAGTTTTTGATCTACAGATATTTGAGACAGTTGACTTTGGAACAGACAGGTGGCGTGATTTGGGAAGTTTTTCTCAGTACCACGTTACCTTATGTTTTAAGACCTTTTGTTTCATTCATCGAGTTTATCATGTTGCATAGTCGTACTGATGAGATCTGAAATGGATCGAAACCGGTCTACGATTGCAGATGATAAATTTCGTTGCTATCTGGGATACATGAATTGTCTTGTTGGCTTGCTTGCTTATTAGTTTATCTAGTGAAATTTTTCAATTTTCATTCTTGAATTCGATCAATTCAGATAAACAGCCATTATTATTCATTTTTCAAAATTATCGATCTTTCCGCTTGACGTTTATCCCTCAACGTTCATCCCTCAACTGTTCATTCGCCTGCTTTTTTCATCCATATTATTTTAAAATCTCGTTTCCTAGGTAACATTCTTGATACATTTTTTTCTATAATCTAAACATAACTAACTAAGCTTAACTATTTACAACGAATCATTTGAACCCTCTTGAAAATATAATATTACAATAATTTATACGTTGATCAAATTTACTGAATTGTCTAAGATGTTTGAAAGTTCTTGACTCTGAGTGATATTATTCGAATTTATTTTCGAGCGCTAGTACTACTTATTGAGCGCTCGTACTACTTACACGAGGGCTATATCATTTCGTCACGATGTCTGTATTTTTCGAATTTTGAGCCGAAAATGGTCTCAAACGACTATGTTTGCTCACTGATGACGAATCCGTCGGAAAATTTGAGTCTGTCCGTCCGGCCGTCCGTCCGTCCGGCCGTATACACGATAACTCTCGAACGGAATGCCCTAGAAACTTGAAATTTTCAGGGTAGGTTCGAATCTCGAATGCCGCGGTTAAGTTCGTTATTGGGCAAAATACGCCGAGGGGTTCCGTAAACATGGCCGCTCGAAATATTGTTTTCCTGATTACTTCAAAACTACAAATTCGATCGAGATGAAATTTTGCACTCTAATGGAAAATGAGGTGTTCAAGCTACATGCAAAATTTTGTTCAGCTCGCATCACCAGAACCATAGAAACCATAGAAAATTGTAACTTCTGAACGGAAACGCCTAGAGACTTGAAATTTTCAGGATAGGTGTGGATCACGATTGTCGTGATCACTTTTATCTATGAGCAAAATTATACCAGGGGTTCCGTAAATATGGTCGTTTGAAATTTAGTTTTTTTGATAATTTCCAAACTACAGATTCGATCGTGACGAAATCCTGTATACTAATGGAGAATAATATATTCAAGCTACATTTCTCTAGAGCACATGACCAGAACCATAGAAACCATAGAAAATCATAACTTTCGAACGGAGAGGCCTAGGGACTTGAAATTTTCAGGATAGGTTTAGATCTGAAATTTGGCGTTCACGTTCATCAATGAGCAGAATTATACTAGGGGTTCCGTAAATACGGTCGTTTGAAATTTTGTTTTCTCGATAATTTCGATCGATCGAGATAAAATTTTGTATTTTAAACGAGAATGATATATTAAAGCAACATTTTGTCCAGATCGCATGACCAGAACCATAGAAACCATAGAAAATCATAACTTCCGAAGGAAAAGGCCTAGTAACTTGAAATTAGACTAGGGGTTCCGTAAATATGGCCGTTCAAAATATTTTTTTCCTGATGCTTTCGAAACTAATGATCGGAAATTTTGCACCTAGTTGAGGAATATTTTATTCAAACTACGTGCCAAATTTTGTCCAGATCGCATCACCAAGATCATAGAAACCGTAGAAAATTCTAGCGAATTATCGAAAAAAATTGATCAGCTGAAGCACTGACATGAAGTCTGGAGTTTCGCCTAAGTTTCAGAATTTTTTTGACAGCTGTCGAAAATTCCTTCAATTGATTTTTAAAACTGGAAAATGCGAATCTACCTACAAGGTGCATTTACGAGCGCTCAAAAGCTCCTGCCTTCACGGCAGTGCTTTTCGTAATTTTTTTATTTTAAATTTTGGAACTTTTGAAAAATATAACCTTTTTCGATTTCCATAACGATACATATGCCTTGAAGAAGCTTTAGTTCTTATGTCATTCCCTCCCAAAAGTATTTGATATTCAAAATTATTTTGTCTGAAGGTTTCATTATGATCTTTATGGTGGCAGTCACAAAGCATTCTTGACTTACCGAGGTTCTGAAAGAGGTTATGGTTATGACCTAATTTCTGGATTTTAATTAATGTGCCATTGAAGATATCTTGTCTTGAAATACCTTCTTTAAGATAATATATTAATGTCAGCTTGATATTAAGAATTTTTTATAAATTAATTCAAACTGAAGTTTCCTGTTTCGTATATGGGAAATGATTGCCCTCAATTAAGATCCTGTAGTAGTCTTCGGAACATTTGTAGTTCCAGAAATTTTCGCTTGTATCTTATATGGCCGAATCTGGTTGAAAAAACCTGCAGGTCAAAGAGCATCAAGTTTTGTGATTCAAATTCAAAGGTTGTTGGAATTTCGAAATAGAAAAGCGATTATGTTTCAAAGGAGGTGATTCTCCACTAAGGACCCATACAGAAACAGGGGTAAATCTTCGTGAAAGAAGTGTTTGAAAAAGTTATGTACTATTTCTGTTAGAATGGGTTGTCGATTTAACATATTATAAATAATTTTTATTTTTTTTTTCATTTTTTCGGCTCTCGCCTTTTTCTTCTTCAGATTTGTTTTTCCGGGTACCTTGGTGAATAAATTTTGTTTTTTTATGGAAAAGAAGCCCTTCAATATGAATAAATCAGCTTATTATGTAAACAAATTCAAATCTAATCTCAACATTCATTCGGGGAGGCAGAGTTTTTGATGATGTTTTTATCCTCGTTTTTATCTGTACTTCTGTATCATACAAAGATATGTATAGTACCCCTCGAAACCCATCATAAACGGACCAATCGACTCTTAATATAGTTTTGCAGACCTTTACTCATGAAGCACTCTGGTAGATCATAGTAGAACTAAAAATGGTTTCTTTAGATGAGCTCTCATATTTTCCCAGCAAAAATTCTACATACCCCAAACCCTAAAACTGATAATACATATATATTATTTATCGAGCGGTAATGTAGGTCATAACTCACGCAGATGAAGTTTGCTGTAATTCATCAATTGAGTTATGGTCATTACCGCTTGTTAAATTTGAAATTGAATACCAAACTTTATTCACGACTATAACAATAAATACTGAGATACAAGTACAGAAAAAAAACCTTATTTACAAATCTCAATAATTACCTATAACAATGCATTATTCATGTCGAAACATTCACAACACTTGTTAGGTACCAACTTAATTTTAGAAAACGTCAGAATTATTCAAGTGACCTCCCCTCAGTACCTATCATGGTGTTCCCTTTCGGCCAATCGGCTTGTTCAGAAGCTCAGAGCCAGGATGTTATAGTAGTGAGTTATTATTACTCTCGGTGTTTGTTTACAGATACTTTAATTGCTGAAATGTAGTTGAATAATGAATATACAATTCAATATGAGTAGATAAATGAAATAAACGCCTTCCTCAATAATGCACAGTCGAAACATCTCGAACACACGCTCCTGCACATTTATATTCATTTATATTTACGATGGATAAATAGAGCTAAGACCACCTGCTAAAGAGAGTTGCATGGTCTACGATTCTGACCATAATGTGGGGTTGTAATTAACCACCTACCCTACGCAGGAAATCCCCAAAACACCTCATGAAAACCCTTTCGAGAATCCGACCGCGAATATCTAGATTGCAGAGCTTATAGAGGATCCGAGTTCATTGGCTACTTCCCTCCTATGCTTTCGACCCAAAGAGCTTAATGGCAGTCTTTGCGGTCCTTCGGTCCGTTAATGAAACGATACGAGAGCGTCTACCCCCCCGTCCAGGAGGCGTTTATAGGCCGAAAGAAATCCAGCGTGCGGGCCTACGATGGGAGTGCTCTCTCGGTGGTAACCTGATCTCGGGCTCTTTCTCGGCATGGCTGCGCAAACAAGCAGATTGGCCTAATGGAGGCCATCAGGGGTTAACCTCCGCGCCCAGCGGGATTACCAAACCCATTACGGCAATTAACTGCAGAGATATAACGGGCTTGCAAGCCGTGCGAGCTACGCGACGACGATATGACATATCGAGATTAGGTATCGAATGCGCAACTGCTAGAGTCCAATAGGTTGAGTGTTTTGGTTTAATATTTTCTATAATGAAGCTTCGGAATTATCCAGAATAGTTATAAAAAGCACTGACGTGTAGTCAGGAGCTTTTGAGCGTTCGTTCATACACCTTCTATTGAAAACATTTTTGGCAGCTGTCAAAAAAATGACAGCAGCTCTTTGTCAATTATACCGAATCAGCTGTTACAGGAATACAAGGATTTTTCGATAATTCGCTAGAATCTTCCACTGTTTCTATGGTTTTGGGGATGCGATCTGGACACAATTTGGCACGTAGTTTAAATATATTATTCTTCATCTATTTGCGACATTTCATTCCGATCGAATCAGTAGTTTCGTAATTATCAGGAAAAACATATTCTGAACGGCCATCTACAGAACCTCTAGTCTAATTTTGATCATTGATAAACGTGATCTCGACATTCGAGATCCACACCTATCCTGAGAATTTCAAGTACTTACCTAGGCATTTCTATTCGAAAGTTATAATTTTCTATGGTTCTAATCATGCGACCTGAACAAAAGTTTCTAGGTCGTTCCGTTCGAGAGTTATACAGACGGCCGACCGGCCGGACGTACAGACTAAAATTTTTCGACGGATTCGTCATCAGTGAGTCGGACCTGGTCGTTTGAGACCACTTTCGGCTCAAAATTCAAAAAATACAGAAATCGTGACGAAATGATTTAGCTGTCGTGTGAGTAGAACGAGCGCTCAAAAACAGGAAAATGCTTCAAAATGATCGAAAGAAGATTCAAACATATTAACCCTGTTTCCACCTCTGAATCGGTATATTCTCATCCGACATTTTGAAAGATTCCAGGTAAAATCTGGAAACTGATTGTGTGAACCAAAC
Source organism: Aphidecta obliterata (assembly GCA_963966015.1). Classification (NCBI taxonomy): domain Eukaryota; kingdom Metazoa; phylum Arthropoda; class Insecta; order Coleoptera; family Coccinellidae; genus Aphidecta; species Aphidecta obliterata. Next base: position 15,917,067 of record OZ014427.1, read on the forward strand.
CGGCCGTCAGTGTGACAAATGTCATTTCATTTTCATAAACTGGAAGTGATGAAATCACAAATTTATCATCAAATTTTTCAAAACAACATCAGAAAAACTCAATACGAAACCCTCCGACAGATTTCGCCCATTCACGAACTGGCCCCTTCGGACCTCGAACGTATCCTGAAATTTTCAAAAAAATTTTTTTTCGAATGTAATTGTGTTAACGAAAGGACGGCCGGGCGGAAGGGCATAATTGAATTTGACCACGAATTCCTCTTCTGCGAGTCCAACCTAATGGTTAAAGAACATTCTCGGCTCAACATTCAATTCGAAAATTACAGACATTTGGGCGAATCTTTTTTTATATAAACAGAAATAATTGCCCTTTATTTGAATGATCTTTTTCAATTAACTTGTTAATTTCAATCAGAAAAATTCAACTTTTTGTAGTGTAGTCCCCAGAATCCGGGATTTTTCCTGTATATCAACTAAGAAATCCAAATTGTTAAAAACCCCGCGCATTCGCCATTTTGGAACTCGTCAATCTCGGAAACAGTCGATCGAACAAAAATTCAATACTATATTTTTCTTAGGAAATTTCATCATTCTGCACAATTCATCGTGAATGCAGGAATGAAGGAGTTAAGGGAACAAATTGTAAATTCGTATGAAGCTCAATTTTGCGAACATTTTTTTTTTAACTATTTTATCGAGAAATACATATGGAACTACAGGGTGTTCCTAAACTGGAGGTACAAACGAAGTGGGAAGATTCCTTAAGTAATTTTAAGGAAAAAAAGTCTCATAAAAATGGGATCACAAACGGAAATTTGGCATAGATATCACAATTGACAGTTTAAACCATGTGACCAATTTCGATAGCAATTCTACAGGGTGATATTTCTTCTGGAACACTGTCTTCTGTTTTCCTCCAGAACTTTTTTTTGGTCAGCCACTGTTAATTTGATAAAATGTAAAAAGCAGCCTTGTTGTTATTCTCAACTTTATGGTATCTTGTAGTTTTGTCGTATCTGCTACCGATTCTCACGAAAAAGAAAAAAAATTTGATGATTCTCTCGAAATCCTCAGAAAAATCTAAACTGTCATAAAAATTCAGTTAGTAAGCTGTGGTGAATTCATTCATTGTTTGTTTTGAGACATTAAATTGAACTTTTTCAGTTGAATATCTTGTGAAGTGTAGATACTATGAGAAAAAAAAACTTCAACACCCTGTATCTCGAAAACGAAACGTTTGTTTCCCATGGTCATGGGACTTTTTTTTCTTTAAATTACATACTTGAGGAATCTCCTCTCTTCGTTTTTACTTTTAATTCAGGAACACCCCCTTCTCAAAGAATTATTTGATGATTTTCAGCATTCAATTTTTGTTCTTCAAAGATGGATATTAGTTGAAGCGGGTTTCAAGTAGACAGTGGCGTTGCCAGGATTCTGACTTGAGTGGGGTAGCTGACTAAAAATCCTACAGAAACAGAAAATACATTGAACGTCTACTGATCAAGAAAAACGAAGATGCAAAATGAAGAACGTATTCAAATTCATGAATAGACGTAGAACATAAATCAGAATCAAAAAACCCGAAAAATTACGATTTTATAGAACGGTTTAGTTTTCAGAATTTCCATTTTTTTCAGGTTTGGGATACCGTACGGAAAAAATTAAGTTATTTTTTCAATTAGTGTTGCCTATTCGCCATTCCGAGTGGTTTTCTACACTACAAGAAAAAATATATAGATATTTCATCGGAAAATCATTATAATAGCTTCTGACCATCTATCATTTTGGCGACGAGAATTCAGGTCAGAACATAGCGGGCATATATCGTACGGTATGATGCTGTACGGCAGAATGTCGTGCGGTAAAATGCCGTACGCTAAAATGTCGTACGGTCAACTTTACTTTCGTTATCAGCCATTTCTGGAAATTATCAGCACTATCGGACGCAAATATTTAATCGCAAATCGTTCTAATAGCTTCCAATTATCTTTTGAGACATTTTGGCAGAATTTGAATGTTGGAATCTGAACCTGGCGGGCATCTTTTTGGATTTAGATAGAGTTGTTTAATTAAAATAACCATAAATTCAAACTCTCTGAAAAATCATATGTTGTAGACGCGATTAAAATCATGTGAATCAATTGATCTAAATCCTTTCAAGATAATTTTCATCGCTCTTCGATGTTGTTTCGATGCAATATTGAATAGTTAGTTGTCAGAATTTTGGACAGAAAAAGTTGTAGAACTTAGAAGATATACCTCTAGAGCTAGCAGTTTTAATGAAAACAAAAAATAGGAATAAATAGGAATATTAACATGCAATTCATTTACGGTCTAACCGGAAGGTTCACAAACCAGAAAATTATTGAAGGTCCGTAAAAGAAGCCCTGCCGTGAAGTCAGGAGCTCTTGAGCGCTCGTTCATCCACCTTGCAGGTAGATTCGCATTTTCCAGTTTTAGAAACCAATAATTGAAGAAATTTTTGACAGATGTCAAAAAATGACAGCAGCTCTTCGTCGATTACGCCGACTCAGCTGTTACAGAACTATAAGGATTTTTTTATTCAATAAATCGTTGGAATTTGAAATGGTTCTGGTTATGCGATCTGGAAGAAATGTAGCTTGAATATGTAGCATTCTCCATTAAAATACAAAATTTCGTCACGATCGAATCCGTAGTTTTGAAATTATCGAGGGAACTGATTTTCAAACGACCATATTCATGGAACCCCTGTACGAATTTTGCTCAATAACGAACTCAACCCCGGCATTCGAGATTCGAACCTACCCTGAAAATGTCTAGTTTCTAGGTCGTTCCGTTCGAGTGTTGTCGTGTATACGGCCGGACGGACAGACTTGAATTTTTCGACGGATTCGTCATCAGAGGGTCGAGCCTTGTCGATTGAGACCATTTTCGGCTCAAAATCTCAAAGATACAGAAATCGTGACGAAATGATATAGCCCTCGTGTAAGTGGAACGAGCGCTCAAAAAGACAGAGCCTTATGACATATCCGGAATTTCGAATTCAAAGTCAGTAAGGTTCTCTTCAAACGGATAAAAGCCACTTATGGGTGGAGACTCCTTGCCAATTTCTGTTCATTTTTATGCATTCGTATTAAATTCAAGCGAAATTTTTTTCTTTTCCATTGGCCCTTCAACAAACAGACATTTACGACTCATTACAATGGCCGAGGACGAAGAAAATTAAAATCTCTATTTTCCCCGCAAGCCGACTCGACCAGACCTGGGAACTCAAATTTCCTCAAGTCGAAAGCTGGCTCTCCCTTGGCCATTTCCTGATTACGGCGGATTTGAAATGGGCAAATACATTTTCCAGTTAGATTTGGAAGTTAGGTAAATGATAATATTATTTGCGGAGCGAACATCAGGCGGAGTGTTTGATCGGGGCGGCGGGCGTACAAGAAAACCGTGGTTTGAAATATGATCCACGGTCCATCCGTCTACTATACTTGATGAGAACGTCTACTCGAACTGCAAATATTGACAGAACGATGTCCACGTATTCTCTCTGCCGACCCTGGCGGATCCTGATAAAATCAATAACGGCCATCTTCGGCGGGTTTCTTTGGACCCACATATCGAGTTGATATAAGGGAGGAGGATATGAAAATATGAAGGTATACTTTCATGCTTTCTGCACCTAACCCTGAAAATAAATCGGTTACATTATTCCTGCCTCAAGAAAAGATGAATTGAGTGTGTGTCCCTCATAGTTTTCAGGTTTTTTAGTCATCTATATAAATTAGTGCGAAATTACCTAATCAAAAAGCCGATCTCATAAAAATGGGGTGGTGGGTTTATTGTACACCTTCACAACAGTCAATCCGCAGGCAACAACAGAAATGTATTCTTCCATGCCGCACCATAAAAATGAAAGATTGAACATTATTGCGGTTTGAGAACGGTACGTTTTTGTGAAGGTCGCATCGAGTCTTATCTCGGCCCGAATGAAAATCTACCTTCCCTAAGCCACTCCACCGCTGGCACGCTACCTCCCACAGAGATAAAGGCGCGTCATCTTCTGATGTTGAATGGCGATGCTAAAAGACGTGAAATGTTTGGATTTGTGGAGTCAAAACTTTGTAACGTCACGAATATGTAAAAATGGGTCCGGAAGTAGCGAGACTGTTCACGTCCAAGTGCGGTCCTTTGAAAGCGCTAAGTACCTGTCAGGTGGACCACCCAGGTAAGGTGGTTCTTGCGTCCCCGATGTTGATGTATTTCCCTCGATGAATATGCAAAAGTGGGTCGAGGCAATGAGCATGCCTGCGATGAAAATAAAGCGTACGTTTTAATGGTATCCCAAATTTTAGTCCCAAAATAAATGTTATTTTTCTTGAAAAAAAAATACTAATTTAATTTAAAACATTCAGTTTGAAGTGCACCAGAGATTGAGTATGAAATTTGCACCAAAGATTTGGAAATACGACGCCAAAATACCAGAATTTTCTCAGAATATTTACTTTTTCGGTTATATTTTTTCGAGCATATTCATCTTATCCGAATTTGAAAAAATGGCTCAGCTCATCCACATTTCGAAAATTTCATCTCCTGATTTACTTACTACTTGATTGAACAAATCGACTTAATAAGGTTCGAACGGAAGTAATTTTATTCTCATTAGAACAGCGTAAAAAATTTGGTATCAGGAAGAAAAAAATTTTCTTTATCTGTTGATAAAAAAAATTCCAATTGGGTCAATTTATCGTTTTGAGGTGTCTGGTCAATACCTACATAGAGTTCCCAAATTGTGGGATTTTTTCCTCCATAAATAATGTCAATTTTGGGAGTGGCGTTGAAACTTGGGCTGTCATGTTCAGGGTGTTTCTTGTGTGAAAGAAATCAATTTTTAAGAAAAAAAGACGCAGAGAGGCTTATCAATTTACTACATTGAAATACCTTGTGGGTTATATTCTGCCTTTCACACTCGGAGTTATCAATAATTATTATTGCTTTATATTTCACGAGAGGATAATTTTCTATTAGATTCGTGGTAATTTTCGGACCATAGAGTTGCAACTAAACAGGTTGTCTCGTTCTTCTCGTAGCATCTGCAATTTAATGATAAGAGAACCAAATACAGTAATTGTATTTTCTTCTGATTGGTTAATTCGTGACTCATAATGGTATTTTTGTTATTAAATAATATACAACTGATGAGAATTTTCCTGAGTTGTCTTCTATCGCATCAATTCTATTTGTTTCAGAGCCATCTCCATCTGTTATCAGAGAGGAACCGCAACATGGACAGAATTGCAAAACTAGAGAAAAAACTCAGGAATTTCACAATGAATCCCGAGTAAGTTTTGCAAAACTCTTGTTTAATATTTTTTATTTTTATATTAGAACATTCACAAAATTACTAATTCATACGTTGGTATTCAACTTGAATACTAATTTTATTTTCTGCGCGCTGGTTTGTATGAACAAGAGCGTTAATATTTCGTCCAAATGTCAGTAATTTTCGAATTTTGAGCCAAGAAAGGTTTTAAGGTTGTACACTACTTTCATTTGACCTATGCATCATAATAATTGTTTCAATGATTTTTCATAATGAATTTGAATTCTTTTCTTTTCTCGAATGTACAGGGTGATTGTTTATATTATACTCAATAGCTATCTGAATAAATATTGGTCCTACAAAACCGTTTAAATAGGCAAATATGAAGTATTTTTATGGGCATTCAGAATTCAATACTAATAAATGCAGAAAAGCATCGTTAACCTAAAAATTTTATGTGAGTTGGTATTTTTCGAATGAAAACCCCTGTATTTCATCTTCCCAATCGGTAGAGCTCTTTCTTCTGATTTCAAATATATACTTTATTGAGGTTATCTTTGTCAGTTTTCGAAAAATATAGATTTTCGTATAAATCTAAGGCCACGTGACACTGCTGCGATTTTTTTTATATCAAAATAGCCGTGGATAATAGAACAACTGGTATTTGTTTCATTGATTTATGAACAAGAATTCAAATAGCCCCTATTTACTTGCACACAATCGATATCTTCTTATTGAGTTTTCGAGGGCTCTCCTTAATATTTCTGGTTGGTTGTTGGGATGATCAATCCCTTCCTTCATTCTGATTTGAATATCTTCAATAATATTCAGAGAACGGTCCATATAAACTTTAGATTTTAAATATCCCCTAAGAAAGTGTCCAATAGGGTCAAGTCGGGAATGTTAGGAGGCCAGAGAATGATTCCATTTCTACCAATCCACATACTGTATTTTTTTTTGTCGTGTGGCGTTCTACGGCTGCCTTAGATTTAGACGAAAACATTCATATTTTCCGAAAACTGACAAAGATAACCTCAAAAAAGTATATATATTTGAAATACCAACTTACATAAAATTTTTAGGTTAACGATGCTTTTTTGCATTTTCTAGTAATGAATTCTGAATGCTCATAAAAAATACTTCATATTTGCCCATTTGAACGTTTTTGTTGGACCAATATTTACTTAGATAACTGTTGAGTAAAATATAAACAATCACACTGTACATTCAGGCGTGTATGCGATAGATTTCCCCGAAAGTTTTCGAAAAAAAATTCAATATTTTTGCGTGGAATCCGATCCATCCAAGGCGGATAATTTAAACTTACTTCAACAATTACTGGCGATGAAAAAGAAAAAAATTGATATTTCTTTCAATATCAAAAAGTTGTTCTCATCGCTTTCTTAATTCGATTTTAATCCATCACCTTTCAAATCAAATATATGTTAATGTATAAATATTCGAAAGGTTATGGATTTAAATGAAATTGACAAATCGATGGCTAATGAGAACAACTTTTTGATATTGAAAGAAATTTTAATTTTTTTCTTTTCCATCGCCAGTAATTGTTGAAGTAAGATTGAATTATCCGCCTGGGATGGATTGGATTACACGAAAAAATATTGAATTTTTATTCGAAAAAGTTCGAGGAAAGTATTGTGTATACACGCCTGAATGTACATTCAAAAAATTCAAAGAATTCAACATTCCAACATGAGAAATCATTGAATTATTGTGAAGCAATGAATGTACACCTTTAAACGATAGATGAATTCGTGGTCAGATAAAATTATGTCCGTCCGTCCTTCCGCAAACATGACAACTTTCGGCTTAGAGTTTTGAAATTTTTAGGATACGTTTAAAGTCTGAATGGCCAAAATCTGCTGAAGGGTTTAGTGGATAAATTCTTATGAATTTTATGAGTTGTAAAATAAGGACTCGAATGTTCATGTGAAATTTCGTGATCGTTTTATTACCAGAAATAAAAACAATTTTTTTTTTATACTCCGTTATATCGGAAACTATTCGCTATATCACGCTGAAATGGATGTCCACATAAAGATGGGGCATCGATGAAATGAGTTATGTAGAAATTCAGATAAAGAGTTGTAGCACGTGGAAATAAAATTGAGCTTTTCTTATCTGGTGTTGAGAAATTCGATAATGAATCTGTGATTCCATCTCTTGAAGTTGGTAAAAAATAAAATGACATAATTTGTCACACTGTAACTAACAAAAGCTCCCTCCCGACTTCACGTCAGTGCTTTTCTCGAATTTTTTCATTGTTTGAATCGTGAAAAAAAATTGATAAGAACTGCCGTGAAGGCAGGAGCTTCTGAGCGCTCGTACATGCACCTTGTAGGTAGATTCGCATTTTCCAGTTTTAGAAACCAATTGAAGGAATTTTTGACAGCTGTCAAAAAAATGACAGTAGCTCTTTGTCAATTACGCCGAATCAGCTGTTACAGAAATAAAAGGATTTTTCATTCAATAATTCGTTGGAAGTTATGTGATCTGAAATGTAGCTTGAATATATCATTCTCCATCAAAATACAAAATAAAACTAAATTTCGAACGACCATATTTACGGAACCCCTGGTCGAATTTTGCCCAATAACGAACTTACCCGGGGCACTCGAGATTCGAACCTACCTTGAAAATTTTCTAGGTCGTTCCGTTCGAGAGTTACCGTGTATACGGACGGACGACCGGACGGACAGACTTGAATTTTACGACGGATTCGTCATCAGTGTATCGAACCTTGTCGATTGAGACCATTTTCGGCTCAGAATTCGAAAAATACAAAATACATTCGAAATGATATAACCCTCGTGTAAGTAGAACGAGCGCTCAAAAATTAATCAATATCCGGATGAAAAATTCGCAACATTTATGAAATTCAGAACAGTAGCCTCCAAGTAGTGGAAAAATTCGGGGCACTGAAAAACACTTTCAACGAAACTTGGTTTGAATGTTGTGTAGTTCGGCATAGTTTACAGGAGAGAGAAAAAACTGAAAGAAATCTTTTCTATTTTACATGTAAAGATTCTGAAAATCCCTTTGGCTCCTATAATGATTCTAGTTATTTTGTAAGTTTTAATTTTAGAATATCTTAAGCACAGTTCGGAAAAATCAGGAGAATAATCACTCAGCAGCTTTTCCTTACGAAGTTGACATTCGATTGAGGATATAGCAGTTTTTCCGAAGAGTGATTTTGCGTCGATTTTGGTGCAATTGCGTTAAATCACTAGTCCCACAGGGATGAAATCGTGAAGAACTTCTGTGCAGTAAAAGTTGCCAGTCATCCTTATAAAAAGTTTTATAGAGAACGGATCCATTGCTTTCATAACGTAACACTGAATGAAAAAATATTAACTTGTTGTTTTTTTTCTTGCACGGGAGTGTATATCTTAAATATAAAACAAAAGAGACTTTACTTGTTTAAAATGTTGGCCTTCACTAACATTATGCAATTGAAAACTCGATCAAAACATTGTCTAACTTCGAGCGTCAGTACAAAACTTAGGCCCCAATGGGATTTAGCAGGTTTTCTATGTGTAGATTTGCTATTGAGTACAAAGCAGTTTTTCGTGCACGGCTTTTCTACCACATTGAGTATTGATATCGACCTTATTTCTTATGCCATAGGGTAGGTAATCGCCTAAACTTTATGATCAACACAAAAAGTAAAATTGACCAAAAAATGGACTTACGAATTAGGCCGACGATATGAGTTATTTTAGGTTATGAGCTATTACAACAAAACCCTTCACTATGTCACATTTTTGTTCGTATTCAGACAAAAATGATAACATGACTCATTCACTATCCAATTTTTGATGGTGGTGAAGCTTTTTATCATGATACATAGTTTTATTTCAAAATATGCCCTTTTTAGCGACCATGAAAAAAATTTGATTCCTCTGTTTTCTATGATAGATTATACGAAATTTATCATGTTTATGTTTGCCAACGAAAAATTCCACCTGCACCCTTGTATCTCGTTGCAACTGCGGCATAACCCGAATTAGGTCTTTCAACGTCACGATTCCGAGCGCAACCCTCAAGGACCGTCTGCGGGCGTGAGTGTCGTCACGATCCCGGGCGGTTCGCCGGCTGTAGATAGCGAACGTTCATGCCTTATCGGGGCCTATATTTCCCGAGTGCGGGGCCAGTGTAAACACAGGGAAAACGGCCGTGGAAAATTGCCGTCGTCGGCCTGAGTTATGGTCGTGGGTAGGGGAAAAAAACGACCGCGTAGTCGCCCGTCTGTCCTAATGGCAGGCGATACCCCGAATAATTATTTTTATTGCCTGCACCTTAGAACTACAGCCGATAGTTATTGTATGGGCTCGAAAGACGACAGGATGTGAAAAAGGGAATAAATGTTAATATTCTGCGAAGAAAAGGACGAAACTGGAAATGTTCACTATGTATATTTATTGCCTCAATTTTTCGGGAATGTTTTATGTTATCTGCGATCTGCAGTCCAGTACAATTTTTGTCATGGGTCATACACATACGAGCAGTGTTTACGTTAATTAAATCTATTTCGGAAATGAATTCGTGCACAAAAACGCTTATCACCACATGGTCTGCCCAAGACTCCAAAAAACACAAAAAAGTTTGGTACACTGTTGAATTGGTTAGATTTTCATTGTTTTCGTTTCGAGTAGACAGTTTCCCCTGCCTTAACAGATAACATATCACAAGAGATCTATTTGTTTACATTTTGAAGTGACGCCAACATTCCCTGATTCATAATCAAACTGGTCGACTGGTCATTTGGCCAAACTTGTGTTGTTAGATTTTTCATTTCGCATCGATATGATATGAATCAGTGAACAGTTAACAGTAATAATACTCTGAAAATCGACAAAAACAAGGGCAACTTCTCGTTTCAGACCAGAAGAGCAGTTATCAACTGCTAAGCCTTCAATTGAAGATGGACATTCTGCAAGGCAAGTGTTGGAGTTGGAAAGGGAAGCTTTGGAACTACGCAGAGAACTACAGGATACCAGAGCTAAAAAGGAGGAATCGGATCAAAAAGTTTTCATGTGAGTTTCTGTTGATTACTTTTTTATATTTGGAAAAATCTGATATGAGGCTGAAAAAAAACATGAAGAATATAAATTTTTGAATGGAATTGAATGGAGTATATGCCTTATTTTTTGTTTAAAAATTCACTGGGTCTAAAATTAACTTGGAGGCCAGTCTTCCAATCTTAAATCTTGATAGTAATGTCCAATCATTATCTTCCATTTCTATGAAAATTTGATTTTGTGGTAATGTAAAAATAATATTTGAGCGTTTATCGACCAAAAGTGACATAACATTTCCTTCTGAAAATAAGTTTTATTGAATATGGGAGTTGTACAAAAAGAAACGGACCACCCTGTATACAAAGATTGAAATTAATTTTGAGCCGTTTATGGGGTTATTCAGCAAATCTTCTGAGCCATGGTAGTAAATTATTTGCAAATGATAACCAAACTTTTTTTCATGGTGTAAGTTCACTTCGAAATGAAAAATTCATTGGAACTGAATGAAAAACAAAATTTTCTTCATCTACTCCTTTTGAATTATATATTCATTATTCAACTACTTTAGAACAATTAATAGTATCTGTAAACAAACTACGTGAGTTATAATAACTCACTACTATAACTCCCTGGCTCTGTGCTACAGAACAAGCCGATTGGCCGAAAGGGAACAGTCCATTATTGGTATTGAGGGGAGTAATGTCACTTGAATAATTTTGACGTTTTCTCAAATTAAGTCGATCCCTAATTATTATTGTGAATGTTTTGCCGAAAAAGATGAATTCAGATAGTGAAGATGAATTATTATGTACACCTTCCGAAATAAGACAATCAGCCAATGTTACCATACAAAATTTATTGCCCGAAAAATCCCAAAACAAATATAGAGGTGTATACAACAATTTTCAAGATTGGTGTATACTATTATAGACGAAAGGAATTCGTTAAATTTGAGAAATATGTAAATTGGGTTTTCATACTGAACCAAACTATACTCCACAAGTTTGTCGCTCTGATGAAAATTTTGCACAAAGCAATAGCCGAGTTCACTAATTTCTAGCAAAAATACCGTAGCCTCCAGAACGATGATGAAACTGGTTCGATTTTTATTCGGATTAAATTTTCTAAAAAAAAAATCCCACAGGAATTATTCTATTTCAACATTGCCGGAAACGCCATCAGATGTGACGTAAACAGTACTGACCAATCGCCATTCACTAAACCGATAACAAGACAGAACGTTGTTCGCTGTTTGGTTGATTTGCCAATCAGAACCCAGATACTGCATAGTTTACTCATGACGTCACAGGAAGCCGCGATAACTTGGTTGTTTGAATGTCTGGCTAAATTGAAGGGTTTGAAAGCGCAGTTTATTCGAATGCTACCTAATTTTATCTAGAAAAATCTTATACATCATATTTTATTAACGGACTCATGGAAATCAAAGTGTACTCTTATATTATTCATCAGCTAGAAAAGTCGTTCTTTTGATTTCAGGTTGAACAAGAAGCTTGCCAGCATATCCAAAAGAATCGACGTGTGTGCTTCGGATGTCTCGGAAAATGGAAAAACCGACTCTACCGATTCAGTTTCGACGACCACGACTTCGTCCATTATCCACGGGATTTCCACGGGAGTCATCCCGAGGGTAACATTGTCTGGTCCTGTAACTGATCTGTAGTGAATCCTTGATATCTTTTTCTAAGTCTTCCTGGATGGCGTTTGCCGTCCGATATATTGTTATTCTCTTTTCCCCTTTCATTAAGGCGCTCTCTGTATTAAAAAAAATGGGCCGAAGAGTCTGTTGACTTCTTTCTTAAGTGATTAACTTATATTGCCTTATTACAAATGAGTCATAATTCCTAAGGAATGATCATTATTTCCTTGACCAGTTCTATTATTGGATCCTTGGTTTTACATTCATATTTCTTGACAAAAAAATAACGAAAATTGTGGTTCGTAAGGATCCTATTCTATTTCAACCATTACTTTTTTCAATCCGAACTAAATCCTCCTACCTACTCGCAATACCTTATTTCTCATTCATATTTTTATTTTCATTTCAACTAACTGTTTTTGTTTTTCAAATTGGTAATTTAATTTTATTATCACAATGTGCTTAGACTGTTTCATTTAGAATCATCTGCTTCATTGTTATTTTCCTTGCCAATAATAACATGGTTGAAACCCAGTTCAATATATATTTGTCTTAATATTACTGTAAGTTTATTTTTAGCATCGGGGTACTTAAAAGAAAATGACAGTAAGTAAACTAATACAATATGCGTGAAATTACAACCAAATAATAAAACATGTGCCTAATTCGCTTTTAGTAATTTATTTGTAGAAGTCCTAATAAAAGTTAAGTAACATTAATTAGTATCGGCAGTAGATATTCGATCAAATCACTGTATGAAATTATTTTTTTATTTTTGCAGCCAAATAAGTACAGGGTTCTATAGATGACTGAAACATCGTAGTGGTATATTTTTTTTCCAATCGCTTCTTTCTGCAGTTTGAAACAACAGACAAATTGATTTTTCTTGGAAATTCGAAAACAAAAAAGAAATAGTTGAATGGAAACGAATAGTTCATTTCATGATATTGACAGTAATGACTGCCAATTTTGAAATAAGCTATAGTTACAATACCTATAAGTTAAGGGTGCCGGAAAAATTTATACGGCCACTATTATGTAACAATCATTTCTATGGTACCTTTTTTAAATACTTCCCCATGGCCTTTATTTGAATAGCAAACGAACACGAATTTCCTTTTGTTTTGTATTTTTGAACAGAAAGGAAATTTTATTATTCAATGAGGTGATTTTAATTTTTATTGTGTGTGTTCAAATAGAACCATGTATTTCTTTTGCTTGTTTTATCATTGAAATCGTGATGTAAGAAACATTCCGTTCTGATCTTACGAGAATTTCTCAGTTTTTATCAACACTGTAAGGTGAAGCGAAATGGTGGTAAATAACCTGGTGTTATTTTGATCGTATTCATTTTATTAACTCTTTCGATATATTTTAATGTTTTCTATTGGACTAGTAATTTTTGACATGCAATAACAGTAAGTTGTTATGGAGACAATACAGAAACAAATTAAATATTCACAGGAAAACTTAATAGACATTATGAGACCAGGTTATTCAAAGATCTGTAATAGTGCAGTTATTATATTCTATTTTGTAGCCTCACTCTGGAAATATATTTTTCTAACATTTACCGATGTTTTTCTTAGATTGATAATCTTTTTCCTATCGACTTAGTTGAAAAAATTGGTTTATACGAGAAATGAATTCCTGTTGTTCAAACGCAACTTTTGTTATCACAAGAAAATAAACTTTCTGAGAACAATCTGTCCTTGCAATCTGACATGCCGATTCCGGTTCAAGTGACTTGAGTCTTATGAACAGGAAAAACGGTAAGTATAGCAGTGATCAGGTACTTTTATTTCAAAAGGAATATTTCCGTAAATGTTACAAGAATATCTAGTAAAATATAATAATTCTGTAAGTAAATTCAGGTTATTCTACCGCAATAAATCTTGTTGAGCTAAAGTATTTCACTCCATGTTGTACCATATGATCGAAGTTGTTTGGAATGAAAAATCGGTTTCCGACGAAGGAACTAACATGATGAAAAAGCGATTCGATAATTTTTAGCATTTTTTGGTCTCCTACCTAGAATTGAATATTTTTGATCTACGATTGATACTAACTCTTGAATAACTTTTCCGAGGAAATAAAAAAAAAAAGAAAAGAGGGTTAGTATGATTCAGAAACATAGTGTAGGTAGGAAACAGGGAAACAGAGGTTGCACCGACGGCCCAACGTTTACCGTACCGCTCAACAGAGGGCGCTACCGAATAGACAAAACTCAAAAGATACTACCCAAAGGATTAAAAAGCGACAGAAAAGGTGTGAGCATTTGAAGACAGTAATTCTGTAATCAAATTCGCTAATATGAGTCCGGAATCCGGGAAAAATTTCTTTATATTCATTATGGAGCCCCAATACTTGTTTTCAACGAATGTCTCTCTAATTCGTTGGAATAATGTAAAGATACTCTATAATGAATATAATATAATATAAATTCTCCCCATTCCACAGACCTATTCGTGAAGTCACTCTTTATCTTCAGATAGTATGCATTACCTACTACAGAAAATTCCTGTAGAAGCTCAGGTTATAAACTTTGAATACAACTAACTAGTACTGTAATATATGAACGATAGTTCTCTAATTGAACTAAAAATTCCTGTTAAATCGATATTACAGTTCTGTTATAAGTGGAGTGATTCCTGTTTTAGTGTAGTGCTCATTACTAGGAACTCTAGTAGAAACTGAAGTTTGAAGCTTGGAATACAACTTTCCAGTTTGTTCATTACACAGGAAATTCCTGTAAATAGTCACGCATATTCTGGTTCTCGTCACAGTAGTATTTTCCTGTTGAAATGCCAAACTGCAGTTTGGTTGCATCAACTAATATAAAACTTGTTATTTCTAGAAGAATTAAACGACCGGAATTGTCACGTAAAATCAATAAATATTCCTGCTGTCGCTTATATAGGGGCAATTTTCTGGAGAAGTAACCGAATTCCTGTTTTATATCCTGGAAAATTTCTGTGAGTGTTGTTGATTTTGATGAGGGGCGATGATTTTTTTGGAGGTTGCTATCTAATTGATGCGTATTTTTGAGATTTCGAGGATAGAGCAAAATTATTGGTGAGGTGCAACCTCGTCTGCATTACCCCACGAGCTGCCAGTGACTTAGATGATAGAAATAGCTCAAATAACTCTTCATCTTTAACGGACCATCAACCATAACACCAAGAGAACATTCAAATCAGTTGACGTATTTCCGCATATAGAAAAATATCAATTTTTTATAGAACTCTTGGGTAACGTTACATAAAAGTGTCCTGCCGAGGGTCATTCGGTGAAGTATCGATCGAAACCCAAACTCGAAAAAAAATAATTGTGAGAATATTCAATTGAAGAAGACAGACCACTGGCTGCGTGTTATTGTCACGTGTTGACCACGCGGACAAACCATCCACTTCCGTGAAGCACAGGATGTATGTGCTATTCTTTCCTTCTCAAATAATTTACATGATTACGATAGTACAGGGGGAATTTGATGGGGGTTAATTGACACCGTACATCGTGAACACGCTTACGCTCAGCCGATCACACAGTGAATCTTCAAATTAGAAATAGTGAAGAACAATATGTCATCCTCTTTCTTTAGTTCTTACACCTCAAAAAAAATATTTAATTTTTTTTTAATCTGTTGACTGAATATCAAAAATAGTAGTTTATCTAACACTTCATGTGTCCCAGAGGAACCGCTCTTGGAATAATGAAAAACGCGAATAAACATTGAATCAAACACTGCTAAGTGAGACTCTAATCGACCGTGTATCCACTGATTGACGAGGAAAATAATCCGCGAAAGACAATTCAACGGAGGAAGCAATATAAAAATATTTGCGGAGGGTGTGTACAGAATCCTTATAATCTCAATTTTATGAAAAATATAAGAGTAAACACGCCAGCAAATGTCTATAGACGGAGAGATTTCCCGATCAAAACATAGAAGAGATCACGGACTATCGACTTTAAATATTTGCGCTCGTCATGGGCGAGAAAATGAGTTTTAAAATAAAGACACTTCCTTTTGCTGATGGGTTAATTTATGTACCTCGTCGTTTTTATCGCACCTGTTCAACATGGATTCTGACCGACTTAGGTTCCAAACCGTGTTTATTATCGGAGACATTTATACTCCTCAAGTTTCAATACAAAATGTCCTAAGCAGAACATCAATATTGAGGAATCTTGAATAACTTATCATTCAACATTGAGTGAGTTTCATCTAGAAGTTCAAAATGGGGACAGAAAAATTATGTAAGTCTCATTTACGCTCACCAGCATACTTCGATGTAATAACCAAGAGCCAAAAATGGTTAAAAATCGAGAGCTCGAAGGCGTTCGGTGCCGTTATTGGTGGGTTGTGCAATAAAACAATTAGTGTGGTTATGACGCCTGAGCATAAAAATGTGTTAATGCATGAAGATATTTTTTGATTGACACCATCAAGATCGGAGTGAAACGTCCCTTGGGTAGTTAACACCTTGCCTCTATGTGTGTGGTCCCAGCATGCACATACACGGGGTAGGCAAATATTTGACTTCTTAATTTTACCTGGTACTTAACCCCAAAAACAAAGACGATTTAAGGTAGGTCCTTACTTCTCTTTGACGCTCGTGCCGACATAAGATTGCCTCCTTTCCAGCACTTTGCTTCTCTCAAGTTTTCTCATATTTCTAATGGAGTAAGTCGATATTTTCGGTAACAATTCGTCGGCGACTTTGAGGCACTGCTGGTGGTGGTGGCGATTTTTTGCAACAATAATATTCACTTTCGATGGAACGATATGAATTGGAGGAGTTGAACTTATAATAAAACGAAAAAAATAGATGAGGGTCGGGTATAAAGATGACTTCCATCGACAAAAAAATCATGCTGTCACCCCCAATTTTCAAGGAGGAATTCAATAAAATAAAATTTTCGACCTATGAAAGGAAAACTGTGGGCCAGATGAAATCTACTATTTTACGTAGCTTCGCATAAGATTTGCCCTGGCTACGATTCAAAGGGAGAGCATTGACTAAATTTCGAATCATTGAAACGTATAAAATGTATATTCTACAAGAGAGATATTTCATAAATCCGATTTTTTTTCACCATCTAAAGAGAGGCAAATAATGTTATTTTATATATTCGACCCTTCTAGATATGGGAATTTCTCAAAAAAATTGTCGTTTGCATTTAACGTTTCAATTTTTCCGAAAAAAAATTTATGAAAATCACTGGAGTTTCAAAATGATCAGGTTGAACGGCCATATTTGAGAAACCCCTTATCTGATTTTGCTCATTTATGAACGTGACCGCGACTTTCGCGATCCAAACCTACCCTGAAAATAGTCCCTAGGCCTTTCCGTTCGAAAGTTATGATTTTCTATGGCTCTGGTTATGCGATCTGGACAAAATGTAGCTTTGATCATTATCATTCTCCATTAAAATACAAAATTTTGTCACGATCGAATCCGTAGTTTTGAAATTATCAACACAACTAAATTTCAAACCACCATACTTACGGAACCCTAGTCTTATCATGCTCATTGATGAACTCGACCGCGACATTCGAGATCCACACCTATCCTGGAAATTTCAAGTTTCTTGGTCTTTCCGTTCGAAAGTTATAAGTTTCTATGGTTTATATGGTTCTGGTCATGCGATCTGGCCAAAATTTTGCATGTAGCTTGACCAAGTCATTTTCCATTTGCGTGCAAAATTTCATCTCGATCAAATCTGTAGTTTCGCAGCAATCAGGAGAGCAAAATTTCGAACGGCCATATTTACGGAACCTCTGGTGGAATTCTGCTCATTAACGAATTTAACGGCGGCATTTGGGAATTAAACCCACACTGGAAATTTCAAGTCTCTAGGTTATTCCGTTCGAGAGTTATCGTGCTTACGGCCGGACGGACAGACTTATATTTTCCGACGGATTCGTCATCAGTGAGTCGAACCTTCTGAATTCAGAAGATTTTCGGTTCAAAATTCGAAAAATGCAGGTATCGTGACGAAATGATATAGCCCTCGTGTAAGTAGAACGAGCGCTCAAAAATTGTTCAAAGGTGGTCTGACAAGCAGGCCAACAAATTAATCCATGTAGATCCCAGAGAATATCAAATTCGTCCTTCAACTGTATTTTTTTCTACTCATAATGCCTCATCAGTACATTCGATTTGAAGGACGGAATGATATAAGACGAACCGCAGCGCTGATCAAAGAAAATTTTTCCACCAACGCCACTTGTCCGCTGCAAATGATGAATTTGACGTTTCCTGGGGTTTGCATGGATTGATTTGATGGCTCAGGTTATTCTTGAACAATTTTTCTTCGGAAAAATTGATACATTGAATGTATTTGAATAAGATAACCAGCCAATGATTTTCATTTTTATTCTTCTAGTGTTACGATCCTCACGAAATTATAAATATATGAACCCTCGTGTCGCTATTTTACATTCTGGCTACAATGTTTCAATTCAATCGGATCAGCAATTTCCGAATTATTGAAGAAAAAATCGACCATTCGTGACCGGCGCATTCAGACCTCGAGCGTACCCTGAAAATCTCCGAACGGTTTGCCTTTTCTTTCGAAAAGTGTTCTTGGAGTTGGTCGGCTGGACAGAATTGAATTCGACTATGAATTCTTTATCTGCGAGTTCAACCTGATCGTCTCTTGCTGCTGTTTTCGCGCAAAAAAAACAAAATTCTGAAGATATCGAGCTCAAATTCATCACGCGATCACCTGAAAAATTGGTGGAAATCGGTAAAACGGTTCACGAGTTATCCACGATTCTCGACTTCTTTTGGTGAATATGTTGTCGGAACCTTTCAGGTCGCAATTTTCCGAATTTTAAAATTTTTTTCGTTATTTGCCACACACCTGTTTATGTGAGATTTTCGAACGAAACTTGCTTTATTCAATAAAAGAAAAATGGAACTTTTTTGAAAAACTGCGACGTTGCCACGTGTTTGAAGGAACGGAAATTCCAACAATTTCCAAAATTGGTGAAAAATTTTAAGTATATATTTCCTTTCGTGTAATCTATGTTTTCCAAAGAGAGTTCATTATATTCCACTATTTTGTAGAAGTAATTAAACGTTGAACATCATTCTTCGTGAATTTCCCCTCATAATGAATTGATTGAAATTCGATAATTCGCAGGCCAGTTTAACAATGTAACGCCACGTGAAGTTGCTTTCGTAATCAATTCCTTGGCCGAGTGGCAATTCGGTACGAAAGTTCTCAGTATACTTTGGAGTTCGATTGAACGCATACGCTCTAAAGTTTGGTTTGTCACAGATATCCTAACTTTAGATTGTCGTAACCAAACGAAATGAAGAGAAATCATCTGTGAACATAAACAACATACAATCATGTTCGAATTTTCGTTCTTTCTGTTCCTTGCGTTTTCAAAGTTAGTGTTTTTGTGTTATAACAATTAGATGGAACACAATGTATTTCTAATTCAAGCCAAAATATAAACCGAATCAACATATACGACACAAAACACCAAACAAGATACTCGACTTATGTCTAAACGAAAGCCTCAAAAAAAAATTACGAAAAGCACTGCCGTGAAGGCAGGAGCTTTTGAGCGCTCGTACATGCACCTTGTAGGTAGATTCGCATTTTCCAGTTTAAGAAATCAATTGAAGGAATTTTTGACAGCTGTCAAAAAAATTTTTAAACTTAGGCGAAACTCCCGACTTCATGTCAGAGCTTCAGCTGATCAATTTTTTTTCGATAATTCGCTAGAATTTTCTACTGTATGTATGGTCTTGGTGGCGCGATCTGGACAAAATTTTGCACGTAGTTTGAATACATTATTCCTCAGCTAGGTGCATAATTTCATTCCAATCCGATCAGTAGTTCCGAAACTATCAGAAAAAAAATATTTTGAACGGCCATATTTACGGAACCCCTAGTCTTATTTTGCTCACTGATGAACGTGACCGCGATATTCGCGATCCAAATCCACCCTGAAAATTTCAAGTTCCTAGGCCTTTCCGTTCAAAAGTTACAATTTTCTATGGTTTCTATGGTTCTGGTCATGCGATCTGGACAAAATATTGCATCAATATATCATTCTCGATTAAAATACAAAATTTCATCTCGATCGAGTCCGTAGTTTCGAATTTATCGAGAAAACAAAATTTCAAACCATATTTACTGAACCCCTCGTATAATGTTGCTCATAGATGAACGTGATCACGACATTCCAGATCCACACCTATCCTGAAAATTTCAAGTCCCTAGGCGTTTCCGTTCAAAAGTTACAATTTTCTATGGTTTCTATGGTTCTGGTCATGCGATCTGGACAAAATTTCACATGTAGCTTGAACATCTCATTTTCCATTTGAGTGCAAAATTTCATCTCGATAAAATCTATAGTTCTCGAGTAATCAGGGAAACAAAACTTTGAACGGCCATATTTACGGAACCCCTGGTGGAATTTGGCCCATTAACGAACTTAACCGAGGCATTCGGGAGCTGAACCCACACTGAAAATTTCAAGTCTCTAGGTTGTTCCGTTCGAGAGTTATCGTGCTTACGGCCGGACGGACAGACTCGAAGTTTCCGACGGATTCGTCATCAGTGAGTCGAACTCTATCGATTGAGACCATTTTCGGCTCAAAATTCGAAAAATACAGACATCGTGACGAAATGATATAGCCCTCGTGTAAGTAGTACGAGCGCTCAAAAATGATCAATATTCCGCACGAAATTTCGTGCTCAAGTTTGCAGTTTGCGAGAAATTGAGCCGACTTCGACTTCCGTGCTGGACTTAAATTTCATTTCGAATGGTAACAGACAACGTTGTCTGTTTAGCTTGCGTGTCGAAGTGCCACTCGGCCATCTAATTGATTAAGAACGCCCCTTCATAAACCAAAAAGTGTGATAAAAAGACTGTGTAGTTTGAGCAAAGCAATACATAGTTGATCTCGTTTTTCGGACGATGGTCTTCCACCTTTCTTCCGAACAAACCCACTCCTCGTTCCCTATCTGTTTCCACAGAACGTTAAATTATATCTTCATTGTCGTTACTCGTTAACATTTCAGCGGTTATAGTAAAAACAAAAGATTTTCCCCCCAGCAAAGTCAACGTTATCGTTCAAGGTACCGACGATATTGTCTAGTCATGGACCAATTATTACATTACTCTCGGTCGGACACCTGCCCGATATTCGGCGCTGTCAAGGGACTTTGACGGGTCGATGACAATGCCGTCGTGGCGGGGGTGTAATTTGATGGCACAAATTGAGTCTTCTTTTATTTAATTTCAATTTGGGCATCGAGTGATTGATGTACCCAACTCTTGATTATACGAAATGAATCATTGGATAGCAAATAAATAGCTAGTCATTTCACGATAAGCGTAATTCTGACAGATAATGAGGAGCAGTGGCGCAGAACCGAAGCACGCGCCATCCAAAACGATGAATTCTATCGTTAATTGGAATCCGGAAGCAAGTAGGTGAAGAACATTCAATATATGAAATTTACACTTGATGGAAAATAATCAGGATGAGATATAGCTGTTAGAGACCCATTTGTTTACATTTTGAATTGATGCCAACATAACCTAGTTCATCCTCAACTGGTCATGTAGCGAAGCTTTTGTTGGCAGATTTTTGTTTTTTCATTTCGAAACTATTATCCACTTTTAAGTCTCATTATATTATTGATCTCATGCATAATGACTTTTTTCGAAATTCTTTAATTTAGTAAAGTTACGCAAAATGTTTAAAAGATAATAAATTGAAACATTAAACATTTTACCCATAAGGATATAAGCGCAAGAAATTTCTCACAGAAAAGTGGAAACCCTGATCTGTTCTTATGAAAGAGTTTAATTTTTCATCAGTACCTAGATCATCAATAGATTGATTTCGATATTCAATGTCTGGTGTCTTGAATTTGATTATAGATACAAGATATAGAAGAATATTCTGTTTGGAAAAGCCTATCCTAGCTTTTGAGTATCGACGCTGCAAGAAATCTTTAGCGCGCCACTGCCGTATATTCTTGGCATTTTTCGACCTACTTTGGGCCATCTAGAAACTCCTTATTTTCAAGAAAGCGTGGGAAAAGAGATGGTGTTGGTATATCTTTATCGGGAGCTTCTTCTTATCTATTATCACTAAGCAAACTCTCAACTTCTGCATTTTTCTGTAATGATGAAAGTTATATTGGGGAAAAGGTTTCTTATCTTTTCGATGGATTATGGAAATTTCGAATCGTTCTCCTTATCATTTTCCTGCTGACTGAAATTCTTCTACGAGTCATCGAAGTGGAATGGGGAGCTCAGAATTCTAGTTACACCTTCTTTGGGAGGAGCAGTTCTTATGGGGGATTTGAATAACATATAACTTTATCTAGGAAGCTTCCCAAAAGTTCGAAATTTTAGGCGAAGAAAAACGAACGTTGCTCTGCCAGTCCTAAGTTTTTCTTGAAAGCCTTCCTTATAGGCGATTACCATTGTTTTATCTCTCTGTGTCTCCTCGTTATCTGTAGTTTCTGTTGCTGCTCTTTAGCTATGAAGGTATTTTTTAGGGCAACCATTTGACTAAATTTTTTTTTGTTGGTCATATTGCATTTCAACTTACGGAAATATCGCTCAGCTAATGGAATTTTCATTCAAAGATAAGAGTCTCTGCTTGATTTGGCAACCTCCTATATCAAAGATTCGCATCAAAAACTCGAGTACTGATCTCATGTTTAATCTCGAGGGCAATTAGAAGTTCGGAAAGTTCAGTTCAAGCCCATATAAGCGATAAATCAAAATCGGATAATTCGCTAATTCGGGATTTTCGAGTGTTTGATAGGGAAGTCATTTTATTGGGATATACTTATGTAACTGACGTCGTTTATAATTTTGAAATATTTATCAGGCTATCTTGATCTTTTAGGAGTCGATGACACAAGGATGGCTACAATATCAAGGCTTGCTCAGAAGCCTGACAACCTTGTCATTCCCTCGACTCCGGTAAATTATAATTATGAAAGGAAGGTCTGCTTTCAGTGCACGAGGTTATTCACTGTTCTTTGAACATAATGCTGCAGGACACTAAAATACTTCTTGTTGATGTTAATGAGAAGATTTTTCGCACAGGATCACTCGCATCAAGCTACATTGAATGA
The DNA here is from genome assembly GCA_963966015.1 of Aphidecta obliterata. Taxonomy (NCBI): domain Eukaryota; kingdom Metazoa; phylum Arthropoda; class Insecta; order Coleoptera; family Coccinellidae; genus Aphidecta; species Aphidecta obliterata. Next base: position 15,940,204 of record OZ014427.1, read on the forward strand.
ACAAAGATATTAGTTATTCAGTTATCGGTTCTCAGTGAATATCATGATATAAAGATAATCATGAAAGAGGTAATAAATAATAATCCTGAGAAGGAATCTTGTTCTGGAACATAAAAGTTATGATTAAAAAAAAGCTAGTGCAAGAACCAAGAACTCGTGCAGGAGAACAAGAAACAGAAATAGCAATAACTCAGGAACGAGAGAACAATTGTATCAATTCTTTTTCGGGAGGTATTGTTTAAATTAAAGGAATTACGACTTATCGAAAATATGAGGTTATAAATCTCGCCAACTTTAATCGCGGAAATTGAGGTCTTTTTCAACCATAATGGTATTCGATCTTGCATATTAACGAATTGGGAATGGCTTGCAAGATCACAAGAGTTGCACAACAGAATTAAGTTTTCCAAAAGAAATATTCGTCTTTGAAAAAAGTTAAAGTTTGAATTTTGGAAGTTTTTTTCTCATAGTATCTACACTTCACGAGATTTTCAACTGAAATTTGGCATAGATATTACAATTGAGAGTTTACACCATGTGACATGCCAATTTAGATATCGAATCTACAGGGTGATATTTTTTCTTGAACAATGTCCCCTGTTCTCCTCCAGATCTTTTTTTTGTGAGCCACAGTTGCAGCTTTGTTGTTATACTAATCTTTATGGTCTCTTGTAGTTTTGTCGTATCTGCTACCGATTTCGAGAAAAAAATTTCGAACGATTCTCTCGAAATCCTCAGAAAAATCCAAATTGTCATGAAAATTCAGTTAGTATGCTGCGGTGAATTAATCCATTGTTAGTTTTGACAAATCAAGTTAAAATTTTTCAGTTGAAAATCTTGTGAAGAGTAGATACAATGAGAAAAAAACGGGAAAAAAAAAATCACACCCTGTATCCCTAAAATTACTTAAGGAATCTTCCCTCTTCGTTTGTACCTCCAATTTAGGAACACCCTGTATAAATTTCCACAACGAAGTGTGATTTTTTAGATCAAATCAGAAAGCTGAGAAATTCAAATTACTTTCCACGTGGAACAGTTATAAGCTGAATTTCATTGCATCCATGCCTTATATCTCAACAAAAAATTTCATCGAATATTTCCTGAAACCCCGAAGACTTGGAAAAAAGTTTTCAATTCTTCTAGTGTTACGATCCTTGCAAGATTTCACATTACCTCCGTATCATTATTTCATAACCACTAAGTTTCAATTCAAAATGCCTATATCATAAAAATCGGTACAATAAATAAGCGTATGGCTGCAGATTTATTAATTCAAATAAATAAGTCATCAACAGACAGGAAAAACGTTATCTATTCTGAAATCGTTGGACCGAAAAAAGAGGTCATCGCGCACTTCGGCGGCACACGAATCTCCCACTCCATACCAATGTCCAATGTCAATTAAACCACCGGACGCCGCACATAGACGTTGCATCCGAAAGGACCCGCCATTGAAACAATTCCAAGGCTTTATATTTTCAAGGCTCATTTGGTATCCTTAGATCTTTTCATGGGCTCATTTCGTCACGATGTCCAGATCGCATGATCAGAACCATAGAAGCCATAGAAAATTATAACTTTCGAACGGAAAGGCCTAAGGACTTGAAATTTAAGGGTATAGGTTTGGATGATTAATGTAATCAAGGTCACGTTCATCAATGAGCAAAATTAGACTAGGGGTTCCGGAAATGTGTTCAAATTCAATTTTCTTGATAATTTCAAAACTACGGATTATATCGTGGCGAAATTTTGTATTTCAATAGAGAATGATATACATATTCAAGCTACATTTTTTCCAGATCGCATAACAAGAACCATTTGAAATTCCAACGAATTATTGAATGAAAAATCCGTATATATCTGTAACAGCAGATTCGGCATAATTGACAAAGAGCGGCTGTCATTTTTTTGACAGCTGTCAAAAATTCCTTCAATTGGTTTCCAAAACTGGAAAATGCTAATCCACCTACAAGATGGATAAACGAGTGCTCAAAAGCTCCTGACTTCGCGGCTGTGCTTTCCAATTTTTTATTTCATCAAATTTGGACCGAATGGAATATCGTTTTCATTAATCCACCGCTAAATACTACCACGCCGTCTGATTGTAAACACGCAAACACAAATAACAACAGAGAAAATACAAACAGTATACGTATCTCAAACAAATATTATAAAATCATAATGGAACAAACATGGCATGCAGCTTCTGTATTCACGCATGTGAATAATGTGGTCAAGAATCTTCGGATTTGAGACAGTCACTGGCTGAGACTTATTATTCACTGTCAATTCACACTTCCAGCAACATCATCTCGCCCAACAATGAAAGCTACTGTTCGAAGCATTATAAAAAACCACTTACCAACCTTTGATTCGAGTGTGGACGCTCAAAGAATGAATTTTATTATGTTGGGAGAATCTCACGATTGCGTGGGATTGCTTTCGTTATTGAGAAAAAAACAAATTTAATTTTGTGTGGCGGTCAATTCATTTGATCGTATACCTGCCAATAAAACTTTGTATCTTCGTGTATGAGAGCAATTTGAGGGGCCATAAAGGGAAGTGTCGAGTTATTGGGATTTTTCGAAGATTTCCTAATTGCCCACTACGAGCCACGTAGTATTTCATTCATGTTTATGAACCCAGATCCATCCGTATTTGACCGAGTGAAGAAAAAGAGGTGAACGTGGAAAGTTTTTTTAACCCTAATCAGGGTCGAAAGAAGCTTATTTTGTAGAATTTTTCTTGCCAACTACATCCTACTACCTTACGTTTTCATGTGCCTTCCTTGGCAAAATCCTCTATACAAGTTCTGATTAGTAACGTTGAATTTCAGATACCTTCGAGAGTCTCAAGAATTCTCTTAGTAACAAAAAAAAACTGCTATCGAAATACCTGCATGTGACTTTACAGAAATCAAGGTGTAGACTTAAGATGGATTCCTCGCGTCCGGCAAAGTAGCTCTTGAGCACGGTTACAACAGACAATCGGTGCCGAGAGGAAAGCACTTCACGGATGGACTTTTAAAGACCACACACGAATTCAACTTGAAATTTACATCTAGCTGCTATGTTTCTCAAGATTTCCATTATATCCGTGCAGGTATCTATGAGGTAGAAAATTGCTTCGATACTTTCGCCTTTTACGTGATAAATCTCTAATATGAGGTATTACCGCAATCTTTCGATGGAATGGTTTCTCTGAATGGCGTTTTGACATTTCGAACCAAAACATCAGCGAAACTCTTCAGGGTGAAAACCTTTTTTTTTACAAATTTCGAAAAACTTAATTCGGAATATTTTGAACCGGTTGAAATTATAATGGATTTCACTGAAACAAAACAAATGCTGATGTCAGTTGAAAAAGTCTTTGGGAAGGAGTAGAATAACGTTTAGCTTCACCGACCCAAATCGTGCATGAACAGAAAAAGTTTTTTTTTCTCCCTCGTCATAATCACCTCCAAATTCCTTCTTCTGCACGACCTCAAAATCAAACAATTAGGAAAAACCTAAGCATCAGTATTCAGTCGATCGGATATCTGAATTAATTGCTGGAAATTATCATTCATCGATTCCATCGTCTTGATGGTCGCTCCCTGGCGCTGGCTGGGGGGAATAATCTGACGAGAGCGTTTCGGTTTTTATCGGACGAACTCAAGGACGCAGACAAATTATTTTTCTGTTATCCCCGCCGTATGTTCCGGGTAACAACACCGATAAAGATAAAGTGATAAGGAGACCGTACGCCCGATCACCACTCCCCATTTATATTTTTATCGACGCCAGTAATACGTGCAGATGGCCCCTTATATGCTTCATAAGCTCGTATTTGACAATTTAATCTGCGAGTATGACGGAAAGCTCGGGTTTGATGGACGGGAGATCGGCATGTTTGCTTGGTGGAAAGACATTAGTCCTTTTGTGAATTAATGAAAAATAATTTCATCAGTAACATTCATCAAGAACTAATCGGTTCGACTCTGATTACGTCCCGCCTCTATCATACCAATAGCCCTAAGCGCATAGTTTGCAGCTAGGCATTATTGAAAAAAAATGTTCAGATTTCAAATCAAAGTTGATTGTGAGTACGTAAAACAATCTAAATGATCCTAAAGTCCATTCAGATATAAGAGAGTATATATTTGATTTCTCATAAATAGACTTTTGGTGGACAAGAATCGGCAACTTTTGAAACGGTCACAAAATTTTTTGCCCTCAACGTTTGTGGAGCAGTATACATTATACACTCAATCAGGCAAAACTGAGTGTAGTTTTAGTTTGATTCACGATTCATTCAAAAAAGCAATCAATGTCACCCAATATCTTCTTCTTCTTCAGGTGCCCATCCGATTCCGAACGTTGGCGATTATCATAGCAATTCTTATTTTGTTGGTAGCTGCTCGGAACAGTCCCAATATACCGTATTATTATTTTCAAAGACTCATCCAACGATACCCTTCATGATCATGTGAACGGAATTTTGTTTTTTTTTCAGTTGTATGGCGCCTGCTATAATTTATTTTCCCGTTATTTCACTACATCATTCTTTGACGGTTTATAGAATACGCATTCCAAGTTTTATCCATATAGGATCAATAGTATTCGAGTAAAATGGCTGTGACATACGGACAGACAGACGAAAGTTCAGTTATAACTATTTTGATACCCTATGGTATTGCTAAACTGACTGACATTAGAAGTGTTACAGCCATAAGGAATAATTTCTTCAATAATATAATGGCTGTTTATCTGAAATCATCAAATTCAGTAATGAAGTAAGGAAAGTTATTCTAGATAAACTGATAGCAAGCCAAGCAAACAATTCATGTTACCCCAGACCCATCAAATCCATCATTTGCACCTTTAGACCGGTTTCGATTCATATCAAATCAAAATTCGATGAAAGAAACAGAAAAGAAAACCTTCAAAACATAACGCAGCGGTGATCAGAGAAAATTTCTTAAATCACGCCACCTGTCCGTTCCAAAAGCCACTGTCTCAAATATCTGCAGGCCATGAAAAGTTTTCCCAACTCTCCTAGAGAAAGACACAATGTGAAATTAAGCTACAACCTTATTCGTCTGAATAATTGACTAAAATAATAGAATGACTGTTTATCTGAAATTATCAAATTCAGTAATGAAATAAGAAAAATTATTCTAGATAAACAGATGGCAAGCCAACCAAACAAGTCATGTCACCACAGGGACTATCAAATCCATAATTTGCACCTGTAGACCGGTTTCGATTCATATCAAATCGAAATTCGAAGAAAGAAACAGAAAACCTTTAAAACATAACGCAGCGGTGATCGGAGACAATTTCATCAATCACGCCACCTGTCCGTTCCCAAAGCAATTGTCCCAAATATCCGCAGGCCATGAAAAGTTTTTCCACCTCTCCTATAAAAAGACACAATGTGTGACCAGCCGTAAACATTACGAGCATATTGTCACACATGGAAATTAAGCCTCAAACTTATTCGTCTGAATAATCGACTAGAATAATATAATGGCTATTCATCTGAAATTATCAAATTCAGTAATGAAATGAGAAGAAAATTTCTATATAAACTAAAAGCCAGCCAACCAAACAATTCATGTTACCCCAGAGACAACCAAATCCATCATTTGCACCTGTAGACCGTTTCCGATTCATATCAAATCAAAATTCGATGGAAGGAACAGAAAACCTTTTGAACATAACGTAGCGGTGATCGGAGAAAATTTCTTTAATCACGCCACCTCTCCGTTCCAAATGCAAATGTCCCAAATATCTGCAGGCCATGAAAAGTTTTCCCACCTCTCCTTGAAAAAGATACAATTTGTGACCCGCCGTAGATATTACGAGCATATTGTCACACATGTAAATTAAGCTACAACCTTATTCGTCTAAATAATTGACTAGAATAATATAATGACTGTTTATCTGTAATTATCAAATTCAGTAATGAAATAAGAAAAAATTCTAGATAAACTAATAGCAAGCCAACCAAACAAGTCATGTTATCCCAGAGACCACCAAATCCATCATTTGCACCTGTAGACTGGTTCCGATTAATATCAAATCAAAATTCGATAAAAGAAACAGAAAACCTTTGAAACATAACGCAGCGGTGATCGGAGAAAACTTCTTTAATCATGCCACCTCTCCGTTCCGAATGCAAATGTCCCAAATATCTGCAGGCCATGAAAAGTTTTCCCACCTCTCCTTGAAAAAGATACAATTTGTGACCCGCCGTAAACATTACGAGCATATTGTCACACATGGAAATTAAGCTTCAACCTTAGTCGTCTGAATAATTGACTAGAATAAAATAATGGCTGTTTATCAGAAATTATCAAATTCAGTAATGAAATAAGGAAAATTATTCTAGACATACTACAAGCAAGCCAACCAAACAATTCATGTTACCCCAGAGACCATCAAATCCATCATTTGCACCTAGAGACCGGTTTCGATTCATATCAAATTTCATCAGTACAGTTAGCAAAGTGATCAATTCGATGTAAGAAACAGAAAACCTCCAAAACATAACGCAGCGGTGATCGGAGAAAATTTCATCAATCACGCCACCTGTCCGTTCCAAAAGCAAGTGTATCAAATATCTGCAGGCCATGAAAAGTTTTCCCAACTCTCCTAGAAGAAGACACAGAGTGTGAACCGCCGTAAACATTACGAGCATATTGTCTCACATGAAAATTGAGCTTCAACCTTATTCGTCTGAATAATTGACTAGAATAATATAATGGCTGTTTATCTGAAATTATCAAATACAGTAATGAAATAAGAAAAATTATTCTAGATAAACTAATAGCCAGCCAACCAAACAATTCATGTTTCCCCAGAGACCACCAAATCCATCATTTGCACCTAGAGACCGGTTTTGATTCATATCAAATCTCATCAGTACAGTTAGCAAAGTGATCAATTCGATGTAAGAAACAGAAAACCTCCAAAACATAGCGCAGCGGTGATCGGAGAAAATTTCATCAATCACGCCACCTGTCCGTTCCAAAAGCAAGTGTATCAAATATCTGCAGGCCATGAAAAGTTTTCCCAACTCTCCTAGAAGAAGACACAGAGTGTGAACCTCCGTAAACATTACGAGCATATTGTCTCACATGAAAATTGAGATACAACCTTATTCGTCTGAATAATTGACTAGAATAATATAATGGCTGTTTATCTGAAATTATCAAATACAGTAATGAAATAAGAAAAATTATTCTAGATAAACTAATAGCCAGCCAACCAAACAATTCATGTTTCCCCAGAGACCACCAAATCCATCATTTGTACCTATAGATCAGTTTCGATTCAAATAAAATCAAAATTCGATGAAAGGAACAGAAAACCTTTGAAAAATAACGCAGTGGTGATCGGAGAAAATTTCTTTAATCACGCCACCTGTCCGTTCCAAAAGCAACTGTCTCAAATATCTGCAGGCCATGAAAAGTTTTCCCAACTCTCCGTCTGAATAATTGACTAGAATAATATGATGGCTGTTTATCAGAAATTATCAAATTCAGTAATGAAATAAGGAAAATTATTCTAGATAAACTAATAGCAAGCCAACCAAACAATTCATGTTCACAGACCACCAAATCCATCATTTGCACCTGTAGACCGGTTTCGATTCATATCAAATCTCATCAGTACAGTTTTAGCAAAATCATAAATTCGATGTAAGAAACCGAAAACCTTCAAAACATAATGCAGCGGTGATCGGAGAAAATTTCTCCAATCACGCCACTTGTCCGTTTCAAAAGCAACTGTCTCAAATATCCGCAAGCCATGAAAACTCCCCTAGAGGAGGGGTGTCTGGGGTAACATGAATTGTTTGGTTGGATTGCTATTAGTTTATCTAGAATAATTTTTCTGATTCCATAACTGAATTTGATAATTTCTTCAACTTGAATTTTTGGCAAAGTGGTGGTTTCACATCAAGAATGAAACGAAAACATTTATAAGAAATTTTATTAATATGTACCTAATCCTAAAAAAATTTTATAATGTGTTTGGTGAACTTCAGCTGAGTAGGTACGCTCCACATCACGTCTAGGCATCGACAAAATGACATGGCTGATGTCTGCTTGTGGCACCTAGTTTCAAGCAACTCGAACTTCGTGGATCAACTGTGTCAGAGTCTGTGCAAGATGGTACAAAGTGGTCAATCTACACCCTATCATATCTAAAGAATGTTATATGGGATTTAAATCCGGTGAACATGGTGGCCGCGAAAACACATCGACCTTTTTGGAGAAAGTTGTCTTGCTTACGGAAAAATGTGGTCGGCAATCTAGGCAATGCAGTAAAATTGGACATAATATCAAAGTACCTTACACGCAGTTGTCATACAGCTTTGAACAGAAAGAATTTTTTATAGGGATTTTTTCATCGAATTCAATAGGTAGTATGTTGTTTTTTTTCAGTTCAGTATTGCCAATAGTAATTGATAGTTAGCAAAGCGTAGAAGAATGCGGGTAAAGGAGGTATCCTTCTGTTTGAGCAATTAAATCGATGCTTGTTCAAAAATTTTTTCCATCAACGTTTGCCAATCGAACTACCACCAACAAATTACAAATTCCCGTGCGATAGAAGAAAAACAAACTCCAAAAATGAAAAAAAAACACTTGCATCAACCGCCCGATGAGTAGCATATCTCTTCCGGCACCACCTCGTTTTTTGAAATTACGCGTCAACATCGATTTTTCCCGTCCAATATTGAAGGGATACCGGGGTTGTGTTTGCTGATATTTCCACATGGGGGGAAAATGTAGCACTTTTAATTACATTATAGGTATATCCCTCAGCGGCCTCGAAAATGTTCAGTGTTTTGACTGGGGGTGAGATGATGTGTTTTTGTACGTGCTGTGGAAGAACCACACCTCATAGAGTCCTATAACAACAACTCGATGACGAACTAATGTAATCTTTGCCTGTATCCACAAACGTCCCGAGGAAGTGCAACAACACAACGCTGGATGAGTATACACTTCACCACACAGGCTGTTCAGAAGGTTCGTCAGCGTTTTCGAAAAAGCAACATCCAGAAATTATTCGTGAGGAGGCAACTGAAAAAAATTTATGACGAATTTCTGCTGTCCGTTTAAATTAACTCAACTTGAAACTATTTCCCACCTACACTCCCAAACCCATCAAATATCCTGAACTTATTCAAAGCTCGCCAATGCATTCATATCGACATGAAGCCCAGAATAATGCTCTAATGCATCAAAACGACGACAGATAGCGGCGATTAAAAAGTAGTTATCGTCGGTATCTTCGAGCCACAGACAGGCGGACAATCTTCGCAATGTGCGAAAAATCACGCTCCACCCTCATCTCGATTGAGGGCTGCTGACATCAGTCACCCTTCATGATGCTGAAATGAAAACTATTCGGATCTTTCTCCCCTCAGACAAAACAATCCACTGCATAACTGGTTGTGCCCCCGCGTTCTTAACAAACCACCCTCTTGTAGTCTCCTGAAAAGCGTTGTTAATAATTCACCTAACCGAGAATTCATTGGGTGATCACTACCTGAGAAAATGTTTCTGTAGTGAATAAAAATCGGAAAATCTCTGACGTGAAGTCTGGAACTTTTGCGCGCTTGTTTAATTTCATTGCCTCGAGGTCATTCATCTGAGTACTTCGAAATGATCGAAAATACAGGGAAATGCTTCGAAATTATCGAAATGAGACGTATTCAATCTTATTCGCCGAATTTTCACCTCTAAATCGGCATATTTCACGATATTTTCATCCGAAATTCGAGATGTCCGATTATGATAAATTTCACGTGAAATTCTGAAAATCCCAAAATATCATTTTTGGAAAGACTTTTTTCTTTCCCTTCGGCATATTTCGCTCATTTACGAACTAGACCGGCCCATTCAGACCTCGAACGAACCCTGAAAATGTCTTAACTAGGCCTTCTCTTTCGTAGAATAATATAATGGCTGTTTATCTGGGATTATGAAATTGAGTAATAAAAAAATTATTCTAGATATACTAATAGCAAGCCAACAAAACAATTCATGTTACCTCAGAGTCTAGGGGAGCTGGGAAAACTTTTCATGGCCTGCAGTGATTTGAGACAGTTGCTTTTGGAACGGACAGGTGGCGTGCATGATTCCAGAAATTTTCTCCGATCACCGCTGCGTTATGGTTTTCTGTTTATTACATCGAATTCATCATTTTGCTAACTGTACTGATGAGATTCAATATGAATCGAAGCCGGTCTACTGGTGCAAATGATGGATTTGGTGGTCTGTGGGTAACATGAATGGTTTTGATGGCTTGCTTTTAGTTTATCTATAATAATTTTTCTTATTTTATCACTGAATCCGTACGGACAGAATTGAATTTGACCACGAATTCTTCATCTGCGAATACATCCTAAACGTTTGAAGTTAGTCCCAGCTCTTGTTCATAGAAGAATTCCACACACAGGTTTAATATTTTATTATTTGTCATACTCAGTGTCTATCAACTTCCAAGTCATATTTTTAAATCTGTCGAACATGGTAGAATATATGATAGCTTAGTTGAGAAGTTAAGATCAACATAGTTTCATTTCATTCGTCTTATCTTCTATGAAACTGTCAAAGTTCGACATTTCTTCTTTTTATAATCTATAATATTATGGTGGATGTTATTTGTTTTTGTAGGTAGATGAAATTACCCGAATTAAATGGGTTGATTTTTATAAAAGACCGACGTGAACTCTACCCAGATTGAAAATGCACTCCTGTCTGTGGATTTCCCTTCAGTTTATATAGTTTTTCCCAAAACAATTGAAAATCGAAATGTCAAATCTCCATGAAAATTCACACTAATTAATAATAATCTAATTTACATTCTTTCTTGATTAAGTTTCTTTGTTTGTTTTATGTTTTTCACCTCTCATAAGGTTGTAGAGTTTTGTACAATGAATATTCTAGAAAATTCGAGTGATTTTCCACCAATATTTTGATATGTATTTTATCCAATTGGACAAATTTTGAATCAAATATCAATTTTCCTGATTTCTATATGAAGAATTTGTTTACATTCAAATTATTCAACACATCTGATTGATTGCTGACAATATTTTCTCAAATCTTATGGCCTATGACTCTTTTCAAATTTATGTATGCATTTTTTACACGAAAAGGCTAAATATAAATGGTTGTTGTTATAACTGTCGAACGATACATACAAATTTTTATTTCTCAATATAAACTATTTTTTGGTCATAATATGGAAATTTAGCACATAAATTATTATGAGACTATTTAACATTTGAAGATAAATTTTTTTCTTTATGAAGAGTCTATGAAACCTTCAAATTTATTGATCTCCAAAGAAACTTCAGAATTTCTCATTAATTCACATTATGTTAATATGGATGATTTCATTAATTGAAATTTTTATTCTGAAACATTAATTATGCGTTAATTATATAAATGATTGAATTTTGTTATTGAATTTAATGTAATATGTGAAATATTTACATAATTTTGGGTTAGCCGATTCGAAATCTATGATGAATGTCAATAATATTTGAATTGTATTAATATTTATAAGAATCTGCATGTGAATTCTACAACATTACATAATACACATTTGTCACATTTGATGAAAAATTGAGGACACTAGTACTTACAACTATAAAGACTATGATTATATACCTATTATTGATTGATTAGATTTTTGAGCGATTTTGTGACGTGTTGAAAATTTTTACAGGCCCTTTAATTGTAACCCCATCGAGATTTTCATCCAAAGCAAGTCGTTACACATCAGAATATCTTTCAACAGATCAAAAACACTTGTTTCAAATAAAGATAAGTTTCGCAACCATTTAATTTGATAAATAGGTCACTCATTTCGATGAAAATATTTATCAAAAAATTGTAAAAAAGTATTCGATAAAAACCAACAACAAAACAATCAAACTAAGTTAACTCTGGTGTCCGAAGAACGAATTGCCAAATGAGGTGATGTTGCCAACTGAGCAATTCGAAATAACATGTTATACCCAGTGTAGCTTGATCCAAACTTAATTTTCTCTTGATCTCAATATGGTTGAAACCACGATACGATAACTACCGATATTTTAGAATTTTTGCTGTTCACTTTCAGAAATAAAAATCAATTTGAAACTAATTTAGGTCATAATTATGCTACCAGAACACATGACTTAATTTATCCAAAGCACAGGTTGACTTTATCGGAAAAAAGTCCTTATTTATCCTTAAATATTAAATGTTTTAATAGTTTAAGTAAATTCAAGAAAGAAGTTGAACATTTGTTAATCAACCTTGAAACATATAAAATGAATGATTATTTTAATTTGGAGAATTTGATTTAATTTTCCTTTTCTGTTCTTGACACTTTTTCTTTTTATGTATAAGCTTTTTGTATATGTATAATCTGGAAAGATTTTATCTATAGCTTATGGGGAAAAAAAGGAACCTACTGTACCTTGGATAAATTTGGGGTGGTTCAATACAGCAGCTGGGTGAAATAACCACTGTTATTTCTATTCAACATTCAAAATTAATACTGATAATTCTAGATTTATGTACCTACCTTTTTATACAGTTTCAATAAAACAAAGAAGTCAGATATGATTTCAAGGAAATTCAAATCTGGGGTTATTTTGAAAATAAACAAAAAGTGTCATTCATAAAAATCAGAGTTGTTGAGACTTTTTTGAAAGATTGGGAGAATTGAAAGGATCCAAATGAAATGAAATATTCGGAAAACACATTTTGAAAATTTTCGATGCATATGTTTGAATGAAATCCTGTAGGTATGTTCGAAATTGACAAAATCTGATGATAGAGAAGAGTTCAAGGAAAAATTGGAATTTGGAAGCGTCGAAGAGTTGGATTGATGACTTGTACTCGGAGAGAAGAAATTTGAACTTGAATTGGAATGCATCACGATAAAAAGGATTATTAGAAGGTATGAGAAGAAAAGTTGGGAAATGATTGAAAACACTGAACTTTTAAAGATGATTTTTTTCTTTAATTTTAAGTTCCTATTTAGAATTTCGAAATTTATATCAAATGATTATTATTCAGATTTATTTTCTTCAAAAAAGTATATTCCGCCCTCTGATGTTCGGTCCCCCCCTGAACGTTTCTAATAAAGAGAAGCTGAAATTACCTACACCTGGGTTCATGCCTCAACCCCTTCTCCCCTGAAAACTAGGGGCTAAATACGCCGATCCATATCAGTATGAGTACCTTTAGAAGGTATAGTAAGAAAAATGAAAATATTTTTTGCTCTTTAGAGCAATTCACTAAGTTCCTAGTGAAAAACAATTTTCCATTGATTCGATTGAACAAATAACAAACTAAATGAGTACATAATGGGAAAATATGTAAGTATAATGCCAACAAAAGTAGCTTAATTTTGTTACTCATGCCTTCATTCAGTTTATATTGACCCCAAACACCAAACAGTGTAATGAGACTACATAATATGATTCATGAACTCGTTGTTTGGGACAACTTATTAATGGCATGCATATTATAATTAGCAAATTATTTGCTAAACAATAATATTTGCACATAGATGCTAATGGAGAATTGCGTTGTACAAACCAATTTTCAATCACAACATGAGTTCGATGTCCCAAAGAAAGAATTAGATGATAATTCAATGATTGAATCATTAGGTTGAGTATATTCCCAAATAATGGAATGTTATGTCTCTGTCTACATTCCACAAAATATCAGTACTTATTCTCTAAGAAAATTTCAGAGGGTTGGGAAAAACAGGAATGGTTTATTTTGAAAATTCCTTTCTTATGTGCAAAACAAATTTTTATTATTTCAATTCATAACCACCTAATTCATTCAACAATACATCATGGAATTTTATCTTTAACTGGATCAAATTAAATCATCATTAGCGGTTGTTATCTCGGAAATAATCTTATCTACTCCATTCTTCTAGACTGGTAAACAGATTTACAAAGGTTTCAACAGCAGCATTAATCATCGAAGAAATACATCCAGCAAACAAAGTTATAAATTTGTCATGCTGAAGATTCTGTTTGTAAACATTGTTATCAAATCTGCCTATCTACTTACTGCCACAAATACCCTTTGTAGCTCTTGATGGACATGAAATGCGTCAAAGAGCTGTTAGTGATAATGGGATGACCAAATTGAATATTCATGGTGTTTTGCCAAAATCATTTACACTCGCTTTGCAACATATTGGAACTTACAGGACCTACCTACATTGAAACATATTCTATTCTACGTTACTATGTGGGGAAATTATCATTGAAACTATTTTTTTGCTCAATACTCTTTATTCAAGTTTTTATCAACAAAATGGTTTAGACTTTTGTGAATAGGAGGATGATTTCTGCACCCTCTCTGCTCAAATGTAACCTGGAATCAAATACATATTTTATGAGCCAATTTGAAGCTTTTACGTTTATTAAGGCGCCAACTGAGGGCTTTTACATAATTTGATTAAATCGATTGAAAAATTCCTATCTAACGAGACCCCACACTTTTATGTAATTTACAATTTTTCAACCCTCATTAACATGTACGTGTCTATATTTCCTTTCGAATTTCATCCAATAATACCTATATGAGTGTACCTAATGGTTGGGACATACGGAACACTGAAAGTAGGTTTTCCACACCAGAAATGTTAGTTACGGAAGCCAGTAAACATAAGTCAATTTTATGGACAAAACTGATCGATATCAATAAGGGACTTAAAAAAGGGTTTAAGCAGGATGGACACCCATATACTTTAGCACCTTCCAAGAACCTATGGGTAAAATGTAAGATAGATTGAAAAAACGACAAACAAACGTTTCTATTTATTCATTTAGTACCGACACAAACGAAAAAATTCGTTTCCTATCAAAAAAATTTAGGTAAGTGTTGGACGATGCACAGTGGAGGATTCCCTAGTTTCGACAAGTAGGTAATCTAAAATATCTCATATTTCAAGAACTGCACCGCATATCATACGAATTTCCATTGAAAGTATTTCTTTCGTTCTACCAGCTTGAATTTTTCTAGAATTTCCTTCCTAATAGTTGAAAAGTTAGAGGTGGCGGGCAAATTAATGACGGGTTCAGAAAGTCATATCTCAACAACTATTGACTTATCTGGAAAAGTCACTTCGAAACTTTTGTAATATTTCAGAAGACCTATCTAAGGATACCCCACACACCCATTTAAACTGTTATTTTCGTTTTCATCTATCAGTTACATCTTCACCAAGTGTCTTTTAAAGTTTACTACACTCCATGGAGGTTCAAAGAAGATCACTGCCTTCTTAATTTCATCTTCATTGCCCATTTGGTCTTCGTGTAATATGGATGTGAGTGTCATACGGACAGATAGGCATGACGAAATCTTGTAGGTTCTTTTTTTGCTTTTTTTGGTTACCAAATAAAAATCATTTCATTATTTCACTATTTTAACTAGGTACTGTGTTGATAAAAAAATTCAGATATTCGAGAAAAAACGTTGTAGGGACAGAAAATGTATGAAAATTACTAATAAGTTTTGGGTTTTTCGTAAAATATATCAAAATCTGGTTTGGGATTATACTTTCAAAAATTGAAAAAGGGATAGATTTTTGAATACCTAATTGAGCGCTCGTTCTACTTATACTATTTCGTCACGATGTCTGTATATTTCGAATTTTGAGCCGAAAATGTTCTCAATCGATAAGGTTCGACTCACTGATGACGAATGCGTCGAAAAATTCGAGTCCGTCCGTCCGGCCGGCCGGATACACGATAACTCTCGAACGGAACGACCTAGAAACCTGAAATTTTCAGGGTAGGTTCGAATCACAAATGCCGCAGTTGAGTTCGTTATTGGGCAAAATTAGACCAGGGGTTCCGTAAATATGGCCGTTCTAAATTTTGTTCTCCTGACAACTTCGAAACTACTGATTCGATCGAGACGAGATTGCAATCAGATGGAGAATGTGTTCAAGCTACATGCAAAATTTTGTCCAGATCGCATGACCAGAACCGTAGAAAACATAGGAAATTATAACTTTTGAACGGAACGACCTAGAAACTTGAAATTTTCAGGTTAGGTTCGAATCTCGAATGATGCGGTTGAGTTCTTTATTGGGCAATATTGGACTAGGGGTTCCGTAAATATGGTCGTTTGGAATTTTGTTTTCTTGATGATTTCAAAACTACGGATTCGATCGTGACGAAATTTTGTATATTAATGGAGAATGATACCTACATTCAAGCTACATTTTTTCCAGATCGCATAATCAGAACTATTTTGAATTTCAACGAATTATTGAATAAAAAACTCCCAATATGTATTTTTGTAACAGCTGATTTGGCATAATTGACAAAAAGCTGCTGACATTTGTCTGGCAGCTGTCAAAAATTTCTTGAATTGGTTCCTAAAACGAAAAAATGCGAATGTACCAAGGTGGATGAACGAGCGCTCCAAAGCTCCTGACTTCTCATCATTTTTTTACGAGAAATCATAAAAATTTCGTAGAACTGAAAAAATGTTGTAGAACTGTAGAAAATGTATAAAAACGACTAATGAATTTTGGTTTTTTTTGTGAAATACATCAGACATGATTTTGAAATTGTATATTGTCAAAAATAGAAACAGGGATAGATTTTTGAATACCTAATTTTTTATTAGAAAACATAATATTTTCAATACTATTGACGTGGAGTCAGGAGTTTTTGTGTGCTTCTTTCAATTAATTGCCAGAGCAGTCACCCATCCAGGTACTAAAACTGTACAACGCTGCTTGGCATCATAGCTGACACAACATTCAACTTGACAGATTAACCTCTAAGAATATTTATCACTCAATCACCCGAAAATATGATTGAATTGATCTTATATTCAGAGTGAAATGGTTCATTGAATTCTATCAATATATTCAACGGTTGAATAATTTAAATAAATTTGAATGCTTGCATCTTATTGCATGGGTATTTTGGGTTTCTGTCGTTTCTGAAATGATGTACGATAAATCAACTGATCTATGATCATTTTGATTCGACATAAGGTGAAACTGTAGCGAGACTATCAAACTGAAGATTATTAAACGAAGCACAGATTATTTGGTGCAAACTGGTAGTCAGTGTGACAAATAATGTTATTTCGTACAATCGAACCTTCAATAGATGAAACCACAGAATTATATGCGCGTAGTTTGAATACATTATTCCTCAGCTAGGTGCAAAATTTCATTCTAATCTGATCAGTAGTTTCGAAACTATCAGGAAAAAAATATTTTGAAGGGCCATATTTACGGAACCACTAGTCTAATTTTGCTCATTGATGAACTTGACCGCGATATTCGTGATCCAAACCCATCCTGCAAATTTCAAGTTCCAAGGCCTTTCCGTTCAAAAGTTACAATTTTCTATGGTTTTTATGGTTCTGGTGATGCGATCTGGACGAAATATTGCTTTAATATATCATTCTCGATTAAAATACAAAATTTCATCTCGATCGAATCCGTAGTTCAGAAATGATCGAAAAAACAAAATTTCGAACGATCGTATTTACGGAACCCCTAGTATAATTCTGCTCATTGATAAACGTGAACGCGACATTTCAGATCCACACCTATCCTGAAAATTTCAAGTCCCTAGGCTATTCCGTTCAAATGATACAATTTTCTATGGTTTCTATGGTTCTGGTTATGCGATCTGGACAAAATTTCACATGTAGCTTGAACACTTCAATCTCCATTTGAGTGCAAAATTTCATCTCGATCAAATCTGTAGTTTTCAAGTAATCAGGGGAACAACACTTTGAACGGCCATATTTACGGAACCCCTGGTGGAATTTGGCCCATTAACGAACTTAACCGAGGCATTCGAGAACTGAACCCACAGTGAAAATTTTAATTCTCTAGGTTGTTCCGTTCGAGAATTATCGTGTTTACGGACGGCCGGACGGACAGACTCGAATTTTCCGACGAATTCGTCATCAGTGAGTCGAACATAGTCGATTGAGACCATTTTTGGCTCAAAATTCGAAAAATACAGACATCGTGACGAAATGATATAGCCCTCGTGTAAGTAGTACGAGCGCTCAAAAAAACGATCCCCACGAAATTTTACATGAACCCTTGTGTCGTTATTTTACAATTTTCGATCAAATTGGTATTATTGAAAAAAAAAATCGGTGGATTATGCTCATTTACGACATTTTGGCGCATTCAGACCAGACCTCTTACATAACCTGAATATTTCAAAACATGATCTGTTCTTTCGGACGGACTGACAAAATTGAATTTGACAAAGAATTCTCCATCTGTGAGTCCAGCCAAATAATTCGAGAGCATTCTCTACTCAGAATTCGAAAATAACAAACATCTGAACAAAATGATGAGGCATTTCTTCATAGAAACAAGCGGGCAAGAAGAAATATGAATTATTTCGAAATTGTTTCAGATCCTCCCAACTTGTCAAAATTTTCGCGCCATTTTGCAAGTTTATCAATTTTTTCACATTCATTGTTAGTGAGAAATCATAGAATTCTTGGAAAGATACCTAAACTTGAAAATATCACTATGGAATATATTCAGTAATTTTTTCTGAGTACTTAGTTGGAGTCTCTGAAATCATTTTGTTTTTAGTTTTTTTGTTAACATGGTTAATCTGTGAGACAGAAAAGTGTTTAAATTAATTCACGTTCCCCTTAATTCAGCGAAATTCTTTCTTCATTTGAAAATACAACTGATAACTGCATATCAATGAAATAAGTAGTTTATACTTCCTCTGTCCTTCTTCCCACCGCTGAATTCCTGGAAACGCACAGAAGAGCTTCACAAGTATTCCTCCAGTGTTCCACACAAAAGCACAACAACGTTCCTACATCAGATGCCCTTTTGCACGAACGAAAACAAAAAAAATTGTCGCATGGAGACAACTGAAACTAAGAACTAGTCCCAGGCAACACATCGCGAATTGAAGTTATTAGTTGTCAGCCGTCGCTAGAGCTTTCGGTCGCGTGGGCGTGGCCAACAACTTCCCCTACAATCGTCCATGACATCCTCGAACCTCCGGCCAATAGCGGACCGGCGTCGAACCCCCCGTTGACTTGGAAACTGAGTTTCCAGGACGCGATTGGTCGGAATCACAATATGGATTTAACTTCGGCGGAGACTATACTGTTTGACTACCTAAAGCTCTGGGTACTTCACAACGGCTTGTAGTATCTAAGTAAACAGGCAACGAAGAGTATTTGTTTTTCCAATCAGTGCTGGTTTGGAATACCTAAAGTGTTAACTTGTTTGTGGATCCGCTCGTGATGTAAACAATGAAACAAAACCTTCGATGACGAATTAAGACCGTATTGATTGATGACGTTTTAAATTGTCGGGATTGTGTTGAACTGTGTCCGAAAAGTGCAATATAAACTAGTGCAATGTTACCGCAAAAACTCTACCCGGAAACCTCGACGATGACCACGTCTTCGAACATGTCCCAGATGACTGCGTCGTATTCCCTGAATCCATGTATGTCGCAGGTATGCCAAGTGGCCAATTTCGGTTCTAGCATGTTGAACGGTGGAATGACTAACGGTATGGGGATGAATGGGAACGCTATGTCTTCGTCTGGAATGGGGTATACTAATATAGGATCCCCGACGCAATATATGTCTTCTGGGCCGACCACAATGCCCAGCTATGGGTCAGTTACTTCCCTAGGAAGAACAGATCTTGGAGAAGGCGACACATCGCCGAATTCCGCGCTGCAGAGAGCCAGAACGGATAAACCTTATAGGAGAAGTTACACGCATGCTAAACCCCCATATTCTTACATATCTTTGATTACGATGGCCATCCAGAACTCGCCGCAAAAGATGCTGACTTTGGCGGAAATCTATCAGTTTATCATGGATTTATTCCCGTTTTACCGCCAGAACCAGCAGAGGTGGCAGAACTCCATCAGACATTCTTTATCGTTCAACGACTGTTTCGTGAAGGTGCCCAGAACGCCGGACAAGCCCGGAAAAGGGTCCTTCTGGAGTTTACACCCAGACTCCGGGAATATGTTCGAGAACGGTTGTTACTTGAGGAGGCAAAAACGATTCAAAGACGAAAAGAAGGAGATGATTAGGCAGTCGCATAAAAGCCCGTCGCATAGCATCGACAACAGTAACAGTTCCGGTAAGAAGACTCCTTTGCACCAGGAAGAAATCCACCACAAATCCCACCATTTGGACAAAACGAACGATAACAACCTCAACTCCGTTCTGGGCATCCACCACAGCAAACTGGACGTGGACAACATGAATCTTCTCCATCCGACAGATTTAAACAACATGCATCCCCAACATCACCACCAGCAGAATATGTCGCACGAAGAACTGTCGGCGGTGATGAACCGGTGTCACCCGTTGGGTCTCCCGAGTGAGCACCAGTCGATGCTGCACCATGGGCACCATTTGAAGCAGGAACCGTCGGGATACACGCCTTCGAATCACCCGTTCTCGATCACCAGGTTGCTGCCTAACGAAAGTAAGTCAGATATAAAAATGTACGCAGACATGCAATATGGATACAACACCCTGACTTCTCTTCCCAACTCTGTGCATTCCCATCCCTCGATAGGGAACGATTATTATAATGGTTCCATCTACCATCCACCATCTGGGGGTACGGGCTTGTGACAATACCCGTTGGCCTAAAATGCTCAACCTTAAAACTTGAGCATTTTTGGCTTCAAACTTCCAGTCGTTTCGAAAAGGACTAAGTGAAACTGGGGGTATGTTATCCATTCGAAAGATTCTCCTTGAATGTCAATTTCCAAAATAGAGAGAAGAAAAGTTGACGTTTAAAAAATGTTCCATTTATTGCACTCGAAGAGTTTTATCAACGACCGTTATGTTATAATTTATTTTGTGAATACCTATTTGTAAAACTGTAAATATCTACTTTTAACCTGAGATTCATTCTGATGATTGTTTTCCGTTGAATTTTTCGTTATTTATGGAAAAACCCTCATTGGGTCATGTAATTTATTCAGGCGATCGTCGATGAAATTATTGAATTTTTCTTAGCTTCTCATGAACTTTTTGTGCAATAAAGATTTCAGTTCAGATAGATATCTGATAATATCAGTTTCAAATTGACGATATTGAGATGGGTTCTTTATTTTCAATAATATTCTCAATTTTATAACCTAAATCTTTTTTTTTTCGAATTTCGAATTTTAGACTGCTTTATTCTGAAGAATCTCGAAATAACTTCCAGAACACAGTATATTTTTTTTTCAAAAATATTTGCCAAAAATGAAGAACCCAACTCTATGTTAAAATAATTAACAGTAAAACGAAAAACTTGAATTGAATAAAAGGACAAACAGCAGTTATTCTGATCAGTGCTCAGATATCCGATGGTTTCTTCAGTTCCTCTGTTATTGCATATTGTACACCCAAAATTATGCACGATGTTACTGTGTCATTTTAGGGCAAAACTCCGAATTATTTATTCGAATATTTGTTGAAATCTCTTGTATTATAGTAGGTTTAAAACCTTTTGATTTGATGAACTGTATAATGTTTTATACAGGGTTGTACAAAGATATTTGTATTAAATGTATTATAAATTTTTGGATTGATCAATAATTGATTGTGATTTTTCAAATGCTTCTATTTGAAATTGTATATTGTAGTTCTAATTCGAAATATATCGAGGAATTTTTATCATAATGTGCAACTGTAAACCAAATCTGTAAATATGAAATAACTTGTGAATATTGACTTTTTGTCATAATAAATGTTCAGATTCACTTTACTTTCATTTTTTGGTATTTTTCATCCCAACCCCTTCGAATTTAGTGATTTCAATTAAATAGGTATTGCATAATCAATTTTTCATTGAGTTATTCATTCGAAAAGTTTGGTGAGAATTGAATTTGAAACTGATAATTAGATATAATTACAGTAATTTTCAATAATTGATGAATTATTGCACCAAATGCATATAAATATCTAAGATTTAGTACATATTATACCTACTGGTGACAATTATTGATTTATTGAATGACAATTTTCTTTGAATTTGAAATAGAAATTCTGATAGGATTATGTCGGAGAAAAGAATGACATCAATTAAAAATTTGGAGGAAGGTGAAATTCAATAACAATGAATGGACTTTAGTGATTCCTCAAATTTTATTTATTGTTATTGCTTCGTAAATCATTGAATTTAAACAAAAATGATGAGGACAGAGCAAAATCCGCCGGATCAACTTAAATTATCTCATGAAAATTTCATAAATAGTTCCGAATTTTCGAGATTAGATAGTAGAAATAAAAGGAACTATTTCAAACTCGAGTTTGTTAAAGAATGGGGTTTTGTCAAATCGTTTCTGAAACTCTTGGACAATAAAGGATTCAAGGGTTTCAACGAATTTCTTAAGTAAATCGTCCGATTTTAGCTCCCGAAATGTATGGATCCGATTTTCGAACTACGAACAACAATTGCAATAAACTTCATACATATGTACTTTTAGTTCATAGTTTCTGAGCAAAGCTATGGATGAGAGACGGACTGATTATTATACAAGGTAACGCAAGGTTGAACTGTCCAACGTTAATCATGTTTCCTAACCTGCTTCATTTTTTAGATAAAAACAATTCGTCTGATTTTGAAATAATTTTTTTGCTTATTTGCGGCGGGCTTCCAATGATACCTTGAGAATTAAATTATTTATTCCAGTGGCATCCCTCAGTTTAATTTTAATAATGTAAGTATAAATACTTGTGAGCCACTGCTTGTTATGTATTTTCATTCTTTTTTTTTGCGTGCTTGTTTCTATGAATAAAAGCATTATCATTTCGTCCAAATGTCTGTTATTTTATGATTCTGACACGGAAATGGTCTTAAATAATCAAGTTGAACGTTGAACCCACAGAGATGAAGAATTCACGGTCACATTCAATTTTGACCGTCGGTAAGCACGATAACTTCAGGAAGAAAGGGCCGAGATATTTGAAATTCTAAGGATATGTTCGAATCCTGAATCCTCCGAAAGGTTTCGTAGATATATCCATTCGATTTTTTTCTCGATAATACGAAAAATACCTGCTGATACAATAAAATTGAAATTATATAGTTATAAAATAACGACACTAAGGTTCATGTGGAATTTCGTGATTTTCGCATTAAGTACTAGAAAAGGAGAAAAATTAGGAAACCTCGACGGTGACCACGTCTTCGAACATGTCCCAGATGACTGCGTCGTATTCCCTGAATCCATGTATGTCGCAGGTATGCCAAGTGGCCAATTTCGGGTCTAGCATGTTGAACGGAGGACTGACCAACAGTATGGGGATGAATGGGAACGCTATGTCTTCGTCTGGAATGGGGTATACTATCATAGGATCCCCGACGCAATATATGTCCTCTGGGCCGACCACTATGCCAAGCTATGGGTCAGTTACTTCCCTTGGAAGAACAGATCTTGTAGAAGGCGACACATCGCCGAACTCCGCGCTGCAGAGAGCCAGAACGGATAAACCTTATAGGAGAAGTTATACGCATGCTAAACCCCCATATTCTTACATATCTTTGATTACGATGGCCATCCAGAACTCGCCGCAAAAGATGCTGACTTTGGCGGAAATCTATCAGTTCATCATGGATTTATTCCCGTTTTACCGCCAGAACCAGCAGAGGTGGCAGAACTCCATCAGACATTCCTTATCGTTCAACGACTGTTTCGTGAAGGTGCCCAGAACGCCGGACAAGCCCGGAAAAGGGTCCTTCTGGAGTTTACACCCAGACTCCGGGAATATGTTCGAGAACGGTTGTTACTTGAGGAGGCAAAAACGATTCAAAGACGAAAAGAAGGAGATGATTAGGCAGTCGCATAAAAGCCCGTCGCATAGCATCGACAACAGTAACAGTTCCGGTAAGAAGACTCCTTTGCACCAGGAAGAAATCCACCACAAATCCCACCATTTGGACAAAACGAACGATAACAACCTCAACTCCGTTCTGGGCATCCACCACAGCAAACTGGACGTGGACAACATGAATCTTCTCCATCCGACAGATTTAAACAACATGCATCCTCAACATCACCACCAGCAGAATATGCCGCACGAAGAACTGTCGGCGGTGATGAACCGGTGTCACCCGTTGGGTCTCCCGAGTGAGCACCAGTCGATGCTTCACCATGGGCATCATCTGAAGCAGGAACCGTCGGGATACACGCCTTCGAATCACCCGTTCTCGATCACCAGGTTGCTGCCTAACGAAAGTAAGTCAGATATAAAAATGTACGCAGACATGCAATATGGATACAACACCCTGACTTCTCTTCCCAACTCTGTGCATTCCCATCCCTCGATAGGGAACGATTATTATAATGGTTCCATCTACCATCCGCCATCTGGGGGTACGGGCTTGTGACAATACCCGTTGGCCTAAGATGTTCAACCTTAAAACTTGAGCATTTTTGGCTTCAAACTTCCAGTCGTTTCGAAAAGGACTAAGTGAAACTGGGGGTATGTTATCCATTCGAAAGATTCTCCTTGAATGTCAATTTCCAAAATAGAGAGAAGAAAAGTTGACGTTTAAAAAATGTTCCATTTATTGCACTCGAAGAGTTTTATCAACGACCGTTATGTTGTAATTTATTTTGTGAATACCTATTTGTAAAACTGTAAATATCTACTTCTAACCTGAGATTCATTCTGATGATTGCTTTCCGTTGAATTTTTCGTTATTTATGGAAAAACCCTCATTGGGTCATGTAATTTATTCAGGCGATCGTCGATGAAATTATTGAATTTGTCTTAGCTTCTCATGAACTTTTTGTGCAATAAAGATTTCTGTTCAGATAGATATCTGAAAATATCAGTTTCAAATTGACGATATTGAGATGGGTTCTTTATTTTCAATAATATTCTCAATATTATAACCTAAATCTTTTTTTTTTTCGAATTTCGAATTTTAGACTGCTTTATTCTGAAGAATCTCGAAATAACTTCCAGAACACAGTATATTTTTTTTTCAAAAATATTTGCCAAAAATGAAGAACCCAACTCTATGTTAAAAAAATTAACAGTAAAACGAAAAACTTGAATTGAATAAAAGGACAAACAGCAGTTATTCTGATCAGTGCTCAGATATCCGATGGTTTCTTCAGTTCCTCTGTTATTGCATATTGTACACCCAAAATTATGCACGATGTTACTGTGTCATTTTAGGGCAAAACTCCGAATTATTTATTCGAATATTTGTTGAAATCTCTTGTATTATAGTAGGTTTAAAACCTTTTGATTTGATGAACTGTATAATGTTTTATACAGGGTTGTACAAAGATATTTGTATTAAATGTATTATAAATTTTTGGATTGATCAATAATTGATTGTGATTTTTCAAATGCTTCTATTTGAAATTGTATATTGTAGTTCTAATTCGAAGTATATCGAGGAATTTTTATCATAATGTGCAACTGTAAACCAAATCTGTAAATATGAAATAACTTGTGAATATTGACTTTTTGTCATAATAAATGTTCAGATTCACTTTACTTTCACTTTTTGGTATTTTTCATCCCAACCCCTTCGAATTTAGTGATTTCAATTAAATAGGTACTGCATAATCAATTTTTCATTGAGTTATTCATTCGAAAAGTTTGGTGAGAATTGAATTTGAAACTGATAATTAGATATAATAACAGTAATTTTCAATAATTGATGAATTATTGCACCAAATGCATATAAATATCTAAGATTTAGTACATATTATACCTACTGGTGACAATTATTGATTTATTGAATGACAATTTTCTTTGAATTTGAAATAGAAATTCTGATAGGATTATGTCGGAGAAAAGAATGACATCAATTAAAAATTTGGAGGAAGGTGAAATTCAATAACAATGAATGGACTTTAGTGATTCCTCAAATTTTATTTATTGTTATTGCTTCGTAAATCATTGAATTTAAACAAAAATGATGAGGACAGAGCAAAATCCGCCGGATCAACTTAAATTATCTCATGAAAATTTCATAAATAGTTCCGAATTTTCGAGATTAGATAGTAGAAATAAAAGGAACTATTTCAAACTCGAGTTTGTTAAAGAATGGGGTTTTGTCAAATCGTTTCTGAAACTCTTGGACAATAAAGGATTCAAGGGTTTCAACGAATTTCTTAAGTAAATCGTCCGATTTTAGCTCCCGAAATGTATGGATCGGATTTTCGAACTGCGAACAACAATTGCAATAAACTTCATACATACCTATTTTTGGTTCATAGTTTCCGAGCAAAGCTATTGATACCTTGAGAATTAAATTATTCATTCCAGTGGCATCCCACAGTTTAATTTTAATAATGTAAGTATGAATACTTGTGAGCCACTACTTGTTATGTATTTTCATCCTTTTTTTTGCGTGCTTGTTTCTATGAATGAAAGCATTATCATTTTGCCCAAATGTCTGTTATTTTATGATTCTGACCCGGAAATGGTCTTAAATAATCGAGTTGAACGTTGAACCCACAGAGATGAAGAATTCGCGGTCACATTCAAATTTGACCGTCGGTAAGCACGATAACTTCAGGAAGAAAAGGCCGAGAAATTTGAAATTTTAAGGATATGTTCGAATCTTGAATCCTCCGAAAGGTTTCGTAGATATATCCATTCGATTTTTGTCTCGATAATACGAAAAATACCTGCTGATACGATAAAATTGAAATTATATAGTTGTAAAATAACGACACTAAGGTTCATGTGGAATTTCGTGATTTTCGCATTAAGTACTAGAAAAGGAGAGAAATCAGGAAACCTCGACGATGACCACGTCTTCGAAAATGTCCCAGATGACTGCGTCGTATTCCCTGAATCCATGTATGTCGCAGGTATGCCAAGTGGCCAATTTCGGGTCTAACATGTTGAACGGTGGAATGACTAACAGTATGGGGATGAATGGGAACGCTATGTCTTCGTCTGGAATGGGGTACTCTAATATAGGATCCCCGACGCAATATATGTCCTCTGGGCCGACCACTATGCCGACCACTATGCCGAGCTATGGGTCAGTTACTACCATTGGGAGAACAGATCTTGGAGAAGGCGACACATCGCCGAACTCCGCGCTGCAGAGGGCCAGAACGGATAAACCTTATAGGAGAAGCTACACGCATGCTAAACCCCCATATTCTTACATATCTTTGATTACGATGGCCATCCAAAACTCGCCGCAAAAGATGCTGACTTTGGCGGAAATCTATCAGTTTATCATGGATTTATTCCCGTTTTACCGCCAGAACCAGCAGAGGTGGCAGAACTCCATCAGACATTCCTTATCGTTCAACGACTGTTTCGTGAAGGTGCCCAGAACGCCGGACAAGCCCGGAAAAGGGTCCTTCTGGAGTTTACACCCAGACTCCGGGAATATGTTCGAGAACGGTTGTTACTTGAGGAGGCAAAAACGATTCAAAGACGAAAAGAAGGAGATGATTAGGCAGTCGCATAAAAGCCCGTCGCATAGCATCGACAACAGTAACAGTTCCGGTAAGAAGACTCCTTTGCACCAGGAAGAAATCCACCACAAATCCCACCATTTGGACAAAACGAACGATAACAACCTCAACTCCGTTCTGGGCATCCACCACAGCAAACTGGACGTGGACAACATGAATCTTCTCCATCCGACAGATTTGAACAACATGCATCCTCAACATCACCACCAGCAGAATATGTCGCACGAAGAACTGTCGGCGGTGATGAACCGGTGTCACCCGTTGGGTCTCCCGAGTGAGCACCAGTCGATGCTGCACCATGGGCACCATTTGAAGCAGGAACCGTCGGGATATACGCCTTCGAATCACCCGTTCTCGATCACCAGGTTGCTGCCTAACGAAAGTAAGTCAGATATAAAAATGTACGCAGACATGCAATATGGATACAACACCCTGACTTCTCTTCCCAACTCTGTGCATTCCCATCCCTCGATAGGGAACGATTATTATAATGGTTCCATCTACCATCCGCCATCTGGGGGTACGGGCTTGTGACAATACCCGTTGGCCTAAGATGTTCAACCTTAAAACTTGAGCATTTTTGGCTTCAAACTTCCAGTCGTTTCGAAAAGGACTAAGTGAAACTGGGGGTATGTTATCCATTCGAAAGATTCTCCTTGAATGTCAATTTCCAAAATAGAGAGAAGAAAAGTTGACGTTTAAAAAATGTTCCATTTATTGCACTCGAAGAGTTTTATCAACGACCGTTATGTTGTAATTTATTTTGTGAATACCTATTTGTAAAACTGTAAATATCTACTTCTAACCTGAGATTCATTCTGATGATTGCTTTCCGTTGAATTTTTCGTTATTTATGGAAAAACCCTCATTGGGTCATGTAATTTATTCAGGCGATCGTCGATGAAATTATTGAATTTGTCTTAGCTTCTCATGAACTTTTTGTGCAATAAAGATTTCTGTTCAGATAGATATCTGAAAATATCAGTTTCAAATTGACGATATTGAGATGGGTTCTTTATTTTCAATAATATTCTCAATATTATAACCTAAATCTTTTTTTTTTTCGAATTTCGAATTTTAGACTGCGTTATTCTGAAGAATCTCGAAATAACTTCCAGAACACAGTATATTTTTTTTTCAAAAATATTTGCCAAAAATGAAGAACCCAACTCTATGTTAAAATAATTAACAGTAAAACGAAAAACTTGAATTGAATAAAAGGACAAACAGCATTTATTCTGATCAGTGCTCAGATATCCGATGGTTTCTTCAGTTCCTCTGTTATTGCATATTGTACACCCAAAATTATGCACGATGTTACTGTGTAATTTTAGGGCAAGAACTCCGAATTATTTATTCGAATATTTGTTGAAATCTCTTGTATTATAGTAGGTTTAAAACCGTTTGATTTGATGAACTGTATAATGTTTTATACAGGGTTGTACAAAGATATTTGTATTAAATGTATTATAAATTTTTGGATTGATCAATAATTGATTGTGATTTTTCAAATGCTTCTATTTGAAATTGTATATTGTAGTTCTAATTTGAAGTATATCGAGGAATTTTTATCATAATGTGCAACTGTAAACCAAATCTGTAAATATGAAATAACTTGTGAATATTGACTTTTTGTCATAATAAATGTTCAGATTCACTTTACTTTCACTTTTTGGTATTTTTCATCCCAACCCCTTCGAATTTAGTGATTTCAATCAAATAGGTACTGCATAATCAATTTTTCATTGAGTTATTCATTCGAAAAGTTTGGTGAGAATTGAATTTGAAACTGATAATTAGATATAATTATCAGTAATTTTCAATAATTGATGAATTATTGCACCAAATGCATATAAATATCTAAGATTTAGTACATATTATACCTACTGGTGACAATTATTGATTTATTGAATGACAATTTTCTTTGAATTTGAAATAGAAATTCTGATAGGATTATGTCGGAGAAAAGAATGACATGAATTAAAAATTTGAAGGAAGGTGAAATTCAATAACAATGAATGGACTTAAGTGATTCCTCAAATTTCATTTATTGTTATTGCTTCGTAAATCATTAAATTTAAACAAAAATGATGAGGACAGAGCAAAATCCGCCGGATCAACTTAAATTATTTCATGAAAATTTCATAAATAGTTCCGAATTTTCGAGATTAGATAGTAGAAATAAAAGGAACTATTTCAAACTCGAGTTTGTTAAAGAATGGGGTTTTGTCAAATCGTTTCTGAAACTCTTGGACAATAAAGGATTCAAGGGTTTCAACGAATTTCTTAAGTAGATCGTCCGATTTTAGCTCCCGAAATGTTTGGATCGGATTTTCGAACTGCGAACAACAATTGCAATAAACTTCATACATACCTACTTTCGGTTCATAGTTTCCGAGCAAAGCTATGGATGAGAGACGGACTGATTATTATACAAGGTAACGCTAGGTTGAACTGTCCAACGTTAATCATGTTTCCTAACCTGCTTCATTTTTTAGATAAAAACAATTCGTCTGATTTTGAAATAATTTTTTTGCTTATTTGCGGCGGGCTTCCAATGATACCTTGAGAATTAAATTATTTATTCCAGTGGCATCCCTCAGTTTAATTTTAATAATGTAAGTATAAATACTTGTGAGCCACTGCTTGTTATGTATTTTCATTCTTTTTTTTGCGTGCTTGTTTCTATGAATGAAAGCATTATCATTTTGCCCAAATGTCTGTTATTTTATGATTCTGAACCGGAAATGGTCTTAAATAATCAAGTTGAACGTTGAACTCACAGAGATGAAGAATTCGCGGTCACATTCAATTTTGACCGTCGGTAAGCACGATAACTTCAGGAAGAAAAGGCCGATATATTTGAAATTTTAAGGATATGTTCGAATCCTGAATCCTCCGAAAGGTTTCGTAGATATATCCATTCGATTTTTTTCTCGATAATACGAAAAATACCTGCTGATACGATAAAATTGAAATTATATAGTTGTAAAATAACGACACTAAGGTTCATGTGGAATATCGTGATTTACGCATTAAGTACTAGAAAAGGAGAAAAATTAGGAAACCTCGACGGTGACCACGTCTTCGACCATGTCCCAGATGACTGCGTCGTATTCCCTGAATCCATGTATGTCGCAGGTATGCCAAGTGGCCAGTTTCGGGTCCAGCATGTTGAACGGTGGAATGACTAACGGTATGGGGATGAATGGGAACGCTATGTCTTCTTCTGGAATGGGGTATACTAATATAGGATCCCCGACGCAATATATGTCTTCTGGGCCGACCACTATGCCGAGCTATGGGTCAGTTACTTCCCTTGGAAGAACAGATCTTGGAGAAGGCGATACGTCGCCGAACTCCGCGCTGCAGAGAGCCAGAACGGATAAACCTTATAGGAGAAGTTATACGCATGCTAAACCCCCATATTCTTACATATCTTTGATTACGATGGCCATCCAAAACTCGCCGCAAAAGATGCTGACTTTGGCGGAAATCTATCAGTTTATCATGGATTTATTCCCGTTTTACCGCCAGAACCAGCAGAGGTGGCAGAACTCCATCAGACATTCCTTATCGTTCAACGACTGTTTCGTGAAGGTGCCGAGAACGCCGGACAAGCCCGGAAAAGGGTCCTTCTGGAGTTTACACCCAGACTCCGGGAATATGTTCGAGAACGGTTGTTACTTGAGGAGGCAAAAACGATTCAAAGACGAAAAGAAGGAGATGATTAGGCAGTCGCATAAAAGCCCGTCGCATAGCATCGACAACAGTAACAGTTCCGGTAAGAAGACTCCTTTGCACCAGGAAGAAATCCACCATAAATCCCACCATTTGGACAAAACGAACGATAACAACCTCAACTCCGTTCTGGGCATCCACCACAGCAAACTGGACGTGAACAACATGAATCTTCTCTATCCGACAGATTTAAACAACATGCATCCTCAACATCACCACCAGCAGAATATGTCGCACGAAGAACTGTCGGCGGTGATGAACCGGTGTCACCCGTTGGGTCTCCCGAGTGAGCACCAGTCGATGCTGCACCATGGGCACCATTTGAAGCAGGAACCGTCGGGATACACGCCTTCGAATCACCCGTTCTCGATCACCAGGTTGCTGCCTAACGAAAGTAAGTCAGATATAAAAATGTACGCAGACATGCAATATGGATACAACACCCTGACTTCTCTTCCCAACTCTGTGCATTCCCATCCCTCGATAGGGAACGATTATTATAATGGTTCCATCTACCATCCGCCATCTGGGGGTACGGGCTTGTGACAATACCCGTTGGCCTAAGATGCTCAACCTTAAAACTTGAGCATTTTTGGCTTCAAACTTCCAGTCGTTTCGAAAAGGACTAAGTGAAACTGGGGGTATGTTATCCATTCAAAAGATTCTCCTTGAATGTCAATTTCTTAAATAGAGAGAAGAAAAGTTGACGTTTAAAAAATGTTCCATTTATTGCACTCGAAGAGTTTTATCAACGACCGTTATGTTGTAATTTATTTTGTGAATACCTATTTGTAAAACTGTAAATATCTACTTTTAACCTGAGATTCATTCTGATGATTGTTTTCCGTTGAATTTTTCGTTGTTTATGGAAAAACCCTCATTGGGTCATGTAATTTATTCAGGCGATCGTCGATGAAATTATTGAATTTTTCTTAGCTTCTCATGAACTTTTTGTGCAATAAAGATTTCAGTTCTGAAAATATCAAATTGACGCTTCGATATGGGTTCTTTGTTTTCAATGATTTTCTCAATATTATACCTAATCTTATTCGAATATGGATTTCACAAATGTAAATAATTTCGTTAAGACTTTCTTCTGAAGAATCTCGAAAAAACTTTCGGAACACAGTTTATTTCTTTTTTTTCAAATATTTCCCGAAAATTAAGACCCCAACTCTTTGTTAGAATAATCAACAGTAAGACGAGAAACTTGAATTGAATAAAAGGATAAACACTTTATTCTGATCAGTGCTCAGATATCCAATGGTTTCTTCGGTTCCTCTATTATTGTATATTGTACACCCAAAATTATGCACGATGTTATACTGTGTCATTTTAGGGCAAAACTCCGAATTATTTATTCGAATATTTGTTGAAATCTCTTGTATTATAGTAGGTTTAAAACCTTTTGATTTGATGAACTGTATAATGTTTTATACAGGATTGTACATAGATATTTGTATTAAATGTATTATAAATTTTTGGATTGATCAATAATTGATTGTGATTTTTCAAATACTATTTGAAATTGTATATTGTAGTTGTAATTTAAAGTATATCGAGGAATTTTTATCATAATGTGCAACTGTAAACCAAATCTGTAAATATGGAATAACTTGTGAATATTGACTTTGTGTCATAATAAATGTTCAGATTCACTTTACTTTGACTTTTTAGTATTACTTCATTCCAACCCCTTCGAATTCAGTGACTTTATTTAGAAATAAGGTACTGCATAATCAATTTTTCATTGAGTTATTCACATGCATGAACCAAATAACCGAAAAAGTTTGGTCAGAATTAAATCTGAAAATGACTATTATATCAATTATTGCACCCAATATCTGAGATTTAGTATGCTGGCAATTATTGCTTTATGGAATGACAATTTCCTTTGATTTTGAGATAGAAATTCTGACAGGATTATGTCGCAGACAAGGATGACACCAATTCAAAATTTGAATGGGTAAGACTTAAACGATTCCTCAAATTTTTCTGTTATTTACCTATAAGTGAGCTCCTAGACATAATTCAAGAGATCTTTCTATAGAATATTCCTGGTGAAAAAGTTGATGGGATATATACTGTGAAATGCTCTGTTATCGAGATAGAAGGTCTTGAAACGCAAAAAAAAAATATTTTTTTTTCATATTCGGAATTTTGCTACCTAGGTACAAAAGGTGACGCAGGGTTGAACTGCCCAATGTTAATCATGTGTCCTAACCTGCTCCATTTTCTAGTTACGGGTTGTCAAAGTTTTTAGAAAAAAAGAGTTTGCGACAACAGTTCGTCTGATTTTGATATACATAATTCTTTTGCTTATTTGCGGCGATAATGGGCTCCTATTGATACCATGAGAATTTAATTATTTATTCCAGTGGCATACCACAGTTTGATCTTAATAATTTAACGATAAATCCTTGTGAGCCACTGTTTGATAGGTATATTCATCCTTTTTTTGCGCACTTGTTTCTATGAATAAGGGCGTTATTGCCCAAATGTTTGTTATTTTTTTATTCTGAGCCGAGAATGGTCCTAATTAATTAGGTTGAACTCACAGAGATGAAGAATTCGCGGTCAAATTCAATTATGTCCGTCCATATATACATGTCCTGTCCATCATAATATTCGAAAGAAAAGGCTGAGAGTTTTGAAATTTCAAGGATTCGTTCGAATTCTCCGAAGGGTTTTGTCGATATATCCATTTGATTTTTTTCTCGACTATTCGAAAAATATCGATCCGATATAATCGAAATTAGTTGTAAAATAACGACACTGACATCTCGAATTTCGGATGAAAATGTCGTGAAATGAATCGATTTAGAGGTGGCAACTAGGTGAGAACCCCATGGGTGCAACAAAAGATAATGGACGGAAATACGCAATAATACAAATATATCAGGTGAGTGACAGAAATAATGTAAATAAAACAGAAAACCAATAATATAGCAATCTTTTTTATATTTTTGTCAGATGAAAATATTTTATATTCTATTACCTGGGTGCAACAAAAAATAATGGATGGAAATACGCAATATTACAAATATATAAGGTGAGTTACAGAAATAATGTAAATAATAAAGCAGAAAAACAATATTATAGCAATCTCTTTTATATTCTTGTCAGATAAAAATATTTTATATTTTATTAACTGGGTCCAACAAAAAATTATGGACGGGAATATGCAATATTACAAATTAGTATATCAGGTGGGTTACAGAAATAATGTAAATAAAACAGAAAACCAATATTATAGCAATCTCTCTTAAATTTTTGTGAGATAAAAATATTTTATATTCTATTACCTGGGTGCAACAAAAAATAATGGACGTAATACGCAATATAACAAATATATAAAGTGAGTTACAGAAATAATGTAAATAATAAAGCAGAAAAACAATATTATAGCAATCTCTTTTATATTTTTGTCAGTTAAAACTATTTTATATTTTATTAACTGGGTCCAACAAGAAATTATGGAGGGAAATATGCAATATTACAAATAAGTATATCAGGTGAGTTACAGAAATAATGTAAATAAAACAGAAAACCAATATTACAGCAATCTCTTTTATATTTTTGTCAGATAAAAATATTTTATATTCTATTAACAGGGTGCAATGAAAAATATTGAACGGAAATGAGCAATATTACAAATTTAATATCACGTGAGTTACAGAAATAAGTAATGTAAATAAACCAGAAAATCAATATTAAAGCAATCTCTTTTATATTTTGTCAGATAAAAATATTTTATATTCTATCAACTGATCTATATTTATTTATTTTTAGTCGGCGGTACCTATTGGTGAATAATTGAAAGAAAGAATTTGCATTGAATCTGAAAAAGTTTTAATCTCGGTTTTAATTAATTTATACTCCCATGTGACTACCTCTTGCGTCTCTACAGTACCTGATTCTTTTGTCTGAATTTTCATTTACATTCTGGCATAGTTGCGGCTCTGTCTCACCAATAACTCGAATCATTTCTGCTTCCAATGCTTCAACGTTTCGAGGATTATTCTTGTTAACCTGTGGTTTCACTTAGCTGCAGAAAAAGAAGTCTAACGGTGTTCAATCACAGAATCTGGAAGGCCAATTCACGTCACCGAAATTCCTGTATCAATTGAACTTGGTACGCCTTCAACGCTGAATCTTTGCGCATAATACCCCATACAGTTGACTCAGAAAGTCCTAATTGTTGTGAACGTCGGCAAATTGACGTGATGGGGTCAGCTGTAGCACTATCGCTCATAGCAACAATATCTTCTTCTGAACGACCGGCGTGAGCATACTGACGTCTTTCCCGATATTCTAGAAAATTCCTCACAATATTTTAGCAATTTGTTGCTCAGTTGGACGATTGTGTTGAACATAAACATCACGTAATTTACGAGATACATTTCTCACAGAACTACCATTTTTGAGCGCTCGTACTACTTACACGAGGGCTATATCATTTCGTCACGATGTCTGTATTTTTCGAATTTTGAGCCGAAAATGGTCTCAAACGACTATGTTCGACTCACTAATGACGAATCCGTCAAAAAATTCGAGTCTGTCCGTCCGTCTGGCCGTCCGTATTAACGATAACTCTCGAACGGAGTGTCCTAGAAACTTGAAATTTTCAGGGTAGGTTCGAATCTCAAATGCCGCGGTTAAAGTCGTTATTGGGCAAAATTCGCCCAGGGGTTCCGTGAATATGGCCGCTCGAAATTTTGTTTTTCTGATTACTTTGAAACTACTGATTCGATCGAGGTGAAATTTTGCACTCAGATGGAGAATAACGTACTCAAGCTACATGCAATTTTGTCCAGCTCGCATGACCAGAACCATAGAAACCATAGAAAATTATAACTTTGTAATGGAAAGGCCTAGGAACTTGAAATTTTCAGGATAGTTGCGGATCTTGAATTTCGCGGTCGCGGAGCAAAATTAGACTAGGGGTTCCGTGAATATGGCCGTTTGAAATTCAGTTTTCTTAATACTTTCAAAACTATGGATTTGATCGTGACGAAATTTTGCATTTGAATTGAGAATGATATATCCGAGCTACATTTTTTCCAGATCGCATGATCGGGACCATAGAATCCATAGAAAATAATAACTTTCGAACGGAAAGGCCTAGGGACTTGAAATTTTCAGGATAGGTTCAGATCGCGAGTTTCGCGGTTACGTTCACCAATTAGCAAAATTAGACTAGGGGTTCCGTAAATATGGCCGTTTGAAATTGGGTTTTCTTGATAATTTCGAAACTATAGATTTGATCGTGACGAAATTTTGTATTTGAATTGAGAATGATATATTCGAGCTACATTTTTTCCAGATCGCATGATCAGAACCATAGAAAATCATAACTTACGAACGGAAAGGCCTAGGGACTTGAAATTTTCAGAATAGGTTCGGATCGCGAATTTCGCCGATCTTTTTCATCAATGAGCAAAATTAGACTAGGGATTCCGTAAATATAGCCGTTCAAACTATATTTTTCCTGATAATTTCGAAAATACCTATTCCATTGAAATGAAATTTCGCACATATATGAAAAATAATATATTCAAACTACGTGAGAAATTTTGTCCAGATCGAATTACCAAGAACATATATACCGTAGAAAATTCTAGCGAATTATCGAAAAAAAAATCACCAAAGCACTGACGTGAAGTCTGAATTTTCGCGTAAGTTTGAAATTTTCTTTGATAGCTGTCAAAATCTTTCCAATTGGTTTCTAAAACTGGAGAATGTGAATCTACCAACAAGGTGCATGTACGAGCGCTCAAAAGCTCCTGCCTTCACGGCAGTGCTTTTCGTAATTTTTCATAAAAAAATTCAATAATTTCAATCTTACGTTGTTGTAATGTATACGACTCCATTTTTCTAAATGGCAAACCTTCAGCTGTCAAAATGACATATAATAAGGTTGCGTTCGATGATTGAAGTGCGGCGCATACTTTTGAAATCTCAATTTGAAAGACCCTCCACATATTCACCAAAAATCGCCTGATAACAGAACAAATTGAAAAAAAAATCGATAAAAAACATCCTAATTTGTCTTTGCATAAACGAATCAGCGTTGGAAAATAACGTGAACAAAGAATTCATCACAGCGTTGCCACTGTGGAAGTGACATATTTATCCATCTTCGTCCAAACAAATTTTAACAAACTGAATCTCAATATGGGGATGTTTAATACCTTCAGGATAAAATTCTAACCCAAATCAGAAGACTTCATGTATCACCCTAGATTAAGCGACCAAAAAAAAATCTTCCGTTCGATGTCAAGACTTCATCCCACCTTTCAAAAAGCCGAGGGTGGCGAAGGAGACGGCACATCATCATCCATACCAATTTCCAGCACGGATTGGCCCCGTTATTGATGCAACCCCGAGCGCAGGTTCGTGCTGACCTGCGATGGTGCGCGTGCGTCCGCCGTCCCTCCCGACGTCTCCCCCTTTCGCCTTGTTCAACCGTCGTCGAAATGAATGGAAAAGCGAGGAAAACGACGATCGGCCCCACTCGATCCTCGAGAGGGAAAATACGATAAACTTATCTTATCTGCCTCCCGCATTCAATTCGGTTTGGCGCTTGATCCACGTTTCCGGTTCGTATATTCGCGAAAATCTTTAGCTCTGTATGTTGCCGGATGGATATATGCTGGGATTGGGTTTTTTTACCCGTAACATTTCGCAGAACTGATGAAAATACCCTATAGGTATTCTAGAAACATGCCGTCATCACTCAGACTACCTACAAGAATAACAAGAATTACATACGGAAATATAAATATAAACTTATTATTAGAAATGTGATGATTAGGGTCGCTTCGCTCACCTTTCGTCAACATAGATCAATGTCAATGTCTGTATTTTCCGAATTTTGAGCCGAAAATGGACTAAATAGACAAGATGCGACTCACTAATGACGCATCGAAAAAATCTAGTCTGTCCGTCTGGCCGTATACACGATAACTCTCAAACGGAACGACCTATAAACTTTTCCGTCGACCATAGAATAAAAGCTCATTTTAACGCACTCGAAATCATCCATTAATGACCCCTATTAATGCATGATTTCTTGTATTAATGCATGATTATCATGATCGTGGCAACCGATTACAAAATATTCTGTCGGAGCATAGATGCATCTATGTCGGAGCACGATCGAGCTTTCGATCAGAATCTGATTTTATCCGTTACGCTGCTACATAATGAATAACGACGAAAATATCTCTTTGACACCGCCAGATGTGACAAAAACAGCTGAAGCAGCAACTTTGAGTCTGCTTCCTGAAAAGAGCCGCCATTTATATGAGAAAACCTATGCTGAATTCAGATCTTGGTGTAAGGACAAGAAGGTTCGGAATTTTACGGAAACGGTTTTGTTGGCATACTTTACGGGTATAGCAGAAAAAGGGCATCTAGCAAGTTTATTTATTGATGTCGAAGGTAAAAATAAAACTCAATTGAATCGTTATTCCAACTTATTCTCTTTATCTCGTTATAGTGAAATAACTATCATTGTTTGATTTGTAGGTCGCTTTGATATTCGGAGTAGCGGGTGCATCGAGAAAAGATGAATTGTTAAGGTTGCAGAGAAAGGATGTACAAGATATGGGATTGAAATTTTTGGTGACAGTGAATTCATCGAAAACACATTCGAACAGGTGGATAATGATGAGCATACACTTTTAAACATAATAAAGAGATATATATCCTTGAGGCTAGCTCACATTCCACACGAAAGATTTTTCGTTTTTTATAAGAACTATAAATGCTCAACACAACCAGTTGGAATTAATACATTTTCTAAATTACCGTCAATGATTGCAAACTTTCTTGAATTAGAGCAACCACATTTGTTTACAGGTCACTGTTTTTTGGGCGTTCTTCTGCGTCTATTTTTTCTGACAGTGGTGCAGAATTTTCAGCCATCAAAAGACTTGGTGGTTGGAAATCAACTTCTGTTGCAGAAGGGTATATTGAAAACTGCAGAAAAAATGTTATGTCATAAAAGTTCCAAAGTAAATAATGCTTCAACCTCCACTTCATCCACACGTTCCTTATCGGACATTATAGGAAATGAAATAAATGTAAACTATTCAGAATTCAAACATTAACGCGCTCGCTCCGCTCACGCGTAAAAAAATTCCGACCATTAATCGCTGTAATTAATAAACTAGTTGATTAAATAACTATTTCAGGTTAGGTTCAAATCTCGAATGCCGTGGATGATCTCGTTATTGGGCAATTCGACTAGGGGTTCCGTAAATATGGCCGTTTTCTTGATTACTTCGAAACTACTGATTCGATCGAAATGACTTGATCAAGCTACATGCGAAATTTTGTCCAGATCGCTTGACCGAAACCATAGAAAATTATTACTTTCGAACGGAAAGACCTAGAGACTTGTAATTCTCAGGATATGTTTGTATTTTGAATATCGAGGTCGCATTCATAAATGAGCAAAATAAGACTAGGGGTTCCGTAAATATGGCCGTTCAAAATATTGTTTTCCTGATAATTTCGAAACTACTGATTCGATGGTGATGAAATTTCGCACATAGATGAAGAATAATGTATTTGAACTACGTTCGAAATTTTGTCTAGATCACATTACCAAGACCATAGAAACTGTAGAAGACTCTAGCGAATTATAGAAAACAAAATCCTCATATTCCTGTAACAGCTGATTCGGCATAATTGACGAAGAGCTATAAAAAAATTTTTCAATAGAAGGTGAATAAACGTGCGCTCAAAAGCTCCTGACGTCAGTGCTTTTTATAATTTTTTTTCAGATTAATGAATACTGTTTTAAATCGATTACCTATGTAGCTCTAATAAAAATTCAAAATTGATAGTGAAAATACAGATACAAAATCACCAAAGTCAATCGTTAAACTTCAATTTCAACATGAATGGACGAAAAATTAATTTAAAGAAATTATTCGTCAATGTTTGACATGGAGTAAAATTTTTCAATCTGAATATACCTAGAAAATATGTTGCTATAGAAATCAAAAAAACATTAGACAGAGCTTAGGAGACCATTTCGAGAAGTTAGAAGCATTGAAATCGAAGAAAACAAACGAAAAATACAATTGGCTTTTTAAAAAGAATTAACCGCATGTTAAAAATTGGGGAAAACTGACGAAAAGGAAGAGTCAAGGAAAATTTTAAATTTTGAAACGTCGAAGAGTTAGATTGAAGTATTCGGGGAGAAGAAATTTGGGAAACTGGAATTGAAAGAAACAATTATCAAAAATGTGTATAAGAAGAAATACGAAGAGTGATTAGAGGAACTGAATTTTTTTCAGATAGGAGTTTCTTGAATTCATATCAAATAATCATTATTCAGTTCGAAGATCTGGCAACACATCAAAATCCGAATTTCAAAAACAATATATTTCATGGTTTTGTTGAGATCATTTTTTTTTAAATTCATTAAATAATTAAGAATTATAAAATTGGAAAATAATACGAAGACCGAATGCATATCAGTTGATTATATTTCTTCTCATTCAAATAAAAAAATTGACCTAGTTTTTTTTTTCAATTTGATGTTTTATCGAATCCACTCAAAACGATTCATAATTCAAAACTTGACGGTAGAACCGACATAATAAGATTCGGAGGAATTCATTTCTCATGGTCCACAATGGACCGAATATTTCATTGATTGTGGTGAAATATTCGGTTCATCGTTGATGTAACCGGGGTTTTATGAAAACTTCCTATTTATTTAATTAATAAGCTGAAATGTAGAGGATTAATAACACCAATTTAACTATAATTTTATTGATCAATCAATGTCGAGAAAAGGTAGGTATATTGATCACTTATACTTGTCATAATTCATGTTATATTCATTTGTTGATTCAAATGAATTCCAATTAGACGAATCCACTATTTTTCAGATAAAGCCGTAAATATGGATGTTAGAAATTTAGTTTTCTCGATAATTTTCAAAACTACGGTTCGATCGTGGTGACAAATTTTTTTTTTTTAAATAAGAATGACATATTCAAGCTACATTTTTTCCAGATCACATTACCGGAACCATAGCAACCATAGAAAATCATAACACACGAACGCAAAGGCCTGAGGACTAAGAATTTTCAGGATAGGTGTGGATCTCGAATATCGCGGTCACTTTGAGCAAAATTAGACTAGGGGTTCCGTTAATATGGTCGTTTGAAATTTGGTTTTCTTGATCATTTCGAAACTACGGATTCGATCGTGACAAAATTTTGTATTTTAATTGAGAATGATATATTCAAGCTGAATTTTGTCCAGATCGCATGACCAGAACCATAGAAAACTTAGAAAATTATTACTTTCGAACGGAAAGGCCTAGGGACTTGAAATTTTCAGGTTAGGTTTGGATCGCGAATGTCGCAGTCACGTTCATCAATGAGCCAAAATAGACTACGGGTTCCGTAAATATGGCCTTTCAAAATATTTTTTTCCTGAAAATTTCGAAACTACTGGTTGGATTGGAATGAAATTTTGCACATAGGTGAAAAATTATGTACTCAAACTACTTGCGAATTTTGTGCAGATCGCACTATCAAAACCATAGATACCGTAGAAAATTCTAGCGAATTATCTGAAAAATTGGTAACCTAAAGCACTGACGTGTCTGGAGTTTCGCCTCAGTTCGAAAATTTTTTTGACAGCTGCCAAAAATTTTTTCAATAAAAGGTGGATGAACGAGCGCTCCAAAGCTCCTGACTTCACGGCAGTGCTTTTTATATTTTTTTTTCTTTGATTTTTAAATTAGAGAAAATAAAAAAAAGTAAAATTCCTGGTATGAATTGGTGAATGTCTCATTCCATTCCGACCAGATAACCTCCATGTATTGGGGTAGAATTTGGTTCATAACTTCCCAAAAAGCGTCGAAATCCTATAAAAGTGAGGTGGAAAAATTTTAGGAGGATTTATTCAATCGTATTCACCTTACATCTGACCCCGATGTGGTCTTTTCTTCGAATTACGAACGAATGTTTCGAAAGTATTTGCCAATTATCATGAAATCACCTCAAAAGTGGAAAATAGGTACATAACATGAAGCTAGAATAACATTGATTACCAGGTCTCACTTAGATCGTTTCCTTTTGGATTTTCAGGTTTATACAACCAAATTTTTTGACCCGATACCAAAACAGATTATGAATGAATACTTTTGTGGCATTCTGAAGAAAAAATAGGTTTAGACTTGAAAATGGAAGAAAGTGATGACTCTATAAACATTTGACACAACAGGACTACTATCCTATCAGCTCAATAATGAAAAATTAAAATTTAGACTTTTCCTTTCGCGAGTTGAAGATGTTGCCATGGCATTAATTGAATGAGTAAATTGGGATAGCAATAAAAAAAAATGTTCAGATATATTCAATATAATTCGGTGATTCCATCTATTGAAGTTTTCAAAAATGAAGTGACAGTATTTTCGAACAAAACCTGATGCATTCCATAGTTAGGTAATCAGACTTTTTCGAAAAAATTCCTGTATTACCACGTGTAAACGAAATACGGATATTTCTGGGATTACTAAAATTCGGGAAAATTTTTTGCTGAAAAATTTCTCCTTTTGACACATCAACCATTATAGGTTGTGATAAAAGAGCTGCCATCGTTCAATGATTATATCCGATTGTGGTAGAAACCTAGTTATAGGAGTGGAAAAACTGCAAATTGTCCCCCGGATGTTTTGTTCATTTTCCTTCCTCCAAAACTGTCCCTGGCAAGTTATAAATTTCATTAGCACCGTTACAGCTCCGTCGGGCAAGATTAAATTGTATGATTCGTCTGACGAGTCGAATACAAAATGGTCGCCTCCGTCTCTCCAAGGTTATTTCAATTTAACTTAATTAACTTGAATGCTGTCGTTTGTGAAGACGAACGTCCAAATGGACTCAGCCAGATACAAATGTATCTCATACGAAGATGAGGAATTTGCTTTTGACGCCAATGTAATCAGTTGAAATAATTTAGTATGTGGGTTTCCTAATTAGGTACTGGGATTAAATCAGTAAAAATGCATCCTGGAGTTCCATCCATTTTTTTTTTTTAATTCTTCGGAATGAACTATTAGAAATATTTTCCAACGTACAGAATGAACTACAACGTTTGTTGGACTCTGAGGTGTATTCTCTAGTTACGGTATCCTTTTTTTTAACAATTAATTTCTTTATAATTTAATGAAATAGCAAAGTTCTTCATTAGCCCACAAGCGTCAGACGCTTCGGGCAAGTAGCCTACTAAAAACCCCATATCTTTCGAATCGATCAAACTAACGCTTCGAGATAACCGAGGGACCATATTCCTGATGAAGAACAAACGGAACATGGTGAATGGGGCCAGTCAATCAGCCCAATCCGAAGAGGAATTATGTTCTCACATCCGCACTTATCGTCCGATGGTGCATTACTGTGGACACAGCCATAAAATCTAATTTTCCACGTCCAGTCAGGAAAATGAGACGAGATTTCATGCCGATCCTGATAGGAAAGTGACCTTCGTCCTCTAATCCTGTCCGTTTTCATGCGAGCACGACTCGTCGTTCATCTGTCATCCTGGACAAGGGGACTTGATTCGGTGCTGGCACATTCGGCCCTGGTCCGAAAACTTTTGCATAACGGGATTAGTGTTCTCTGTTATTTGTTCGTATTTATCACGCAAGTTCAGATCGATTTCAATTCACAAATCGTCAACATTAGAGATCTGGTAAAATACGTATATAGAATCATTAACATGTGACACTTAGATGTCAGCAGAAGGAGGTATATTCTTCACACAGGACACCTATCACTGGCCTCAGGCCTTTCCGTTCGTGTGTTAAGATTTTCTATGGTTTCTATGGTTCCGGTAATGTGATCTGGAAAAAATGTAGCTTGAATATGCCATTCTCATTTGAAAAACAAAATTTTGTCACCACGATCGAACCGTAGTTTTGAAATTATCGAGAAAATTAAATTTCTAACAACCATATTGACGGCTTTATCTGAAAGATAGTGGATTCGTCTAATTGGAATTCATTAGAATCAACAAATGAATATAACATGAACTATGATAAGTATAAGGGATCAATATACCTACCTTTTCTCGACATTGATTGATCAATAAAATTAAAGTCAAATTGGTGTTATTAATGCTCTACATTTCAGCTTATTAATTAAATAAATAGGAAGTTTTCATAAAACCCCGGTTACATCAACGATGAACCGAATATTTCACCACAATCAATGAAATATTCGGTCCATTGTGGACCATGAGAAATGAATTCCTCCGAATCTTATTATGTCGGTTCAACAGTCAAGTTTTGAATTATAAATCGTTTTGAGTGGATTCGATAAAACATGAAAAACTAGGTTAATTTTTTAATTTGAATGAGAAGAAATATAATCAACTGATATGCATTCGGTCTTCGTATTATTTTCCAATTTTATAATTCTTAATTATTTATTGGATTAAAAAAAACTATCTCAACAAAACCATGAAATATATTGTTTTTGAATTTCGGTTTTTGATGTGTTGCCAGATCTTCGAACTGAACAATGATTATTTAATATGAATTCAAGAAACTCCTATCTGAAAAAAATTCAGTTCCTCTA
Source organism: Aphidecta obliterata (assembly GCA_963966015.1). Taxonomy (NCBI): domain Eukaryota; kingdom Metazoa; phylum Arthropoda; class Insecta; order Coleoptera; family Coccinellidae; genus Aphidecta; species Aphidecta obliterata. Next base: position 15,985,062 of record OZ014427.1, read on the forward strand.
ATCATTTTTCGTATTTCTTCTTATAAGTACAATTTCGATAATTGTTCATTTCAATTCCAGTTTCCCAAATTTTTCTCCCCGAATACTTCAATCTAACTCTTCGACGTTTCAAATTTGAAAATTTTCCTTACTTAACTCTTCCCAATCGTCAGTTTTCCCACATTTTTAACATGCGGTTAATTCTTTTTTCAAATAGTCAATTGTATTTTTCGTTTGTTTTCTTCGATTTCAATGCTTCTAACTTCACGAAATGGTCTCCTAAGCTCTGTCTAATGTTTTTCGGATTTCTATAGCAACATATTTTCTAGGTATACTTGGATTGAAAAATTTTACTCAATGTCAAACACTGACGAATACGTCAGAATTTCTTTCTATTAATTTTTCGTCCATTCATGTTGAAATTGAAGCTTCATGAACGATTGTCTTTGATGATTTTGTATCTGTTTTTTCACTATCAATTTTGAATTTCTATTAGAGCTACATAGGTAATCGATTCAAAACAGTATTCATTAATCTGAAAAAATTTATAAAAAGCACTGACGTGAAGTCAGGAGCTTTTGAGCGCACGTTTATTCACCTTCTATTGAAAAATTTTTGGATATGTATCCTCATACATGACTAACATATCATCAGCAAAGCCTATAATTTCTCCACTATTTTTCAGATCGATTCAGTCGAATATACTATTCAAATATATTGAAAAACTAACAGGCCCGAGCACCGTTCCTTGCGGAACGCCATAGGTAAGTATGTTCGTACTATTAAATGTTCCATTTAATGACGTCGCTTGTCGTCTTCCTGTAAGGAAGCTGCGGAGAAGATTATGTATTTTACCTCCGAAGCCGTAATCTGAAAGTTTTTCCAATAATTCCTTATGGTTGACGTGTCAAAAGCTTTTGCTAGATCTATGACTATTGCTAGAGATGGAATATTTTTATCCATGTTGCTATATATCATTTCAGTAACTGTTTTTATGGCATCTTCTGTCGACATCCCTTGTCGAAATCCGAATTGATTATTTGAAAGAATATTGTGCTTATCCATAAATACAACAATACGCACCTTGATTCGTTTTTCAAAGATCTTCGAAATATTGGCCACAAGAGTAAGTTGTCTATAATTATTGATATTTGTTTTATCTTCTCCCTTGTGTAATGGTTTTACTATTCCCAGTTTTAAAACCTCTGGAAAACAAGCTTTCCCGAAACAATTATTCCCAAATAGACGAGAGGTTCTGATATTTCCTCTTTCACTTGTTTCAGAATTTCCGTTGAAACATAAACTACTAAAATGTAGTATAGTATATGTTGTTGTAGAATCCAATTCCAGATTCTTAAATAATAATACAATTCAAATATTATTGACATTCATCAAAGATTTCAAATTGGCTAACACAAAATTATGTCATTATTTTACATAATATTACATTAAATTGAGTAACAAAATTCAATCATATGCAGAATTTAGGCATTATTAAGGTTTGAGAATAAGAATTTCAATTAGTAAAATCATCCATATTAATATAATGTGAATTAATGAGGATTTCTGAAGTTTCTTTGGAAAATAGTGAATTTGAAGGTTTTTATAGATATGTAAGTATAATAAAATATAAATAGATATAACAGAAATTATGGATTTAAATGTTAAATAGTCTGATGATGGTTTATAGAGAGCTAAATTTGCATTATTATGACCAAAAAAATACATATATTGAGAAATAGAAATTTGTATGTATCGTTCGACAGTTATAACAATAACAATTTAGATTCAGCATTTTCGTATAACAAATGCGTACTGGAATAAATTTGAAAGAAGTCATAGTCCATAAGATTTAAGGAATTAATTTTAGAAATTAATTATGTTGAATAACAATGTTTGTTAACAATTTTTTTATATAGAACTATAGAAATCAGGAAAATTGACATTACCTAAATTCAAAATTTTAACCAGTGAGAATTGACCAATTTTCTAGAATATTCATTGTACATAATCATATCAAGAAGGAATGAAAATTGGATTACTAGATATTAATTATTGTGAATTTTCATTGAGATTTGACATTTAGATCAATTTCTTGGAAAAAAATTCATAAACTGAAGGAAATCCAAAGAAAGGAGTGAATTTTCAACCTGGGTAGAGTTCACGTCGATCTTTCATGGGAATTGACCCATTAAATTCGTGAAATTCCATCTGAAATAAAAACAAAACAAATGTATTTCGTTTTCGAGTGATTTGTTGAAAGTAATCACCTGAATCTGAATCAATACTGAATGGAAACAATTCAATCAACAGAACCAGGATCGAATAATAGAATTATATGCTGCAAGATCCAAGTTATTCTCCCAATTGGTCCAGTTTTGGATGAGAAAGAAAGAAATATTTGATCAGCGTACTCAAACAAACTAGGTAATATTTGGAGATTGAAAAAAAACTTAGGGTCTTTAGTCTTCAGTGCATACATGGACTTATTGAAAATTAATTGAATATAAACAAATAATAATAAAAATTTTACAATAATTAGATAGAGTTTCAGAGGTTAGGTTGGAACATAGAATTACATTGATTTCATATCATTGAATAAAATGTTTATGTTCGTTATAGATATCATTTTCAATTTCCAAAATTCAGAATCAAAAATTATAAACTATCCCTGAAGAGTCTCTCAAATTTATAATATCCGGGTTTATAAAAATAAGATATTTTTGAAAGTTGATATAATTTGGTGAAAGTGAATATTTAAAAATTGCAGTTGATTGAAAATAAATCGGCAGTTTTGGTTATCATAACAACATATACATAAACAGGGTGTTTTCGAAGGTGAGTCTTTTTTTTTGACAGGTGCAAGAACTCATCAACATAAGTCAAAATTCCAAAAATCCTTTAAGTAGGTAAGTATATAAAATATTCACCAGGGCCGAGTATTTCGAAATCAAAGTGACCCGCGAATCTGAGAAATTTCCAGCTCGGACCTGACCTGAGGTATACGTATTGAAATCTAAATATATTATTGAATGCGTTCAGTTTACGCGAAATAATATAGCAAAGCGTATGATTTTGTGACTTCCGAATTTCGCAAAGATAGCTAAAATGCAAGTTCCCCTGATCTGAACCCCTGTGATTTCTTTTTTTGGGGTCATTTGAAAACATTATTGTACAGTAACATGGAGGTGAATAGTGTTGAAGAACTAAAACAACGAATTGAAAATGCTTGTGACATTATTCGTGAGCAAACTGATGTGATAATTGCTGCATGTAATAACTCGTTTTTACGCCGGGCAAGACTTTGTGCACATCGATCGAATGGTGACTATTTCGAACAATTTCTGAAAACAATTTGGATCAATTTACTCGGTGAGTTTGTGAACTTTCTAATTTTTTTCATAGGACATTTTTGCCTCTCCTTAGTTTGAACGTCTAGGATTATACCGTTCAGGAAGAATCTCCTGATAAAAGTTGAGAGAGAATATATGAATTGGCGATGAAATCCAGCACTTTATTTACTTGCTGGAATGCATATGGCACTGCGATTCATGGCAGATCTCCTAACAGAGAGATAACACGATCCAGAGCCGTCCTAAGATCACGATGCCCAAGATTTCTTGCACTTTCTTCAAATTGAATATTTTATATGATCAACTTCCAGCGAAATGATCTCGTTGATGAGGTTTAGCACCTGTCGAAAAAAAAGCCTCACCAAAATACCCTGTAGGTATATTTTTATATAAAGATACATACGAATCGACAAACGAATGCGATTTGTACATTTCGGGACATCTCAGACGACTCCAAATATGAAATTCTCCTTGAATTTATGGGTAAATAATTCCTCCTGCGAACCTGAAAAGATCTGGATGCATCGCGGCAAAAAAAGGAGCAAAAATTCGCGCCCGGCGCTGAATGAATCGGAATTGCCTTCCGCTTCGTTAGTTCGATAGGAATTAACGACCCTTTTTACATTTCATTAGCAAATCTAACAGACTTTAAATACTTTGACAACTTTTCGAATCGCTCATAATCGAACGCAAATTCGGAACGCCAGATGAAATATTTACTTTTAATCGAGTCTCGTTTCTAATTATATTCTCCATTCATGAATCATTGGCATGGCTCATTTGCTGATCGTTGGCGTAATCATGATCAGCGACCTTTTTTTCAGCATTTTAATGGGTATAATACGATAGGCCCCTGATTATCGAATCGACGATTAGAAATTGCAGCAGAATGTGACTTAGATAGAGATATTCTTTTATATTCAACATGAGAAAATCACAAATAATGTGGTGGGCTCAAATGTGGAAAATGTTTCTTATTTTCTCGTACCAGTGAAACTTCAAGACTTCGACGAAAACTTAATTTTTCAACGAAATTATCCTTATACACTTCAACTTTCTTGAATTCCCCCAATCTTTAGCATCCAATTAGCCAGATTTTCTGACACGCTGACGAAAAATTCGAAAATATAAGCGAAAAGTTAAGTCAACAGCGGGCACAGCGGAAATATAGTTCCAAAAACAATGAATCGAACAAATATCCAAATATGATTGTCAATACTGAAACGTGACGATGGCAAATGTTTGCAGTGTCGAAGATTTCCTAACAAACACTTGCTTGCTTTTGCTCGCTCGAATCATCCCAGATTTATTTTATTGCGTACGATGTCGATGTCTTGAACTAGGGGATGGATTCTTCCCTCAGCAGTATTCGAATGAGTTAAGTAATCTAAAACGGATTGGAAGCAGCTTTGATACACCTCTGAAATCCCACTATTACAATGAAAAAATTTACCCACAAATGGGTTCACCTTCGTTCGCAGTTTTCGAAAGAAAACAAATATAATTTAATACTCAATAAATGTCCAAATTAAAAACCACAGATTTGAATCAACCCCAAGAAAAAATCTGCAGGTGATAGATCGGGTGAACAAGCTGGTCAATGTCAATTCATTTAGATATCCAATTTCCTCGAATCGTCTGAGGAAACTTATTCATTATTGAAAAATTGATTTTCAACTCGAATCATCTTGGATATGGAATATCTTTATGTGGAACCAATGTCCTTGGAGCGACCAATCCGTGTTCTACGTTGCTCAATGTTTGCTCTGTTAATCTAATCTTCATGCCAAAGTAAATGTCTTGAAAGAAGATAAAACTGGAGTCGAGTTATGCGTCCATTGTAAAGCACGAAATGGGGACAGAAAGAAAATATCATTATCAAAATTCACACAGGTCTCTTATGGAAATCTAAGGATAGTGCATTCTGGTGACTAATTTCGACCAAATTTCGTGTTGCGATTTCTTAGAACCTATGAAAGCGTCTTTGATTAACAGGAATGATGAGTGGCGGACAAAAGGGCGTCCGAGGCCCTGGTCTGGAGGGCCCCCAAGAAGTTTTTCCTAATCAAATCTCAGACAAGGCCAAAATATGTTCAGTTAATAATAGGCAGTATGCGAAATATACGTAGGTTGTGTTATTGTTATATTATATATGGTCCGGATATATAGCTCTAAGAGAAGTTCCAAATTAATAGTCGTGAAACAAGATGAATTTCATCATATTCAATTTTATTTTCATTGAATTTGGTGAATTAAATTGAAGAAAAAATAATTTCGAAGAAATTCAAAATCTCAAGTATTTTTATGACTGATTGAAATTTATTAAATCGTTGGATTGAAATACCAAGAAAGTTAGGGATATTTGAGAAGGTCTGCCTTGAATGGAATAAAAGTTTGGAACCTATGTTCGAGAAAGATCCCCATCGAATGAAAAAAAATTGAAAAAAGTCCGAAATGAAATGAAGAAAATTATAGACATATTTATGAGTGATAGACGTGAAAGAAATAATAGCAATCAATATTGAATTATGTACACCGAGTTCGCCAATTTTTCTTCTTTTAATTACAAGTAGGTGTATAGGATTACACAATGGGTTGGTCTGAAGTTATAAAAAAGGAAATATTATGTAATCAATAATGGTTAGTAATTTTAAAATAACATAGAAATCAATAGTTATTATCCAAAGTGACTTATAGTCACTTTTTGATATCAAATTTCTCGGAAACTTCACATTCAAGTTGAAAATTGGTGCAGCGAAATTGTCTGTTTGAATCACGCATTTACGTTCAGTTTTTTGTGCTCTTTTCGAATCTGAAAAATCAAAAATTCGATAAACAGGGTGTTGTTTCAAGGATAAAACAGTTTCATAATTTTTTGTTGACCCGGACCTGGATTTTCTTTGTGATCATTAAGTGATTCATTTAAGCTTTAAATAAGGAAGATGTGGGCCGAATATTAAGAAAATCTACTGGGCGGTTCGCTTGTTATGACCTCGGAAAGAAATGAGCAAAAATCATAAATCACCCTGTATCTCGGTAACCAAGGCAGTCAGACCAAATAAATGGGGTATATTTAGAACCACCTCGGTGTCCTCTATTCACTGTTCAAGTTTTTTCGTTTACCAACGAAACACCCTGTATAAAGGATTTTTGGAATTTTGACTTGTTTTGAGTTCTAGCACCTGTATATTTAACGAATGAAAAATTTGAGAATTGACAAATAGAAAGTTCATTGAATAGTCGATAAAATATATACATCTTTCAGTTAAACATTGAGATCTCAAGGTGAATTCGAATTAAATTCCCAAACCTCAATGAATAATGCTGCTAATGGTGGTCCAAGTTTTTTGGATATGAACAAGTAGGGTTTCAATGATTTTAAATAGCTTCCCCCTTTTGATATGAAATTTTGTCACAACTAGAACTTATTTTGGCCAGATATAGGGAGATGTTGAATCAAAATAGCAAAATTGTAGTCGGTTCTTTTTATAAACTCGTGGAGAAGAGTTTGGGTCATTTGGACAAAGCCTTGACTTCATTCTGCGAAATCAATTCGCTTCATTGAAAAAGTTCTAAAATTTTGACCGATCTCCTCGACAAAAAATTACGAAAAGCACTGCCGTGAAGGCAGGAGCTTTTGAGCGCTCGTACATCTACCTTGTAGGTAGATTCGCATTTTCCAGTTTTAGAAATCAATTGAAGGAATTTTCGACAACTGTCAAAAAAATTCTGAAACTTAGGCGAAATTCCAGACTTCATGTCAGTGCTTCAGCGGATCAATTTGTTTTCGATAATTCGCTAGAATTTTCTACGGTATCTATGGTCTTGGTGATGCGATCTGGACAAAATTTCGCACGTAGTTTGAAAACATTATTCCTCAGCTAGGTGCAAAATTTCATTTCAATCCGATCAGTAGTTTCGAAACTATCAGGATAAAAATAGTTTGAACGTCCATATTTACGGAACCCCTAGTCTAATTTTGCTCATTGATGAACGTGACCGTGAAATTCGCAATCCAAACCCACCCTGAAAATTTCCCTAGGCCTTTCCGTTCGAAAGTTATGATTTTCTATGGTTCTGGTCATGCGATCTAGAGAAATGTAGCTTGAATATATCATTCTCCATTAGTATACAGAATTTCGTCACAATCGAATCTGTAGTTTGGAAATTATCAAAAAAAATAAATTTCAAACGACCATATTTACGGAACCCCTGGTAAAATTTTGCTCATAGATGAAAGTGATCACGACAATCGAGATCCACACCTATGTTGAAAATTTCAAGTCCCTAGGCGTTTCCGTTCAAAAGTTACAATTTTCTATGGTTTCTATGGTTCTGGTGATGCGAGCTGAACAAAATTCTGCATGCAGCTTGAACACCTCATTTTCCATTAGAGTGCGAAATTTCATCTCGATCGAATCTGTAGTTTCGAAGTAATCAGGAAAACAAAATTTCGAGCGGCCATATTCACGGAACCCCTCGGCGAATTTTGCCTAATAACAAACTCAACCGCGGCATTCGAGATTCGAACCTACCCTGAAAATTTCAAGTTTCTAGGACATTCCGTTCGAGAGTTATCGTGCTTACGGACGGACGGCTGGACGGACAGACTCGAATTTTCCGACGGATTCGTCATCAGTGAGTCGAACATAGTCGTTTGAGACCATTTTCGGCTCAAAATTCGAAAAATACAGACATCGTGACGAAATGATATAGCCCTCGTGTAAGTAGTACGAGCGCTCAAAAATCAATGCAGAGCGTTGTTTACAATGAAGTAATAATTTTTACATTTCGATCTATCAATAAATATTCAAATTTTTTTCAAAAAGTTTCAGAAGAATGATTTCAATTTCTTTTCTTATCTCGTCATTGGTTATTGCGGGGTCCGCAAGAGCAACGGCGAATGTCCTTCTTGATTTGGTAGAGTCCCGGGCCCCGATGGTCTCAGTCCTTTCCTGGAATAACAAACTTAAATCCGTCTAATTCTTTCCACAAAAATATGTCATTTCGATTGCAAATATAGTCGAGAAATCAGCTGCAGGTGAAATCTGAAATCGATTCCAATGCCATTAACACAATTTTTGTCCGGCATATCGAAATGAATATTCATAACTCATCGAGAATGTCAATTTTATTTTTAACTCGTTGAAACGTCCATATTCTCGTAATTGAAGAGTGTAGTGGCACTTCTGAATATTACCAGTCGAAAACGAACAATTGCGACGAGTGTTCCGGAGGTCCTCCTCGAATTATGTTCACTCTAGTGTCTCCATTAAGTAGAGAGGTCCTTTTACGGGTTATATCAGATGGATGTCTGCAATACCGACGGCATTCATGTATGTCTACGGATTTTCGAAGGTTCCATAGTCAAGTGGCTTTTTGTTCAATATTTCCATTAAGGAACTTTCGAAATCGTTCGAGGAAAAAATAAAAATCAGGTGCGGGGATCTACCTTCGTTTAAGAATTCTTCTTGGGCAATATTCCCTTCAATAATAATTGCCCAATCCCTTTTAGCGCTGGGCAAGTGTCAAGGGGGAGATATTCGAACGCTTATTTAGCCATATGTTAAATTCACGCATGCTAAGCCTTATTCGAATGCTGTCGGATAAGTTAACAGTGGATGTGGACAGATTGATTGTATCTTTATCTGTGGGGGTGAACACTATCCTGCCACCGCTACCCTATGTTGTGTTTTACTGCTATTAGCACTATTGTTGTCGTATTAACCCCATAACAGTTGGATCGACTTAATCGTTCGATTTATTTATGGGTACTGTTTGGTTCACAACTACCTTCAATGGTGAGATTAATTTTTTTTTACTGAAATTTAAATCAACGTCATTCGTTTAGAACACTTTTATCTTTTGGAAATGGAATTGAAATTTGAATTCGAATCTTTACATGTGATTTTTTTTATTTTCAATAAACGTCCCCAAGAAATAAGGAATGAAGTTTTCTCTTGATGATATTGACGATGGTATGTTTGATGGAAAGTTACCTATTTGAGCTATTTCTATCGTTTGTGCTGGTTAGGTTCGATGATTTCTTTCTAGTGATCGTCCTATGACTGGCGTCCAAAGAACCCTTATTTTCAGGGCTGTTGCATAATGATATGATTATGTGTTCCCCCTTGAAAATTGTGGCGAAGCTTTGTATCCTGTAGTCTTCGTTCCAGGAGCACTGAGGTATTCCTGATTTTGCCTTTCTTCTCTTTTTCATTTTTGTGTGTTCTTGACTCTTACTTTTCTGGTCTCTCCTGTGTATTTTCTACGACACAGAGGGAATTAGCATAAACTTTCTATCCTGATTTTTGTTCTTCGGTTTAAAGTCCGGGAGAAATAATATTGTGAGGTTGGAGGATTTGAATACTATTTTCACTGCATATGCGTTACCCATCCCTCTTCCAATTTCTTGAAGCACCTTCATGTAGAGGATTACAATTGTCCCCTCCCTCGATCGATTCAGGCAAATCGAAGATATTGGAAGTTGAAAAAAAGTTACTCCATTTCTGGTGAAACGGCCGATTTCATGCATTAGGTGAATATTGAAAAGTTCATTTAGTTGAGTGGTAGCAACTTTTTCACTACACTTGAATCGATCGATTCAGGCAAATCGAAGGTATTGGAAGTTGAAAAAGGAGGTACCCTTTTTCTGGTAAACGCCCGATTTCATGCATCAGGTAAATATTGAAAACTTCCTTCAGTTGAGATGTAGCAAATTTTTCACTACACTTGAATCGATCAATTCAGGCAAATCGAAGATATTGGAAGTTGAAAAAAAGTAATTCCATTTCTGGTGGAATGGCCGAAATAATGCATTAGGCAAATATTGAAAACTAGCAGGTCCGGCCACGCGTTGCTGTGGCTAAATTATACGTTGGATTATTATTAACCCTAACCTAACCTTAACCTTACCCAACCCTCACCCTTACCATAACCCTTACCTTTATTCTCAGCCTTATTTGGATCTCAAAAGAATTTTCATATTCGTAGGTAGGTATATGTTATGATCAATGTGTGAGATGTTCGATATAGAAAAAAAATACCTCAAAAGTTGGATTGAAACCTGCTCCCTCAATTATGTTTGAACCAAATGATGTCATAGAATGTTTAGATAGAGGTTCTTGTCCTGAAAGTAACAAATTCAAAGGTTCGGGTGGCGTTGTCAGTTGTTGCAATTTGATTTTTCCATTCAAACAACATAATCTTGGGGGTTCGTTTTGATATCTCAGAGCATTGCAGTATTTCCAAAAGACACCAATATATTGCTAGCATAATCGAATGTGGGATCATATCTAAATGCCAAACTCTCAAAGTTGATCATTTCATTGGATTCTATATTTTGTTGTATCTCGCCTGAGATCGATAATATCGATTCTTCTGGAGCTGGGGCAGATCTTGATTGAGAACCTCTCATTCTCTCTGCTCATTGTCTCGATCATTACGAACACGCCCACAACACAACGATATATATCAAACACAGTGATAAACTTCTGAGCAATTTCTAGAAACACGATAAACTTCACTCACACAAGTGTCAAAATTCTCATGAAATATAAGTAATCTATGATTGTTCGCATTGGTCGGAGGAAAAAAGAAAGCCTTCTTTTCTTTTCCGTACGGTTTTTTCGGGAATATTTCGCTGTATACAGTTTTTCGTGATAATAATGAACACAACTGAAAAAGAATTATGAAATTTGGTGCAGTCGTTTGAACGTGATGCTTTTACATACATAAACCATAGATCCTCTTTTATTAATATAAGACTTCATTTAGTTGAGATGTAGCAAATTTTCCACTACTTTTGAATCGATCGATTCAGGCAAATCGAAGATATTGGAAGTTGAAAAAAAAGTTACTCCATTTCTGGTGAAACGGCCGATTTCATGCATTAGATGAATATTGAAAACTTCATTTAGTTGAGAAGTAGCAACTTTTTCACTACACTTGAATCGATCGATTCAGGCAAATCGAAGGTGTTGGAGGTTGAAAAAGAAGTACTCTATTTCTGATGAAACGCCCGATTTCATGCATTCGGTTAATATTCAAAATTTCATTTAGTTGAGATGTAGCAACTTTTTTACTACAATTGAATCGATCAATTCAGGCAAATCGAAGATATTGGAAGTTGAAAAAAAGGTACTCTATTGCTGGTGCAACGCCCGATTTCATGCATTAGGTAAATATTGAAAACTTCATTTAGTTGAGATCTAGCAACTTTTTCACTATACTTGAATTGATCGATTCGGGCAAATCGAAGGTATTGGAAGTTGAAGAATGAGGTACTCTTTTTCTGGTGAATTGCCCGATTTCATGCATCAGGAAATATTAAAAACTTCCTTCAGTTGAGAGATAGTAACTTTTTCACTACACTTGAATCGATCGATTCAGGCAAATCGAAGGTTTTGAAATTTGAAATAAAGTTACTCCGTTTCTGGTGGAACTGCTGATTTTATGTATTAGGTATATATTGAAAACTCCATGAAGTTGAGACCTAGCAACTTTTTCACTACACTTGAATCGATCAATTCAGGCAAATCGAAGATATTGGATGTTGAAAAAAAGTAATTCCATTTCTGGTGGAACGGCCGAAATAATGCATTAGGTAAATATTGCAAAGCTCATTTAGTTGAGCTGTAGCAAATTTTTCACTACTTTTGAATCGATCGATTCAGGCAAATCGAAGATATTGGAAGTTGAAAAAAAAGTTACTCCATTTCTGGTGAAACGGCCGATCTCATGCATTAGGTGAATATTGAAAACTTCATTTAGTTGAGAAGTAGCAACTTTTTCACTACACTTGAATCGATCGATTCAGGCAAATCGAAGGTGTTGGAGGTTGAAAAAAAAGTACTCTATTTCTGATGAAACGCCCGATTTCATGCATTCGGTTAATATTCAAAATTTCATTTAGTTGAGATGTAGCAACTTTTTTACTACAATTGAATCGATCAATTCAGGCAAATCGAAGATATTGGAAGTTGAAAAAAAAGGTACTCTATTGCTGGTGCAACGCCCGATTTCATGCATTAGGTAAATATTGAAAACTTCATTTAGTTGAGATCTAGCAACTTTTTCACTATACTTGAATTGATCGATTCGGGCAAATCGAAGGTATTGGAAGTTGAAGAATGAGGTACTCTTTTTCTGGTGAATTGCCCGATTTCATGCATCAGGAAATATTGAAAACTTCCTTCAGTTGAGAGATAGCAACTTTTTCACTACACTTGAATCGATCGATTCAGGCAAATCGAAGGTTTTGAAATTTGAAATAAAGTTACTCCATTTCTATTATATATATATATATTGAAAACTCCATTAAGTTGAGATGTAGCAACTTTTTCACTACAATTGAGTCGATCAATTCAGGCAAATCGAAGATATTGGAAGTTGAAAAAAAAGTAACTCCATTTCTCGTGAAACGTCCGATTTCATGCATTAGGTAAATATTGAAAACTTCATTTAGTTGAAATGTAGCAACTTTTTCACTACACTTGAATAGATCGAATCAAGCACATAATAACCAACCAAAAAAAATCGATTAAACATTGATGAAAGAATTTGAGATGCACAGACGTGAAGTCAGGAGCTTCTGCTTGTTTTTATGTACCAAAATGGTCTTTAGTATTCACTGTTAGTATGACAAGTACTGTCACTTTATTCATTACATGGAATCACCGATTGATATTGAATATTCAGAAAAATTTCATTTTTTCTATTGTTGTCTCAATTTACTCATTCAAGTAAAGCGATGGCAAAATCTATAACTTACGAAAAGTAGAGTCTTAATGATAATTTTTTTATTATTGGTTCCAAATAAAATATTGAGAAATTTTCCGATTCCGATTGCTGGAAAAAGGTATCATGGGGCTGAAAAATATCTGAAAAATCATCACTTTCTCTCATTTTCAAGTGTTCACCTATATTTTTCCTACAAATCGAACGAATCATATTGAATATATCAGAAAACTCGATTTTTTTCACATGGAACGGCTGGAAAGCTGAATATCCACATAACTCATTTAATTGATACCTCATAATATATGTAGATACAAAATTCATATGGAGAAATTTTGAGAACCAAAAATTGAAAAAAAATCTTCAACCTAATACGATCGCTTCGAAATTCCCCATGAACCTTCCTGTTCTTACCTTACAACTAACTACCAAGTTCCAATCCGATCTGATAGGTATTTCGCGAATGATTTTGATGAGAATAATTCAGATGGCTTTATCGCCCATGAACGAACTCAACTGGCGCATTCTGACCTCCAACGTACTTCGAAAATTACTCCGAGGCGTCCTTGTTTTATGTCTTTTGAGCTGACAGAAGAAATCCACTCTTCAGTCATTTTTATTTCGTAATGAAATATAGAAGGAATCTGGTGAAATCCAGGAACTCCTCCTCCATTCATAATCCGAATTCAGCTACTTCCCTTAGAAAACAAATGGTCATTTATAAATATGCAGTTTTTCCCCCAAATCAGGAAAAAATCAGTTATATAATTATAATATATGTATAATTCTCAATAAAATACAACATTTCTAATGATGAACGTTCTTCAATGTACCTAACCGATTTTCACAATCGAAATTCCTTTCACGATATTCAGTCTGTGCAAGTTCTGCTCGGGGCTTCGTCGGTGATAAGATACTATCAGAAGATAAGGCAACGCAAATATGGCGGACTTATCAATAAGTAACTATCCCAACTCAACGTAGTAGAAATCAATATTACTCTCTTTAATATAGCCCGACTTTATGCTCCAAAATATTTCCGTCAACATAATCGAGTTTTTATTGAACGCAATTATCTACAAATATTTTCGTTTGCGTTCTCGATGGCTTGCTCATATAGCCATAAGAGATTTGGAGCACCAGGAGTAAATATATTTTCATATCTTGCACCTTCATGATAAATCTGTAAATTTTTTATTACTGCATGCATATTTTTGAGTAAGAGGAACTCTGATAAGTCGGCCGGTATATTTCTTCCTAGATATAAAGGTTGTTTTTTAAGGTGAATCATGAACAAGCAAATGCAGAAATGATGATTGAGCTAAGGAAAATAGGGGAAACGAAGTCTTGAAAATAATAAACCATTTTGTAGAATTCGCAGAGTTTCTGGTAAGCTAACCAAGTAATTCATCGGATCGTAGGGATTTAGTCTGCAAACGATCCCAAATCTCATCGAGTTCCCTGTGTGGAATTACAAATGACGGTCTGCAGCTGACATATTCTCTATCCTACAAGGACAAGTTTCTCAAACACAAAATAACATGGAGGACGTAAAAGAGGGATATAAAACACGGAATCATTATGCACGGCCACACTTGAAACACTTTCCATCACACGCTACCTTCTTGCCTACATGTCATTTCCCTTTCATAACCGAAACCTCATATTCTAACGTGCTGCCTCAACAATTGCAACTGAAGGACGACAGTCCTATTTTATTGGCGGCGTTCGGTTGATGGAGTGGCAGAACTGACAGCTTCGACAATGGACACCTCTCTTAATCCGGCACACTTTGTCACTACCACAGCCAGATACTTCGTGGCCGATACAATTACCGACCTAACAAACCTGAAAAACGCTACAATCATTGAAATATTTGCAAGTGACACTATTGTGCTTATTGTGTTGTTTGAAGGAGTTTGTGGTTCGTTCAGATGGAACACAACCCTGGAATATCGAGAATGGGTTCAAATCGCATATATAATTTTTATGAATTAGTTCTGAAACCTATTTGGACATACGTATTTGAACTGTGGGGCTGAGATGATCCTCTGATGATGCCAAATGAAAAATTTTTCGATAAACGTGAATGGTGACATCCAAACTGTTCGAGGAACCATCCAGAATGAATATACACCAACCTTCGATCCAGAGTTAGAGGTTTTCGTTGCTGAAATTCGCTGTGTTCAGTTTTGTGATTGGTCAATTAAAAACTGTTGCAATGGCTTTTTTGCTGCTCAATTCTGACACAGCATGATTAACTTCATATGAAGCCATCTCTGTCGATGAGTTAGTTTTCGTCAGAATTAAAGTCAATTTCACGTATGTGTTAAGAGTACGCAAAATTCGCAGTATACGCAATATTCAGCTAATGCATGAAATCGTTCGTTTCGCGAGAAATGAAGTAACTTTTCCTTCAACTTCCAATATCTCCGATTTGCCTGATTCGATCGATTCAAGTGTAGTGAAAAAGTTGCAACATCCCATCTAAATGAATTTTTCGATATTTAGCTAATGCATGAAATCCTCCGTTTCACGGGAAATTGAGTAACTTTTCCTTCAACTTCCAATATAGTCGATTTGCCTGATTCGATTGATTCAGATGTAGTGAAAAAGTTGCAACATCTCAACCAAACGAATTTTTCAATATTCAGCTAATGCATGTAATCGTCTGTTTCTCGAGAAATGGAGTAACTTTTCCTTTAACTACCAATATATCCGATGTGCCTGATTCGATCGATTCAGGTGTAGTGAAAAAATTGCAACATCTCAACTAAATGAATTTTTCGATATTTTGCTAATGCACGAAATCGTCTGTTTCACGAGAAATGGAGTAACTTTTCCTTCAACTTCCAATATAGTCGATTTGCCTGATTCGATCGATTCAGATGTAGTGAAAAAGTTGCAACATCTCAACCAAACGAATTTTTCAATATTCAGCTAATGCATGAAATCGTCTGTTTCACGAGAAATGGAGTAACTTTTTCTTCAACTTCCAATATCTCCGATTTGCCTGATTCGATAGATTTAGGTGTAGTGAAAAAGTTGCAACATCTCAACTGAATGAATTTTTCGATATTCAGCTCCTGCATGAAATCTGTTTTACGAGAAAAGGAGTTACTTTTCCTTCAACTTCCGATATCTCCGATGTGCCTGATTTGATCGAGGTGTAGTGAAAAAGTTGCAACATCTCAACTAAATGAATTTTTCGATTTTCTGCTCATGCATGAAATCGTCCGTTTCACGAGAAATGGAGTAACTTTTCCTTCAACTTCCAATATCTCCGATTTGCCTGATTCAATCGATTCAGATGTAGTTAAAAAATTGCAACATCTCAACTAAATGAATTTTTCGATATTTTGCTCATGCATAAAATCGTACGTTTCACGAAAAATGGAATAACTTTTCCTTCAACTTCCAATATAGTCGATTTGCCTGATTCGATCGATTCAGATGTAGTGAAAAAATTGCAACATCTCAACTAAATGAATTTTTCGGTATTTTGCTAATGCATGAAATCGTCTGTTTCACGAGAAATGGAGCAACTTTTCCTTCAACTTCCAATGTCTCCGATTTGCCTGATTCGATCGATTTAGGTGTAGTGAAAAAGTTGCAACATCTCAATTAAATGAATTTTTCGATATGCAGCTACTGCATGAAATCCGTTTTACGAGAAAATGAGTAACTTTTCCTTCAACTTCCAAAATCTCCGATTTGCCTGATTCGATCGATTGAAGTGTAGTGAAAAAGTTGCAACATCTCTTCTGAATAAATTTTTCGATATTCAGCTAATGCATGAAATCCTCCGTTTCACGAGAAATGGAGTAACTTTTCCTTCAACTTCCAATATCTCCGATTTGCCTGATTCAATCGATTCAGATGTAGTGAAAAAGTTGCAACATCTCAACCAAACGAATTTTTCAATATTCAGCTAATGCATGAAATCGTCTGTTTCACGAGAAATGGAGTAACTTTTCCTTCAACTTCCAATATCTCCGATTTGCCTGATTCGATCGATTGAAGTGTAGTGAAAAAGTTGCAACATCTCATCTAAATGAATTTTTCGATATACAGTTACTGCATGAAATCCGTTTTACGAGAAAATTAGTAACTTTTCCTTCAACTTCCAATATCTCCGACTTGCCTGATTCCATCGATTCAGGTAGTGAAAAAATTGCAACATCTCAACTAAATGAATTTTTCAATATTTTGCTCATGCATGAGATCGTACGTTTCACGAGAAATGGAATTAGTTTTCCGTCAACTTCCAATATCTCCGATTTGCCTGATTCGATCGATTCAGATGTAGTGAAAAAATTGCAACATCTCAAATAAATGAATTTTTCGATATTTTGCTAATGCATGAAATCGTCTGTTTCACGAGAAATGGAGCAACTTTTCTTTCAACTTCCAATATCTCCGATTTGCCTGATTCGATCGATTTAGGTGTAGTGAAAAAGTTGCAACATCTCAATTAAATGAATTTTTCGATATACAGCTACTGCATGAAATCCGTTTTACGAGAAAATTAGTAACTTTTCCTTCAACTTCCAATATCTCCGATTTGCCTGATTCGATCGATTGAAGTGTAGTGAAAAAATTGCAACATCTCATCTAAATGGATTTTTCGATATTCAGCTAATGCATGAAATCCTCCGTTTCACGAAAAATGGAGTAACTTTTCCTTCAACTTCCAATATTTCCGATTTGCCTGATTAGATCGATTCAGATGTACTTAGTGAAAAAGTTGCAACATCTCAACCAAACGAATTTTTCGATATTCAGCTAATGCATGAAATCGTTTGTTTCGCGAGAAATGGAGTAACTTTTCCTTCAACTTCCAATATCTCCGATTTGCCTGATTCGATCGATTCAGGTGTGGTGAAAAAGTTGCAACATCTCAACTGAATGCATTTTTGCGTAATAAAAATCAGAAAGACCTCAAAACGATCACTAAACTTACAATAATCAAAAATGAATTAGTTGCTACATAAAAATATTAACATGACAGACCTCTACTGAAATAAATGATAATTAAACATTTTTTCCTCAAAAATCGTTGATTCACGAAAAAAATACATAAAACCTTATTTGTTTGGAATAAATATTTATATGGTACGATAAGAATGAGGTGGAAGGTTTCGTAGGAAACAAGTTTTAAGGTTGTCTACCCCTTGCAATAGGGTAACACCACTTACTGTTTTAGGGAAAATAATACAAAACTGCTTTTTTGGCGCCTTCTTAAGCGGTCTGAGTCCATCGGATTAATTTTCTTATAGAAAAAACCCACCCTAATCTTCGACAAAGAGGTATCTCTTAAGCGATGAAAATACCCCAAATATCCTTCTTCTGACCATCGTCAATAATATCAGGAGAAAATTTATGTCTATATGGCCATGCTAAAAGTCAGTTAGCACAGAATATTCCATATTAAACTTCCCGAGTGCAGTTTTGTAAACAAAAAATCGAAGGGTCATCAAGTTCCTCTCCTCCTTCCGGTGCAGATTATTCCCAATAAACCCCTCAATAACCATTCTCCCATTGTTTTTGGGCGCACCTATTCAAACGTAAGAGGATGCTTTCCGTTCTCTTCCGTGTATTTTCATATAGGCATTGATGTGTGTTTGATAATCGTAGTTTTAGTCACAAAAACACTTGATCATCTGCCAATCGTGAAACATAAAGGGCTTTGACGCGAATAACAAGTGAATATTGTGGGGTGGCTTGGAGCCTCAAGCGCCCTCCACCAGACGCACTTCTTTTGTTCGATGAAAATATATGAAGTGCGCGGAACGATATAGCCGATATAATAAACCGCTTATTGCGTTTTCGTTCGATATATTGGGGCTTTCTCATTTCCCACAGAAAATAATTGAACTGGGCTTGCCCTTTTCCTCTGTTTCTTGGGGTTGGAATTTTTCGTTGCCCCACATGCGCCAACGTAACAAGGAATTTTTTCTAGGCTAGCTCGAAACAACAACAAGGCGTAGGACTATTTCTGGCAGGGAAACACAGAGGTAATTTGAATAAAATATAATGTTGTTTAAATCTTGGTTGGAACGAAACTGAAACAACGCATTGAAAAAGCTTGTGACATTATTCGTGAGCAAACTGATGTGATAGTAACTGCATGTAATAATTCGTTATTGCACCTGACAAGACTCCGTGCAAATCAAACGAATGGTGTACATTTCGAACAATTTCTGTAAACAATTTTGATCAATTTTATCGGTGGGTTTTTGAACTTCCTAATTTTCTTATCTGATGGAATGTCATAATGACAACGTTATGCTACTCAATTTTGATAACATAAGGAAGCTTATTATCGTACTCCCATAATGAATTCATTATGGTACTTAGTACCATAAGAAAATTCTATATAGATCAAGGAAGTTTATTCAAACTGCATAACTACAAAACTATTTATTATGAATGGTAAAAAAGCAATCACTACAATTTGCAATATTAATTTCAATGGATTCTATAGTTTTTACATCAGTAGTTGATGCTTTTTGGTAAACTTGTAATTCTGTTTGGTTGTTGACACCAAAAATTGCTTCTGAAATTTTTTTTCTTTTGCTCTTTCGAATTTCCGATGTAACCTTCAGCAACAGTATTGCTTTTCCATCCGCCATGGCGTTTAACGCTACACAAATCAGCTCCAGAATCGGCCAAAAATGAAGCAGACGATCGCCGAAAACAATGTCCGGTATATTCTTCAAGGTGAGGTAAATTCAAAAAAGTGGCAATAACTTTTGGCATTTTACCGAAGGTGTGAATTCCAACGGGTTGTTGGAATTGTGCATTTCTCATTTTCGTAAGTGACAAAAAAACGTCGATGGTTTGTGTTGCAAGGTCGTATTTTCACATATTGTCTGACAAGTTCTACCATATTAAATCCTGGGATATTCATCTATCATATTTTCAACAAGCATATTTGTCAGTTCCTCTCCTCTGCATGCTCCACTTAGTCCAATTATCATAGCAACTTTTTGAAATAAATATGTATTATCTGATGCTTCCGTTAAAAACTTTGTGACATCTTGTTTGGTGAAAATTTTGGATTTTTTAGCTCTGTAACCTTCTGATTTACGTTTTAGTAAATCAACCAGCTGTAGGTACTCGCTAACATCGACGTTTTTTCCTGTTAATAAAATACTTCTTATTATCGAATAATACGAACAGAGAGAAGATGGTTTTCTTTCCTTAGGTAGGCATTCAAAGTAAGCCAACAATACTTTTTCATGAGTGATATTCTTGATTTTCTTAGTAAAACACCATTCTTCGTACCGATTAAACGCTATTTCATAAACACTCCGAGATTTTTCCGGCAAAAGGGAGTCCACAATATTTCGCGTCCTTTCTTCCAAATCAGAAGGCAAACTACCAGTTTCAGAATCACTCATTGTTATTCAGATTATATTCAATTCTACGTGACAATTGTTACTCCTTCAAAAAAAGTTGTCATTATGACATGTCAAAAATGAAGTTTTCAATTTTCGAAAATGTACTAATATAAATGACATCAGATAAAAAATTTTATGTAATACGAATAATGAACAATCATTATGGCACACATCGTGTTAACATTCGATAACATTCACGACTTGTACAATAATGATCGTCATTATGATCCTTATGACATAAATATAATATAAATAACTATTATAGGACCTTTTCAATAAATAATTTTTACTCTCCTTAGTTTGAACTTCAAGATATACCGTTCAGGAAAAATCTTCTAATAAAAGTTGAAAAAGAATATACAAATTTGCGATAAAATCCAGCACTTAATTTACTGGCTGGAATGCATTTGGTGAGTCATGTCAGATTTCTTAACAGAGAGACAACACGATCCAGGGCTGTATTAAGAAATTGATGCCTAATATTTTTTGGCCTTTTTTCAAATTAAATATTTTATGTGATCAACTTCCGGCGAAACGATCTCTGTTGATGAGTTCTAGCAACTGTCAAAAAAAAGCCTCACCTCTGAAAATACCCTGTATAAAAAAATGCGTTAAGTATCGGCCAAACAGGCATAGGAATTGAGGAGCATGGAAGCTCTTTCATCAACAGAAAAAAAAATTCAAATTTTTCACCTGTCGACAAAAATGTCATTAGATTAAAAAATTTTCCATGTAGAAAAGAAAGGAAAAAAATTGAGAAAAGCTCTGCCGTGAAGGCAGGAGCTCTTAAGCGCTCGTATATGCACCTTGTAGGTAGGTTCGCATTCTCCAGTTTTAGAAACCAATTGGAAAGATTTTGACAGCTGTCAAAGAAAATTTCAAACCAACGCGAAAATCCAGACTTCACGTCAGTGCTTCGGTGACCATTTTCTTTTTCGATAATTCGCTAGAATTTTCTACGGTATCTATGGTCTTGGTAATGCGATCTGGCCAAAATTATACATTATTCTTCATATATGTGCGAAATTTCATTTCAATCCAATAAGTATTTTCGAAATTATCAGAAAAAATATAGTTTGAACGGCAATATTTACGGAACCCCTAGTCTAATTTGGCTCTGTGATGAAAGTTTGGGCGAAATTCGCGATCCGAACCTATCCTGGAAATTTCAAGTCCCTAGGCCTTTTCGTTCGAAAGTTATGATTTTCTATGGTTCTGATCATACGATCTGGACAAAATGTAGCTCGAATATATCATTCTCAATTTAAATACAAAATTTCGTCGGGATCGAATCCATAGTTTCGAAATTATCAAGAAAACTGAATTTCAAACGGCCATATTTACGAAACCCCTAGTCTAATTTCGCTCATAAGTGATGGTGAGCGCGAAATTCGCCATCCGAACCTATCCTGAAAATTTCGAGTCCCTAGGCCTTTCCGTTCGAAAGTTATAATTTTATATGGTTTCTATGGTCCTGATCATGTGATCTGAAAAAAAATGTAGCTCGAATATATCATTCTCAATTTAAATACAAAATTTCGTCACGACCAAATCCATAATTTTGAAATTATCAAGAAAACTGAATTTCAAACGGCCATATTTACGGAACCCCTACTCTAGTTTTGCTCATTGATACACTTGAACGCTACATTCACGATCCACACCTATCCTGAAAATTTTAAGTCCCTAGGCCTTTCCATTACAAAGTTATAATTTTTTATGATTTCTATGGTTCTGGTCATGCGAGCTGGACAAAATTCTGCATGTAGCTTGAGTAATTATCCATCTGAGTGCAAAATTTCACCTCGATCGTATCAGTAGTTTCGAAGTAATCAGAAAAACAAAATTTCGAGCGGCCATATTTACGAAACTCCTGGGCGAATTTCGCCCAATAACGAACATAACTGCGGCATTTGAGATTCGAACCTACCCTGAAAATTTCAAGTATCTAGGACATTCCGTTCGAGAGTTATTGTGTATACGGACGGGCTGACGGACGGCCGGACGGACAGACGCGAATTTTTCGACGGATTCGTCATCACTGAGTCAAACATAGTCGATTGAGACCATTTTCGGCTCAAAATTCGAAAAATACAGACATCGTGACGAAATGATATAGCCCTCGTGTAAGTAGTACGAGCGCTCAAAAACTCAACCTTGTAGAAAGTCTTGATATTGAAGAAAAAGATCTGCGAGTTCAATAGCTTTGTTTTATTTGATTTGTTTGATTGACCTCGATAACATTTCAATTAGGGAATAACGGTTTCGAGTTGATGGTTAGGGACTTAGTTTACATTATCTGTTTCCTTCCCCCTTCCTTTTTGGTAATCAATTTATATCAAGCATGTGGCAACAATACATTTAGTTTATCTGAACACTTGATGATGCTATTGTATAGCGAAAAACGTCGTGGTAGTGAACCTCTAAGTATTGAAAATCGTAGTCTGATGAATTAGAAAATACTAAGTAAAAAAATTATTTTAATGATTTTTTCTTCAAGTAAATGGGTTGGCAATTGTCTCTAATGCCCGCTTGAATACGCGCATGTACCTCGCTACCGTAGTGGCCTAATTTGAAATTTCCGTTTCTGTTATGTAAATGCGGATGAAATTGCATATCCTGTTGGAAATAAACCTATCATTCCCTCGAAACCTCGACGCGACCGTCGTCATCAGGACAATGCCACTTAATCGAATACTTTGGGGTTAATCCATATGAAAAATTCACCTGACCGCAAACTATCAGAACCGAAAGTACCGAGTTGCGTGACCATTCTAAACAGTTAACCCGTGTATAATATGTAACCTGCCCTAAATAATTAATGAGTAATTTAACGTGATGTCGTGTCCCGTGAAGCCTTCGAACGCAGGGCAGGATATTGCAGGAACAATTTCAATCTATCGGTCATCGCGTTTTGTCTTTGCACAAACACACCGCCCACACACACGAACATATGGCCCACGATTTTTCCCGACAGATTTCGCAGATAAAAAAAGATATAGGGTCGGCGCGATCGACGCGACCAAATGTGAAACTTTTAGCATATTTGTGATTGATGTCGGGAATATGGAATATACCACCTTGTGCAAAGACAGGCTTGTGTTTGAACACGGAATTTACACGTCAGTGGCAGCTCGGAGGTGAGGCAGGTAGAATGGTATCCAGGATGGGGATATAAGACGTTGCCCATAATATTTTACATTTTCATCATAAATTCGGTCGAGCATATTCACTACCTAGAACTAGATAATGTTTCTTCAAATCGCGATGTGTACCTATAATAATAACGGAAATTGAACCTGTAGCATGTCGACAACGAAGCTTATGAAACGAATGCACATACCAACAAGAAGTCTAGGTTTTTTTGTGGAAACATTTCTTCTTAGATGAGGGAGGCATATGAGAAGTGTCTGTAAGCTCACCTAGGTGCTGGCGCTTTCAACCGAAATACCTTCATATTGCGCTTTCACCTTTGAAACACAAAAAGTTTCAATTTATCACTCTACTCCATTCAAGAATTATTGACATCGAAGCAGGCCTCGAAAGTCCCGTCGAGGCTATTTCTGGTTACAAAAAGTAACTGTTCAATTTCGTCATAGAAATAAAACATAAAAATAACCTAGAAAAGTCTTTGGTATATACTTCAAACCAAATTTCTTTTGGTTTTTGAGCTTACCAACATTATTTAAATTGATTCATTGTTGTATTGACAAATTATCGAACTCTCGATCAATTTATTGTAGAGGAATACTGCCGCATTCTGAATTAACAAAATTATTTCCGAATTTGTTTGATAAAATCACCAAACTAAGTTAGTGTTTTTCCTATACCAACCTGAATTCAGCAACCCAAAATATTACTGAATAGTCTATTACCAACTTAATTTCGTTTCTCCACAGCCTCCCTAGATGTCAATAATTCTTGAACCGAGTATAAGTATTATTATTTTTTTGATGAATGATATCCCATTGAAAGCTCGCGGGCTGAATGGAACGATCAACAAAACATTTTGTTCTTATTAGACTGATGATTACATTACCACAAAGAAAGTACTATATAAATATTTACATCCGTTCGTAGACGCTGGAACATTTTGAGAACAATTTCATTGAACGATCACTAATTCAGTGAACTAATATTTGATTTAAACTAACCGAACTGCTGGAATAAAGAGATGAGTTATTCGTTTCGAATAAAGAGACAATGAATCGATAACGGATAACCGGGTTACTTCGTGACAACTCCTGTGGTTTAGAATAGAGGTGGACTATTATACAATGAATTACACGATTTCCCGGATTCACCCTATGAAGTGTTTCAAATAGTACAAGGTTTTCATAAATGATTGTAACATCACAATTGGCTTTGGATTATTGTTTGCCGCTCCTCACTCAATGTTCAGAACTAAAGGTATCATTAATATTTCAATGTCAATTCTGATTAAATTTGTGAACTTTCTATTTCCAAAACCGTTAAAATTATTGAAATCGGCAATGATTTATGATTTTGCGTAAACGCGTAAAAAACATTTACTGTCAAGAAAACTTAATAAGTGAAATATTTATTCGGCCTGAAATATGGGATAAAAGAGATAGAAGCATCACAACAGATATGCATGTGTTGGATAAAGCATGGAGGGAAATAAACTATATTTATAACGAATATATTACGTGAGCTACAAACGAAATGTAAATAAAACATAACGCCAATATTATAGCAATATCTTCTATATTTTTTTCAGTTAAGAATATTTTATATTTTATTAACTGGGTGCAACAAAAACCCATTTGCAATATATATAAATGAAATAAGCAATATTACGAATATAATATAATAGGTGAACTACAAAAACAATGTAAATAAAACAGAAAACCAATATTACAGAAAACTCTTTTATATTTTTGTCACATCAAAATAGTTTATATTCTATTAACTGGGTGCAACAAAATATCAGAAAACATATTTTATATTCAAACCACTACTTCCTATTTCCCACACCTCACTACGACTCTGGATTCATAATTCTTACGAGATCTTTCATAGATGCCCCACTATGTGCCCTCTGATGCCCAACTTGAGATGATGCTTGATGCGATGCATGAGCCGATACTTCACTATGTTCTCACCCTAAAAATGAATATCTGGCGAAATATCCGGATGTTCAGATTTCAGAATCTCCTCTGAAAGCCCACATCAGTGGTCGAATATATGGAACAGTTTTCTTTCAAGCTATTGGCAGGAATTTTATGATAACCGTCTTATATGTCAAGGACTACAACCTTCTTTTCCAACACCATATCCAGACTTGACTCCCTTGGACTTTTTCCATTTTTGCATAACTGAAAGACGTGAAAGATGAGGTTTTCAAAGGGGCCTATGATTATCTTGACGAGCTTCAAGCAGTGATAACAATGTGCTGCCAAAATATTGGCCCAAAAATGTTTAAAAACATATTTATGTATATATATGTTTCATTTTTTTTTGTGAATGAACTTATGAACAATTATTCCTTATGATACGTAACGAAAAAACAAAAACGTCTAACCGCTTTGATTCTATAATGTTATGAATTAGATGGCTTCTAGTTTTCTGTGTTGTGGTGAATTCCTATTAGTATTTACAGATGCGATTCATTCAAAAAAAATTTATAGAAACACTGCTGTGAAGTCAGGAGCTATTGAGCGCTCGTTCATGTGCCATGTAGGTAGATTCGCATTTTCCAGTTTTAGGAACCAATTGCAAAAATTTTGACAGCTGTCAAAAAAAATTTAAAACTAAGGCGAAACTCCAGACTACACGTCAGTGCTAAGTGACCAATTTTATTTTCGATAATTCACTTGAATTTTCTACGGTTTTTATGGTCTCGGTGATGCAAATTGGACAAAATTTCGCACGTAGTTCGAATAATTATAATCTATGTGCGTGTGTGTTTCATTCCAAACCGATCAGTATTTTCGAAATTATTAGGAAAAAATATTTTGAACGGCAATATTTTCGGAACCCCTAATCTAATTTTGCTCATTGATAAACGTGTCTGCGACATTCCAGATCCACACCTATCCTGAAATTTCAAGTCCCTTGGCCTTTCTGCTCGAAAGTTATAATTTTTTATGGTTCTGGTCATGAGATCTGGACAAAATATAGCTTTAATATATCATTCTACAACAAAATACAAAATTTCGTCACGATCTAATCCGTAGTTTTGAAATTATCAAGAAAACTAAAGTTCAAACGACCACATATTTACGGAACCCCTAGTCTAATTTTGCTCATTGATAAACGTGACCGCGACATTCGCGATCCAAATCTACCCTGAAATTCCTAGCCTTTCTGTGCAAAAGTTAAAATTTTCTATGGTTCTGGTCATGCGATCTGGACAAAATATTGCTTTAATATATCATTCTCGATTAAAATACAGAATTTCATCTCGATCGAATCCGTAGTTTCGAAATT
Source organism: Aphidecta obliterata (assembly GCA_963966015.1). Lineage (NCBI taxonomy): Eukaryota > Metazoa > Arthropoda > Insecta > Coleoptera > Coccinellidae > Aphidecta > Aphidecta obliterata. Next base: position 16,011,991 of record OZ014427.1, read on the forward strand.
ATCAAGAAAACTAAAGTTCAAACGACCACATATTTACGGAACCCCTAGTCTAATTTTGCTCATTGATGAACGTGATCGCGACATTCGAGATCCTCAATCTACCCTGAATATTTCAAGTGCCCAGCCCTTTCCGTTCAAAAGTTATAATTTTCTATGGTTTCTATGGTTCTGGTCATGAGATCTAGATGCGCAGATAATAAAAGTATGAACAATACGCCCACTGCGATGTTACAATCTTTTTTAAAGACCCTGTACTACATCTAGGTTTTTTTTGCCAAACGTCACAATTTGACCTCATCCAACTTTGTGACAGATATTTTCGAATAAACCCACTGAAATTGAATGCCACCATTTTATCGCCTATATGAATATTAGATTATTAGAACTTGAATTATAATAATGTAAATTCTTTGTTTCGACCCGTAAACGGATATATGCGAAACTTCCCCGATACGATTAAATTTTTCGGATTTCCTACTATCTAGAGATTTTATACTGCACATCGCAACATAATTTAGACGAATGAACAATTGGTCCTGTTTGTCAAGTACCCAGAGTTCCTATCAGCGAACACTGAAAATACAAGTTATATTTAGTTAGTTAATTGTTCGTTAATTGTATTGGCATACAGTAGTTCAGATATTATCTAAATAAATGTATTTGTCCTCAACTCTAAGTCTGTTTACTCAAAATTATTTATTGTTTATAAATTTTGATAGGGTATATTTGCAGGCTACATTATTTGAACGATTATCGTGTATTCTGCCGAAGATGATTTCCGGTTTATATCGGAAGGTTTATTGGAAATCGGATTAGAAACGATAGGGAAATGTAAAGGAATTGACTCAGTAGTATTCGATGAAACTTGCATAATTCATACTAATTACCCTCATATAAAAAGTGTTTTTTCAAGTTGGCAACACTGCTTTATTTGACACCCCATTCATCAGCTGATAGTTGCTTTTTGTTTAGTTTGTTTTGAAATTTGATTGTGGATAGGCTTACACTAGAGCAACGCATTCAAATTGTTGAAATTTTTTTTCAAAATAATGGTTCTGTTGGTCAAACTTCTGGTGCAGCCAAATGACCATCGTATCAACTTCCCTTAACCTTCAGTCTCATTTTGCAATTTTCCTCTTTTATTTACTTGAGAGGACCTCTTCTCTTTTGCTTGGTTCTTTGCTGTCTGTCTTTTCGCTTCTTGCAAGAGGTTTTGTCTGTCATTCTGATTGGTATCTTCTTCTCATCTCTTCGTTTTTGGGTTCTTTCAATGTTTCTATCTTCTTCTTCGTTTGTTTGTCTATTATTTTCTCGATAGCTTTTATTTAAAATTTTTCTCTGATTTGTTCTTTGCTGACATACCATGGGACACCTTTAGCTGTCCTCATTGTTTTGTTCAATGTACTTTGTAAATTTGTTGTAAAATTGTAAAAATTATTATCTTCATCTTGTTTTTCCTATACAGTTCGGTGTTTGAATGCCGTGAAGTTGCCTGCCCTTATTTCTGATTTCTTCCATTTGTTTGTTGAATTCTAGTTTTACAGATATCTTGTTTCATCTTTTGGTTTTCTATCATGCTTTTTCTTTCTTCAACTTCTCGTTACCAATTTCAATTCCAGACAGATCTGATACTTCACAAATTAGCCGGTGCGCTCAATTCTGCACTCCGTGTGCCCCGCGGAAGAACTCGAACGAGATGGAAAGTTCAATATCAAGATCCTCGTCGGATCCGAAGGTGATGGATAGATACAAAAACATATAAATGTTGGCGGTGATGCATAGGGTAAGAAAAGGGGGAAAGGATGAAATCTGGCGAGATTGGAATATTTCAATATTGTGAGTCTGTTTGAAGAGAGTGAAGAGAATGCGCTGAAATATTAAATGTTAGAGCCTGCCTGCTGCCTCAGGCTTTGAAGGACTATATAACCTCCAACTTCATAGGGGCTCTGCCGTGATTCCCTGCAACTAAACTTTCCTTATTGCTTTTCCATTTTGTTGGGACTTTCTTCATCTTCGGAACGATCGATAAACGTGTTGAGAATGTGGAAAGTTTTCGGGTGCTCAATGGGAATGGAATGATTTTCTCCCATTCTTCCCTTCAAGATGGAATTGTGAATTTTCTAAAAACTCCTTGGTTAGTATGTAAGCTCAATTGAATGACAAATTGACGTATTGAATTATCTATTGGGTTGTATTAGGTTAGGTTAGGTTCCTACAAAACTCCTTAGTAAGTATAAAAGCTCAATTAAATGACAAATTGACATATTGATTAATCTATTAGGTTAGTTTAGGTTGGGTTTCTAAAATCTCCCTAGTTAGTATAAAAGCTCAATTGAATGAAAAATTGACATATTGATTCATCTATTATGTTAGGTTAGGTAAGGTCAGGTTAGGTTCCTAAAAAAACCCTCTGGTTAGTGAATAGCTCAATTAAATGACAAATTGACATATTGATTCATCTATTAGGTTAGGTTAGGTTAGGTTCCTAAAAAAACTCCCTAGTTAGTATAAAAGCTCAATTAAATGAGAAATTGACATATTGAATTATCTATTAGGTTGTGTTAGGTTAAGTTAGGTTAGGTTCCTACAAAACTCCTTAGTTAGTGTAAAAGCTCAATCGAATGACAAATTGACATATTGATTTATCTATTAGGTTAGTTTATGTTGGGTTCCTAAAGAACTCCCTGGTTAGTAAAAAGCTCAATTAAATGACAAATTGACATATTGATTTTTCTATTAGGTTATTTATTTATTTATTTTATATTTTAACAAAAAAATAAATAAATAAAAATAAATAAATTAAAAAAAATAAATCTATTAGGTTAGGTTAGGTTCCTAAAAAAACTCCCTAGTTAGTATCAAAGCTCAATTCAATAACAAATTGACATAATGAATTATCTATTAGGTTTGTGTTAGGTTAGGTTCCTACATAACTCCTTAGTTAGTATAAAAGCTCAATTAAACGACAAATTGACATATTGATTTATCTATTAGGTTAGGTTAGGTAAGGATAGGTTAGGTTACTAAAAAAATCTCTAGTAAGTAAAAAAGCTCAATCAAATGACCAATTGACATATTGGTTTATCTATTAGGTAAGGTTAGGTTAGGTTAGATTCCTAAAAAACACCTCAGTTAGTATAAAAGCTCAATTATATTGTTATACAAATGAAACCTCCTTTTTGAGACTCGTCATTGTTTTCCTCGGAAAAAAAATTGATGTGAATTCTATACTGTCAAAAATTGATGACAATTCGACTGTTAGTTCTTGAGATATTGAAGTTTTTAATGAGGCATATATATATGAATATCATTTCGTCACGATGTCTGTATTTTTCGAATTTTTAGCCGAAAATGGTCTCAATCGACTAGGTTCGACTCACTGATGTCGAATCCGTCGGAAAATTCGAGTCTGTCCGTCCAGCCGTCCGGCCGTAAGCACGATAACTCTCGAACGGAACAACCTAGAGACTTGAAATTTTCAGTGTGGGTTCAGTTCCCGAATGCCTCGGTTAAGTTCGTAAATGGGCCAATTTCCAGTAGGGGTTTCGTAAATATGGGCGTTCATAGTTTTGTTCTCCTGATTACTTGGAAACTACAGATTTGATCGAGGCGAAATTTTGCACTCAAATGAAGATTGAGGTGTTCAAGCTACATGTGAAATGTTGTCCAGATCGCATGACCAGAACCATAGAAACCATAGAAAATTGTAACTTTTGAACGGAAACGCCTAGGGACTTGAAATCTTCAGGATAGGTGTGGATCTCGAATGTCGTGATCACGTTTATCTATGTGCGAAATTATGCTAGGGGTTTCGTAAATATGGTCGTTTGATATTTAGTTTTCTTGATCATTTCAAAACTACAGATTCGATCGTGACGAAATTTTGTATACTAATGGAGAATGATATATTCAAACTACATTTCTCCAGATCGCATGACCAGAACCATAGAAACCATAGAAAATCATAACTTTCGAACGGAAAAGCCAAGGGACTTGAAATTTTCAGGATAGGTGTGGATCTGAAATGTCATGTTCACGTTTATCAATGAGCAGAATTATACTAGGGGTACCGTAAATACGGTCGTTTGAAATTTTGTTTTCTCGATCATTTCGAAACTACGGATTCGATCGAGATAAAATTTTGTATTCTAATCGAGAATGATATATTAAAGCAACATTTTGTCCAGATCGCACGACCAGAACCATAAAAACCATAGAAAATAATAACTTCTGAAGGGAAAGGCCTAGGAACTTGAAATTTTCAGGGTAGGTTTGGATCGCGAATGTAGCGGTCACGTTCATTAATGAGCAAGATTAGACTAGGGGTTCCGTAAATATGGCCGTTCGAAATATTTTTTTTCTGATAATTTGGAAACTACTTGTTGGATTAGGATGAAATTTTACACCTAGCTGAAGAATAATGTATTCAAATTACGTGTCCAGATCGCATTACCAAGACCATAGATACTGTAGAAAATTCTAGCGAATTATCGAAAAAAAAATGGTCAGCTGAAGCACTGACATGAAGTCTAGAGTTTCGCCCAAGTTTGAGAATTTTTTTGACAGCTGTCGAAAATTCCTTCAATTGATTTCTAAAACTGGAAAATGCGAATCTACCTACAAGGTGGATGTACGAGCGCTCAAAAGCTCCTGACTTCACGGCAGTGCTTTTCATCATTTTTATATTTGAGAGACAATGGAAAAAAATAATAAAAAGCACTGACGTGAAGTCAGGAGCTTTCGAGAGCTCGTTCATCCACCTTGTAGGAAGATCTGGATTTTCCAGTTTTAGAAACCAATCGGAGAAATTTTCGGCAGCTGCCTAAAAAATGACAGCAGCTCTTTGTCAATTATGCCGAATCAGCTGTTACAGAAATATAAGGACTTTTTATTCGATAATTCGTTGGAATTCAAAATGCAAATGACAAATGGACATATTGATTTATCTATTAAGTTTAATTCTCAATTTAGGTGGACATATTGAACCATTTAGTGAAATCCACAGAAATTTTTCAATGAGAATGGGCAATTCAATCACCACAACCACTGGACCATAACGGATAAGAATGGAACATGCTACCAAATTCATTCTTATCCGATATCAATTCGGAGCCATTTTCGCCTAGATTTTCCCTCGAAAGTGATGCCGCCCGAAATGCAAAAAGTAATCCCGCAAGCTTCCCGTTGTTTTTCTTCCGAAGAACGAAACAAGCACAAAGGACGACATCCCCCTCCCATGTCGTCGGGAATTTTCACAGACCCTCGAAGGTCCCGAACCGTAATTACACGGTACGTACGGAATAACTGGTGTCCCCGAGGACGGGGTAGTGCACCCTGCGGAATGGGGCGAGCGCCCGCTTGCAATATGGAAGAGCGGTCGTAGGACGATTGCCAATGTTTTGATTTTTATGGGAGAGTTACCTCGATCTTCGGACACGCGTGGGGGGCGGATAATTGAAAACCGTGTTGGTTCTCGGGATTATTAGAAACGTGCCTATATTTAATTTGCTTTAATGAGAACTATTTACACCAGAGATTTGGACCGGCGGATTTTCACGATTGAATCGTTTCGTTGCTTGTGAAGGGAATCTTCGGAGGATGATACCGGAAAATCATTTCGGCAACTTGCATCTCGAATGACGAGGTTTTTTTTTTTAGTGTCATAGTGTCTTTGTTTCTGGCTGATTAGCCTCTACATATCTCAACATAGTGTGCCACACAAACACTGCGGTCGTGCGGTGTCTCAGGTCTGTGTCAACGACATACAACACAACAGAAAATAGTGAAAAGCTGACTGTCTTCGTCAAAAACGCCGACTCGGCAGTCGTCTCTGCGAAAACTGCTTTGTCTGTTTCTAGACAGTCAGCTTTTTACTGTTCTCTGTTGTATGTCGTCGCACTCTATTATACAGGATGTTTTTAGAGGTGAGGTTTTTCTTGACAGGTTCTAGAACTCCACAAAAGAGATCATTTCGCCGGAGGTTGATTATATGAAATATTCAATTTTGAAGAAAGTGCCAACAATCTTGGGCATCAAGATCTTAAGACGACTCTAGATCGTGGTCTATCCCTTTAAGGAGATCTGCCATGAATCACGGTGCCATATGCATACCAGCAAGTAAATAAAGTGCTGGATTTTATCGCAAATTTGTTTATTCTTCTTCAACTCTCATTAATACTATTATACAGGGTGTCAATAAAGTACGGTAAATTTAACAGAACATTCTGCCTGGAATGGAATTAATGTTTATTCGAGAAAGATCCCTGTCGAATGAAAAAAGAAAAGGTTAGATAGAATCGGAAGGGCTCATGAAAATCGTAAAAAACACAAATTGAAGAAAGGCCGAAATGAAATGAAGAAAATTATAGACATATTTATGAGTGAAAGATGTGAAAGAAATAAGTCGCTATGTATGAAAATAAAAGGAACAATAGTTCAGAAGAATATCGATATCTGACAAGGAACATTTGTATTTGAAGTGGAATTTGACAGGTGGACTACACAAACAGTAAATCAGTTAAAATTGAATAAAAAAATATAACATCAAAGTCGAGATGTTAAATTGAAAATTTCACTTCGATGTTCTATATTTATTTTTATTTCGAAATATAAAAAATTACGGAAAGCACTGCCGTAAAAGCGTTGCTATGTCAACGATGAATTACTTTTCCGTACGCCGGAGGGAGAAGTGTAATTAACTGTCAAAATTAATTTTGCATGACAACCGTAACTGGGCAAATTTTTCATTGATATTTCAATTATAATGATCGTAAATATAAATCTAATCTAATGATGGATCTAAAGATTTCAATGAATTCCAAAACGTTTGAAAAAAAAATTACGAAAAGCAGTGCCGTGAAGGCAGGAGCTTTTGAGCGCTCGTACATCCACCTTGTAGGTAGATTCGCATTTTCCAGTTTTAGAAATCAATTGAAGGGATTTTCGACAGCTGTCAAAAAAATTCTCAAACTTGGGCGAAACTCCAGACTTCATGTCAGTGCTTCAGCTGATCAATTTTTTTTCGATAATTCGCTAGAATTCTCTACGGTATCTTTGGTCTTGGTGATGCGATTTGTATAAAATTTCGCACGTAGTTTGAATACATTATTTTTCAGCTAGGTGTGAAATTTCATTCAAATTCAACCAGTAGTTTCGAAATTATCAGGAACTTAATATTTTCAACGGCCATATTTACGGAACCCCTAGTCTAAATCTGCTCATTGATGAACGTGGCCGCGAAATTCGCGATACAAACCTACCCTGAAAATTTCAAGTTTCTAGGCCTTTTCCTTCGGAAGTTATAATTTTCTATGGTTTCTATGGTTCTGGTCATGCGATCTGCAAAATATTGCTTTAATATATCATTCTCGATTAAAATTCTAAATTTCATCTCGATCGAATCCGTAGTTTCGAAATTATCGAGAAAACAAAATTTCAAACGACCGTATTCACGGAACCCCTAGTCTAATTTTGCTCATCGATGAACATGCCCGCGAAATTCGCGATCTGAACCTACCCTGGAAATTTCAAGTCCCTATGCATTTCCGTTCGAAAGTTATGATTTTCTATGGTTTCTATGGTTCTGGTCATGCGATCTGGAGAAATGTAGCTTGAATATATATTTCTCCATTAGTATACAAAATTTCGTCACGATCGAATCTGCAGTTTTGAAATTATCAAAAAAACTAAATTTCAAACGACCATATTTACGAAACCCTCAGTATAATTTTGCTCATAGATAAACGTTATCACGACATTCGAGATCCACACCTATTCTGAAAATTTCAAGTCCCTAGGCGTTTCCGTTCAAAAGTTACAATTTTCTATGGTTTCTATGGTTCTGGTCATGCGATCTGGACAAAATTTCGCATGTATATTGAACACCTCATTCTCCATTTGAGTGCAAAATTTCATCTCGATAAAATCTGTAGTTTCCAAGTAATCAGGAGAACAAAACTTTGAACGGCCATATTTACGGAACCCCTAGTGGAATTTGGCCCATTAACGAACTCAACCGAGGCATTTGAGATCTGAACCGACACTAAAAATTTCAAGTCTCTAGGTTGTTCTGTTCGATAGTTATCGTGCTTACGGCCGGACGACCGGACGGACAGACTCGAATTTTCCGACGGATTCGTCATCAGTGAGTCGAACATAGTCGATTGAGACCATTTTCGGCTCAAAATTTGAAAAATATAGACATCGTGACGAAATGATATAGCCCTCGTGTAAGTAGTACGAGCGCTCAAAAAAAAACCGTATTAGGGCCAGATAAGGTTTTCAATGATAGGTTTGTTCACTTCAGATGGTTTCTTTCATTCATTAGATTAAGATAGATTATAGGAGAATTTTTCAAAATTATATCGAATATGAACCAGTCAAGTTGGATTTCTTCGAGAGAAGTATTTTCATTTGGAATAGTAATTAAACCCTCAAATGAATAAGAAAAAAAATTGAATAAGAGCAAATGATCGAACCATATCAGTATTTTACAGGGTCTTAATTGAGTACAAAAATTAAACAGAAGATTCCATGAGAGATTTTGAGAAGAAACGTGCACATTAGGCGCACATGCTTCATTTTCTATATACAGGTTGTTGAGTAAACAAAACAAAAAATTTCATTGAGTATCTTGAAGATTCTACACCCAATTTGGTTGTGATTTGGCAGTGTTATTCGTAATAGGTAATTTTTGTATCTTGAATTATTTACGTTTCTCGCTTAGTTTTCGAGAAATAAATAGATTCCTTTTAATTGCAAGAAACATGAGGGAAGGTCTTATGGAAATAATCATTGTTTCAAAATTTTTATTATGCAACAACAACAAATGAATACAAAAAAATACAATTTTTGACGTCCGTTTCAAAATATTTTTTAATTCATTCATTATCTACTTGTAGTTGAAAAGAATATAAATATAATATACAGGGTGTTTTTTGAAGTGAGGCTTTTTTTGACATGTGCTATAACTCATCGAGGAAGATCATTTCGCCAAAAGTTGATCATATAAGATATTCAATTTGGGAAAAGTGCAAAAAATCTTGGGTATCAAGATCTTAAGAAGACACTGGATCGTGTTTTCTCCTTGTTAGGAGATCTTCCATGAATAACGTTGCCATATGCATTCCAGCGAGTAAATAAAAGGCTGAATTTTATCGCGAATTTGTATAGGTATTCTCTTTCAACTTTTATCAGGAGATTTTTCCTGAATAATTCTTAAAGTTGAAACTAAGGAGACGAAAAATTACTGATTGAAGAGGTCCTATAAAAAAATTAGGAAGTTCACAAACTCACCGATAAAATTGATCCAAATTGTTTACAGAAATTGTTCGAAATGGACACCGTTCGTTTGATGTGCACAAAGTCTTGACCGGCGTAATAACGAATTATTACATGCAGCAACTATCACATCAATTAGCTCACGAATAATGTCCGAAGCATTTTCAATGCTTTGTTTTAATACTTCAACACTTATCACTTCACTGTTACTGTACACTGATGTTTTCAAATTACCCCAAAAGAAGATATCACAGGGGTTGAGATCCGGGGAGCGTGCAGGCAAAGAAATCGACCCACAATCTCCTATCCACCTCATTGGAAACACATTACGAAATTCGTAATCCTTCAAAATATTTCGATTCGGGAGATAAATTCATGATTTCCATGAAAATAACTTCAATATTCAATCATAAAGAACTTCAAAATAGAGCAAATTTAGGTTTGGAATATTTCGACTTATTCGTTGTTATCTTGTTAGCCATGATATTAGGGCAGAAGACAAGCATCAAGCACAAAAGTTGATATGTCATTCGAAAGCACACTGAAGGGGTAGTTTTTGCTGAAAAGAAAACATGTCCATAATTGATGATTTTTCATCGATAAAACCATTGGAAAAATATGACTGGTTTTGCTCACTTCAGAATCGTGACTTTCATCTTCTTACCACGCCCGCAATTAGAATTTTTTTGGCAGACAGAAATTTTTATCTTGTAGAAAATTCAATGCTGTTTCTAAATATGTGGTCAAATCTGAAGAGGCCTAAGAATAACTGGAGTTTAATTGATTTTATGGAAAAACTTGAAATATTTCGTGAGATCAAGAAATGTTAAATTGAAGAAAAACCGTCAACATTTCGACCATGTGTTATATGACATTTTTTGTTCCATATCTTATGTATGATCTTCCCTTAAAGTTTGGCCCTTTTGAAAGTAGACACCCTGTATAAAGGATATTTTGAACTTTGACTTATCTTGATGAGTTCTGGCACCTGTCGAAAAAAAAAAACCCCTGTACACACAAACTATTCGAAAAGAAATATTTCTTCTCATAAGCAACGCACATCCAATTGCAGAAACAATTAAGTACAACGAAAGAAGAAAAATTCCAATGAATAAAATAAATAAAGAATTCCGAATATCTCGAAATCTTCCATCAACTTAAACGCGCGTTAATAAAGGGGAAAATTCCCGAACAACCCGTTGCAAGTCGATCTCACAGAGTGAAATCATGCATTTCGATCTGGAGGAGCTTTTCGGATCTAACAAAGGTATATTAAAAATGCGTTTAGGGCCTGCGGCTTATTGATCGAACAATTTATATTATGAAATTCAGTGCTTTAACAAGCGTGCCTCGGGTTGGGATTTTTAAATCCCGAACAAAGTACACACTGTTCAAAATGATGTTGACTTTTAGTTTTTGGTTAACACTGAAACTGTGGTGAAATTGAGTTGTTCCAGAATATTTCAGAATTACGAGATGGCGAAGGGATCGCTGTACACCTGCATGGTTGATGAATTCGGCAAACTTTGCAGATTGTTAGTTTGTGTCCTGATTGGATGGTCGGGCTCATACGTTATGATTCCTGTTCCATAATGCACCAGTACAATTATTGAAAATTGCCAGATTTCGTATAGAAAGTTATGCGCCATGGATGAATTCGCAAGAGATTTTTTACGAAAGGAAGAAGTGCAACAATTTGAGTTCTTGACACTTGAGATAATTATCAGAAGTATAATATCTGTTGGGAAAAGCTGCCTCTGTAGACTTTGCACCATTTCTCCCCTTGTGCATTTACCTGAGTCATATTGATATACAGGGTGTTTGATAATATAGGCGCAGGATTTCAGGATGTAATAGCTCGTCCAAAAATATGAAAAAAAGTTTCTCTCAACTTACCCTCCAAAATGCACCATTTTCGAGATATAGAGTGTTGAAATTGAAAAAAAAATCCGTTTTTGCGAATATCTCCAGAACCTTCATAATACAGAAAACAGCTTTCGTGGGCATTTTCTAATCATAATATTGTATGTTTTGTGCGGAATTTTTTTTAAATTCTTAATTGGTGAAGGTTTTGAAGTTGTAGTGGGTGTTTTTCAACCCAACTTCTACGCTATAGAAAAAGTACGTTTTTTGAGACGCCCATTTGAACCGCCAATGTTTTCTACACAAAAAAGGTACTCTTGGACATGCACTCTTAAGTCAACCGTTTTCGAGAAAAATCAACACTTTCAAGTTGAAAAACAAGGTCTTTACTAACTGTCAACCTTTTTCGAGCGCTCGTACTACTCACTCGAGGGCTATATCATTTCGTCACGATGTCTGTATTTGTCGAATTTTGAGCCGAAAATGGTCTCAATCGACTATGTTCGACTCACTGATGACGAATCCGTCGGAAAATTCGAGTCTGTCTGTCCGTCCGGCCGTAAGCACGATAACTCTCGAACGGAACAACCTAGAGACTTGAAATTTTCAGTGTAGGTCCAGATCTCAAATGCCTCGGTTAAGTTCGTTAATGGGCCAAATTCCACCAGGGGTTCCGTGAATATGGCCGTTCAAAGTTTCGTTTCCCTGATTACTCGAAAACTACAGATTTGATTGAGATGAAATTTTGCACTCAAATGGAGAATGAGGTGTTCAAGCTACATGTGAAATTTTGTCCAGATCGCATTACCAAGACCATAGATACCGTAGAAAATTCTAGCGAATTATCGAAAAAAAATTGATCAGCTGAAGCACTGACATGAAGACTGGAGTTTCGCCTGAGTTTGAGAATTTTTTTGACAGCTGTCGAAAATTTCTTCAATTGATTTCTAAAACTGGAAAATGCGAATCTACCTAGAAGGTGCATGTACGAGTGCTCAAAAGCTCCTGACTTCACTGCAGTGCTTTTCGTAATTTTTTTTTATACTTCGAAAACTACAGGTTAACAATTCAAAATTATTATGATTATAAAATGCTTACGAGAGCTGTTTTCTGTACGATAAAAGGTTCTGGAGATATTCGCAAAAAACGATTTTTTTTCAATTTCAATGAAAATGGTGCAAGTTGATAGAAACTTTTCTCATATTTTTGAACGAGATATCATATCCTGAAATCCTGAGCGTATATAATAAAACACCCTGTATATTCCTCATTCTGTACAAAAATATATACTTTTTTCATTCGAATAATGAGAAACATACATACATAAAATATATATTTATCCATCAAAATAATCCAAAAATAAAAATGAACAAAATCACAGAACAAAAAATGATTTAAAACAAATATAATGTCTGAAGGAAACATATGAAGGAAAACATAATGTTGATAATGGAAAACTATATGAAAAATCCTGATGTGGATGGGGTGGTTTGAAGCTTGCTTTTCGCTTTGTTGAATTTTTTTACAGTCTGGTTTTTTTGAGATTATTCTCCCATTTGCGATTTTTGGGTATGTCAGTAATCCTCATCGGAATTATTGTTTCAGTTAAAAGATGGTTACTGTTTGTTTCTTCGTTAAAAATGCTTACAAACCTCGTTTTCGTCAGGTAACGAAAGACCTAATTTTATGACAAAAATAAATTGTAAAAAACATCTGTCTATTCGAATTCCTTCAATTTTCAAGTCAAAACGTAGAATAATGTACATCTCCTATTATAAATATCCATCCCGAAATGTTTCAACATTTGTGTAACATGCAAAAAGATTTTCATTGATGAGTATCCTCATAGCTTTAATGAGATATAAAAAATAATGGGAGGAGATAAAATATATTCATCTACTCCTACTTTTGAGCAATTAATAGTATCTGTAAACAAGCAACGTTAGTTATAATAACTCACTTCTAACGCCCTGGCTCTGTGCTTTTGAACAAGCCGATTGGCCGAAAGGGAACAGTCGATAATTATTGGTATTAAGGGGAGTAATGTCACTTGAATAATTTCGACGTTTTCGCAAATTAAGTTGATACCTAATTATTATTGTGAATGTTTTGCTGAAAAAGAATTTAGATGGTGAAGATGAATTATTATGTTCACCTTCAGAAATAAGACAATCAGCCAATGTAACCATACAGAATTTATTGCCCGAAAAATCCCAAAACTAATATAAAGGTGTATACAACAATTTTCAAGATTGATATAGCAGTATGAATATGTATTAAGTCATCGTTTACAGAGAATGTTCTTTTGGCATATTTCAGTGAACACAGCATTAAATATTAAGCCCCTATGGACTTTCTACTCCATGCTAAGAAGAGTAATCCACATAAATAATGCATTGTTATAGGTAATTATTAAGATTTGTAAATAAATTTCTTTCACTTATATCTTCGTATTTATTGTTATAGTCGTAAATAAAGTATAGTATTCAACTTGCAATTATGGTCTTAACTCACTCGATGAATTACAGCACTCGCCTTCGGCTCGCGCTGCAAACTTCATCTGCGTGAGTTACGATCTACATTACCGCTCGTTAAATAATAAGTATGATATTTTTTCATTTTGTGTGTTGGAATTTATATTTTTCATACCTGTATGAAAGTGATAATAATGAGTTGAATGATTTCGCAGAGCACATGAGCACCTTCCAGACAAAACGCTCACTGTAGGTGTAAGACTTGAAACTTTGAAATTCGAAAATCAGTTTCGACTCGGAAGTTCTGTAGGTGATTGACAAGATATTAATAATGAAGGAATGACCGACATGAAAGGGTGGTCGAAACCTAGCCTACCAACTGACGTCTTCCATCTTACTCATGATAAAGCCGAGAAGTAGCAATAACAGATTGATGGAAGTGTCCCATCCCCCTCTAGCCCTCCAGCCTAAGCCCGTACTAACGGAGCGTTTAATATTGTATGAAAGAGCGAGCCGCTACCCTTGATTGTAGGGGTGGTTCGTACCCAGGGGGCGCAATCATACTTAAGCCGACAATTGTGTGTTCATTAGACTGCCTTGGGCGTAAATCTGGCCAATACAAATTATATTCATCCGTGATCATTCGGGACGTATGAAAGAGTTTTTCATTGTACAGGGGTAGCAAAGAAAGATTCTACCTTTTTTCCCATAAGGCACCTACTTCTTCGATTTAGAACATAAGTTTCACATAGTTATGAATTTTGGAAATTCAGCTGATCTGATAATTATCGGTCGACAATTGAAGGGATTAATGTGAACGAAAGTTCTTAGTTTTTCTCGAATATAAGAAATATGAGAAAAAAAAATTTTCAATACCAACACCAGAACTTCCAAAACAAAACAAAATTCTCTAATATTGAAATATTTATCGAGAAGAATTATTAATATCAAACCTATTTTCAACTCTGTGTTTTTTCTGTGAGATCAATATTACCCTTATTAAAAAATTAAATACATCCTCTAGCATAAACGTTCTTCTGTGAATGGAAGGGAAAAAACCTAGTAGGTGGCACAAGGTTATATTTTATTTTTTTCAAGGAACTATTATTTATATGAAAAGAACACAAGTTTTGAAGAGGTTTTGCATTGAATTGTAGTTTAGAGCACATATTTTTTAATTGGGAAATTTTTTTTTGTCAGAAAGTTTTCGTAGGAAATTGATTGTTTTTAAAGCATTTAATTTTTCAAGGAGAGACCCCTTCAATTTCCGACCTGGAAACCCCTTCCTAAAAACTTTCCCGATTATTTTTTAGTACCCTGTAGATCCTTTAATTTTGGGATTTTGACATTTTTTTAACCTAAAACTGAATATCTATTGGTTCAATTAATTCATCAGTGAAATTTCAGTATTTATTTATAGAGTGGTGATGCCTTCTTCTTCACCCTCCTTATGGTCATTCAGACTTCCCTCCATCAAACCAATTTCGTTTTTTGGTAATGATTGAAACAATCTCTGTTGAATGAATGAAAATGTCATAATGTTCGCAGTGAGTTAAACACAGTGAATATATTTTTCTAGCTACCTTCGTATATTACATTCGTCAGAATAAAGCAGGACTTACCACCCTCATCGAATTCGAGCAACAACCACCAACGTTTAGCAGGAGTATTAAACGGGGGGCTTACATCCCTTCTGTAGGAGAAATGACAGTTGCTGTCCGAGGATTTGAATAATCATTGTTTTGTGTTAGTCTTTTTATTGGATTTATCTGTACATTCCTCGTGTGCATTGAAGAATCGATGTGTTTTTCACACTTGTTCCATGCACCTGCTGTGCTCTGTACTGTTGCTGTTCTGTGTCGAAAGAAAAAGTAGAATATTTAAGGAGGTTCGTGAAAATATCTATGAAAATGGGACTGCAAAATTTCGGTTTCGGAAATGTGAGAATTTTTTTACCTCTTTTTTTATTTTGCAAAAAAATTTAATTTTGCTACCTAATGTAAGGAAATACTACTTTAATCGTATTCAGGAATTCGCGTTTCACCACGCGTTAAGTAATGCTTGAGGGTGATTGGAAAAACCAAAGGTCAGGACACCCTGCTGGGTCGGCCTAGAACATTCAGGAAATACTTGAGGTAAATCACTAAAATCGACCCAAATTCCCAACGTTTTGGTTCTTCTTTGCTGTGATTTTTGAATGTTAGAAATACATACATGGACCTCAAAATTCAATACGCGAAGGCGAGTTTTGAGAACTTTTTTGTATAAGAGAAAGGTACTTTGGTTTATTTTCAAATCGATATAAACCCAGAACCAGTAGACTTACTGGCCTAAAATATGTACCACACTTTCAAGAATATATAGGGTGTTTTTCAAGGTGAGGCTTTTTTTGACAGGTACTAGTACTTATCAAAAGAGATCATTTTGTCTAAAGTTGATCATATAAAATATTCAATTTGAAAAACGTGTAAAACATCTTGGGCATCAAGAGCTTAAGACGACTCTAGATCGTGTTATCTTTCTGTTAGAAAATCTGCAATCAATCATATTGCCATATGCATTCCAGCAAGTAATAAAGAGCTGGATTTTATCGCAAATTTGTATATTCTCTTTCAATTTTTCTTAGGAGATTTTTCCTGGACGGAATAATTCTTAGTGATCAATATAAGGAGAGGAAAAAGTACTGATTGAAAAGGTCTTTTAAAAAAAATTTGGAGGACGTGATAATTTCACTCATTTGCTCTTGTTGGGCAATATTTACTGATAACCGAAAATCAACAGTTTCCGAGATATTTGAGTTCTTGTGTTTTTGAAAAAATGTTCACCATACTTCATTTTTCGTCAATTTTTTTTTACTTTAACGAAATTTGATTTTGATATTGGATAATTTCCATCATAAAAAGATATGATATCTATAAAAAAAGCAAAACTATCCCGTATTAGAAGTTGAAAAAGAATGACTATCAACCTATATCACACCATTTTTGTAGGTTTTACCGAAAGGATTTTGAAAGAAAGTTATACGTCTTTAACTTTCGAAACCTGAAACCTGAAAAATCACAGATTTCCAGAATGATGTTGCCATGGTGTTTTAAATAAATGATGAAAAACACTGCCATGAAGAGCTTTTGAGCGCTCGTTTATCCACCTTGTAGGTTGTTTCGCATTCTCCAGTTTTAGAAACCAATTGGAAAGATTTTGACAGCTGTCGAAGAAAATTTCAAATTGAGGTAAAAATCCAGACTTCACGTCAGTGCTTCAGGTGATAATTCGCTAGAATTTTCTATGGTCTTGGTAATGCGATCTGGACAAAATTTCCCACCCAGTTTGAATACATTATTCTTCATCTATGTGCGAAATTTCATACCAATCCAATAAATAGTTTCGAGATTATCAGGAAAAAAATTGTTTGAACGGCTATATTTACGGAACCCCTAGTCTAATTTTGCTTATTGATGACCGCGAAGTTCGCGATCCGAACCTATCCTGAAAATTTCAAGTCCCTAGGCCTTTCCGTTCGAAAGTTATGAGCTTCTAAGGTTTCTATAGTTCTGATCATGCGATCTGGAAAAAATGTAGCTCGAATGTATCATTCTCAATTTAAATACAAAATTTCGTCACGGTCAAATCCATAGTTTTGAAATTATCAAGAAAACTGAATTTCAAACGACCATATTTACGGAACCAATAGTCTTATTTCGCTCATTGATGAACGCGACCGTAACATTCGAGATCCACACCTATCCTGAAAATTTCAAGTCCATAGGCCTTTCCATTACAATTTTATAATTTTCTATGGTTCCCATTGTTCTGGTCATGCGAGCTGGACAAAATTTTGCATGTAGCTTGAACACGTAATTCCTCCATCCGAGAGCAAAATTTCACCTCGATCGAATCTGTAGTTTATAAGTCATCGGGAAAACAAAATTTCGAGCGGTCATATTAACGGAACCCTTGGGCGAATTTTGCCCAATAACGAACTTAACCGCGACATTCGAGATTCGAACCTACCCTGAAAATTTCGAGTCTCTAGAACATTCCTTTCGAGAGTTATCGTGTATACGGACATACGGACGGACAGACTCGAATTTTCCGACGGATTCGTCATCAGTGAGTCGAGCCTAGTCGATTGAGACCACTTTCGGCTCAAAATTCGAAAAATACAGATATTTTGACGAAATTATATAGCCCTCGTGTAAGTAGTACGAGCGCTCAAAAAGATTTGTGCATCAAATAGCAGAATTGGGACACCAATAAAAAATTGATCATTTTTTGAAAAATGAAAATGAGTCCGAAGATCACAGACATCTTCTGACGAATGAGAATGATAAACGAAATAGGATGAAAAATCATAGGAAGAAGTGAATTGCAGTGAGGCATAGAGGGAAGTCATGATTTCTTACGATTAGTTAGCCTCATAAGAGGGTTCTTCTTCAGTTTCTGGTTTTTACGAGCAAAATCATATTTGTATATCATAGAGGTTATAAATGAAAACTTTCGTTCAGTCTGCCCAGTGAAACGGATTTGGAAGAAAAATAGGGATATTCACATTCGAAAATGAGGTTATTTTTCTATTTATTCTATTTATTCATTTATATCCCCACTCTCCTAGGTCTCTGTGAGACCCCTCATAAGCACAGAGCTCGTGCGAGTAAAGAGTAGGCTTTGTTACTGTGCCCTTACGCCACCTGAGGCACAGCTTTTTGCTGTTTTGATTATTCATATCATCAATTCAAATTCAGATATAGAAAGAGGTTCCAATGTAGATCCAGTTTTATTTATGCCACGTCTCCGAACTCTGAAACGATCGTGGGATCTCTAGATCCAGAACGTGCGTGTCGAGAATTTGCTGGGAATCACCGCAGACCATTCCACCAAATACTCGGAGGGGCACTCGCATCCTGCGTGTGGGGGCTGATCCGTTCGACACAGAATCGAACGCGAGAATACGATTTCAATTAAGAACATTAGAAGGGGATTTGATTTAACAACAGCAAAATCACGTCTCAATAAAGAAGGTCTATTTCATGGCACGTGAATACCGAAAACAAGGGCGCGTGTCTGACAGCCGCTACGCGCGGCTTATCCCGCGTACCGAAGGATGCAAGCGGCGAGATCTGCAGCTTGTTACGTCGTCCACTTTGTATCACGGGACTTATCGAATGAGAATATAAAGGGGGTCATCTAAATGTAACGCCAAGATGTCAGCACTGTATAATGTTTACACGTGACTGACAAACCATTTTGTATTATTAAATATTGGATTTATTTGACCGATACTTGATGAAAATCCATATTGATTTAGTACCACGTTATTAACTTTGCCTAAGATTTTCACTTATTGAGAGTTTTAGAAAACCACTACACGCGTTTCGCCACACCATGGCTTCGTCAGGAGACGAGATAAACTTCATTTGATCTATCGAAAAGAAAAAAAGAAATTGTTCTGATCAAATTCTTAGTCTTATTGCGTTTGTAGATTTGTCTGTAGTGTGAAATAGTTATTTAATCAACTAGTTCATTAATGACAGCGTTTAATGGTCGAAATATTTTAACGCGTGAGCGGAGCGAGTTGATTACAAGATTTTTCCGTCGACCTCATCAGGAATTGAATATACATTTTGGATCGAAACCAATTTTTATTTTGCATGATATACAAATTTAACGTAATACCAATTTCTATGTTCATTTCGATATACAGTCGACTCTCGTTAATTCGAAACTCGAGGGACTCTTAAAATATTACGAATTATCGAGTGTTTGAAATATCAAATGGTTCGAAATTTGTGAGAGAAAATAAATAAAACTTCGAATTATTAAGTGCTGATCAATTTTTATTTATTAACTGCTATTCTATAACAATGTCAAAAGTTCAGAGGTACATTCGTGTACATACATGTATATTCATAATGTGAATTAATTAATCTTTCGAAAGAAGTCTGTTATACTGGTTTGCTTCAAAGCATATTGCTGCTGCTCAGACTGCTCAATAACTTTTTTTAGGAGAAAAAGTGCCTGAAATGCTTTTTCATCACTTTCGTTTTGTAGACAGAAGCTTTGTAAGGTATCGAATGAGGATCTTGCTTCCTTAACTGACACCTCTGCCAAAGGTTCTGATGTATCATCCTCATCTTCATCGGTACTTTTTTCATTCGTATCTGTCTCAGATAAAATTTCGCCATCGGTTAGTGAACCTGAGACAGCAACATCTTCATCCACTTGAACAAAGTCAGAAAAACTCACACCGCTGATGTCAACTAATGGTTCTATTGCTGGTTCTTCATCATCCATAAGTATTGGAACATTTTCCTGATCTTCTTTTAAGAAACCGGATTTTTTGAAGCAATTGAGAATCGTTAGGGGTGTTACAGCTCTCCATGCCTTGTCAATCAGTAAAATAGCTGTCAGAACCGTGATATTTGCAGTTAGCTGCTTGTCGAGAGATTCTAAAACGAGCTTAACAATTTCTTTGCGATAGAACGTCTTAAAATTATGGATGATCCCTTGGTCCAATGGTTGCAATTTGGAAGTTGTATTTGGCGGAAAGAAGTAGAGTTCCACGTTGGACAATATAGGAGGATTGTTGTGGACAGTGCAATTGTCTAAAAATAGTAAAATTTTCCGCTTTTGTCGTTTCATGTCCCTATTAACTGTTAAAAGCCAATTGTTAAAAAGTTCTGTCGTCATCCAAGCTTTTTTGTTAGCACGATAGTCAGAAGGAAACGATTTCACTCCTTTGAAACATCGCGGTTTCATTGCTTTTCCTATCACTAAGGGTTTAAGTTTTTCCGATCCGTCCATATTTACTGCAAGTAAAACTGTCAACCTCTCTTTACTATGTTTTCCCCCATGACATTTTTCATCTTTAAAAGTAAGCGTCTTGTCCGGTATACATTTGAAAAATAGGCCAGTTTCATCAGTATTAAAAATGTCTCGGGCATCATAGTTTTCAATCAAGGTCTTCAATTTACCGTGCCAATTCAAGCATACTACATCATCAACACTTCCACTTTCCCCACAAACTTTTTTAAATACAACTCCATTTCTCTTTTTGAAATTTGTAAGCCACCCTTCACTTGCCGCAAAGTTATTGATGCTTAGGGTAGACGCGAACTCTTTTGCTTTTTCCTTTAACAAGTTTCCGCTAATAGACACTTTTTGTTGTCTGCACTGTCTCAGCCAAATGACCAGGCTTTCTTCCAGACGGGGAAATTCACCTTTAGTAGTTCTTTTCCGTACTCCAGCAGTTTGAGTAGCATAAATTTTCCCCTTGTGCTTTATTATGGTTGAGAGAGTACTCAGAGGAATCTTGAATTCTTTTGCAACATCACTTTTCTTCTCACCTTTTCAGCAATCGTCAAACATTTATACTTTCTAGGGTTCATAACTAAACGAACTTTTAATCTGTATACCAACGAAAGAGTAACCAATTCGTGTGTGTCAAATAGTCAAACTAATCATAACAAAAACAAAGGGTCGTGTACGTTGATACAAGTTTGAACTTGTAGCAAAATGTACTTCCAATCTTTCCGCCTCTTTCTCTCTGCAACTTTGAATTGTCGAGTGTTGGACGCCGATGAGTTCGAATTAACGCGTCGTTTTATTATATAGCAATGATTTTTTCGTTCGAATTACCAAGTGCATAAAAATGTATTGATTTTGTTCGAAATATAAAGAGATTTTGAAGGGAACTTGTGATAGCTTTGAATTATAGAGAGGTTCGAATTATCGCAGGTTTGAATTAACGAGAGTCGACTGTATTAATATTTATGCTTCCTATAGAACAATTCGAAAAATTCATAGAGGGAATATTGAACATAACATGTTGTGACATTCTGAATAGTTTGCATTTATTTCATTTCCTATAATGTCCGATAAGGAACGTGTGGATGAAGTGGAGGTTGAAGCATTATTTACTTTGGAACTATTATGACATACATTTTTTTCTGCAGTTTCTATTTTATTCTGAATGGAGTTTTCAATATACCCTTCTGCAACAGAAGTTGATTTCCAACCACCAATTCTTTTGATGGCTGAAAAATCTGCACCACTGTCAGAAAGAATAGACGCAGAAGAACGCCGAAAACAGTGACCTGTGTACAAATGTGGTTTCTCTAATTTAAGAAAGTCTGCAATCATTGACGGTAATTTAGAAAATGTATTCATTCCAACTGGTTGTGTTGAGCATTTATAGTTCTTATATAAAACGAAAAATCTTTCGTGTGGAGTGTGAGCTGGCCTCAAGGATATATATCTCTTTATTATGTTTAAAAGTGTATGCTCATCATTATCCACCACAGTGAATATCCTGTTCGAATGTGTTTTCGATGAATTCACTGTCACCAAGAATTTCGATCCCATATCTTGTACATCCTTTCTCTGCAACCTTAACAATTCATCTTTTCTCAATGCACCCGCTACTCCGAATATCAAAGCGACCTACAAATCAAACAATGATAGTTATTTCACTATAACGAGATAATGAGGATAAGTTGGAATAACGATTCAATTGTGTTTTATTTTTACCTTCGACATCAAGAAAACACTATCAGGAGCATTCGCTATGAACTCTCTCACATGTTCTTTTTCGAGAACTTTTGATTTTTTTGGGATATATCCCTCTCTTTTCCGTTTGATAAACATCACCAGTTTGTGGTATCTGCTTGTATCAGTATTGTCTTGCACATTTCGTGTTGATTTCAGCATCGAATATTTTGGCCATAAACTTGCTAAATGCCCCTTTTCTGCAATACCCGTAAAGTATGCCAACAAAACCGTTTCCGTAAAGTTCCGAACCTTCTTGTCCTTGCACCAAGATCTTAATTCAGCATAGGTTTTCTCATATAAATGGCGGCTCTTTTCAGGAAGCAGACTCAAAGTTGCTGCTTCAGCAGTTTTTGTCACATCTGGCGGTGTCAAAGGGATATTTTCTTCGTTATTCATTATGTAGTAGCGTAACGGATAAAATCAGATTCTGATCGAAAGCGAATAAATAAATTTGATAGCTCGATCGTGCTCCGACATAGATGCATCTATGCTCCGACTGAATATTTTATGTTCGGTTGCCATGATAATCATGCATTAATACAAGAAAATCGTGCATTAATAGGGGTCATTAATGGATGATTTCGAGTGCGTTGAAATGAGCTTTTATTCTATGGTCGACGGAAAAGATGGATTAATTCCTAAACTATATTATCATTTGAAATGTGGGAAGTTTTTATTATTATTTTTGGAGGATTTTTTTGGACTGACCCATAATGATGAACAAGATAAACTGTTCAGTTCGATTTTCAGATTTCAGGTTCCTCAAAGGATTTTTTTCTGGTATCAGTAAGAATGGGAATGGTAAATCAACACTGTCTCCTCTTCAACCCCATTCGAATGCTTTCTCAATTCGCAAATGCCACGATTTGTTTGAAGGTCGCAGCATTAAAACCACAGTTGGTATGACCTGAAATAAATGAAATGCATGAAATCCCGAACTCAACTCAAATCCGTTTACTTTGTCTTTCACCGTCAATCCACTTCCTCTCCTGAGTGGGTCTTCTTGCTCGTAAGTTGGTATTGATTCTTCATGACGTCAGGCATTAGAAGGTTGGATGGTCAAGTCATATGAACAAACAAAAGATTATCGATGTTTGGAGTGCCTTAGAAAATTAGGTGCTAAATAAAAATATATTTAAAGTTATGCCGCTAAGTAAATTCCTTGAGTATTAATTGGCAAATATGTGAAGTTATGTAAGGATGGAACGGTTGTTATTGAAAACCGATGGATGGATGTGTTGAAAAATTCCCAGCAACCTTCGATATTTCCCATCTGGCGATTTCTCACAATTCGCTTCGTACGTAACTGTGTGACACATTCTTGGTAAAATGATGTCGAAGATTTTGAGACATCCCCAAGGGCGGTTCTAGGATTTTGCCAAGGAAAGATGGAATACGATATTGTGGGCACTTATGTGAGAAGTGTAGTTTATTCATTATGTTCCAGTAAAACTTGAAGATTGTACAAAGACATATTATTACCGTTGAATCGAAGCTATTCTTTGAAATGGCCGAGGTTTTATTCTCGGCGCAGCTAAGACGCGGCCGAAGGCCGCGATCGAATCTCGAACAACTCCAGATCTGCAACATCTATATGTCTTTTAGATCCTTCTACCCATTTTCGCAAGTCCTCAGAGTGAAAAATCGCCAAAGCTTTTTCTATTTCCGAGCGTTTTTAGCGACCTACTCACTTTGACCTGGGCGTTTTTTCACGATGTCATATTATGTATGATATTATAATTTCGAAATATTTTTTTCGTCGTCTTATGATCATTCACATATTAGTTGTTTATAGATGTCTATTATTCTGATTGCTGCATAAAATATAAAAAAAATCTAACCCCCTAAAGCATGGGTCCGAATGTTGATCACTACAGAGTTTTATTCAGTTAATTTTATAGCGGAAATGTCGAGACTAGAAAAAACGTGAAGATATGATAAAAGAGGTAGATAAATTAATCCTGTCAATTACGAAAACTCTTGAACTACTTAATGGGATTTTGTCAAGAAAAATCGTATAATATTAGGTAAAGCAGGAACTTTCGCCACAGAACTAACTGCAGAATTGGGAGATTGAGGGTTTACTATGAAGAAAAGGGGTGATTATAAATAAGCCAAAGAAAAACAAATGCAATTGCAATTGTTGTCGTCATATAATTCAAATTGATATTTCCAATTGGTTTGAACACGTGGTATAAAATTTATAGAACACTCTATGATAATCCCTCCAATGAAGTAATGGACGTAATAAACAGCGCTGAGTTCATTAATCACCCTATAGTATAGTATAGTATAGAATAGTATAGTGTCCGGTTTGCCCCCCTCTAGATCGGGCCCAGCAAGTTTTAGGCTTCAAGCCTTATTTCTAAGTATTCTGACCGATCGGTGCTTCTGGGTTCTGGAGCTTCAAAAATATGATTATTCCCATTCAACAAATCAAGAGCATCAACAAAAGTTGTCTGTACAAAATAATTTCGACAACCTGTTTCCAAAGTTTATTGTTGTAATCGTTTCCGTGTGTATATAAATAACAAAATAAATTACAATTCATTACATATACGGGGTGTTTTCAAAGTGAGGCTTTTTTTTGACAGGTGGTAGAACTCATCAAAATTCCAAAAATTCTTTTTATCAAATATCCACCAGCACGGACCTGACGTTACGTCTTGGTGTCTGAATGTGTTTATTGAATGCGTTCAGGTTACGGTAAATCATCTGACCGAGCATATGATTGTAAATCATGTGACTTATCATATGAATTTTTGAATATTCCGATTTTCCTAATACAGTGGAACTTCGCTTTCACTTCGAGTTACGGAAAATTCCAATTACGGAAAAATGCACTAAATTGAGGGTTTATTGAATTCACATATGTATATTCACATATTTATGTATTGCAGAGGTAATACCAAAACACGGTTCCATATACATTAAGAAATACTAATACTATGCTTACGTGTAATGAAACAAATTTTCCGAAGAAAAATTGTTATAGATAATCTGATGAGCATAAAAAATCAATTCATGTAACCCCAGAGAACACCAAATTCATCATTCGCAACTATAAAATGGTTTCGACTTAAGTCTCATCAGTATAGTTTAGCCATGATAAACCTGATGTGAGGGACGGAATGCCTTCAAAACGAAACGAAGCGGACGATCGGGGAAAATTTCTCATCTGTCGGCTACTCTCCACCCGGAATTCCCCGAAGTTGCATTGGGTGTTTCCCAAAAAGTTCGAGTTATGCTTGGTTGCCACCTCGGTTACTGCCAAATTTCAGTTCGAGTTTTAGAAATATTCTGGTTATGGAGTTATGAAAATTCGACTTATAGGGAAAAAATACATTGTGATATTGTAAAAATTACGAAAAGCACTTCCGTGAAGGCAGGAGCTTTTGAGCGCTCGTACATGCACCTTGTTGGTAGATTCGCATTTTCCAGTTTCAGAAATCAATTGAAGGAATTTTCGACAGCTGTCAAAAAAATTCTGAAACTTAGGCGAAACTTCATGTCAGTGCTTCAGCTGATCAATTTTTTTTCGATTATTCGCTAGAATTTTTTACGGTATCTATGGTCTTGGTGGTGCGATCTGGACAAAATTTTGCACGTAGTTTGAATACATTATTACTCAGCTAGGTGCAAAATTTCATTTCAATCCAATCAGTAGTTTCGGTACTATCAGTAAAAAAATATTTTGAACGGCGATATTTACGGAACCCCTAGCCTAATTTTGGTCATAGATGAACGTGACCGCGATATTTGCGATCCAAACCCACCCTGAGAATTTCAAGTTCCTAGGCCTTTCCGTTCAAAAGTTACAATTTTCTATGGTTTCTATGGTTCTGGTCATGCGATCTGGACAAAATATTGTTTTAATATATCATTCTCGATTAAAATACAAAATTTCATCTCTATCGAATCCGCAGTTTCGAAATTATCGAGAAACCAAAATTTCAAACGACCGTATTTACGGAACCCCTTGTATAATTCTGTTCATTGATAAACGTGAACGCGACATTTCAGATCCACACCTATCCTGAAAATTTCAAGTCCCTAGGCCTTTCCGTTCGAAAGTTATGATTTTCTATGGTTTCTATGGTTCTGGTCATGTGATCTGGAGAAATGTAGCTTGAATATATCATTCTCCATTAGTATACAAAATTTCGTCACGATCGAATCTGTAGTTTTGAAATTATCAAAAAAACTAAATTTCAAACGACCATATTCACGGAACCCCTAGTATAATTTTGCTCATAGATGAACGTGATCACGACATTCGAGATCCACACCTATCCTGAAAATTTCAAGTCCCTAGGCGTTTCCGTTCAAAAGTTACAATTTTCTATGGTTTCTATGGTTCTGGTCATGCGATCTGGACAAAATTTCACATGTAGCTTGAACACCTCATTTTCCATTCGAGTGCGAAATTTCATCTCAATCAAATCTATAGTTTTCAAGTAATCAGGGGAACAAAACTTTGAACGGCCATATATACGGAACCCCTGGTGGAATTTGGCCCATTAACGAACTTAACCGAGGCATTTGGGATCTGAACCTACACTAAAAATTTCAAGTCTCTAGGTTGATCCGTTCGAGAGTTATCGTGCTTACGGACGGACGGACGGACGGACAGACTCGAATTTTCCGACGGATTCGTCATCAGTGAGTCGAACATAGTCGATTGAGACCATTTTCGGCTCAAAATTCGAAAAATACAGACATCGTGACGAAATGATATAGCCCTCGTGTAACTAGTACGAGCGCTCAAAAACGTCTTTGTTTGTGAAGAAAATTCGACTTGTAGAATTCTTCGAGTTAAGGAAGCTCGAGTTAAGGAAGCTCGAGTTAGAGGAGTTCCACTGTATTTCTTGCTTAATATATCGGATGTTTCAAAGGTGAGGTTGTTTTTGCAGGTGCTAGAACTCGTCGAAATAAGTCAAAATTGCAAAATTCTTCATATCAAATATTAACCAGGGCCGAGTATTTCGAAATCAAAGTTAACCGCGAATCTGAGAAATTTTATGATTTTTGTGACATTAGGTGGATACGACGTGGTGGGCCGGTTTCTTGGCCTGCACGTTCTTCGGATCTCAACCCCTGTGATTTCCTCTTTTGGGATCATTTGAAAACATAAGTGTACAGTAACGGTGAGGGGAATAGTGTTGAAGAACTACAACAACGCATTGAAAATGCTCATGACATTATTCGTTAGCAAACTGATGTGAAAGTGGCTGCATGTAATAATTCGTTATTACGATGGGCAAGAATTTGTGCACATCAAACGAATGATGACCATTTCGAACAATTTCTGTAGACAATTTGAATCAATTTTATAGGTGAGTTTGTGCAGTTCCTAACTTTTTTATGGGACCTTTTCGATCATTAATTATTCCTCTTCTTAGTTAGAACTTTAATAATTATACCGTTCAAGAAAAATCTCCTAATAAAAGTTGAAAGAGAATATACAAATTTTCGATCAAATCCAGCACTCTATTTACTTGCTGGAATGCATATGGCACCGTGATTAATTGGAGATCTTCTAACAGAGAGATAACCCGGTCTAGAGATGTATTAAGATCTTGATGCCCGGCGAAATAATTTTTTTTATGAGTTCTAGAACCTGTCAAAAAAAGCCTCACCTTAAAAAACATCCTGTATAGTATACAGATGTTTTTTATATTGTTTTCATCGAGTTTTAAGGTGCATCTATAATTATTTATTTGCAATAGTACCAGGTATTCATTCATTCTTTTTCTCATTTTCAATACTTTCTTTTCTAACGTGCGTTAAAGAAATACGAGGTCAATGCAAGCCTTGATATTTTGGAAAGGAAAGGAGCTAACGTTATGAGAATCCATTCCGGATAAGAGACCACAGAAGATATGACCATATTTTCAAAAGGCCAGAGCACTCTCGACCTTGCTTTCTATTGAACGCTCTTTTTATCCATGATTGGCGACTCAGTGATCATTATGAAACGTGTACTTCCCTCCCGAACTAATGTTTCAATATGCAGAACCTCCAAATCCCCGAATAAGCCGAACACTTCCATAAATCGATGAGCGAGAATCACCTGTGCCGTGTGTTCAGAGAAATTGATGCACGTCTGTACAACAGGACTCAACAGCAGCGCTTAATATACGATGACAGCAACCTGCCACACTTGGCTTAATCTGATAATCAAACATTAGCACGGAAAACATTGACACAGGGATGATACCATACGTGCATATATACGATTCTATGAATGGAAAGGTTAATACAATTTTAAGTTTGCTCTGCTAATATTACGGTGGTCGATCTTTAGGGCTTAGCGTTCACTCTGTAGGTCAGGGTGAATTTTAATACTCGATCGTTTATATGTACATACCTATATATGTGTACAAGGTATATTGAATAATCGGGATAAACAAATTGGACGTGTCTTTGAGTGTTTCCTTTCTAGTTTTACGCCACAACCTATTTGATAAACAGACCTACTCTTATTTATGAACTGAAACTAACTTGTCTATATATAGTAAAATATTATGTATACTGAAGCTGAAATGAAAAATGTCAAGGATTCATGCTCGATACCATTTTCGACAATTGAATAACTTCAGATTCAATCGATTCAATCGAATTTAAAAAACGCAAAAGTAAGAAATTACAAAAAACTTCTCCCCTGCTGATGATAAACAAAATCCGTCTTCTGAAAACAGTAAATTCGGGGATATCTACGTAATATACAGTAATTTCTGATATTGATGCCTGATTTCATCAACCTGACTTCAGGAACTTCAAACCTAAGTAATTCCTAGGCTAGGTAATAACGGGATCCGATACTTACTTGGTGAGTCGAATATCACCAACCTAAGAAATACTTAGTTTAGAAATAGCTAGATAAGTATTGGATTTGGAAAGTTTTCTACATATAATTGGTAACATTGTTTGATATTAACCTTTGAGCAGGATGGATGGCGATAATAATCTGACAAGTATAGTGAAAAGAAGAGAAAAAACCACAAATTTGTTAGTGGATATCAAATGTATTTGTGATGTTTATTGTTTATTCTTATTCTTTTGTATTTCTTGTGATTTTTCAGTTTGTTAGTTTTAGTTTTGTATATTCGATTTCATTCATTACAAATAATATTGGTTCTTAATTTGGAGATTGTTCAACAAATTCTGTTTTGAAAATATAAAAATTACGAAAAGCACTGCCGTGAAGGCAGGAGCTTTTGAGCGCTCGTACATGCACTTTGTAGGTTGATTCGCATTTTCCAGTTTTAGAAATCAAATTAAAGAATTTTCGACAGCTGTCAAAAAAATTCTGAAACTTAGGCGAAACTCCAGACTTCATGTCAGTGCTTTAGGTGCCCAATTTTTTTTCGATAATTCGCTAGAATTTTCTACGGTATCTATGGTCTTGGTGGTGCGATCTGGACAAAATTTGGCACGTAGTTTGAATACATTATTCCTGAGCTAGGTGCAAAATTTCATCCCAATTCAATGAGTAGTTTCGAAATTATCAGGAAAAAAATATTTTGAACAGCCGTATTTACGGAACCCCTAGTCTAATTTTGCTCATTGATGAACGTGGCCGCGATATTCGCGTTCCAAACCCTCCCTGAAAATTTCAAGTTCCTAGGCCTTTCTGTTCAAAAGTTACAATTTTCTATGGTTTCTATGGTTCTGGTCATGCGATCTGGACAAAATATTGTTTTAATATATCATTCTCGATTAATATACAAGATTTCATCTCGATCGAATCCGTAGTTTCGAAATTATCGAGAAACCAAAATTTCAAACGACCGTATTTACGGAACCCCTAGTATAATTCTGATCATTGATAAACGTGAACGCGACATTTCAGATCCACACCTATCTTGAAAATTTCAAGTCCCTAGGCCTTTCCGTTCGAAAGTTATGATTTTCTATGGTTTCTATGGTTTTGGTCATGTGATCTGGAGAAATGTAGCTTGAATATATCATTCTCCATTAGTATACAAAATTTCGTCACGATCGAATCTTTAGTTTTGAAATTATCAAGAAAACTAGATTTGAAACGACCATATTTACGGAACCCCTAGTATAATTTTGCTCATAGATGAACTTGATCCCGACATTCGAGATCGACACCTATCCTGAAAATTTCAAGTCCCTAGGCGTTTCCGTTCGAAAGTTACAATTTTCTATGTTTTCTAGGGTTCTGGTCATGCGATCTGGACAAAATTTCACATGTACTTTGAACACCTCATTCTCCATTTGAGTGCAAAATGTAATCTCAATCAAATCTGTAGTTTTCAAGTAATCAGGGGAACAAAACTTTGAACGGCCATATTCACGGAACCCCTGGTGGAATTTGGCCCATTAAAGACCTCAACCGACTGAAAATTTCAAGTCTCTAGGTTAATCCGTTCGAGAGTTATTGTGCTTACGGCCGGACGGTCGGACCGACAGACTCAAATTTTCCGACGGATTCGTCATTAGTGAGTAGAACATAGTCGATTGAGACTATTTTCGGCTCAAAATTCGAAAAAAAAAAGACATCATGACGAAATGATAAAGCCCTCGTGTAAGTAGTACGAGCGCTCAAAAAGAACGAAAAATATCTGTACAAACAGAAATAATAAAATACGCAAAAAGATAAAAATTAAAAGTTGTACTAATTTAACTCAGCTTTGGATCTTTTCATGTCTGCCATCAATAGTTTCTATGGAATTGAGAAAGCTGCTATTAGGAAAAAAGTATTCTCCTAGCCCTTAACTGCTTTCCATTCGTTTTGGTATATTTTATGAAATCGTTTTTGAGGAATCAACATATTTTATATACCCTATAATGAAATTCCAAAAATCCTTTATACAGGGTGTTTCCAAATTAGAAGTGAACCATGGAGGTCTTTTTTGCTTGAGCCATGTTTATTGATAACCAAAAATCAACAATTTAGGAGTAATTTGAGTTCTTGTGATTTTTAAAAGATTTCTCACCTCACTTAATTTTTCGTCATTTTTTCTACGTTGACCAAATTTGATTATAATTTTGAATCATTTTCATCAGGAAAGGATCTGATATGTATGGAAAAAGCAAAACTGTATTAATGTTGGAAAAGAATTCGTATGATTTGAAATTCGGTATATGCAGAAAATAAAAATCAATTTCTGATATCAATTTGCTACAATTCCATGTATTTATTATTACTATAAATTATTACTTATTTTTATATTATTTATTATTTTAGAAACTTGAAAATTTCTTCTTTATCCCCTAAAAAAGTTTTCATTAGAATTATGTCACCAGTTTCGTTTCAGCAGATTTTTTATAAACAACTTTTCGGATGTCCGGCATAAAAAATAGTGATTTAGCGTTAATGTTTGGATGGGAGCAATAGCTAATCTTTTGATAGGTCCTTACTATCTACCTGATAACTTAAACGGAGGAAATTATGAAGAATTTCTGAGAACAAATATGGATGGTTTTTTGGACGAGGTTCCCTTGCTTGACAGGCGTGAAATCGTTTTCCAACAGTATGGGTGTTTTTGAACGAATTGTTTCCTAAAGGGTGGATAGGTAGGGGAGGAGCTATTTCGTGGCCAGAGAGAAGTCAAGATCTAACACCGTTAGATTTTTATGTTTGGGGTAGTTTAATGGAAATAGTATATGAAAGCGAAATACATACACATTGTTGAGAGAATAGATGGAGCAGCGAGAAGATTGAGAGTAAATTTCAGGACTGAAGAAATTAGAAAGAGAGATTATATAACAAATGATGGAGGACATTTCGAACATTATTTATGAATGAATTTTCTTATGAAATTTCGAGTTAAATTGCAATAAAAAAATATTCAATTCGTTATTTTTCTTTCTTGATAGCTTATATCCCCTTTCAAATCAAAATCTGCTGAAACGAAACTAGTGCCTGCACTGCCTGCATTAAACCCCCCCCACCCCTGAGATGTTGAAATACCCCCCCGGAGAAAATTGTCTGGATTACCCACTGATTTGAAATATAGCGAGTATTAGAAAAATCATAGAGATTTGAACGGTTTTTGTAATCTGAAGAGATGTCTATATTTGTTTCAAGTTCAGCGTCAAAATTAAACCATTCCCATCTTCGATTCGCAGATTGCTCTTAGAACAGGAAACACCACTGTAATCGACGCAGTGATATCAAAATTGAACATGAAATCGATAATTCCTCGTTTAAATTTTCTATTACACATTGTCAGTCAAAACGGGACCAGTACGCGGTCCCCGCTAATGCATTTTTGCCCGTTGATTTTCCAACCCCACGTCCAATGCGCTGTCCTCCCTTATGCCGGCCTCGTCGCATGCGTGCGAAGAGGACGCAGCGCATCAGTCGACGTAGTCCTTCGGACGCAGGATTGGGACGTTCGCGACTGATGTGTTTGCTTTTCCGTCCTATGTACACATCCTTTGTCCGGACACACCGATATCGTATTTGCCAGACATCTGCTCTCTGTGCCTTGCTCTTGCTCTCCTCTTGGTGATGTAGAAACACCGTGCGATGCATGCAGAAGCGGTACGGATGGAATTAACCTTTATCTCCAACACTGCAGATTCTGGAAGAACCTCGTGAGGTCTGTAATGAAGCACGAAATGATGAGGATAGAAAAACGAAAAGTTCTTCGATTTGTTCAGAGCACTGGCAGGTTTTTGATATTATCTCATTGATTACGGACAATTTGAATTGAATAATCCTCTGGCTACCACTAGATTCCACGACTTACATCATGTTGCCAACATCGGAATAATTGAATGAAATATTGTACATTGATAAAAGACATTTATCTACTCCCATTGAACAATATATTCATTATTCAACTACTTTTGAGCAATTAATAGTAGGTATCTGTAAACCAACACCGTCAGTTATAATTACTCATTACTATAACTCCCTGGCTCTGTGCTTCTGAATAAGCCGATTGGCCGAAAGGGAACAGTCCATTATTGGTATTAAGGGGAGGCACTTGAATAATTTTGATGTTTTCTCAAATTATGTTGATACCTAATTATTATTGTGAATGTTTTGCTGAAAAAGATGAACTCAGATAGTGAAGCTGAATTATTATGTACACCTTCAGAAATAAGACAATAAGCCAATGTTACCATACAGAATTTATTGCCCGAAAAATCCCAAAACAAATATAAAAAAAAACAAATATAAAAAAATTCTGCTCCGTTCGGAAGTTATGATTTTCTATGGTTTCTATGGTTCTGGTCATGTGATCTGGAGGAATGTAGCTTGAATATAAATTTCTCCATTAGTATACAAAATTTCGTCACGATCGAATCTGTAGTTTTGAAATTATCAAGAAAACTAAATTTCAAACGACCATATTTACGGAACCTCTAAAATAATGTTGCTCATAGATGAACGTGATCACGACATTCGAGATCCACACCTATTCTTTTCAATTTCAAGTCCCTAGGCGTTTCCGTTCAAAAGTTACAATTTTCTATGGTTTCTATGGTTCTGGTCATGCGATCTGGACAAAATTTCACATGTAGCTTGAACACCTCATTTTCCATTTCAGTGCAAAATTTCATATCGATCCAATCTGTAGTTTTCAAGTAATCAAGGAAACAAAACTTTGAACGGCCGTATTTACTGAACCCCTGGTGGAATTTGGCCCATTAACGAACTCAACCGAGGCATTCGAGAACTTAACCCACACTGAAAATTTCAAGTCTCTAGGTTGTTCCCTTCGAGAGTTATCGTGCTTACGGACGGACGGCAGGACGGACAGACTCGAATTTTCCGACGGATTCGTCATCAGTGAGTCGAACATAGTCGATTGAGACCATTTTCGGCTCAAAATCCGAAAAATACAGACATCGTGACGAAATGATATAGCTTTCGTGTAAGTAGTACGAGCGCTCAAAAATCAAGGGACGGATATTTTTCACATCATCATGCTCTGGAATATAATGACTTTAGCCATTTCACAATATACATAATGAGTTTGTCGAAGGAAATTTGGATAGCTCTTCAATTATGCAAAAAGCTAACAAAAATAATTGATCATAATTTATAGTCGTTTGGGTGGATGCTTCTGACATACTGAATTAATAAGGCCATTTTTTCCTTTTAGAATCAGGATAACATGGAACGTCGATTGTGGTAAACATCGTTAGTGAGGTTTCGAAATTATCCTAGAAACTTTTTTGAAGGTATACCCTGCCTATTCTGAAATGGGTAATTGAAGTTAAAATTGTCTTTGGTCCGAATATTTGAAAGCTTCCACATAAGCAAAGAGGAATATTTATATTCGTCTTGATGAAACATCATTCTATATAGGGTATTACTGTAAGAATATCATAGTAATCATGATGTTTTAATTCTTTCGAAACAACATTTTTTTCCGAACTTCGGCGACAGATGTGTCATGTTCAACTGGGGCTTCGTCCTCAAGTAATTTTCATGAATAATTCAATGGTTTCCGCAATTTTATCATCCTTCGGCTTCCTTATGTGTCGCTCGAAAGGGAATAACGCAAGGCGCAGGAGCAAACTGAATTATTTCTTCTTTCGGTGTAAACCCTCAGACTTGCGTAAATATATAGTAAAATCGTAACATCTGTTGCCTATGTTAGACAAGTGGTTTCCAAATATTGGGCTTAGGATGAAAAAACGCATGTCGTCTCTATTTCCGATTAATTCCTGGTGGTAAATTTTGAATCGATTTTATATATGTAATAAGATATTCACTTCCCGATTTCTGTTGCTCTGTGAAGACAAAGATTTTCATTTACAATATGTACGAGAAATATAATATAACAAGAAAATTATTCACAAAAAAGAAATCAAAGAAAAAAAAAAACAAAGAAACAACAATTTAAGCTTTTATTCACGGTATGATCAATTTTAATAGTTTTATTTTATTATTGTATTATATTATTCCCGGTTTCTGTGACAGTTGATAATTCTGATTTCCATTGGTAACGTAGGTGTTTGAATCTCAAAAGAGACTACGACAGCAGTACTGGTGTGTCGTGATCTTCTTTACATCTCCCCCTCCTATAGCAGAACGATTATGTGTAATTGTTTTGGAGTTCCTTGGATGCTGGGATTAATTTAGTCACATGGAAAAGATTTGATTCCCTTTTTTATGCCCAATATCTACTTCATAGATTAAATTTGAGATTTTCTTCGTTATCTTGTATGGCCCAATTCGTAGTTCATTCAACTTCTTTCTATTCGGTTTCTCTCCATTTTCTACGTAGACATCGTCTCAAATTTCATTCCTTTTCAATGTAAATTGAATCTGTTTCTATTATAATTGTGCGACTTTTCTATCTTTTCTTCGTCTTTTATTTGTATACGCAGATCACTACCTGAATTTTCACCTTCCAGTAGGTATTTTGGTGCATTTTCGTGATTGTATGATCTGTTTTATAGTATGCTTGTACACATTCTCTTGAGATTGTGGTCACTTTTTTCATTTCCATTAATTTTACATCTTAGTTGGTTTACTCTTTCATTTGAACCATTAGAGAATGGAGCATCAACAGCTGTAAATATGATTTCAATATTTTCTATTTCTAGAAACTCCTTGTATTCTTTCGAATAAATAATTTTTATTATCGTTCATTTCCTGTTCTCCCACCTTTTTCTTTTGCGGATTTGTTATTTCGGGTAGGCTTGTCTCTCGTAAATGAAATCGAAGAGGAAGAATAAATTTTGTTTTTGATGGAAACGAAGCCTCTCAATCTGTGAACAAATTCGAAACCAATCACAACATCTTCAAAAATGCAATCACTTTTCAAATTTCTGTAATTTGAATATCTATACAACTGAAGTCACAATATGGTCTACCAGAGTCCTACTTGTTTGAATTTGTTGACAATAGATTCTTCACATCTTCATCCCAACCCATGAAAATGATGACTATGCCGTATTTTCCGAAGGACCCATTTGATTCAATTCGCGAATTCGCATCCACAACGAAATCAATCGGAATTGAATTATCATAAAACGCATCGCGGCAAGAAGGGCGAGTTCGAGTGCATATTCCGTGCAAGGAACGCAGGCACATCGGGGGATGCTGTAGGTAGGTGGTAAGCCCCATCGAGGGGGTTGAAATCGCCCTTGTTTATTCAAGAGATCCAGAGCGCGGAGACGGGTATTCACACTTTGAAGGAGCAGTTGGTGCCGAAAAATGCTGCCTGTACTGATCCGGCGGAGTTGATGGAAGAGAATTCAACCATCAGAAACGAGAATCGGTGTTTTCACAATATTTCCATTCTTTTTTTTTATTCGCCAAGCAGAATTTTCCAATATTTAACGATGAGTCGCCTGGGTCTTAAGGCGCACTTAGCAGCCAAAATTGATTTTTGTCGGTAGTTTAATATCATAAATATATTCAATATTCATTGGCCAAATGAACTGCCAATCACCAGAGTTATTTCCGCATAAACTCGAAGAAATGTTTTTTAACCCAGGCGTTGAAACTTTGTGTTAAATTGAAAGTTTTTTCAATGTGGCGAGAAAATATCAGTCAGATACAATTTGTAATTGTTGCACCCAATTTCGAATACTTTTCTACAAAACAAGCATCATGAAAAATTATATTTTATTGAATAATGTTGCATATTTCTTTGATTTTCAGCTGTGTATTTTCAATTCATCAAAAATTTTTCAGTTTTCGTAATCATTTCGACACAACTCCATCATTATAAAAGAAAACGGAATGCAGGCTTCGAAATAGGGGTAAGGTACTCATATGGATTTGTTTCATCTCTTATTCCACAATAATATAATTCCAAAATTTGATATAAGTTCTATATTATTTTTGAATTTCGAATTTTTAATTGATTTCTAGACACTTTTTCAATTTGGGGTTCTATTCCAAATCGAAAATACCTTCTTTTGGTGAATTTAAACTGAATAATATTCATTTAATATGAATTTGGGAAAAGTTAATGTTTTGAAATTGAAGAGTTTTAGAAAGAAAACCTTCCTGCAAACTCTGTCCATAATTCTTCTTATATACACAGCCTTCTTAATTCTCTCTATTTTTATTCGTTTAAATTTCTTTTTCTAATGTTCCTTTTTCTCTCCAAGTAGGTACGATATACTTCATCTAGCTCTTCGATGCTTCCAAATTTCAATTATTTCTTCAACTTCAGTTTTTCTCAATTTCTAATATAAAATGTCTTTCAATATATTTATAAAATTTTCAAAATGTTTTTTTCTTGGGAGCATTTTCTTCAATTCAACCGGTTGATTTATTTAACTCATCTCTTTTACCTATACCTATTTACATCTTACTGCATTTTAAAAAACATCATGTTTGAATTTTCTCAAAATGATTTTTTATTTCTTCTTTGTACTGAAACTTGATGAATTCATTAAAATTGTCTTTGTATTAGGACTATCAATTCAGAATTTCTGATAGAACTTAACCCTTATTTTTTTTAAGTTATTTCGTCTTTTATATCTCAATGGCATATAAACATAAATAATATGTACTCAAAAAAAATATTTTCGTTTATTAGAAATCTATGTAGGTTTCGAAAAAACATATATGTATCTGCTTTGGTGACCATTTCTTTTCGATAATTCGCTAGAATTTTCTACGGTATCTATGGTCTTGGTAATGCGATCTGGACAAAATTATACATTATTCTTCATATATGTGCGAAATTTAATTTCAATCCAATAAGTATTTTCGAAATGATCAGAAAAACTATAGTTTGAACGGCAATATTTACGGAACCCCTAGTCTAATTTGGCTCATTGATGAAAGTGATCTCGAAATTCGCTATCCGAACCTATGCTGAAAATTTCAAGTCCTTAGGCCTTTTCGTACGAAAATTATGATTTTCTATGGTTTCTATGGTTCTGATCATACGATCTGGAAAAAATGTAGCTCGAATATATCATTCTCAATTTAAATACAAAATTTCGTTAGGATCGAATCCATAGTTTTGAAATTATCAAGAAAACCGAATTTCAAACGGCCATATTCAAGGAACCCCTAGTCTAATTTGGCTCATTAATCAACGTGAGCGCGAAATTTGCGATCCGAACCTATCCTGAAAATTTCGAGTCCCTAGGCGTTTCCGTTCGAAAGTTATAATTTTCTATGGTTTCTATGGTCCTGATCATGCGATCTGGAAAAATGTAGCTCGAATATATCATTCTCAATTTAAATACAAAATTTCGTCATGATCAAATCCACAATTTTGAAATGATCAAGAAAACTGAATTTCAAACGGCCATATTTACGGAACCCCTAGTCTAATTTTGCTTATTGATACAAGTGAACGCTACATTCCCGATCCACACCTATCCTGAAAATTTCAAGTCCCTAGGCCTTTCCATTACAAAGTTATAATTTTCTATGGTTTCTATGGTTCTGGTGATGCGAGCTGGACAAAATTCTGCATGTATCTTGAGTACGTAATTATCCATCAGAGTGCAAAATTTCACCTCGATCGAATCAGTTGTTTCGAAGTAATCAGAAAAACAAAATTTCGAGCGG
This sequence comes from Aphidecta obliterata, assembly GCA_963966015.1. Classification (NCBI taxonomy): domain Eukaryota; kingdom Metazoa; phylum Arthropoda; class Insecta; order Coleoptera; family Coccinellidae; genus Aphidecta; species Aphidecta obliterata. Next base: position 16,050,643 of record OZ014427.1, read on the forward strand.
CCATATTTACGGAACCTCTGGGCGAATTTTGAGTTTCGAACCTACCCTGAAAATTTCAAGTTTCTAGGACATTCCGTTCGAGAGTTATCGTGTATACGGACCGACGGACAGACTCGAATTTTTCGACGGATTCGTCATCAGTGAGTCGAACTTAGTCGTTTTAGACCATTTTCGGCTCAAAATTCGAAAAATACAGACATCGTGACGAAATGATATAGCCCTCGTGTAAGTAGTACGAGCGCTCAAAAATGAATAATCTTACACTAAAAACAGGTACCGAAGTAAGAAGGTATACAGGATGTAAATGAATGTATATGCGAAAGGATTTTAGGGATAATTCTTTGTCGAAAATAGGATGGGTCTGTTATATAATAAAATTAATTCCACCAACCCCTGTCCAGATACAGCCCCCTATAGAGAGGGTTTTTATTCTTCTCTCAGAAATGAAATTAAGCACACGAGAGGAAAATATTTTCATGTTATTTCCCTATAGTCATAGGGGGTAGAAAAATCCTCCCCTAAAACTTGTTCTCTTTATTCATTCTAAACAAATAAGTTCCCTTGTAATTTTGAAAAAAAATTTCTGAGAAAAAATAATAATTTATTATCATTATTATCAAGACAAAACATACCTAGGAGGTGCCTAGTCCAGAAAATTACATTGCAATTGGTCGAGTAGACCGTCTTCGAATATTTTGATAGTCATTGAGTATTTTTAAATTCTGAGTTTACCAAAAACATATCAACTGACTAAAATAACCATTCGAAAAAAGAAAAGGAATTTCTGTCGACAAGAAAGCCTAACAAGCACCTTGAAAGTCTACTCCAATAAAACCGCTTCCATTGTTCTCCAACTATACGGAACCCTAAAAAGATAGCAGACATAAATAACGATCTGATTATTGCGAAAAGGGTGGGGGAAACTCCGTTAATTAGGTACACAAATATAGTTATGTGAGAATTCTTTCTTCGACATAGTGAAATCGGGAATTAGCTTGTTGCACCATAAAAAAGCATAATGGGACCCAAGAAGGAGGTATCGGAGAGGGGGAAGGCGGTCTTGTGTGCCGAGCAAACAAGAGATGAGGAGATGCAGTAATTTATTGAGTACACCGTCACATACCTGGTCTTATCTTGCCGAAGATAACACAAGCCGACATCTTATGCAAACAACTCGACTGGTTTATGGCTACAAACTCGCACACACACACACGGCCAGAGTGCACAGGATATGGAGGTTATGCTTATGAAATATCTTCTTGGAAATACCTACACTGACGAAAACTTTTCTTTTCGGCCATTATTCTTACGACGTTCATCACGCGGCCGTGCGATGGAGATGAAAATGTTCGGTGTTTGCCTATGGCGAGCTGGTGATGGAGGGGTAACTTATTCATTGAAGAGGAATTTTAATAAATTCAAGATCGGATTGATAAGGTCAAAATATGAACAAAAGTAGTAGATAGCAATAAAACGTGCTTTGAAAATTACGAAAAGCACTGCCGTGAAGGCAGGAGCTTTTGAGCGCTCGTACATGCACCTTGTAGGTAGATTCGCATTTTCCAGTTTTAGAAATCAATTGAAGGAATTTTCGACAGCCGTCAAAAAAATTCTGAAACTTAGGCGAATCCAGACTTCATGTCAGTGCTTCAGCTGATCAATTTTTTTTCGATAATTCGCTAGAATTTTCTACGGTATCTATGGTCTTGGTGGTGCGATCTGGACAAAATTTTGCACGTAGTTTGAATACATTATTACTCAGCTAGGTGCGTAATTTCATTCCAATCCGCTCAGTATTTTCGGAACTACCTATCAGCAAAAAAATATTTTGAACGGCCATATTTACGGAACCCCTAGTCTAATTTTGCTCATTGATGAACGTGACCGCGATATTCGCGATCCAAACCCACCCTGAGAATTTCAAGTTCCTAGGCCTTTCCGTTTAAAAGTTACAATTTTCTATGGTTCTGGTCATGCGATCTGGACAAAATATTGTTTTAATATATCATTCTCGATTAAAATACAAAATTTCATCTCGATCGAATCCGTGGTTTCGAAATTATCGACAAACCAAAATTTCAAACGACCGTATTTACGAAACCCCTAGTATAATTCTGCTCATTGATAAACGTGAACGTGACATTTCATGAAAATTTCAAGTCCCTAGGCCTTTCCGTTAGTTATGATTTTCTATGGTTTCTATGGTTCTGGTCATGTGATCTGGAGAAATGTAGCTTGAATATATCATTCTCCATTAGTATACAAAATTTCGTCACGATCGAATCTGTAGTTTTGAAATTATCAAGAAAACTAAATTTCAAACGACCATATTTACGGAACCCCTAGTATAATTTTGCTCATAGATGAACGTGATCACGACATTCGAGATCCACACCTATCCTGAAAATTTCAAGTCCCTAGGCGTTGCCGTTCAAAAGTTACAATTTTCTATGGTTTCTATGGTTCTGGTCATGCGATCTGGACAAAATTTCACATGTAGCTTGAACACCTCATTCTCCATTCAAGTGCAAAATTTCATCTCTATCAAATCTGTAGTTTTCAAGTAATCGGGGGAACAAAACTTTGAACGGCCATATTTACGGAACCCCTGGTGGAATTTGGCCCATCAACTAACTCAACCGAGGCTAACGGGAATTGAACCCATACTGAAAATTTCAAGTCTCTAGGTTGTTCCGTTCGAGAGTTATCGTGCTTACGGACGGACAGACTCGAATTTTCCGAGGGATTCGTCATCAGTTAGTCGAACATACTCGATTGAGAACATTTTTGGCTCAAAATTCGAAAAATACGGACATCGTGACGAAATGATATAGCCCTCGTGTAAGTAGTACGAGCGCTCAAAAAGTGCAAGGTTATCAAGACTCGCCTCAAGTCGGGCATCAGAGAGCACTTAGTGGGGCATCTATGACAGCAGTTGTAAGAATTATGAATCCAGAGTCGTAGTTAGGTGTTGAAAATAAGTAGTGGTTTCAAATATAAAATATGTTTTTTGATCTTTTGTTGCACCCAGTAGAAATAATATAATATATTTTTATCTGACAAAAATATAAAAGAGTTTGCTATGATATTGGTTTACTGTTTTATTTTTTATTTTTTTTACTTTTACATTTTTTTTGTAGCTCATCTGATATATTTGTAATATTGTTTATTTCCGTCCATTATTTTTGTGTTGCACCCAGTTAATAGAATATAAAATATTTTTATCTCACAAAAATATAAAAGAGATTGCTATATATTGGCTTTATGTTTTATTCACATAGATTCTGTAGCTCAACTGATATATTTGTTATATTGCTCCGTCTATGCTTTATCCAACACATATCTGTTGTGATGTCTCCTATCTCTTTTATTCCATCATATTGCAGGCCGAATAAATATATCACTTGTTAATTTTTCTTTATCCATTTCGATACAAACATATTGTTCACCTCTTCTAACTGCAATATGTGTTTACCCTGACTCAACAACGCCGCGACACTGGCTTAAACACAATACGGCTAGCACCAATCATATGTCTCGTTTCTGGCATCATTCCTGCGGAGAGTCTTGAAAATCAAATCGATTCTATTCCCCGGCAACGGCGATGCTCGATGCCTGAGTAAAGGCGATAGTCGATGCTTTACTTTGAACGGTTTAGTTCAGTTACATTCATTTGTTTATGATGCTGGAGTCGAGGCTTGAAGCGATGCTTCGAGGTTTTGTGTTTGTGCGGGTATGAACTGACGTTATGGCTTTATGATTCACAGCATCATTAATTTCATGAACAACCACCTAGAAACTTATGCTTAGTTCGTTTTTGACAGAATGCCAATAGGTAATCTCGGATTCCGCGTATGTGTTCAAGAGTACGCAAAATTCGAAGTATAAGAGTGAGCACTGCATTTCCTAACGAATTCACTCAAAAAGACCTCACAGTGACTAGAACTCACTATAACTTTACGAATAATAATCAAAAATAGACTAGAGGTCATAACACAATATCAAGATGACAGTCGTCTACAAGAAAAAATCAAGTTCGATTAAGATTCCACATTCCACCTTTAGCGAATATACAATAAATAATTTTATTCTCAGAAACCGAAGATTTTAAGTAAAATTACAGGAAACCTTTTTTGTTCAGAGTGAATAAAGCTATCTAGAATTATTTTTTGAATGGTACCATATTGATAAGAAGAAAGTTTGGTAGGAAGTTCTGGGGCTGGCTCTTTCTTCCCCTTACAATCGTAGAAAACACACCACTAAAATATTTGTTGAGTACATTCTCGTTTGCAGAAAATGTCCGCTTCATCTTATTTTCGAAATTTCTTATTGTTTTCACTAGTATAATACCCTTAGATGTCAAAAAATTTCCGGATTTTATTTGACCTCGTGTGGTATTCGGTAAGAAAATTCCACGCCAAATGTGTTTATTTCCAACAACATCAATTTTCGTCTTCATCAAGTACTTGCAAAACATAGAAGGTTTTGTCGACTTGATTATTTAGTTACAACTCAATGAAACTCTAAGCTAGAAAATATTTCTGTTTCGAATTTGTCAAAAACAGCACGACGTAGAAAAATGTCTCGCTTCGGTCAAGAAAGTAAAGGAAATATTCGCCAGAATATTAAGCAGTTGACACCCGCGAATACTAGGAAATCGAAGGCAAGTGTATGTAATCAGTTTATAAACTTTTGCGCAGAAAAAGCGTATGATTTCGACAGAGCGGATATACCTGTGGAAGAACTGGCGCTTATTCTTGAAGTATGCCTCAACATGCGAAAAAAGAACTCCGAAGACACAAAGTTCTATGGAACTCTACAGCTGAGCAGTTGCAGGAATATTTTTTCGAAAGGTATAATCCCAAATTTAATCCATTCTCTGACATAGAATTTGTCAACGCAAGAGCTGCAAAAAATGCTGAGCGTCGGAAGCTACAAATAGGTCGAACCAAGAGAAAGGCAAGTTCATCGGCACTATCAGCAGACGAATTGAGAAAGATTATTGAGCTTTAGGACGAAAACACTCCGGAAGGATTGCAAAGAAAGTTCTTTCACATTACTGCTCATGAGAAAATGAAGGAGCGGCAGCAACAATAGAATATTTTGTGGAGAAAATTGACAATCAAGGGGAACCAACAGGACGCGTTGAGTATAACCCGGTTTTGTGGCTAGTACCGAATACAGTAAAAGAAAAATAACTGTAAGACTGTTCAAAACACTAATAAGCAAAGGAGACCAACTCATCAAAACGAATCGTTTATTTTTAACTCCAAATCCAAACTGGCAGCACCCCAATTCTAAAGGCTGGTACAAGAACAGCCCGGTTGGACAAAATACAATATCTACCACTGCTGTTTCAACTTTAGCCAAAACGGGAATTGGAGAACAGCAATTAATTAAAATAACAGGGCATGGTAGCAGTCACTCCATAAAACCACATCTGCAAATTGACTCGGGACATCATCAGGATATAATTGACGCAATGAGGTCTGCTTCAACTTCTGCAAAGACAATCCAAGAATCTCTAAATCAAGAACAAGCAACTTCCAATCAACCTGTCATAGTATATAATAATTGCGTTTTTAATATAAACAATAATCGAAATGGTCCAAAGAATTCAGAAAACATCTAAGCTTGTAGTTGAAATGAATCAAAATTATCATGTGAACAAATAAAAATTCTGTCATTATGAACGTCAAAAAAATTTCCAGTATAATTCGCTGTTGGGTACCCACGAGGAAAAAAAATCCACTAAAATTCATCCGTTGCGATGGTGATCTGTCAGAAATACACGTTCTGATTGGTTAAAAATCCCATGTGTGGAATTTTCACAAGTAATACCACTAGAGGTCAAATTATTTCCGGAAATTTTTTCGATTCATGAGCGAGAAAAAATTTTCGGATTTAATTTGACCTCATGTGGTATTCGGTAAGAAAATTCCACTCATGTGAACAAAAAAAAATTTGATTGTCAAAAAGAATATTCTGTCATTATAAACGCCAAAAAAATTTCCAGTATAATTCGCTGTTGGGTACCCACGAGGAAAAAAAATCCACTAAAATTCATCCGTTGCGATGGTGATCTGTCAGAAATACACGTTCTGATTGGTTAAAAATCACATGTGTGGAATTTTCTTACCGAATACCACACGTGGTCAAATTAAATCCGGAAATTTTTTCGAGCTCGTGAATATTTTGAAAATTATCCCTCGTCTTCGACTCGGGATAATTTTCTAAAAATATTCATGGAAATAATTTGACCTCTAGTGGTATTACTAGTGAAAATTCCACTCATGTGAACAAACAAAAATTTGATTGTCAAAAAGAATATTCTGTTATTATACGCCAAAAAAATTTCCAGTATTATTCGCTGTTGGGTACCTACAAGGAAAAAGAATCCACTCCTCCGTTGCGATGGTGATCTGTCAGAAATACACGTTCTGATTGGTTAAAAATCCCATGTGTGGAATTTTCAAAAGAAAAACACAAAACTGCTTTCTTGACGGGATTTGTATAAAGAATCACATCGATATCGAACAAATAACTAAATGCGTACTCTTATACTTACTTACACATTGACCCTACTGTGATTGCCATCCAATAGTATTCGAGAAATTAATAAGGTTCCCCTTACTTGAAGACATTGACAGTGGGGATGAACACACTCCCTCCCCTGTTATCTATGGTAGATAATAACGACTTCTCCAAGAATCCAAGAATTTCTACTACCCATAAAATGAGAAAATCCAACAAGATTATAAGGGATCGGAGCATAATTCGTGACAAAATACAAGGGATGCGCCGAAGCATCTTTTGAGTGATTCGGCCAAATACCGAATTTCTCAATGGATCGGCCGAAGCGTCCACCGAATCGATGGTATTGATGCATATTTATTAGAAAGACGGTATGTAGATGAAAAAAATTACGAAAAGCACTGCCGTGAAGGCAGGAGCTTTTGAGCGCTCGTACATGCACCTTGTAGGTAGATTCGCATTTTCCAGTTTCAGAAATCAATTGAAGGTATTTTCGACAGAAATTCGCTAGAATTTTCTACGGTATCTATGATCTTGGTGGTGCGATCTGGACAAAATTTTGCCCGTAGTTTGACTACATAATTACTCAGCTAGGTACAAAATTTCATCCCAATCCGCTCAGTATTTTCGGAACTATCAGCAAAAAAATATTTAGAACGGCCATATTTACGGAACCCCTAGTCTAATTTTGCTCATAGATGAACGTCACCGCGATATTTACCATCCAAACCCACCCTGAGAATTTCAAGTTCCTAGGCCTTTCCGTTCAAAAGTTACAATTTTCTATGGTTTCTATGGTTCTGGTCATGCGATCTGGACAGAATAGAGCTTCAATATATCTTTCTCCATGAAAATACAAAACTTCGTCAATATCGAATCCGTAGTTTTGAAATTATCAAGAAAACTAAATTTCAAACGATCATATTTACGGAACCCCTAGTCTAATTTTGCTCATTAATAAACGTGACTGCAACATTCGAGATCCACACCTGTCCTGAAAATTTCAAGTCCTTAGGCCTTTGAGTTCGTAAGTCAGGATGTTCTATGGTTTTATGGTTTTGGTCATGCGATCTGGACTAAATTTCTCATGTAGCTTGTTCACGTCATTCCCCATTTGAGTGCAAAAATTTCATCTCGATCGAATCTGTAATTTCGAAGTAATCAAGAGAACAAAACTTCAAACGGCCATATTTGCGGAACCCCTGGTGGAATTCTGCCCATTAACGAAGTTAACCGCGCATTTGGAAACTAAACCCACACTGAAGACTTTAAGTCTTCAGGTTGTTTCGTTCGAGAGTTATCATGCTTACGGCCGGACGGACAGACTTGAATTTTCCGACAGATTCGTCATCAGTGAGTCGAACCTTGTCGATTAAGACCATTTTTGGCTCGGAATTCTAAAAATACAGACATCGTGACAAAATGATATAGCCCTCATGTAAGTAGAACGAGCGCTCAAAAACATTTCAAATTCACACATATGCGCAAAAACCTCCAAAACACTGACCGATCGCAGAAGTGACACTTATGTTAAATATTTATTTCCATTCGATATAACAATTCTCCACATCATTCATGCGAAAATCAAATCATCCAAACAAAACCAAATAAACCTTAACTGAAATGTTAGTCCAAGTTGTCATTTGCCTGCAAATAACTGCGTACCTAATCTACTGATGTTCACGGTTCACAGAATCAAAATTCCCCCCACCATCGAAAATCCCAGTTGCAGCATCCATACCGTGACCCCTACCAGTCCGCCGGTCCTCCCCTTTAAGTAAACAACCAATCAGGGTCTGGTCTGATAAAATCATGGGACCATAAAGCTATGCATGTACAGCTACATGCGTGTTTGTTTTCAACAAAGTGAAATGGCCTTTAATTTCTACACGCCGAGCTGATAGAAAGAGCGAGACGTAGTTTCCCACAGTGGAAGCTCGACTTTAGCCGGTCGACAAATGGGAAGAGAACGACGAAATGGAAAAAGTGGAAGTAATACATTGATTGTGTGCGTGAGCAGCACGGTTGAACGCTTGCGATGGATTTCTGATGATACGGAGCGAAGCAAATTTATACATCACCTCATACTATACAGGATATGGAATCACTAGGAATTTTCGTATTCACAGAATTTTCCTCCAGAACGAAAAATTTCCCAATGGTGCGCATGTGCATACGAGAAAATTTCCCTTGAACAATTATTAACCCATGTTAATAGTTATTTAATCAACTAGTTTATTAATGACAGCGATTAATGGTCGAAATATTTTAACGCGTGAGCGGAGCGATGATTGAGACCATTAATCGCTGAATTAATAAAAATAAACGAGTTGATTACAAGATTTTTCCGTCGACCTCATCAGGAATTGAATATAAATTCTGGATCGAAACCAATTTTTATTTTGCTATTTTGCATGATATACAAATTTGACGTAATACAAATTTCTATGTTCATTTCGATATACATATTAATAATTATGCTTCCTATAGAACAATTCGAAAAATTCATGGAGGGAATATTGTACATGTTGTGACATTCTGAATAGTTTACATTTATTTCATTTCCTATAATGTCCGATGAGGAACGTGTGGATGAAGTGGAGGTTGAAGCATTATTTACTTTGGAACTATTATGACATAAAATTTTTTCTGCAGTTTCTATTTTATTCTGAATGGAGTTTTCAATATACCCTTCTGCAACAGAAGTTGATTTCCAACCACCAAGTCTTTTGATGGCTGAAAAATCTGCACCACTGTCAGAAAGAATAGACGCAGAAGAACGCCGTAAACACTGACCTGTATACAAATGTGGTTGCTCTAATTTAAGAAAGTTTGCAATCATTGACGGTAATTTAGAAAATGTATTAATTCCAACTGGTTGTGTTGAGCATTTATAGTTCTTATAAAAAACGAAAAATCTTTCATGTGGAGTGTGAGCTGGCCTCAAGGATATATATCTCTTTATTATGTTTAATTGACCAAAAATTTCGATCCCATATCTTGTACATCCTTTCTCTGCAACCTTAACAATTCATCTTTTCTCAATGCACCCGCTACTCCGAATATCAAAGCGACCTACAAATCAAACAATGATAGTTATTGCACTATAACGAGATAATGAGAATAAGTTGGAATAAAGATTCAATTGAGTTTTATTTTTACCTTCGACATCAAGAAAACACTATCAGGAGCATTCGCTATGAACTCTCTCACATGTTCTTTTTCGAGAACTTTTGATTTTTGGGATATATCCCTCTCTTTTCCGTTTAATAAACATCACCAGTTTGTGGTATCTGCTTATGCTTATATCAGTATTGTCTCTCACATTTAGTGTTGATTTCAGCATCGAATATTTTGGCCATAAACTTGCTAGATGCCCCTTTTCTGCAATACCCGTAAAGTATGCCAACAAAACCGTTTCCGTAAAGTTCCGAACCTTCTTGTCCTTGCACCAAGATCTGAATTCAGCATAGGTTTTCTCATATAAATGGCGGCTCTTTTCAGGAAGCAGACTCAAAGTTGCTGCTTCAGCAGTTTTTGTCACATCTGGCGGTGTCAAAGGGATATTTTCTTCGTTATTCATTATGTAGTAGCGTAACGGATAAAATCAGATTCTGATCGAAAGCTCGATCGTGCTCCGACATAGATGCATCTATGCTCCGACTGAATATTTTATAATCGGTTGCCATGATAATCATGCATTAATATAAGAAATCATGCATTAATACTGGTCATTAATGGATGATTTCGAGTGCGTTAAAATGAGCTTTTATTCTATGGTCGACGGAAATTGTTTTTTTTTCATTCCACATATTTGACAAAAAAAAAATTTCAAAAACAAACTTTATTCGGTTTAGCAGTTTTCTACCCTTCACGATAATAAGGGAGGTTTTCGGAAGAGGAGTTGGTATTGGTACGTTTTCCTTTGTTCCTACGTGTAAAATGAAAAGGAGGTCAAATCAGGCGAATTGCGAACGTACGTCTTAGCTTTTTCATACGAAGAGAGAGATGTAGAAGTATTTCTTTGATTTTTTGTACAAAGTCTTACTAGAACACTATAAAATATGTTTTCCTACTCCTATCGAATTTTATATTCATTATTCGACTACTTTTGAGCAATTAATAGTATATTTCTGTGAACAAACAACGTGAGTTATAATAACTCACCACTATAACTCTCTGACTCTGTGCTTCTGAACAAGCCGATTGTCCGAAATGGAACAGTCCATTATTGGTATTGAGGAGAGTGATGTCACTTGAATAATTTTGACGTTTTCTCAAATTAAGTTGATACCTAATTTTTATTGTAAATGTGAATGTTTTGCTGAAAAAGATAAATTCAGAAAGTGACGATGAATTATTATGTAAACCTTCAGAAATAAGACAATCAGCCAATGATAACATACAGAATTTATTGCCCGAAAAATCCCAAAACAAATATAAAGGTGTATACAACAATTTTCAAGATTGGTGTAGCAGTAAGATTAAGTCATCGTTTACAGAGAATGTTCTTTCGGCATATTTCAGTGAACTTAGCACTCAATATAAGCCCGGCTCCTATGGACTTTCTACTTCATGCTAAGAAGCACACTCAACATAAATAATGCATTGTTATAGGTAACTATTTAGATTTGTATATAAAGTTCTTTCTCTGTACTTGTATCTTAGTATTTATTGTTATAGTCATAGATAAAGTATAGTACTTATTCAACTTGCGGTAATGGTCATAACTCACTGGATGAATTACAGCAATTGTATAATAGTATACGCATGGTTATGCATAAGAGTAGTTACGCACACTATCAATATACGATATTTGGATTGATGTGGCCGCTCGAAATTTTGTTTTCCTGATTACTTCGAAACTACAGATTCGATCGAGATGAAATTTTGCACTCAAATGGAGAATGAGGTGTTCAAGCTACATGTGAAATTTTGCCCAGATCGCATGACCAGAACCATAGAAACCATAGAAAATTGTAACTTTTGAACGGAAACGCCTAGGGACTTGAAATTTTCAGGATAGGTGTGGATCTCGAATGTCGTGATCACGTTCATCTATGAGCAAAATTTTACTAGGGGTTCCGTGAATATGGTCGTTTGAAATTTAGTTTTCTTGATAATTTCAAAACTACAGATTCGATCGTGACGAAATTTTGTATACTAATGGACAATGATATATTCAAGCTACATTTCTCCAGATCACATGACCAGAACCATAGTAACCATAGAAAATCATAACTTTCGAACGGAAAGGCCTAGGGACTTGAAATTTTCAGGATAGGTTTGGATCTGAAATGTCGCATTCACGTTCATCAATGAGCAGAATTATACTAGGGGTTCCGTAAATTCGGTCGTTTGAAATTTTGGTTTCTCGATAATTTCGAAACTACGGATTCGATCGAGATGAAATTTTGTATTTTAATCGAGAATGATATATTGAAACAATATTTTGTCCAGATCGCATGACCAGAACCATAGAAACCATAGAAAATTGTAACCTTTGAACGGAAAAGCCTAGGAACTCGAAATTTTCAGGGTGGGTTTGGATCGCGAATATCGCGGCCACGTTCATCAATGAGCAAAATTAGACTAGGGGTTCCGTAAATATGGCTGTTCAAAATATTTTTTTCCGGATAATTTCGAAACTACTGATTTGATTGGGATGAAATTTTGCACCTAGCTTAGGAATAATGTATTCAAACTACATGCCAAATTGTGTCCAGATCGCACCACCAAGCTCCTGCCTTCACGGCAGTGCTTTCCGTAATTTTTTCCAGATCGCATGATCAGAACCATAGAAACCATAAAATATAATAACTTTCGAACGGAAAGGCCTAGGGACTGGAAATTTTCAGGATAGGTTTCACTGAGATGAAGTCTGGAGTTAAGCCTAAGTTTGAGAATTTTTTTAACAGCTGTCGAAAATTCCTTCAATTGATTTCTAAAACTGGAGAATGCGAATCTACCTACAAGGTGGATGTCTGTTCATTCAACTTTTTATGCTCTTTTATACTCATGCTACGCCATGTTATATTTGTTATGTTATTCCTGTTAAGGTATAAATGAACCCTGAATGTAACAAATTCTTCAGGAATAGCACGATTCACGAATTCAGAACAGAGGAAAAATAAAAACAGCGTTAGCGTACAATAGTTTTTTTTTTTTTCCCGAGTTATCTACCTGGCAATATCCGTGTGAAACATAATAACTCGGGAACATCCGGTCATCGATTTTATTATTTATTATCTGCTTAACCCTACTACGCAACCATTAGATATGGTAATTGATTTTTTTGACCCCATTCGTTCGGGTATCGCAAGCGCGCTGATATTCATATCAGGACGCGGCAGAAGAGACACAAATTGATTAATTAATCATGGGTTCCACGCAAAGTGCTCCCTAATTATATAATAATGTCCCGTTTGACACGTGACTTGACCCGTCATTAAAATAGCACGCGTGTACAGGAAACACTGCACCTAGTCATATCCCTCAGTATATGTCATCGTAATTATTTCTTCCGCACGATTATTTGTAATGCACCTATAGAAGGTAGAATTGGAAGCAACCCTTTATGACATTGTCGTTTTTCGGAAGTTCTCTTCTAAAAGTTCCAAATGAAAAATCATTGAGAAATCGTAATGTATTGATAGTAATTTATAATATGTACCATCGGCAAAGTAGATATTTATGCGTAGTAGATGATGACTTAATTTGACAGTCGCCCCATGGTGCATACAACCTTTCATGTCACAGTATTTTGTTATTACATCTGGAAATTTGAAAATTAGTACATTATTCAACTAGCGTAATGTAGGTCATAATTTATCTAAAAAAAAATTTGAAAAGCACTGCCGTGAAGTCCGGAGCTTTTAAGCGCTCGTTCATCCTCGCATTTTCCAGTTTCAGAAACAAAATGAAAAATTTTTTGACAGCTGTCAAAAAAATTCTCAGAATAGGGCGAAACTCCAGACTTCAGCTGTCCAATTTTTTTTAGATAATTCGCTAGAATTCTCTATAGTCTTGGTAATGCGATCTGGACAAAATTTGACACGTGGTTTGAATACATTATTCTTCAGCTATGTGCAAAATTTCATTCGAATCCAATCAGTAGTTTCGAAATGATCAGGAAAAAAATATTTTGAACGGCCATATTTATAGAACGCCTTGTCTAATTTTGCTCATTGATGAACGTGACCACATTCGCCATCCAAACCTACCGTGAAAATTTCAAGTCCCTAGGCCTTTTCGTTCGAAAATAATAATTTTCTATGGTTTCTATGGTTCTGGTCATGCGATCTGAACAAAATGTAGCTTGAATATATCATTCACCATTAAAATACAATACAATAATACATTTTGTCTCGATCGAATCCGTAGTTTCGAAATTATCGAGAAAACTAAATTTCAAACGACCGTATTTACGGAACTCCTAGTATAATTCTGCTCATTGGTAAACTTGAACGCGACATTTCAGATCGACACCTATCCTGAAAATTTCAAGTCCCTAGGCCTTTCCGTTGCAAAGTTATGATTTTTTATGGTTTCTATGGTTCTGGTCTTGCGATCTGAAGAAATGTAGCTTGAATTTATCATTCTCCATTAATATACAAAATTTCGTCATCATATTTACGGAACCCCTATTATAATTTTGCGCATAGATAAACGTCATCACGACATTCCAGATCTCCACCTATCCTGAAAATTTCAAGTCCCTCTGTAGTTTCGAAGTAATCCGGAGAACAAAAATTTGAACGGCCATATTTACGGAACCCCTGGTGGAATTTGGCCGATTAACGAACTCAACCGAGGCATTTAGGATCTGGACCTACACTGAAAATTTCAAGTCTCTAGGTTGATCCATTCGAGAGTTATCGTGCTTACGGACGGACGGACAGACTCGAATTTTCCTTCGGTTTCGTCATCAGTGAGTTGAACATAGTCGATTGAGACCATTTTCGGCTCAAAATTCGAAAAATACAGTCATCGTGACGAAATGATATAGCCCTCATGTAAGTAGTACGAGCGCTCAAAAATCGTCAGAAAAATAGTTTACTCGTGGAAATGTCAAAAAGGTGGAAATCTCTGAAAAAAATTTCGAGAACAAAGTTTTTTGGAGCATTCGAAAAAAAAACGTGAAAACCAGCTCAAAAATGGTTTGCCATCAATGAAAACCATACAGAAAAAAAAAACATTTTTCGACCAAATTTCAATAAATACCTGAACTTACCTAACTTCAGACCTTTTTTGATCATTCTGAAAGCAGAAAATAAAAAAGAAAAAGTTAATCGATGGGGCGACCCTGAAGCCGGGACTAGAATAAGTTTAGATGAACATGGTTGCCTATATGTTGGTGCATGTGATTAGCGTAATAATAATCAACTTATATCAAACAATCAGGTAAGTTAAGCATGTAAAGAGAAGAAAATAAATTCATCGAATGCCAAGGGGTGCTATACTTTCAGTATAGCTATTACTTACATTCATATAAATAGGGCCTTGAATTTTTTTTTCAAATGGGGCGCAAATTAATCATGCAGCCATCCACAAAGATATCATCAACAGCTTGTTGCGCGCAATATTGAATAATTGGGCAATGAGTCTTGATAAACATCGATTATCAAGGAGAAACACAAAGAACGACAGAGTTTGACTTTGGAAAGCGTTTGTTTAACTTGAATATTTTCCTGTTGACCAATACTTACTTGAATACATATAGGACATAATGTCGTGAGGTGCAATTTGTGTTCTTTTCAAACGATTTGTGTGGACTGAGTTGAATATAATCGTTCGGTAAATTTGCATGGTAAACTGTTAATAAAATTATAAAAAGTCAAATATTAATACAACACCAGTATTTCTTCGGGTTAAATTCTATTTGTGTGTATACGAACGAAATATTGGTCGGATAAATATTTGATGTTTTATGTGCTTTTCAATTCATCGGAAATATGTAACAATCATTTGTGTGGGCTCCCCTTGTTCCAAAACAATTATTTTTTCAGTTGGCAAAACGCGTGGTAGTACCAACGTTTTAATTCGATAAATATGTACATTCTCATCAAGCTACAAGTTATAGCTGTGTACTTATTTAATTTGGAATTGTATCACCGTTCCAGTCAATATTTATTGAAGAAAACAGTATATAAATATTAGGCGGTCGACTAAATGAAATGTTACATTTTTCTGATTGAATATTTCGAATCTACACGATTCATATTCCAATAACTTGAATTTTATGTTGAGGATCAAATTGATTCCATTTTTTTTTCTATTTATATCCTCGTCTCCCAAAGAGTTAGCCGCTCATCGAGTTTTTTCGTCAAACCTAATTAGGTTAAAGCAGCCGCAAAAGGCGGAAACGTGGAACAAGCAAACATATTAAAAAGGAATATAATAGTATATCATTTAACGAGCGGTAATGTGAGTCATAACTAACGCAGATGAAGTTTGCAGCGCGAGCCGAAGGCGAGTGCTGTAATTCATCAAGTGAGTTTTGACCATTACCGCAAGTTGAATACTATACTTTATCTACGACTATAACAATAAATACTTAGATACAAGTACAGAGAAAGAACTTTATTTACAAATCTTAAAAGTTACTTAAAACAATGCATTATCTATGTTGATTGTGCTTCTTAGCATGGAGTAGAAAGTCCATAGGGGCGATACTTTATATTTAGTGCTAACTTCACTATAATATAACAAAAAAACATAATCTGTAAACGACTTAATATTCTTACTGCTACACCAATCTTGAAAATTGCTGTATGCACCTTTATTTATTTTGTGATTTTTCAGGCAATAAATTCTGTATTCTGTAACATTGGCTGATAGTCTTATTTCTGAAGGTGTACACAATCATTCATCTGCACTATCTGAATTCAATCTTTTTCAGCAAATTATTCACAAAAATAATCAACTTAATTTGAGAAAATGTCAAATTTATTGTGACCTGCTCCGTTTCGGCCAATCGGCTTGTTCGGAAGCACAGAACAGAACCTGGCAGTTATAGTCGTGAGTTATTATAACTCACGTTGTTTGTTTACAGATACTATAAATGGCTCAAAAGTTATTGAATAATGAATATATAATTCAATAGGAGTAGATAAATAACTTAATTTAACTAAAATGGAGCATATGAATGAATAGGATTCAACTAAATGAACATCAATTGACAGAAACAGTCACAAAAATAAAAGATGAGGTAAAGGAAATGCTAAACAAAATTATAAAATAGGAAACTGTTCAAATAATGCTTTCGCCAGTCCTTTTCAGGGCTTCTCTGAAGAATCGATGGAACGTAGAAATTTCATAGACGATTACTGTTAATTAGGAACATCTTGATAGATCCTCATAAGTATTCTCTTCAATCTTCATTTTGCTGCGTTCTTCAGAATCATTGAAGTGGACTTAATATAATTGCGAGATTATTAATTATTTTTCTCAGCAGATAACTAAGCACCAAGGTTAGCATATTTATAGCATTCAAGATTCCTGAAGCCGTTCTCTCTGTTATTGCATTTACCTCGTTTGGTCCTTATCTAGATGACTGTTTGCCCAATGATATGAAATTATTTTTGAATACGCTTGTTCCATTCTCATGGCTTTCATGGGTAATAAATTTATCAACGTCTTATTTACCTTAAAACTGGAAAATCTCCAGTGACTGATAAAGACTACGATGGTTCTACGTGCTGCCACAAAATCCCGTCTTTCTCGATATCTGACAGTTCAATAAACTTGAAGCCGTTGGAAATGGAGGGAACAAAGCATCTCCTGGGCGAGATAAAGTTCCAAGTTCCTATTTCAACAAACTAAGTGTTGATAATTGATAACGCAAATGAAAGAACACAATAGCCATAAGTTCACATGTGCATGCATATTCAAGACGAAACCGCTTCTCGTTTACGAGATTTCTTCAAAAAATACCTACTCAAATATCCTGAAACTTGGAGGTGAACCTGAAATACAAAAAATTATCGGGGGAAAAATTCATGAAGTGTAGAAATATTTGTTCGACTACCACATGCGAAAACGATGATTGGCACACTATTTGGATACTTAATTCGAAAATGATAAATCTCATTTTAGAGTGATGTGTGGATTAAGATATACAGACTGGTCCAAATTCCAGGGACTAATGTGGTTTTTAGACATTCTCAATATTCAACAGAAAAATTGTTCTATATGAACTAATAAGCAAGCCAACAAATCATTCCATTTAACCCCAGAGAACACCAAATCCATCATTTGTAACTACCATAGATCGGTTTCGACTGATTCAAGTCTCATCAGTATAACAGCCAATATATTATTGAATTCACTGATTTGTCTCCTGATTCACATTAGTTCTTTTAAATTTTTTTTGAAATTTATGGTTTCGATTTTCGATATAGGAGGACCAATGCCGGACGCAAACTGATATTGTACCGAATTTCATACAATTATCTCTAGTTTTCGACGGCGGGGGATTTTTTTCATCCGCTCATTATATTCAAAACTACACAAAACATAAACCATCAACATTCAAGATGGAATTGAAATTAAATTCTTCCTCGATTCCAAAAATTTATTATTTGAAATTATGGACCAAAATTGAATAATTTCCGTAAATAAATGCCTCGTTATCAAATACCACCATCACCATTCTGTTAGACTGAAGGATAAAAACAATTGATTCTTCAGAAGGTAAATCAACAAAGCAATACCAGAAATTAGTCAATAAAAGTGGAACGGAGAAAGGGTGGAAACAAAGATGAATTGTATTTCTAAGTGAATTATGTACTCTATCGATTTCCCCGACATGGAGATATAAAGGAACGCAGTAGGAATATAAATCTGCAAGTTTTCTCTGTAAACATTTTAAAACATTTCACCATCATTTATGCCAAACATTGACTTTTGCTCCCTCTTCGGCCGTCGTGTATAACTCCGACATTTACTAGAATAATTTATTTAGCAGGAAAATGTATAACTGTCGGTAAATATTTCCACACCAAACTCGGGTATACTTTCGTTTTGTATACTCTTCAAATACGGTTTTGTACGAAATTCCTTTCCTCCGCAAGCCGCACAGGCAAAGATCGTAGTGTACACAGTTATATATTTAATCTACCCACAAACTCATGCTTTATTATTCAACATTCCACCACGGGGGGCCACATTTTCTAAAATGTTTCAATGAACCGCCTTTCAGGCAATTCGTTCTGAAATTATTTTCAATTTTTACGCGTAAAAAGCCAGGTAAATAGGGAGATTTTTCGTGTTAGAGATGAATTAATATACTTCACTTTTGAGATTCAACAGTCGCAGAACGTGCCTTATGGGAAATTTTCTTCATTTGTTTTCGAAGGAGTAATTGTATTATGGAATTCTGATCAAGGGCGTATTCAGAGAAAAATTTATGAGGGCGAGGGGGTTCAACTAACAAGAGGAGAATTTCGAGATATAGAATCTTGTCGTGAAATCCGGACACCCTGTATGGAAAATCATTGAACTACATAGAAAAAAGTATCTTCACTGATAATTTTTCAAAAAGACTCAGTGTTTTGTTGCACAATTGAGTTGAGGAGAATACTTTGTATGTATAGATTCATCTATATATAGATTTTTTTTTCCAGCATCAGACTCACTTTGTAAATAATAAGGCATCATTTCTATTGTCATTTGGGATGCTATCAGATGCTCAAAGTGATTAGAATATACTTTTATGGTTCGTTCTAGATATATCAATATTGAATTTTGGAATTTAAAAAAAAAAAATTACGAAAAAAAATTACGAAAAGCACTGCCGTGAAGGCAGGAACTTTTGAGCGCTCGTACATGCACCTTGTAGGTAGATTCGCATTTTCCAGTTTTAGTTTTAGTTTTAGAAATCAATTGAAGGAATTTTCGACAGCTGTCCAAAAAATTCTGAAACTTAGGCTTAACTCCAGACTTCATGTCAGTGCTTCAGCTGATCAATTTTTTTTCGATAATTCGCTAGAATTTTCTACGGTATCTATGGTCTTGGTGATGCGATCTGGACAAAATTTGGACGTAGTTTGAAAACATTATTCCTCAGCTAGGTGCATAATTTCATTCCAATCCGATCAGTAGTTCCGAAACTATCAGGAAAATAATATTTTGATTGCCATATTTACGGAACCCCTAGTCTAATTTTGCTCATTGATGAACGTGATCGCGATATTCGCGATCCAAACGCATCCTGAAAGTTTCAAGTTCCTAGGTCTTTTCGTTCAAAAGTTACAATTTTCTATGGTTTCTATGGTTTTGGTCATGCGATCTGGACAAAATATTGCTTTAATAGATCATTCTCGATTGAAATACAAAATTTCGTCACGATCGAATCTGTAGTTTTGAAATTATCAAGAAAACTAAATTTCAAACGACCATTTTTACGGAATCCCTAGAATAATGTAGCTCATAGATGAACGTGATCACGACATTCGAGATCCACACCTACCCTGAAAATTTCAAGTCCCTAGGCGTTTCCGTTCAAAAGTTACAATTTTCTATGGTTCCTATGGTTCTGGTCATGCGATCTGGACAAAATTTCACATGTAGCTTGAACAGCTCATTTTCCATTTGAGTGCAAAATTTCATCTCGATCAAATCTGTAGTTTTCAAGTAATCAGGGAAACATAACTTTGAACGGCCATATTTACGGAACCCCAGGTGGAATTTGGCCCATTAACGAACTCAACCGAGGCATTCAGGAACTGAACCCACACTGAAAATTTCAAGTCTCTAGGTTGTTCCGTTCGAGAGTTATCGTGCTTACGGACGGACGGACAGACTCGAATTTTCCGACGGATTCGTCATCAGTGAGTCAAACATAGTCGATTGAGACCATTTTCGGCTCAAAATTCGAAAAATACAGACATCGTGACGAAATGATATAGCCCTCGTGTAAGTAGTACGAGCGCTCAAAAAACCACTAACAATTTTCAAAGAATTTTGTATCAATTTTCAATTTTCCCGTGACTCTTTTCCAATGAGGGTTCTAAAGGTGAACAAACAGAGAAATTTTTTCACAACAACATATAATGTGCAATCTTATTCTATCAACCAAACCCAACTATCAAAAGAAACTATAACTAATATATTTTGAACTCCAAAACAATGTTTGATCGGTGAGTGCACTCACTATATTGAATTCTCAACTCTCAACCCTTCTAAACAGCACGCCGCATCCAACTTTTCCTTCTCTCCTTTACTTGACAATTTCACTCCAACAACTCAATCTACGAAAATCCACTCTTGACCAACTTTCAAATACCATTCATTAAATCTTCTTTCTCACAAAAACAAACTTTTTGCCAACTTTTTCAAAATTATCGATCTTTCCGCTTGACGTTTATCCCTCCACTGTTCCTTCGCCTGCTCTCAATCCATATTATTTTGAAGTCTCGTTTCCTAGGTAACATTTTGATATTTTTTTTTATAATCTAAACATAACTAACTAAGCTTAACTATTTACAATGAATCATTTGAACCCTGTTGAAAATATAATATTACAATAATTTATACGTTGATCAAATTTACTGAATTGAATTGAACTTGAGATGTTTAAAGTTTCTTGTCTTTGAGTGATATTATTTGAATTTATTTTTTATTTTAAATTTTTTGAACTTTTGAGAAATATAAGCTTTTTCAATTTCCATAACAATAATAAATAATATCGTTTTCTGCAGCCAAACAATAACAGTTTCATTTCAAGTAGTATAATTATGAAAATCCGATTAAATAGAAAAAATCTTTGACTACAAGACGAGATTTTTCGTGTTAGAGATGAATTAATAAACTTCACTTTTGAGAATGAACAGTCCCAAAACGTGCCTTATGGAAAATTTTCTTCATTTATTTTCGAAGGAATAATTGCTTTTTGGAATTCTGATCAAGGGCGTACTCAGAGAAAAATTTATGAGGGCGAGGGGGTTCAACTAACAAGAGGAGCATTGTTGGGCGCTGGTATGGTATGTATCAGGCCGGTGCCCATATGTGTTGAATATCCGTGTCACCAATTGAGATAAGGGTGTTGTCAAGTCAACAATGGAGATGATAACCATGCATGCCAGTGCGATTCGAAGAATCTCATCTGGTTTCGCTTTAGCGCCATTTGACCAGGGGTTGAGACTTGAGAGTTTCAATTTCACCAACTTGGCGCCAGAGGCCATCTGCTTTTAGAAAAGCTTGTCGTGGAATGATTTCAGGACCAATTTTGTCATTGGTCAGGTTTCTGAACTTGATGACGCCTTTTGTATATTTTTGTGTATTGATAGTGGGAGAAATGTTTTATATTCCCCAAATTAGTTCAATATAGTTAGTTAATACGATCTCTCGGTAAATCAACAACGTACCATTTGTGATAGAAAGGATACTTACAACATCTTTTCTAAGGGAAGTTTAACTCAGTGTATGTCGTGAGAGTTGTTGAAATCGATACAACCAGACCAACAGATGTATATGTATAATTTGTAAATAGATCAAAGAAAGCATATACGTCTTTAATTCATCAAAGGGATCTTTCATTAATTTGAGAAATCCAGTCCGTTGAGAACCGGAAATATCCGAAAATTCTCATCGCACCTATACCAAATCTCGTTTCTGCTTTACAACCAGAACCCGGAAAAATTCATCGGTCCAAGGAATTCTTCAGATCGAGAAGGAATTCGAACGTCCCTTGAAAACGGGGTTACGAGATAACATTTGGTCCTTCGAGCCGGATATCAGCAGCGAAACTATAGGGTACAAAAACATTTGGTTCTTCGAACAACGGATGTAAGTAGCGAGCCTATATGATCCAATAACATTTGATTGATAATCAAGAAGAGCAACCCAGTACGTGTGAAAAGCAACCAGGGATTCCAGAAGCAAGAAGACAATCAGAGCAAGCAGATCTTCATGTGTCAAGTGTAGTGGAAATTCATGGCCTGTTAGTGAAAATAAAGTTGAAGTGAACATTAAGTGCAAGTGAATTGAGAGATATATCAGATAAGGAGTAAGATAAGTCATATATTGTT